>OZ020276.1:13355046-13992399 GCA_963971205.1 Aethes cnicana
TTAGGTTAAAACGCTTCGTGCGGTAATTTTAAGTTACGACAAACCTATTGTGTAACAATATTTTTATTGTCTTCTGCCAAAACAAAAGAGTAATCGAATGTGTCATGTAAATAGACCTACCATTATTTATTAATACAATAATTTAAAAAGATTTGCTTTGTTTTTCTGTGTACCCCTCCAAGTTTCCACACTTTTTAACCATCTCTCAGAATTAATACACCTACCTAGTAGGTACGAAAATTTTAAGATATTGGAAAAAAACGAACTTGGAGTGCAAGGTTGAAATTGTCAAATTGATTTTAACTGTGGTACTCATTTAATAACTCCCTATTTTCTACCTTGCACATCGAAACCATCCACCATTCATAGTTTTCTGTCGATAGAGGACCCTGTATGATTATTAATATAATTATTTAAAAACTATTTTTTACACATTACATTAGCACGCATAGGGTATTGGTAGGTGATGTTAAAACAAATCAATATGAGTAATGAAACATTTTTATTGAAAAATATAAGACATTAGTACATTACAGACCTAGGGTGGTGAATTCGTAAATGTCCCAGATCGCAGGTTTCTGTGGCCCGAACCGAAGGTGAGGGACATAAATATGCGATCTGGGGCTTTACGAATTACCGCCCGTGGTTTGTCAAAAGTTTTACGTCTTGCCTTGGCCAATAACTGAGATTTTCTCTCCGCGTAGCGGGCAGAAAATCCCACTTTACGGCCAAGGGTGATGTAAAATAATAAATATAAGATATAAAAATATAAGACCCGTAGAGGCTATTTATGTAAAGTTTAATATAAAAAGTACAATATTTTTTTAAGTAGCTACCTTCATTTTTTTATATAGGTACCTGTAGGTATTTAAAAATACAAAGTCTTACATAAAGGCATAGGAATGTATACATATAAGTTACCCTGTGTCTAATAGAAAACAATTTTAAATCCAATATTTTTCATATGTATCAAAATAATTGCACACTGCTGGGACCATGCATCTAATTCAAAATGGATGTTTTGTAAATAATGGCAAATTGGTATCAACGTTTCCTTTAAGGTAACAATATTTTTGTTTCACTCAATTACTAGGTGATATACTTACCTAAATACTTAAAATTATAGTATAAATGTTGAAAGCTGACCATACGGAACGGACATGGACATAAATGTATATGACAAGATGTACTCCAAAAAATAACGGTAAGCATGACCAAAAACGCTCTTTTTGGTTGGATATAAAAATAATCATCTTACTTTAAATGGTTTTAAATGTCAACGCTGTATTTCTTGTCACAAATCACAATTAAGTACCTAACTCAGGATCTTTATAAATGTTTCTTTTCTCAATCTCAGTAAGTATACATCATATATACCTAGACTTATATTTGGTGAGTCTATTGTTACACATACAGGTTTAAACAACTCAGAAGGCGCGTGGATTAAGTGATAATAGACTGCATCAACGGCTTAAGTACTTCGCCGCGCGACTTTTGTGTCTAGAATACCTCTGTGGGCTCCATTCAAAAAATTACAGGCATTGGCACGAAACTTGAGCGGTGGCCTACGATGCGCAGAAGTCAAAAACAAGGTCTCATCGGCAGAGGCGCGGGACGCAGGGGCGCTTTGTCGTGCGCGCACGCTCATTGGCCCTTCAGTCGTAAACATGCGCAGTAATCCCCTCTACTTTTGCTCACCGCTCAAGATCTGTGCCGGGACCTGTACTTAAGTAGGTAATGTGGGACAGTGGTAAAGGAGATGACGATTACTTAATTAGGTACAGTCAACAGCAACGTAAAGGACAAAGTGACCCGTTTTCATTGCTGTTAAGTGTATATCAGTGTTATACTTCCCTATCAGTGATATACCATCTTGATAATGATGAGATAGTGTATTTATTACTGATTTACCTATCACCGAATAGGCAGAAAGTGTACTCCTATTTAGGGCATAGGACCCTCACTATCCCTATGTATCGTTTCGATAGAGCCCCTTGTCAACCAACGGTTATGATACTTATGATGACTACAGATGATCATGATGCATAGCAACGATGATGTTAGTGAGCGCTGTCCGAGCGTCGCAGTTTGGGAAACTGTCGAGGACTTCACAGGCTGTGCTGATGTGTTCTCTTTGCAGCTCTTTGGTTTGATTGATGCCGTCGCCATCCAGCACCGCTTTGTACAGCTGAAGGGGTTGAAAAAGGGAAGTCAATTAGATATATGGTCACAGTATACTTAATAGGTTCTATCTTACCAGTAGCCCCGCACCAACACATGTTACCTCACACCGCTCGCGGCGAACCATAGCAAAACCAGGCGGAACGTGCACTTACGCACACGTATTAGTACAATATAATATTTTAGTGTGCAGATAACGTTCAGTTTGCATGGAGTGTCATGGGTGTGCTCTAGTGGAGGAGGTATCTGAGATAGAACTTAAACAGAATGTAGTTCACATCTAGTCGAGGAGACAGTAGTCTTGAAACTCTAACCAGAACATCGCATATTTTCGTACTAGGTACTTCATTTTGCTCACCAGCGGGTGCGTAAATGGAGGGATGTATAGCTATCAATGTCAAACCGCGCAAAATGTCAATGGCTTCTTTGGCGGACACTAACGCCACTAGCACCCATAGCAGTTTTTCTTCCACACTTACCGCATGGTAGTCCACATCGCGTACGTGTTTTCTCCCAGCTTCAATGTACTCGTACAGCTCAGGGCGCGCTTGCAGCGTGAAGGCAAGAGGAGCACCCACGAGGGAGAAGCGAGATGGTTCCGGGCCTGAGAACGCTTCGAGGTCCAAGAACGCTTGCCAGGCTAGAGCTAGGTGACAGCCGAAGAGGTAACCCTAGAATTGAAGAGGATATTGTTAGATGACAGCATAGGTCTTGTGTGTATGGCCTATGTTGGGAATACAGGGACATAGGAAAAAGTACTGCTATTTTTGAGACTTTTGGTTTAATTCTCACGTTTGACAAATGCAATTTTTCTTATGTTTTATCCATATTTTTTTCTGAACAAGGAGTAAGTATTTACGACAGCCTAATTTAAGGGAATTTCTTCGTTCGTTTCTTCGTTCGTAAACCTGAGTACTGACAAAGTGAAAAAAAAAAGAATCCGCCTAGTCGGTCCAACAGTTCTTGAGGTTTAGAGAGGCCAAGGCACGGCACTTAGGGAAGTTTTTTGTTCAACTAGATGCGCGCCCCGGCGTTGTCCCAAACTCAGCAGACCTACCAGATGAACCCATGAAACGATGAAATTCGTGGGAATCCGAAAGTCACGGACTTTTCAGGGCCTGTACGTTTGGATGGCCCTAGATAGCCCGGGCTAGATATGACGCAAGTCACTTCACCAGCGAGACCTACTACGCAGTACCTAAAAATCCTAGAATCAGTGAGTTCGTCTACGCGCCCCCCTCGGGAAGAGATGCCCGTACCTGGTTCTGCAGCTGCGGCAGGTGCCCGGCCAGCTTGAGCGCGGCGGAGCAGCTCTTGCCGAGCAGCGCGCCCGCCGCCAGCACGTGGCGCGCCGTCCACTCGTGCCGCGCGCGCCCCAGCACGCCCGCCAGCGGCAGCGGGGCCGTCAGGCACTCCCATTCTGATCAAGTGTTCATTATCTACATTTAGTATTTAGTAACACAGTAGGTACGTAGTTTACTACTAAATACAGGTCGCGGCACATAACTTGAGCGGTGAGCAAAAGTAGAGGGGATTTCTGCGCATGTTTACGACTGAAGAGCCAATAAGCGCGCTCATACAACAAAGCGCTCCCTACGTCCCGCGCCCTTTTGCCGATAAGACGTTATTTTTTAATTCTCACCGCTCAAGTTACATGTAAACGCATATTGCTTGTCTCAGCGACAATCCTACTGCATTGTATATAATGTACCTACAAGGTTTTTCTATAATGAACTTTCTACCTCATCTTGACTACTACTTCACCCTCCGAGCACCGAACTCCTGATACCATCAATTAATACCACATTACACTGGAAGAGATGATGTTGATAGAACGCTACAAGCCCGAGGTATTATATAGCCATAAAGTAGATAAATCCACACAGCCACAGCCTATTTAAGTCCCACTGCTGAGCACAGACCTCCTCTCATTATAAGAGATTGAATTTTACACATATAAATAAACCCTCAAAATTATTAAAACGGACTGATGACCAGCGCTGTGAGGCTGCAGTGCTTCTCGGGGCCTGCAGTCACAGCACAAGCGTCCGTCCCTTTTGTCATACCGAAGTACCGAAGTTAATTATGTATGTATAAGTTTTTTTTATCTCTATAAATTGTGCTTTTGTTTAGACATGTGTTTTGTGCATATGATATGACAATAAATGGTTATTATTCTTCTTCTTCTTCTAAATGCGAGGCAGAAGTCACTATATAGTATCTACCATGGCTTCAGTAGGTAGGTTACATTATATCCCTCCAATCACCATTGAGCAGATAAGGTAACCTACACGACGTACGAAATTTTAAGTTCCTCGTTATTTCTTTTGTTTGGTTGGAGTTTTACGCCGCACCGTTTTGTTAGATCGCGTTACAGTGGATAATAAAAGCGCTTCCGCGGTTACCGATCGCATATTTATACGAGCCTATAACTGCGGAAATTGTGAGTATAGACAATGTTCATGTCGATAGAATGTTTATTTTTCAGTGACAACACGCACTACTTAGGAGGTTGGTTTCTACTCGTACCGCTCCTTTAACTCTTTTTATAGTAATTACCAGCTTCTGCTTACGAATTGGGATAGCGTTCCAGAACTATGCGGTTTTTTTTATAGAATAAAAGTAGACCATATTCGTAGCTGGAACTCCTAATTTCATCCAAATTGGTCCAGCAGTTTAAACGTGAAGCTGTAGAGGTAAAAGACAGACATAGTTACTTTCGTAAATTCGCATTAAAAATACTAGAACGCCTTTAATTTTCTAGATGCTAAAGGAGTTTTCACAGTTTAAAAGTTTTAAAAGTTTTGAGGCCTGTGATCTAGGCTTTAGTTTAGCGACAAAAGAACATTTATTTATACTGCGATCTATTACTAAAACTAGCACCTCGTTCAAACGCGTTAGAATTCTCAGTGTAGTATTGCCAGCAGCGCGGCCTGATTGCGAGTTGCGCGTGCGGCGCATACTAACCAACTTGTGCGGAATTTGATACACAAATAAAGGTGTCTTGATGTGTCTTTGTCGTGAACGGAATCCGGATTGTTCTTAGCAAAGACATGGTCACCCGAATAAAAACTGCAAGGAACCTAATCTTTTGCGAAGAAAATGTGGGTCACCAGAACAGGTCTTGTAACCGGTTAATTGGAAAAACCCCGAAATAGCCAAATATTTAGAATTATTTTATACTCTTTATGTGGAACTCCATAGTGTATTTAGGTTATTACTTCGTATTATTTTATAGCCTTATTAAACATGAAATAGTAAACGAAATAACGATAAGCAAACCGGTTTATTTGTATGGGGGCAAAAACCGGTTTCAAGCTCTGCACCAGAATACACCTCTATTCTATTGACCTCGAAAATTTCCAGAATGATGGCAGGGCCCTATGAGAGAATTTTGTTATAAGTAGTTAGTAAGTAGCTAGTTGAGTGCTTATGACTTTTAAAGTAACCTAAGTAATATAATACACATTCCAAATAATTACTCGTAAGGCTATTCACGACGATTTTATGCGCTTGTAAATGCATTTTCATTCAAAATGACAATGTAGGTAGATATAATAATATTACGTTAACAATGAGTCCCTTCCTTAACTCGGCTATAAATACTATAAAACATAAATAAAGGAGTTCTTATCTCGTAATTGCAGTCAAGGCTAGCGTTCAAGTAGCCTTTTCGAAAAATTTAATGTCACGGTAAAGTAGGAATATGAATACCCACAGAATATAGAATATACATAGTTGAACGAACTAGGTAAGTATGTAGGTATATGTCTTTTCATTGCCAGGGCCACATAAAGCCTGCCAGAGTGCGTATTGCCATAAGAATGTCATGTTCATAAAAAAGGTCATGGAAGGTCGTGTTCATAAAAACTTTAAACTTACTTTAAGAGTCCCCAGTACGCTCGTTTTTCATACAAACGTAGTTAGGGGAAATCGGGGCAGATTTGTACACGGGGCACATATATACACTAGCATTAAACACTAAACTAATGGGAGTTGACCGCTCACTCATTTAGAAAGAAAGAAAGAAAGAAAGAAAGAAATCATTTATTTATAACGACATGCACAATAAAAGAAGACATACACATACAATACAAAACATACAGTCGCTATAAAAAGGCCCCGGCTCAGCGTGAGCTGGCTACCAAATTAATAGCCAGCGCTGGTCTTCCGCCGGGCCATACGAGTAAATCACGGAAGGCCACACAAGACAGACACAAACGTAACAATATATAAGAGAAATTAATTATATATTATCTTACTCAAAGAAGCTGCCGACACAGCCAATAGGTAGACGGAATGGCAACGCCACTCCGTAGCTAGTTCGCAGTCAGCAGTATAGACGTGTTTTCGTAGATTGCTAGTAAAATTTCGTTACATTTTTGGAGTGAACATTTCAGCAACAATTATCGATATAAACAAATATACCCACATGATGCGGCAGGTAAATATATTCCTTTATCAAATAAAATCTTTTCCTGATATCAGCCGCATTCAGTGTTTTCGTAATTATTACTTTTATTAAAAATGGTACCTTGGGGCACATTCATACAATGAAAATATAGGTGATTCTCATCAAGTGCAATATTTCTCTTTAAACATGGTTTTATATGATAAAAAGGCTGATTATTACTACATCTCAATCAGATTAAAAATAATTTATTCGCAAAATTGACAATTATGAATTACATAATATTTTCTGGCACTATAAAATAAAAAATCATTAATTTGTAATATAGATAGTTGATTTCTGATAAATTATTAATGAGCCTGTAATGATTTCATTAATAAAAGTTAAAATGAACCATAAAAAGGTATTTTAATTAATCTCCCGGCATGTATCAATGTGCCCCGTGTGAGGGGCAGTTTCATACAAATCCCATTTTTCGAAAAACAACTTATAACTTCTATAATACGTATGCTAGCATAGTTATTTATACCTACTTTTTTAACCAGATATATGTATCTCTATCAGGTAAAATAGTTTTAATTTTGCAGCCTTCATTTGGGTGTTTTTTAGGGCCAATACATAAAACGTGTATGAATCTGCCCCGCTTCCCCCTACGTTTTAATTCGCAAACTACTTATCAGATTGGCACCAAATTTTACAAGTAATAGTAGAGCAGAGATATTAGTGTCCAAAATAAGTACACTTTGATTGTAATAAATTGAATAACAAAGAAACTTCAACTTCAATATTCAGTTTTTTGGCTGTAATTTAAATTTGTTTTATTTTACCACGACATTTACTAATTTCGGACACTGACGATAATGATTTTATTATGTGTACCAAGTTTCGAGTCAATCTGTTAAGTAATTTGGGAATGAAAGCGAAAATACGTTTGTATGAAAAGTTGAGAAACGCTGTGCGTACTGGGGACTCTTAAGGCTGCTTCATTTGAGATAAAAACCCTGTTGTGTCTTTCGGATGATTATTCTGATAATGATGATCAGGACAATGGCGACTTTATCCATCTTCATGCAGTATTTTACTTTATAATCGTCTTCCACCCATAAGTATAGGGGGTCAAGCAAAACGTTGTGACGATTTTTTTACCCACAGAATCAGCTATCGGTTGTTTTTTAGGCTTTTTTTATTGAGTTGGTAAAAAAATTGCATGGAATTCAGGTATCGCTTACACCGTAAATCCCATACTGAGCCATTTTTTTATTAACTCTGAAAAAAAACCCTAAAAAACATGCTTAGAATCGATAGCTGATTCTGTGGGTAAACTACCTATCATCACAACGTTTTACTTGAACCTATATATCAACTATTCAGTTACTGCCAGACTAACGGACAACGTATATCCACAACCACCAGTCATAAAAAGCTGACATTTGCAATTTAGGTTCCTTGGGGAGTGTAGGGAGCACTAAGAGAGAATTTCCCGAAATTCCTACAGGGACGGGAAAAAATGGGACCTCCGCGGGTAGGTAGGTAATACCGCGAGAGACTGCTAGTCTGGCACACCTAACATAAATTTAAAACACCTCGGCATCTCACGCGGATGTTTTAGTTTGCTCGTCAGTTGGCAAATACGCAGAGAAACTTGAATAGTATTTGCATTCGTTAAATAGACCGAGCTTAAGTGTGTATTGTCACACGTAATTTACTTGGAAATGATGATAATCATCTTTATGGTTTTGAAGGTAGAGTCGTTTTTGATGATAAGTAAGTACCATAAGCTAGTGCTGTAAAGGAAATTTGAAAGTTTTGTTAAGTTTCAACAAGTTCTCTATTGCGATCTTTAACCTGCCTGCGTACAATATGTCTTACAGTGGTTAACCCTCAGAGCACTGAGCGTAACTCTGGCAACATTCTAGATTGACAATAAAACACACTAAAATATCCAGTCTATGCAGTCGCTGTGGGCGAAAGCGGCCAGGATGGCATCATCATCAACCCTCAGTTTCACTACATTCGGTTTATTTTTCAGTACTTCCAATAAAATGGAGCGACGACCTGATGAAGGTCGTGAGAGTCCGGTAGATGCGGTACAAGACCAGTCTGAGTTGCGAGCCTCGATGTGTATGTAGGGATAAAGAGTTTTGTATATAGGGACTTGGGTAGCTGTAGGTAGATATATAAGAATAACCCGGGGTTAGCGGCTTAGAGCAAGTGGGCCCTAAGATTTCTTTTTTTTTCATTACAAAATGGGCTTGCGTTTGACCCCGATCACACCTGATGGAATTGGAAAGTGATCATAGCGTCTAAGGTGGAACACGCTTACCCAGAAGATACCTATTATCTCTAGACTGGAATACACCAAGATTATATGAACTGGGGAACACGAACACGGGGAGGGAATTCCAAAGTTTAGCAGTGCGAATGAGAAAATATTTAGCGGATCGCTTTGTTCGGTTCATTGGAAACTCAACCACATGAGGACGGAAACACTCCCGTCGTCTAAAAAAATGTACATGGTTTAAGGTCGTGAAGTTCCTGAGCTCACTCTCCATAATACACCTTTATAAAAAGCCGACAAAACGGCAACCCTACGCTGATGTTCCAAGTTTTGAAGCTTGATTCCAACGAGCGTATCGTATGGCCATGGGTATCTATGATCGCTTCCCATCAGATGATCTAAGTAAGGGCTCTGTGCATAAAAGAAAATAATGGAGAAAATGTCTGTGTACAAAAAAAAACTTAAAAAAAACTAACAACGATTGACATCTTAATCGTCAAAATCGGACAACCCGTTCAGGGTTTAGAAAATTTAAAATAAAATTTTGAACAAGTGGCGCCATCTCTGTTCTTAAGGGACGAATCAGAGGCTGCCTCTGATCAAATCGCTTATTTTGGTCCCTACTAAAGTTTTGACTTCTTAAAGTTTTGACCGTAATAAGTATCCAAGTTAACATACTTGTATACTCGTACCTGCCAAGTTTCATCATGATACGATAATTAAAGGTGGGTGATAATTAGAACCTTGCAGATTCCTTACAATTTGAATTTACCACTGAGCTTTTCGGTGAAGGAAAACACCATCTGCGAAGTTATTCAAAGATGTGAAGTCCCCAATCCGCACTAGGCCCGCGTGGGGACTATAGCCCAAACCCTCTCGTGATGAGAGGAGGCGTGTGCCCAGCAGTGAGACGCAAATAGGCTGTAGTAGTAGTAGTAGATTCCTTACATAGGGCCGGTTCCTATATCCACGTAACGCCTCGTTTTGCCTACGGACGGTTAAAATTTGACAGATTCTCTATGGAACAAATGTCAAAAATCAACCGTCCGTAGGCAAAACGAGGCGTTTCGTGGATAAAGGAACCGGGCCATAGTGTTGTTAGTTAGTTACACGACGTCCTAATAAATGCGTTGTAAATTGGATGTAAAAATAAGGCTTTTCTCACCAGCATGCGACTCCACAGCATTATCAGCGACTGGTCGCGAGGGGAGGGGGTTGTTCTGTTCGTCTCGCTCCCCCAAACACTCTGCTTCGGCGAGGTCTCTCACGGCCGAAGACATCAGCTCCACCAGCTCTTGGTTCCTGGAACAAAGGATTAAAGGTCAACCAACCATTTCTTGTCCAGGGGACAAAAGGACAAGGAGAATCTTAGAAAAACTGTTAAAAGAAACAACATGACATCTAAGCCCCACTTGCAACAAGCCGCTAACCTCGGGTTAGCCATTTAACCCACGTCAAATTCATACAAGTAAATCTGAGATAAGCGGCTTGGTGCAATTGGGGCTTAGATGCTTACTCGTAGTACTTAAATGCCCTATTAAGGAAGGGATTGAAAATAGCAAAGAATCCCTAAAATCGCAGTTTTATAATGTGACACTGGGTTTATTTTTTTACTGAATTCGTAGCTTCTTCCTTTAGTTGATCAAAGATTTTTAAGCGTAGATTTAATACAGTATAATCATTATTATTAGTTTGTTTATTATTACTATTATTAATTAATTATGTTTATTCATATGGGGAGAGAGCGAAATGGCTGTCATTTTATAGTAACTGAAAGTTGAAAATGTTTCATATTGAGAAAATCATCTACATAATAGAGACGTTAAGACGCAAGTGAAAGTACTCTTTATTAACCGTGAACAAACGGGTATCATAGTCTTTGAACACAAAAAATCGTATAACAACACTAGCTGACCCAGCGGACTTCGTACCGCCTTAGAATAAATAAAAAAATATCTTACGTCCTATTCACAGACCTACTGAACATGCACTCCAAATTTCATAAGAATCGGTACAGCCGTTTCGGAGGAGTTTGGTTACAAACACTGTGACACGAGAATTTTATATATTAGATTAACAACTAAGTAGATACAGTTTTCTTAACCTTTAAAAGTCCTGCGTGATTGTTAACTTGACACCTAATTTAGGATTTCTATAGTTACCTAACTACTTAAGTTTTGTATTGTTCAGTAATTTTAATAAATCATAATATATTTTAATAATATGGTCATAGATTTTTAATGATTATAGGTACTTAGCACTATCATATAACTATCACTACTGTCACTATCTATACCACGTATATGAATCGACATAGCAAGTGTGAAAATCGGGGACGCCAGCCTTTGTATGGAAAATCCTACATACAATGTGACACGATTTCATTGCGGTTGAGTATATATTCCACCACTGAGCTTTTCGGTGAAGGAAAACATCGTGAGGAACCTTGCACGCATCTGCGAAGTAATTCAAAGATGTGTGTGAAGTCCTGGGCCCGCGTGGGGACTATAGGCCAAACCCTCTCGTGATGAGAGGAGGCCTGTGCCCAGCAGTGGGACGCAAATAGGCTGTAGTAGTAGTAGTAGAGTATATATTCTAATATCAGTGAAAAAGTTAAAAACTAAAACCCAACCCGACTAACTATTAAAATCGGTTCCGTGGCCAAATCGCAAAAAACGGAACCCTTATAATTTCGTCATTTGTCCGTCCGTCCGTATGTCACAGCGATTTATTTTTGTAAAAATATATCCTATGTCACTCGGACAATACTTGTAACAAATCGATTGAAACTTCTCGTCAAAATCTGGTCAGTAGATTAAGCGCTAGGATAGAACACACATACACTCATTCTTACATATCTCCGGGTATAAATGATGGTTTTGACTTTGACGCTGAAGCAGGGTAAAAACATTGATCTATTATAAGTATCTATTATTCACAATCAGCCGAAGAAAAGTGGCCCGTCAAAACGGGTGCCCGAACAACTCGGGACCCGTTAGGCGCACGGTAAATTTGACACTTAACAAGTGTTAGGTTTACTTTTGTATAAAATATTTATCTTGACACATATTATAAAGAGGCGGTATTGGGCATATTGGAACCAAATTGGAACGTATTTTCTAATGACAGTTTGCTCATATATTTTGACATATTCTTTTAGGCACTGTTCGTCCATATGTTATTATAGGTCATTAGGTAAAAAGTACCAACATATCGTTATGATTGTGTCACTAGCATAAAGCCGTCAAGACGCACTGCTAACACAGATTTAGTGACCAAGTGGATTGAAGTAAGTTTTAACCAAACGTTGTGTAAGAATACGAATTTCTCGCGGTCAGTGAATCGTAAGGAGGAAATACCTATAGTGTGTTAAATGAATCTATTAGCGAACATCCATACTAATCCATACTAATCATGTCTGTCTGTCTATCTGTCTGTTGCCTCTTCACGCTTCAACCGCTTGAACGATTTGGATGAAATTTGGCAAGGAGATAGTTCGAGTCCCGAAAAAGGACATAGGCTACTTTTATCCCGGAAAAACGCATGGGCGAGTAAAGGGAAGAAGCTAAGTAGTTAAAAATAAAATAAGGCCCTATATTCGAAGTCCACTCTTATTCCCTATACACGGTGGGTCAGAAAATATGGCAAATAATTAACCCTCAGTATCGGCTATCGATTCTAAGTATATTGTATAGGTCTTTAATTTTTTTTGAGTTGGTAAAAAAAAATTGTATATGGGATTGGTTGTGTGAACGACGCTTGAATACTATACAAATTTTTTTTTTTTACCAACTCAAAAAAAAATTAAAACCTATACAATATGCTTAGAATCGATTGCCGATACTGTGGGTTAATTATTTGCCATATTTTTTGACCCACCATGTATAATAGCTCACGCATCGCGATTTAAAGTTCAACTTGACGCGTGAGCGATCTTATTGGGAAAAGCGAGATCCGTATTTCAGACTTCGCATGGAGCCAAAAACAAAGCACAATTTCTACGGCTCTCCGATGCCGTTACGCTGTCGTTGTTTGTTCTCCGGTATGTTAGTCTGTCAATTATCAACATAATAGGGATGTAGGCTTTCTATTTAGAGGTTCCTCGCAGCCACGATTTCACTGCGGCTTTCTAAATAGGAGATCGAAGATGCCCGCGAACTTCGTGGACTTAGAATTTGCGTACCTGATGATACCTACTATACTTATACATGTAGACAGTTAAGTCCGCCTGTTGTTTAACTATTAACTGTGTATCCTTTCTGTATTTCCTGTGTTTTGTATATGGTTATCAATAAAGAGTATTATAATTATATATATGTATAGAAGTATTGAAAAATTCCGAGGAAAACCCGTTCCCGTGGAAATGTCGATAAAGAGTTTCATCCAATCGGTCCCCTCGTTGCGACGTGAAGGAAGAACAAACAAAAAAAGAAACACACTTTCACATTTATAATATTAGTATGGATAGTAGGGATTGTTTGTGTATTCTGTATTTTCTGTATTCTGTATGTCTTGCAAACGTACAGTATCAGATATATCTGGGGATATAGCTGGAGAGATTGAGACGTGAGTTGAAGAAGAAGAAGAAGAATAAATTTTTATTTGAATTAACAAGAGTACAACAGAGAGAGTCGGGAGTTATTGAATTTTGCAGAGAATTTAAACCAACTTTCCATAAGAGGTGAAGCTTTGCAATTTATTGGTCATGCGGAAGTTCAGCCATCTCTTCCAATATTTTCAAGGTATTCGAGTAACATCTATAACCTCGTCGACATAAATTAATTTAAAATTATTCATAAACTGGCTTTGTGAAAGACTTGTATATATAAATGGCTCATAATTATACATATAGCTACTAACAAGGCGGCCTTTATATTATAAGGGAGTTTTAGTTACCGTGAATCCTATATCAAGCCGATTAGAATCTATTCTTGCGTGGATAGAATCTGAAATGAGGACATCCGCTATAGAACTAGGGTCACCGACACAACCCGAAGAATTGCGAACCTCAAGTTGAAGTGGGCGGGGCACATTCCTCGCAGGACTGATGGCCGGTGGGCCTAGAAAGTTCTCGAGTGGCGACCGCGAACCGGAAAACGAGTTGCGTTCAACAATATGGGCGACGACCTCGTAAAAACAATGGCACAAGACAGGTCTAAGTGCCAAGTTGGGGGAGGCCTAGTCCAGAAGTGGATTAGTGGACGTCTTTTGGCTGACATGATGATGATGTTGAGAACCATAGATAAGATACTGTTGGGTGGTACAAGATCACAGGTATCTCATATTAGGCCTCGGTTACTTCACTTGAAGTTAGCTTACTAATTAGGATGTGGGAAAGAACTGAGATCATACGTATATAAACAATTTCTTTGCGCTTAATATTTTATCGTCAAAGCAATGGCCAGCTATTTGGTGGTGACCTTCCTCTTCTAGTCAATCTTTCTTTTAGTGCCGTCGCCTAACGGAGGTCGCCTATAATTATGTATATTTTGACCTTGGACTGCTGCACAGAACGAAGATTTTATCCCCATTTTGAATCAGTCTCTCAGATTTTTAAGCCAGGATATGCGACTTCGGCCAGTTAGCCTGGGGCCTTGAGTTTTCCTCAGGATGAGTGAATGATAAGTCTATCATCATTATCTGTTTATTTTTGTAAGTGTTCTAAAATACATATTTAGTTTAATTTAGTTAGATTAATAATATTTAGTATGTCTTCATTGGGCTCCGCGATACAGGCCCAGAGCCTAGTGCGGAAACCGCTGCCAACTACTGTAACTTTCGTAAACCACCTAGTTGTCCCATTATTTCTATGACTGTACTTATTCTGCATATTTTTCTGGTAAATAAACATTATTCTTATTCTTGTTCTTATTCTTATCTGTCTATAAATAGGTACTCGCACGTAAGAATGTAGAAGAAAAAGAAGAAGTCTATTCAATATGATGTGTTTCATATTGAACAGTTTTTTTTTCTTTCATAGAGATACTTAACTGAATAAAAGGGCAAGTAATTTCAATACAAAGGTGTGGAAGGGGCCCGCAATGATTAGGCTCTAACTCAGCATAGGGTTTACTCCCAAAACTGGCAACGTCGCAAATAGCTGTCAAATATTGCATTGTTTTCATTAATTTATGAATATTACTGAATGAAAATATGAATTGTCGCTCTATGGTTGAATAAAACCTTAAGTATGGATTGCAATAATTATCCTGGGAACATGAAATGTTTAAGATTACGGAAGTAGTTACTATCTTTTGAAAACTTTCCATCGCATTTTCCATGCGTTTTAATGTAATCTTATCATTTGAATGCTTAACCAACAAATATAAAACGAGACGCTTCATTCAACCATAGAATGATAACTTCTTCTTTAATTCAGTAATATTGAGAAATTAATGAAAACAGCGAAACATTTGACAGCTATATGCGACGTTGCCAACTTTCAGGATAGTAAGTATTCTAAACTTTTTTGCTGTGGACATGAACTTACCTCAAGTTAGCGAGCTCCGAGCATGAGTTAGCCAGCAAGTAGTCCCCACTGAGCAGGGCTATCTTGTTCCCGAACAGGATGTCATCGGGATTCTCATCGAACTGCTGAACCGTGTTCATATTGACCACCCCCTTGTGGACTAAGTGGGAGGTGCGGATCATCTCCGTCACCTCTGCTAGAGCTCGTTGGCTGTGGGAGAAGAAATAAATCAGTGCGATGGGGCCATAAAGTTCTCGTGAGGCGCAAGACTAAGATAAGTCGTGGTGGCCTAGTGGTTCGACCTATCGCCACTCATGCAGAGGATCGGGGGTTCGATTCCGGCTCGCACCTCTGAGTTTACTTATGTGCGAAATTCAATTTGAGTTAACCCTGAGCTTTTCGGTGAAGGAAAACATCGTGAGGAAACCTGCACGCATCTGCGAAGCAATTCAAAGATGTGTGTGAAGTCCTCAATCCGCACTGGGCCCGCGTGGGGACTATAGCCCAAACCCTCTCGTGATTAGAGGAGGCCTGTGCCCAGCAGTGGGACGCAAATTGGCTGTAGTAGTAGTATTAGAGGCGCAAAACAGGTGTGTTTTGAACCTTATGGGAAGCCCATATCTAAGTAGCAGTGGGTGTCTTTCTGCTGAAATGATGATTTTGATGAATATATTGTGGAAATATCTGGAAATATAACTAATATTTTAATCATGGTAAAGAACCAAGGAAATTTTTTAGGCTGTAAAATCTGAGTAGTTACTTTATCCCGCAATTTCTTATCACGTCAAATCCTACAAATAGTCCTAATTATTGTTGTTGCTATATAAAAAGCGAAACCATATTGTATGCCGTGCCGTGGTAGCCTAGTGATCTGACCTACCTCTCATTCAGAGAGAGTCGGGGGTTCAAGCCCGGCTCGAACCTTTTCGTTTACTCTCTTAGTCGTTGTATTTTGAGGAATTGGCTTGGGATTGGGTAAAATAGTCCCGAAAAAAGGACCACTTATTACCCGACCGTTTCCAGCCAGTCGTCTCCATTGCAAATATGAAGTACCTATAGCACGATACAACATAGAGGGCGCGCAGCGAAGAACTTAGGCCGTTGGCGCAGAGTATATTATAGCTGAATCAACGCGCCTTCTAATTCAAAATTCAATCATTTATTCAGCAAATTGGCCACATAGGGGCACTTTTACACGTCAGAAAAGAATTTACTAGCGCTTCCTAGACCCATTGCTTGAGAAGAAGCGCCGCAACAAACTCAAACAGAAGGCCTTTTTTCAAAATTTACACATAGTTATAACATTTACATTACATGTATAAAATATACATATAGGTACGTACTACAATTACATTGAAGGGATGTATAGTCCCTAACTTAAACTTAAATCTAAGATCTTAGAGATGTATAGTCTCCAAGGGTCCAGAAAAAAAAAATTATGGAGATGGCCTCCATTGTCAAATAATATACATTCCATAGATGTCAACAGTCTCAAAATGTCAATAAATAATGAAATACATCATGTATAAAAGAGTTCATTAATACATGTCAATAAGAACATGATGAGGTCTCTCGCTTAAAATGTTTGACTTAGTAATATATTTAAAAGTTAGTAACTAAGTTGTGTAAACCTGTACCAACCTGTGCAGCACCCCGGCAGCCTTATCCTGCTCCATGTCAGGGATCTCGGGGCTGTGGCCGGCTGCCTTGGACACCAGCAGCACGATCAAGCCCCACGCTTGCATGTTGTTCTTGCCATTGTAGATCAGATTCCTGAGGACAATATCGAAGTTCGAACAAAGCATAAGCATAGGTGGGGTTATACGTCGTTTCTAATTCTGTAGAAATCTTCTACCTATTTTTTCGAACAAGACTAACTTATATTGCAGAGATCTTATTGGATTGAAAAGGATAGCACCCGCGCCGGATACGGAGCGATATTTTTTTAACCCCTGACACATTTTTTTTTTTTTTCCTTTCGAATCGGCGATCAGTCGCAAGACTATAAGCTGATATTTTGAGTGACAAATGACACGTAGGCGAAGAGGCCAATGCCTCCAGTGGCCGTTCATACTACAGATGTAGTCCTTTTCAGTCTTTTGATGGTCAGAGACGACTTCAGAAGTTCGTTTGCTAGCAGCTAGAGGATTTGGATGGAGGGCCAGGCGCTCTTCATATAACTTCCTGTATCTTTCTATTTCGCATTGAATTGGCGACACATTTAGGTATTCTTGTATCTCATCGTTCTTAGAGAACCAAGGGGCATTTACTATAGTTCGTAGAATATTGTTTTGAACTCGTTGAATGCATATGACTGTTCCCCATAGTGGAATACCCTAGCTCCAAATGGGCTTCAGGACCGAGTTGTATATTAGAAGTTTATTATCTGTAGAGAGGGTTGAATTTCTGCCCATAAGCCAGTACAAGTTCCTGAATTTACCCTGACACAAATAACTCGATTTTTTTAAACCGTAATGTGTATGAGAGAGAATAAGAACGCTTGTATGCATCCATACACACTTTGCGATTGGCTAAGCTATCTCCCTTTATGCGTCGAACATGGATTCAAAATAGTGGATGCACGAACCAAGGAGAATTTAAAGAATTTATTGAAAACTAGCTTTTCCCCGCAACTTCGTATGCGCAGAAATATTAAAAAGTAAAATCCCGATTTTTCCCGTTCCCGTGGGAATTTTGCAAAATCCTTTCTTAGCGGATGCCTACGTCATAACATCTACCTGCATGCCAAATTTCAGCCCGATCCGTCCAGTGGTTTGGGCTGTGCGTTGATAGATCACTATGTCAGTCAGTCAGTCAGTCACCTTTGAGTTTTATATATTTAGATGTAAAACCACCCTGCCATAAGTATCATCGAAAAGAGTGAACGGATTATTCGGCTATATAGTCTATTCGAATTCGAACAAAGTGATCCTACAGGGTATGGAAAAGGATTTTCCCTGTCGCTTCGCGGATAAACCTGTTATTTGGGCCGTCAAAAGTGACCGCTGAGTGAATCAGTAAATCCAAAACTGTTACAGAATAAACTATTCAACCTTTTGGCTCTGCAAACATCGAAAGTTCAAAGTAAATTGCATGACCTTACCTTTGTCCTAAAAACTTAATAGTTTATTTGTAGACCAAGGTACGGCCAGTGAACCAGACGCTCGAATATAATAAGGTAATTCAATTCACTATAAATTAAACTTTATGCACATAGCAATTAGGATTCTAGTGAACTGCGCCTACTAGGCTTAAATGTAAAATTGCGTGCAGTAAAATTATTGCAACACACGAATGCGCCGCAATTAAAACAATATAATTAGCCATTTCGGGAATTACCTATTCACATGATTTCATTAAGAAATCACTTCGAAGTTATTAAAAATACAATTAGAAATGTAGCGTGCTATTCGGCCAATTTTTCATCTGAGAACTTTCGACACTTGTGTTCAAACGTATTTACAATGATGTTCGGCAGTGGATAATCTTTCGGCTGAGACCAGGGGCTCTATTCGAAATTCGAAACTTTACATAGGGAAAGGGAACATCCATATCCCTACCGTCACAGCGTCACTGTGTTGAAACCGAACTTGCGTTTGGAATGAGGCCCCTGATGTAAGTATATTGACAATTTGACATTTTAAAACGCAACATCATGGTCATTTTGAGCCAAAACATGGTAAAGACCTTGTCAACGTTCACCACACAGATCAGACATATGCCCCCCGCTCCCGTTGGGTTCCCGATTTTAAATTCACTATTTGTACTAAGAGTTAGCTGCTACCTTATTTTAATCCCTACTTAATTTAATATTTAGTATCCAGTTAAATAGAGGTCATCACGGGATCGATTCTACTGCTATGAAAAGCGATGAAAAGAAAACGCGGAAAAGGAAAGCCGAGAATGTAGGAATCTATCTATATATGCTCTATAAATTACGAACATTTCATGAAATGTTAAATGAGAAAAGTATAGTAATTCCGTTTACGACGTAAACATTGCATCACACCATAGCATAGATCAATACGTACTTTGCAGTCTTCAATAGAGGATGGTTGCTTCCGACCAGCTTACGCAAGTGCAGTGCCACATTCGCGATTTCATCGCTCAAAATCCACCGCAAACTCAAGAAAGAGGTTGGATAACCCACGATTTTCTCGGCCTCGCTCACGGCGCGGTTCCAATCAGGCTTCGTTTGTTGGGCAATAGAAGCGAGCTGAGCGTCAGATGTGCTCACTTCCCTCGCAGAACAAGGTCCCAGCAGTTTCGACACGCCACACGCACTAACTTTCACTAAATCAGCCCTAACGACACCCCTCAAACGACTCAAACTCATTTTGACAAACTACAAACACAACAAACTTTGAAAAATCACAAAAAGTTTTGCTATTCTAACATGTAAAATACTACACAATGATCCGAGTCACCAAGCAAGACAAGGTTCAGGTTTAATATTGCAGTGTTCTAGAGTTTATGCAATAGTTGCATAAACAAGAACGTCTTTCGTAAAAAGTTACGAAAAAAGTTGCGGACCAAAACTTGTCCGCTCTTTCGCGCGCAAATAACAAACTGACTGACATAGGAATTGCTCACCGGAACCGAATGAATTGGTGAATGTGTGACTGGGTGACTGGTGGGAGTTAAGAGCGAACGCGACCAAATATGAGGTAAAGCGGGAATTAATGGAACCAAGACTTTTCACGTAGATACTTCGACAATTTGCATACACAGTAGCGCCACCATTTCGTTACATTAAAGCGTACATGATTTTGTTACGTTACAGTGTCAGTGTGAATGAGATAGATGATATAAAGTAGCGATCACACCTACATCCATATCCATTTTTCCATATTAATTAATCCATATCCATACTAATATTATAAATGCGAAAGTAACTCTGTCGGTATGTCTGTCGGTCTGTCACCTCTTCACGCTTCAACCACTGGACCATTTGGATGAAATTTGGTATGGAGATAGTTGGGGTCCCGGGAAAGGACATAGGCTACTTTCCACGCGGGCGAAGTCGCGGGCAGAAGCTAGTTTTCTTATAAATATCTAAATGGATTTTAAAGAATCTACCTATATTTCAAATCTTGTTTGACTACAGATTAATAAAACTCCACACTAATATTATAAGTGCGAATGTGCGTTTGTTTATTTGTCTTTCTTTCTTTAAGTTTGATTTGATTCTTATGTTTTGGAGAAGCCGTAGTAGCCTAGTGGTTTGACCTACCGCCTCTCATGCAGCGGGTCGAGGGTTTGAATCTGGCTCGCACCTCTGAATTTTTTATGTGCGAAATTAAATTCGATATTCCACTGAGCTTTTTGGGGAAGGAAAACATTGTGAGGAAACCTGCACGAATACTGAGAAGTAGGTAATTCAAGGATAAGAGTGAACTCCCCAATTCGCACTGGGCTCGCGTAGGGACAATAGCTCAAACCCTCTCGTGATGAGAGGAGGCCTGTGCCCAGCAGTGGGCCGTAAATGGGCTGTTGTTGCGGTGGTGGAAGGCGTCTTAGTACTCTTAGTATTAAATAAATTATTTTCAAATTACTATGCTTAATTAGTCTATGTTACATTACATACCTTTACATACAGAAAAAGCGCTGATTTTCAGAATGCCAAAATAACGTTTCCAGGTTTACTTGAGTAGGAAAACATGAAATCTTATAGAATTTATATTGGATAAACTAACTAGAGTAACAATAAGAAAGATAAACTTGAACTTTAATATTGTAAGGTTATTTTGTAAAAGTCCATTAATCACACCAGTGTAGCTACAGCTTTATTTTAACCGGATGTGACGAAACTGCCTATCTATGGGTGCGTTCCGAATAGCGCTCAAAGCGCTCATAGCGTTCACAACGCTCATAAGTGTCCCGAATTGATTGTCACGCTCACGACCGTGTGAGCGCGTTTTTGATTCGGAATGATCATAAGCACGCTCACGGCGCCAACACTAGTAACTGACAATCTTTTTTTTAAAATAGGGAATCATGTCCTGTCAAATGTCACTTTGACTTTTGCGCTCACAGCGCCCATGCCCCGCAGCGTGAGCACCGTGAGCGTCGATCGATGACGTCATCGATGACGTCATCAATTTCCTGAGCGTTGTGAGCACGCTCACAAAGGGTCCCGAAATGCGCTCAAAGCGCTGTGAGCGCGATTCGGAACGCACCCTATTAGATTACAAAGGAATATACTTGATCTAAAGCTTTGGTTTCCTAGGACAGCGGTGCCGTCACATACCGTCTTTTTACGTCGGCAAGATTGCGGACATAAAAAGATGGCCGCCTTTACGGCCGTGACATGTGTAAAGTTCCACGGCCGTCTTTACGGTCCTGTCATCTTCGCGTTTCCCGCCCTCAATACAAAATTGATACTGTTAAAACATTCAAGTGTTTTATTTGCGTCGCTCATTGGAATATGCAATGGACGACCTCGATTTAGCTCTTATAATTTTCATGGAGGATGAATCATCAGAAGATCAGAAGAGGAAGACAGACGAATGGAGGAAGGAGGTATCTTCAAATCTCGTGGCTCGGTGCATTCGAGATTTTGGTACGTCGCCGTTTACGGAGCAACGAAGACAAATTTAGGGAATACTTTCGGCTTACGCCAGAACTGTTCGATTATGTACTGAATCATATAAAAGATGAATTGATATACAAACCTTACAATAGACACAGAAATCCGATAAGCCCAGAGCAAAAACTGTGTATATTTGTTAGGTAAGTCAATAAAAAAAATCGTTTTTGCAAATCTTTACGTACGAAATCTATTAAAACCGGCCTCCGGCCGATCAAAACGATACAATATTCTATGAAAATCAGCTGTTGTATGTTCATCAGTAGTGTTGTCAGGTCAATTGTCTTGAAAATTACAATGGCAGCCTTGAAAAGTTCCAATTTTCGACAGAAAAGTTCCGTAAAACGGAACCAAACGGCAACACTGATGAAAATGGCTTCACCGCTATCGAGAAAAAACGTCGGCGAACTATCCAACACCGCCATTACGGCCGTCACGCAAATGATTTTGACGCTACGGTGTCGAGTACCGCTCTCTAGGAAACCGCGCCATTGTATTTACATAGACAACGTTCTAGTGACGTCACTCACCGCTGTATTATGGCCGCTATATTATGGCACCGCTGTCCTAGGAAACCAAAGCTTTAAGCTTTGGTTTCCTAAGAAAGGAATGAATGTGACGTAAAAATAATGTTGCCTGTAGAATAAATAATGTGGAGTGATTTGTGAAAATGACAGGATTAGTCAGAAATTATCAAAATATAAATTCTGTGAATAAAAATGGTTTTTCAATAAAAATTAGGCTACCGAAAGACAAACCATTAAAATTGCTTTATATGCGTTCGTTCTACAGAATCCGGAAGAGATTTTTTTACATAGACGCCATATAGACGCGTTCTCCTGTCCACAATCATGGTAGTTACTTGGAATATTACTGGTAGCACTGAAAAGAAAATGTCAACTGTGTCAACCAATAGGAAACGATCCTGAATCTGACATTTGTCTTTTTTTTCAGTCAATCGCGCTCCACCGGCTGCTGTAGTCGACAATAGAAAGGTCACTACGCATCGCCGGCTTTTTAGTGCCCCAATTTATAATATCAAATAAAAATCTTTGTTTTGTGGTTTGATAACACTGATCTGTGTAATAGTGGACGATTAGAAGTGTTGCAATCAGACAGTGTCTTGCAAGTTTATTGAATTCGCTCTGAGGTAAGGTATCTTATTTATGTGAGTATAATTTTTGCATTCGGTTTTGATCTGGGTTTTAGCCACGTGTTTAAAAACGTAGACATTTTACAGGTTTCGTATAGGTTTAATTAATGTTTACCGGCAAAGTGCCGGTAAGTGTATGTGGTGAGATGACGCAGTCCTTTTACGGTATTGGAGCCATACCGATTCATACGTTTAATGTTACGAGATTACAGTTTAATATTTACGTCTTTTTGCCACTCCTATGCACTAAAAATATTAAAGTCTGCAGCATAACAATTACATACATTTCTCATATCAAAGATCCAATAGGAACCTCCCAAAATATGTACACCGTTATCCTGTTCGCAATATTGATTAATATAATAATTTTGTGTCCTTTCGCGTAATTTTTTTATGATTGAAGTGTGCTGTAAGTCAGTGCTTCGTAACTGACTGCTTCTGTTCGTGCTATTCGGTCCGCGAACATGTGTAAGGGGGTCCTCGATCTCATCTAGGGATCATTGAAATCAATATTATTTACTGTTTTTTTTTTACTGAGGGGGTCCACAACCCTGTTTAATTACCTAGGGGGTTAGTGGACTTAAAAATATTAAGAAACGCTGCTGTAAGTCATAAAGTAATTTCGTCTTGTCCTGATCAACTCTTTTTTTTCCATCAAGTCCATTTTTTTCATACAAATTACAAAATTCTTTTAAAATTGGCTCTTATGAGAACTTTGTTTAAACACATCTAAATTACACACACACACACACACTCTCTCACATTTATAGTAAACTTGTGATATGGATCCCAATGAAAAAAGTCAAGGCATAATGGACCTTTGGAGGTCTTTTTTATTTATTAACTTAGAGAATGTAGATCTAATTTGGGTGAGGTTAGGAACATCTGTACCCGTAATTGTTCGAATTTTTTCCATGATTTGAAAGTAGATATCCATCATTATCACCACAAATTTACGTAGTAATATTGTGCACCACTTATCACTTGGCTCCATTGAACTTCTGATAAGCATTTTGTTTATTTTGTAGGTCAATGTGAGAGAAACGAAATTGTACTACTAATACCATAAATATATTCCCATTCTTTATCATAATCATAATCATAATAGTCTTTATTGCCGAAACTAAAACAGCATTATATTACATTTATAACCTTACTTAAAACTAACGCATCGTATTGTCCGGATTAGTGTTCAGCGTGTCTTCTGACACATAGGCCTCTCCCAGCTGTTTCCATTCCTTTCTATTAATGGCTTTCCTGGTCCAGGTGGCGCCCCCTATAGCCTTGATGTCATCCATCCACCTTTTAATTGGTCTACCTCTTTTTCTGTTGCCGTCTCGTGGTTGCCAGTCTGTAATTATTTTGGTCCATTTTTCCTTCCATTCTTTATACTAGGTTTTTATTCAATACTACTACTACTACAACAGCCTATTTACGGCCCACTGCTGGGCACAGGCCTCCTCTCATCAAGAGAGGGTTTGGGCTATAGTCCCCACGCGGGGCCAGTGCAGTGGGTTTATTCAATAGTTTTATCCTAATCTAAGATTTTTTTGTGTTTTCGATTTTTTATTCCGTTAGGTTGAAAATTTTATTCGAGACCTAGCTGCATGCTAGTCAGAAGCTAGCTGCATGTTAGAAGGAAAAATGTGAGATAGACATTATTGGTTCTTAACCGTCAATTTGTAAATGTGCAGAGAGACAGGCCCCCACCGCCAGGTCAATTACACCAATGTGAATTGGTTGGCAATTGATCAGCACTACGAGACCTGCTCGCTTCAACGCGGGCTTGAAGTACATACAAACCTTATTGCCTATTGTGTTGTATTCGCTCCTATAATATGATTAAATACATTGTTTATTGACTATGAGCACACACAACTAGCAGTCTAATATTATTCATATTTATATTTATAACTCTTATTTTCGTTATGTATCTCTCACTGTTACTCTCAATGTGCGCTTTTCTTATAAATGAAATGTTATTAGATGATAACTTTCAAATTCAAATTCAATCATTTATTCAGCAAATTGGCCACATAGGGGCACTTTTAAACGTCAGAAAAAGAATTTACCAGCGCTTCCTAGACCCATTGCTTGAGAAGAAGCGCCGCAACAAACTCAAGCAGAAGGCCTTTTTTCAAAATTTCCACATAGTTAATAAATCTACACTACATGTATAAATTATACATATAGGTACGTACTAAAATTACTTTGAAGGGATGTATAGTCCCTAACTTAAACTTAAATCTAAGATCTTAGAGATGTATATTCTCCAAGGGTCCAGAAAAAAAATTATTATGGAGATGGCATTGTCAAATAAATATAAATTCCATAGATGTCGACAGTCTCAAAATGTCAATAAATAATGAAATACATCATGTATAACTCTTGTTTATATACATTACAAAGGGTCCTTTTCCAGGTATGGAGTGGGAAGGGCCGCCCAAGCAAGGCTTGTACGACCCCCAAAACGAGCACGAAGCCTGCGGCGTCGGATTTGTAGTTGCTATCGACGGGAAACGGAGCCATAAAGTAAGTATATCCAATTTACACGGTAATAACCGGGATATTATCATGGGCGTACCGAGGAGGAACACCCTGAATTTTTAGGTTTTTATACTACTACTACAGCCTATTTGCGTCCCAATGCTGGGCACAGGCCTCCCCTCATCATGAGAGGGTTTGGGCTATACTTAGTCCCCACGAGGGCCCAGTTCGGATTGGGGACTTCATACACATCTTTGAATTACTTCGCAGATGCGTGCAGGTTTCCTCACCATGTTTTCCTTCACCGAAAAGCTCATGGTAAATTCAAATTGAATTTCGCACGAAAGTAAACTTAGAGGTGCGAGCCGAAATCGAACCCCGGCCCTCGGAATGAGCGGCGGTAGGTCGAACCACTAGGCCACCACGGGTTTAGGTTTTTATAGCGGGCATTAAAACGCAAACGCAAATGGCTACCTCTCCTCTATAACTCCTTCCTTAACGGATAAATTCGCGGCTGGTTTCCACATAAGGCCTCATAAAATCATGGATTGCAACAACTATCCTAGGAACACGAAAGTTTTAGGATTATGGAAGTACTATCTTTTGAAAACTTTCCATCGCATTTTCCATGCATTTTAATGTAATTTTATCATTTGAATGCTTAACCAACAAATATAAAACGAGACGCGTCATTCAACCATAGAATGATAACTTCTTTTTTAATTCAGTAATATTGAGAAATTAATAAAAACAGCGAAGCATTGGACAGCTATATGCGACGTTGCCAACTTTCAGGATAAACCCTCTTAATGTACTGAATATAGGTCATAATTGCCTTGGAATAACATGAATCTTGAAATGTGTTCTAGACAGAAGAAACGGAATTTTATAGCGCTGCGTCCCGAATTTCGCCTTCTACTACTACTACTACTACTACAGCCTATTTGCGTCCCACTGCTGGGCACAGGCCTCCTCTCATCACGAGAGGGTTTGGGCTATAGTCCCCACGCGGGCCCAGTGCGGATTGGAGACTTCACACACATCTTTTGAATTACTTCGCAGATGCGAATTTCGCCTTCGCCATGTTTAAATTTTACGCAAAGACAAACAGCAATGCTGGTTTATAGGCGGCGCGTGGTTTTATCGCTTAGATTATCTAACGTGGTATTGAATGTGATTAAAAGTTCAAGTACCATGTGGAAATAATGAAAATTAATAGAAAAAAAACCGGCCAATAAGCGAGTTAAACTCGCGTGCAGAGGGTTCCGACCCTTGATTATTTTCAATGACGTCATTTTCAAACCGTTTCACAGGATAAGCTCTTTGTTATGATAGATTTCAAATACCATTGACTTCTTAATAATTTTCCTGTACTCTGTAGGTCAATAGCTATCCTCCGTATTTTTTCCAAATTTTTAGGTCCAGTGGTTTCGGAGATAAAGGGGGGGGGGGATAGTCATTTGTCGCCTATTATCTTAAATAACTGGAAAAGTATTGACCAAAAAGAAGTACTTTCATTTGATATGTTACACGATATAGTTTGAAAAACTTCATTATTTTTCAAATTCAGCCCCCAAAAATATGGTATATGTTTAAAATTCATTTATTTTCGTTACACGTCCGTCTTTGGGTCACAAAATTACATATACATACCAGTAGTTTCGGAGAAAATCGACTGTGACAGACGGACGGACAGACACACGAGTGATCCTACCTATAAGGGTTCCGTTTTTACCTCTTGAGGTTCGGAACCCTAAAAAGTTTAACCTATGTAATCTCTTCTGTTCTGCCTGTATTTTTACGAGCTAGAGAAGGTAATGCCGTTGTAAAGTCACACGAACGTTCACGAAAGCAATAAAGAATAGCGGAAACTTAGTTCCCAAAAATTTTGAACCTATATAATGTGTGCAAAATCTATCTATCTATCTTCTACTTATCTATACTATAGTAGAAGGATATTTTTTCTGTCTCTTTCTTTCTGTCTGTCAGTCTAGCTGTTTGTCAGAGTTAATCTTCGGAACTACTGAACCGATTTGAATGCAATTTTTAAGGGTAGATAGAGTACCCATTCGGAGCAACATATAAGCTATGTTGATTAAAATCGGATGTCGGAAAGAAAAGTTATCGGCAATTTTATATTCCACGCGTACGAAGTCGCGGGGCACATCTAGTACTTAGTAAAACTATACAATACAACAAACAATAATAAGCCACCATTGTTTCATTTTCTTGAATTCCAACAACCTATTGTTATATTACTCTAAACAGAGCAAACAGCACAATTTTTATCATTATAAACGTTTCCGAGATAACGTTGTGATTAATTGTCAGATGGTTCAGTGCAGATTGGGGAATCGCGAATAGAAGAAGAAGAAGAAGAAAAACCAAAATTTATTCATACCACATATGACACACAAAAATAAAATAAAGAAACAAAGGAACAAACATGTAAAAACAAAAAGGAAAAGAAATAATTAATAGGGAAGCGTTCGCGATAAAAAGCGTTTTTTTTAACTGTTTTTCGAAACTGTATCTCAGTATCTAAACACTCGTCTCGTTGTTGAAAAAACGTGCAACGACCCAGCCTTAGTGTCACTTGTGAACGCTACATGTCGATCTAGTGTTAACCCGCGTTCCGGCGAACGCACTGTAGTATATGCTCTGCTACTCTTTTCATTTTATTCCTCTACTAACACAACTCCCCCACAGATCGTCCGCGATGCCGAGGTGCTGGCGAAGCGCATGGAGCACCGCGGCGCGTGCGCCTGCGACAACGACACGGGCGACGGCGCCGGCGTGCTCACCGCCATCCCGCACCAGTACTACTGCGCTCAGCTGAGGTGAGCACATTCTAGAACACCTTCAAGTAAGATGAGGGCCACCGTGAAAATTCCGCTAGGGAGGCTAGCGGCGATGGTGTCGGCCAAAGCAGCAATTGGCAATTTTGCGCGGTTTGACATTTGCAACTATACATCCCTCTAATCACCACCTTGAAAGCAGTCTCGCCAGTTGCGCCCGAAGGTGAGCAACGTATACAGTGGCCCTCATACCGAGTAGTTCGGCAGACGGCATCAGGATAGATACAGTATAAATTTCGGCGGAAGCAATTTCTATTGTTCAACCTTGCTCCTAACACTTGCAGAGACCTACGAAACTAAAAAACCCTAAAAATAGCCAAATGGGCACAACCGCTCTGAAGTAATACGGTAACATACATTCTGACTAGGGCTTCCAATCCCGGGATCCCGGGATCCCGCCTATTTTTAGGGCTTTTTCAATAACGGGATTTCGATTTAAATCCCGGGATCCCGGGATTGAGTTTCCTATCAAAATAATCGGTCTTCATCTATGATTTAAATATAATTAACTGAGGTATTCCATTCATCATATCAGCCGCAAGACCGATCTTGTGCCATAGAAATCCGCGGGACCCTTCGGACCTTCACCTGGTCGTCAACTCGTCAGAACATCTTTTTGGAGGCTTTTGACATCTCTCCCGGTTTGCGGTTGTCATTTGAGAACTTTCTCAAATATTAGAGTTACTACTGAAGTTTCGCAATTCTTCCGATTCTTGAAACTTGATTCCGATTCGGTGATCCTAGTTCTATTGAGGATATCATCCATATATCATCATTTTTGATTGTATCAAATACAAATTAGCCCTCTATGTTGCCGTTTGAATGAACTTGAGTTTTTTTATGAGACACATCATTGGCGCCCACGTCTTATCCTTTAGTCAAATATCACTGGCGACACACAGTAGCCAAAGACTTGAGACAGAAAATGTGGAAGTCGGTTGAAGATTCTTTTGAGATCAATAAATATAGCACTGAGATCTTCCAGGTTCCAGGAATTCAGGATTTACTACCTATACTATCATCGATATACCTATACTACTAGTTCAGAACCATGATAGCATCCTCGACTGCAGCTGTAAACAGCTTTGTGTAATTCTCCGCATCAGAGGAATAGGATTTGTGCTCTCCTGTGTCGAACGGGAAGAGGCGTTTTCATACAGAAACTTTAACACTTCGAAATAGTGAGTGGTACAGTCAAAGAGCCAGAGGCTGGCGCGGGGAGATTGCAGCACAGCCCTTGGGCTGTTGTGGATTACGATATCAATAGAGTCAAATGATTTCTCGTTATAGGCGTAATCCACGAACGCCATGTAATGCGGGAGGTTTTATTTGCTTCGGTCTTCTGTATGACCATCCGGCCGGTAAGTCTAAGTACAGTAGCCCTTTCTGAATTCGACTTTTTTGGTATTCAAGAAGTAGTCAAACCTGCGCGAAAGACTGTGGGTGATACGATAACTCTCAAAAACAGCTTGTAATCATGAGACGGCGGTAGCATGGATAATCCTTCAGTAAGGTTATGGTTTTATTATGTAAGTCATCTTGTAAAACTTCTGCCTGAACTGTTTAAAACAATTTGCTATTTGATTTGTATTAAGATGTTTTGTGTATGACTTAAATTTGGTATTTTTTTTCGTAACGAAACTTCCATCTTATACAAGCAGTACCCAATCCCGGGATTGACTGCGGCAATCCCGATATTAATCCCGGGATTACGATAGTCCCGGGATTTGGAAGCCCTAATTCTGACAGATGCTGTTTATTTTACGTATTATTAGGGAGTTGCGTAGATTTTTAGATGGAGTTCTTTTTTCTGAATGCACGTGGAATGCACATTAAGTTTGGAGACGATATCTAAATGATGTGCTCTAAGAGGATGTAGGGCCTCAGACATGTTTCCCTTTAGCAAGAAAGATGTTGAAACAAAACGTTACTTAAACCGAACCGATGAAGTAGAACCGGCTACTTAACTGTAAAATACTTAAAACAGACCAAAGTACGCGTAACCAATGTAAACTCGTTGGACAAAATTTTGTGTCGTGCCACTTGGCTTTCCGCCAGATCCAGCAACAATTGTACGTAACCTTACACTTGGCTCCGCGCCAGAGCTTTATGTAAAATCGATGCGGTGACTGGAACGGCGTGATCTGAAGTTCTGAACTTGGCAGCGCACCGTTTCGTGTTGCCGATTGATTTGGTGATTTGGTTCCCTTGAATTTTATGGACAGGCCGACAGGTTTATTATAGTAGATTTTGATTTCAAATATCCGAACTTTTTGTTTTTTGTGATGTTGTGCTTTGCAATTCTGCACTGTTTGTATTTGTATCCGCTTCATAAATTGGCAATATTTATTTCTCTAAATCGGTCTAAAAATCTAGAAGCCCTTACTAGAATTGTAGGTCACTTACCTAATTAATTTTTGTGTTCAACAATTATTGACTCCGATCTGAGTGGCGAGCCTTGGGTTCAATTATTTACTAGTTTATTATGTGCTTTTGAATTTTTGTCTTTTATAATATCGATTTTTCCATAGCCACATCACAACATTTCATTAATCTTTATCTATCCTCGCATCCTTATTTAAATCCGTTGCTCTACCCTACCCCAACTAAAGTAAACCACTCATAATAGATAACGATATCCTCGCTTACTGTGCTACAGGGCCGTCCGAACTGCGCAGTTCATCTCGTTGATTTGTTATTATTGCTTTTTCTAAAGTACACTTAGCAAAAGTTCTAGTTAAGTTAGTGCGTTCTCGTTTACTGTCATAAGTCAGGACAGAAGTGTCAAATTCTATACAAACCAAAAATACATCAATGTGTGCCCTGCCATCTGTCGGTCTTTAGCAGGGCATGTTTGGCTTTTTCAAGTCTTGTTTGGCCAAATATTCATGTGTCAGGCCTGTCAGGCTTTTTGTTAGCACTCGTAGCGCAGCGAGGGGCTTTTAGGGTGGATGTCTGGCCAAATACAGGGTACTACTTTTATAGGGTCATACTTTTTCATTTTAGGAGATGGCAACCGGGAAACTTAAACCGGAGGCTCTGGTGATAGGTAGGTAACGTAGTTATTTTCTTTACGCTTGATGATGAATCATTTCTATGTATTCCCATTAATAGGCTAGTAATTGAGACACGAGTAGGAGTAGCTATTTCTGAATGAACCATTTTTGTGAAACCAACTGTTGACACAAACCTTACTTATGTTTAAGGTTTAAAGTGGATTGTCGTTGAAATTAGTATGGATAATGGGTATCATTTAAATCCCTTGTGTAGGTAAACATCCACCAATGGCATTAACATTATAGGTACTTATCTCGTTCCCAGTTCTTGTTGTATTTTCCGCATCAAAACTAGGTTATTCTATAATGAATGCCATATCATAAACCCTCTATTCTGCGTAATGAAAAGTTCACGACACAATCTAATTCTAACTGCTTACATCCAAGTTCGCAGAGTAAATAGGATCTCTATGTACATGCTAATAAAAATTACCATGTTCGTGATTGAGTTATTTGTCGCATGCCTCCGGTCAGCTACGTCACAGCCTTTGAATAGGTCGCAACGCAAGGTTGAATCAATGCTATTCTCTAACTACGTTACATTGCATGGCGTAGACCAAAGAGATGTTATCCTTTCATCTTTAAATTGCGTTATTTTAATTAAATTATGTTTCTGTTACTACTTTAGTAAGATAGCTGTGCTTTTATCCTTCTAATGTAGCGCTAAATGTATTGGTGCTACAAATCTCTTGAAATTCGACCATAACGCGGTCTTCTAACCACCCGGCCCGGCCTGCCCAATAGGTACAAAGTGAGATGACCGGTTTCTCCTCATTAATAACATCTATCCAGAATCTTGTTGGAGGCCTACCGACAGCTCGTCTACCGGTTCGCGGACGCCACTCCAGAACTTTCTGGCCCCATCGGCCATCAGTCCTGCGAGCAATGTGCCCCGCCCACTGCCACTTAAGGTTCGCAATTCTTCAAGATGAAGTGACGACCTTGTAAAGGTCGCGGGAACGCGGGTGGATGCGAGTGGCACAAGACCGGTCTGAGTGGCGCGCCTTGGGGGAGGCCTATGTCCAGCAGTGGACGTCTATCGGCTGAAATGATGATGATCCAGAATCTGCCCCAGATCGTACTACCTTGAAAAAATCTTGATTTCACATAATCAGAAAGCGTTCTCTTCAATAAGTATCGCTTATCTAAATATATAAAACTCAAAGGTGACTGACATAGTGATCTATCAACGCACAGCCCAAACCACTGGACGGATCGGGCTGAAATTTGGCATGCAGGTAGATGTTATGACGTAGGCATCCGCTAAGAAAGGATTTTGCAAAATTCCCACGGGAACGAGAAAAATCGGGATTTTACTTTTTAATATTTCTGCGCATACGAAGTTGCGGGGAAAAGCTAGTACACCATAAATACTGTAATTGAATTTGTGTGAATTGGAAGATAAACTGCGCAACCTTGATTTAGTTTGACCCCTGCCTGTCACTACCCATCAACACTATTTTCGTCCAATGTAGACCCGGCGACGGTTGCTACAGCGACTCGGCATCCATTATCTCCCGACACTTGAGCTCTAAACAACACGATACCTAATCTACTCCAATCGACGCGTCGCCACCGAGAATTCGGATCCGCTCTCTCGAATAACGAAGCTTTTGTCAGGAAAGTTCCAGAGAATGGAATCTTCTTTGTCAATAACAGCTTGATATCCTTACATTAGTCTGTTGTCGAATAAATATTTATGAGAACATAATAAAGTGTAATGCTCATCCATTATAGGATATTGATGCTGCCTTCAGTCAACATTATAAGGTGATTGACGGAATGAGGCCCTGATTTGTGATCGAGCTGCATTTCATAAAATTTGCTACAGATGTGAACGTCACTGAATTTAAAAGTAACAGAACCGCCGTTTTCGTAAATTCGTACTTACATACTATTCATTTAGCTGTCGCTCAAATGCAATTAGTTGGAATTATAATAACTGTGTTTTGTTGTTGTTAATAAAATATATGGCAGTCTTTTATTGTCATGTAATATTTTAGCAAGTAATAAGTGGCCGAAATATCTTACGAGGGGTGATCCAAAAATAATGATAACTGAATACTTATTGAATCGGATTAAAATAAATAGGTATGCCGTTACTGGACATTAAGTTTCCTTAGTAAATAAAAAAATGAAAATAAAAAAAATATGTATCTGTCAGAGAGTTGCAGCGTTTTCTCCACGAGCAGTCGGAACAATAACGCAAAAATGGAGAAAACTGAGGTGAGAGCGGTTATTAAATACTTCTGTTTGAAAAAAATGTGTACTAAAGATATATACGCTGAATTAATGGGAACACTGGGCGAGTCCGCTCCACCGTATTCCACAGTGGCACGGTGGTCAAAGGAGTTTAACTTGGGAAGAACATCCACTCAAGATGAACATCGCGAAGGCCGTCCATCTGACGCCATTACTGGAGTAAACGTCGAAAAAATTCATGATCTCGTTTTAACAGATAGAAGGATGACTATCAGGCATCTATTTGAGCTCACAGGCATCTCGTATGGCAGCATTCAAAGAATCTTAACTGATGAACTACACATGAAAAAAGTCTCCGCTCGTTGGGTGCCTAGAATGTTAACGGCTGAACAAAAGAAAATACGATGTTAAGTTTCGAAGTTTAATCTTGACAAATATCAAACTGATCCCGAAACATTTTTGCGTCGGTTTGTAACCATGGACGAGTCTTGGATCCACCATTTCGATCCTGAGACCAAACAGCAATCCATGACCTGGAAGCGAGCGTCTTCCCCTACAACGAAGAAATTCAAGGTAGCAAGCTCCGCTGGTAAGGTCATGGCTTCAGTGTTTTGGGATGCTGAGGGAGTCATAATGATCGAATACCTGGAAAAGGGAACCACTATTACGGGCTCCTACTACGCTGACCAAATACGCAGATTGAGAGAGGCAATCAAAGAAAAGCGGCGGGGTAAACTTCGAGCTGGCATCCTGTTTCACCAGGACAACGCACCCCACAAGGCCGGCGTTGCGATGGCTGCCATCCGTGATTCAGGGTTCGAATTGCTGGAACACCCCCCATATTCGCCAGACCTAGCCCCCAGCTACTTTTACCTCTTTCCACGGCTGAAGGAAGATCTTAGAGGCAACAAATTTTTAAATGATGGCGAGGTAATGGCTGCTGTGGTGGCATTTTTGGAGGCTCAATAAAAAGAATTTTTTTTTTAAAGGAATTCGTGGTCTGGAGAAACGATGGTCTAAGTGTGTAGACTTGGAAGGAGATTACGTAGAAAAATAAATTATTTTATTAAACATTTTATGTGTCTTTCATACTGATTATCATTACTCCCTCGTATATCACGGTACGCCATAGCTTGCGCTAAAACTACAAGTTTACTCTCAAACAAACAGCGACGTTGATTTATTTTATTTTTAGATGCGCTTTTTCTGTCTCTCGATCTAGAGGGCAAATTACGGAGACGCATATAATTTTTCACGTAGGTACTTGTAAACATGTTATTGCCGAAGGCCGTCTTTTCTTCATAAATTTCACGCATTGACTTTCTCAAGGAGTCGAGGAAGGAATCTACCGTGATATCGTCAACATTTTGATTTTCATCTCTACCTTCTTTCACATACTAGTCAAATAAATCGCGACTTCTTGCGCTCTCGTTAAAGTTGTTGTTAAAATTGGCTCGAGCTGGTTGATGGCACTATTCGATTACTCTCATTATGACATTTCGTTGCTCAGTTAGCAGTGGTTATCACTTGCCATGGTCAAGCTACTTAGTTTCATTATTATGAGTGATAACAGGTTAAAAGGAATTATGGTCTAACAAGTTTTTTACAATCTGTATTGCTAAATATTCTATTCAGATAGTTCACGATTCCGTGTGGCGTGTTCTTTGGGCGGAGGAGGAGATATGTTCCAGCTAAATGAAGATTTACATTCATGTAATTAATTCATAATTTGATATAATATTAACATACATAGGTCCCCTTGTGAGGTTCATGTGGTATGCGTATGTACAACTTTGCGAAAAAAAAGTTGTGAAGTGACATACGTTGATTCTAGTTTGTCACTTAATCAATAACATTTGCCGGGCTTGTTGACGCAGGTATATTCAGAACTTCCACTGTAATAGATATCCTTCCTACTTCTCGTAGGCCGTCCCACTCACCCTTCTATCTGACGCCTACATCTTAAATGGAAAATTTTTTAGAAAGCATTTTAAGGAATCTGCGAAATTTTGGAATTTTCTTGATGAGTCAACGGTGTTTCACTTTTACGTACTATATGTATGAATTTATACATCTCTTCAGTTTATCTGCTAATTAACACACTTTACCTTATCTAATCTGTTGCTAGTTGCGATCTTTCTTCCTTATCTAAGCGTTAGCTGTCTTGTATTATAATTAGTTGTCGGTTTTCAACGAGTGCATAATTTCCCTTATGCTTCAGGGAATATGATAAAAACTTGATTTTTTTTCAAATCGCTTAAGATACACCTTATGTATATACCTATTCCTGGGCATGATTTTATTAATGTTATTATCAATGTCTTTTTTTACGTTTACACCACCTTGAAATTTACAGACATATTTGATAGAAAGATAGATAGATTTATTTATTTCTCAATAGAAGTTTACATTTTGGAAAAGTAGTACCTACATTAACACAAAAGAAACCTATATGAGATCGTCAGAATATCATCAAAATTATTAAATAATGATACAATAAAAAAAAAAATAATATAAATTAATTGTGAATTATTATAACAAAAATAAAAATATAATAATAGCTATTGTATAAGTAATTTCAACAACATTACCTGTAAAGCTAGTAAAATTACTTTCACTGAACTTTTTCGAATTTTTATTGAGCTATAAAACACCTATTCTTGCACGTGTCCACAAATAAGACAAATAAGTAATACTGTCGATTGTACATTTTCAATGTGAACCTCCCGAGTATTGTCACCATGTTTGTTCAACATCGTCGATCCCTAGAACGTTTTATTGCCTGAAATGAAGAGGAAAATATTTACGTTCTTAGTAATTAGTAGTTGCTTTCTCTTGATGTATTAGTACAAAATCAAAATATTTATTTAGCAAATAGGCCACACCTGGGCACTTTTATACGTCACTTTTAAATTAATTTAACAGAAATGAATTTACCATTAAATTTTGCTATTGGTTTATATTTTGAAGAATTCATCCGTAAATTACTAGGTATATTCCTCTATACTATGTTACTATATGACACCGAATTTGCAAGCTGTCGGAGTTTGGAGGAAATTTTTATATTAAAAAAAAATCGTTTTCGGCTACAGTTTCCAAACATTTTTTCTTAAAGAATCGTCGAAATCAGTTCACAATTCACAGAACATACATACAAAAACAAATCAAACATACGGATGAATTGAGAACCTCCTTCCTTTTTTTGAAGTCGAGGAAAAACAAGACAACAAGATGGATATAGCGGATTAGGTTACTCGCCTTGATAGACGGCACACCACAAGCACGTGCATCGTCGTATGCGCACCTTTATCTATCTGTTTACAATTCGCGATTAAGTGTGAATTCACTTCAAGGTCTACTCAGGTGCAGGGAATGCCACCCAACGCTGCCTTTTTGCCGTTTTTAGATGGATACTAGTGCGTAATTTCTAGCGTAACCAATTTTGGTTCGATTCATTACCGACGACAGTGTTATGCTTCGGTCAGCTTTACTCGTAGATGCAGTCACAAATTCTAAATTTGTAATTTTTTAACTTTATCGCTTGCAGGCCCCATATGATATCTACTAAAATTCATAGTCGATACGTTTTTCTTTAGCACGAAATGTGCAATTTAAATTGATAGGATCTTTAACTGTTGGATTCGCAAGAGATAAATGATGAGACAGAATGCTTTCCTCACTCCATTTGTTTAAATGAAAATTTTCACCTGCATTTATAGTACAAATACAAAGAAAATCTAGCATTTTCTAAAAATCACGAAATTCATAATCACCAGGTCACCGTATGATCGCGACGAGATCTGCGATAGTCGAATCACAATAGCATTTGCTCACCTAACGTAATTCTTTTAATACACAAGATTTGAATGATTAGATAACATTTATGACCCATTTAAGTCTAGTTGAAAAACACGTAGCCTTGCTATTCGAAATACAGTTTTGTAAATAAAAGCGATCATGACATGAACAGAGGTTAAAACACATGATGTTTGCAGATTTTATATAGTCTCCATGCAGGACTTTTTTTCGTTTTCCCACCCTCTCAACCTGCTAAAGTGTGGTCTGTTCCAGCATCTTCTATTTCTGCACAATTGGTAGTCGTTGTTCCCTCTATAAATAACCAGTGAATCGCCTCGCTGTAAATATCCAGTTTATTTCTAATTACAGATGTATCGAGCGATCTCCCGTTCTGTTCTTTTTCATTCATTCAGCAGAACGAATGCCAAACGCCGTTGGCAGGAGAATCGTTGTTTTTCTCACTCAACGATTATTTAGGTGACAAATATGATTATTACTCGTATGTTTATAGCTTGCATGGCATGGCATCAGTCCTATTCTATCTACGGATGTTGAAATGCTTGTCACCGGAAAGGAGTCAAGAGAATAGTCGAAACAATTTCTTTTAATGAAGCCTTTAACCTTAACATTGATCTAAACGAATACTGCCTTATAAATAATACGGAAGTTAACATTTTACACAAAAAAACACCAATGAACTACGCCTTGACCTAAATGCGTGGCGTCAGGGCCGGCCCAAAACGATCTCAATGCAAGCCCTTCGTTATCTGCGTTTTATTGAAGTAAACAGATTGTTAACGACAAGTGTATTTGAATTAACATTGAGATCTCTTATCCATGGGTTGAGCTGAGACTTGGAGAGGCATCAAAAAGACCAGAGCAGAGATAATGTAACTTAGGTCTAAGTTACATAATCCGGTAGATACTTTAATAATTCCATAAACGGCACCCACACTACAGCTGGTATATTTTAATTATGAAATGATCGAAAATATAATACTACTTAAATAGGAGAAAGTACTTAAGGAAACAATACGTTTGAAGTAACAAAAAAGCCCCAACAAACAACTATCGCGTCGATCAAGATCCAATCGATTGCAGTAATTCGACGATAAACAAGCGTCTGCGTCTACCTCAATGGCTGTCATATTATTTTTATTGCAGACAAGCTTAATGTCGCGATATCGTTATCCCCTACGGCTTTTCTTATCTTACACGTGCGTCTGGCGTGATGGTTTATTTCTTTTGTCAATAAATCTCTTTCTTAACCTACTTGCTAAATGCGGGATTCCTCATTCTGCGGGATTCTGCGAAGATTTAGCTAGCTAGCTTCTTATATTCTCATAGTCGTACTGTGAAGTAGTCGTGGTTATGGATAGTTGGTCGAGTTAGCTGGTATTTTTCAGTATCTCTACCATTTACTTAAGACTTTTACTTAAGTGTGTACGTAGATGATTTGTCAAGTCAAGACTAGGCAATAAGTGGCAACTTTCAAGCACCAATTGATTCCTGAATCCTACAGATACAGCGCAGTCACGAGGACTGTATTCATCATTTTCAGTTTCACTTTATTTCATCATTAACTAGTAATTGCGTATCAAGCAATCAGATATTTTCAAGTAATCATTGTGAAAATTATAAATTAACCAATTCTTTGGATGGTCACGCACTTTTTCTTGAAATACTTTTTCGATGACGTCAAAACGTTATTCGCATGGAAAGCGTAAAAGCTTAAAATAACCGTTTGGTTGTTTCTAATTTAATTACATTTTCTCGACCTTTCAAAGTCCCTTTATTTCGAATTATACATCTCAAATTTTCACAATATTATTTGTTAATCATTCCGCGTGACTCTTTCATAAGGTTTCTTAGTCGAGAAATAAGAGCAACGTTGCTCTTATATTTTCTGGAAGTGCTAAAATTTCTTCATGAATCACGCGCGAATGATGTTTATCATGTTTGCTCCTATCGATCGTAATATTTTGCAATAAAATTTACGCGACTTGCGTAAATCAGGTCGCTGTACTCGATAGGTGATTACCTACAATTAAATCATATTCGTATCATATCATAACAAACTTGTCGTGCGCATTGACTTTTTAAACACGACGTGACCTTTGTCTGAAAATAACTCGATTTATCTACATTGTTGTATTCGTTCCTTTTAACTTTTCATGTTCACGAATGTCTCTTTGTATTTTTTTTTCAATTTCTTTTAATTATATTCTAATTGGAAATCTTATTTCCACCTCTACATTCATCGTAGTGTCTAATGTCATTTTTTTTTACATCCATATCATATTGAAAGCAAAAAACGTTATGAAACCTGTACATGATCCATATGGTTCGTATAGTTCTCCACTCATTAATTGTCATTCTTCAGTCTTCTATCATTTTAGTAATAAACCGTAAATATGCAGGACAAAGTTAAAGCGGCCGAATATGGGCTTCTGTCATATATAATGCACTCTATCGCTATGTATATTTTAGGGTCCGATGATATAGATTTCAAAATGTACCAGTTGAAAAGTCAAGGTCTAGTTAAGGGTGCGTCAATAATATTCTAGCGACTGGGATGTCCAAAGTCCTCTACTTCAGGATATCATCTATGTATATTGTTGGTATAATTGTATTCTTCCCCTAGCAAATGGTAGGGAATTCTAATTTAGTTTCCAGCGGCATCGTTGGATGCCCCTCGGCATTTCTCCAGGATTAATTAAACATTTCGGGGACACTGCTTGCAATATCTACTTAGTTCGGTTATTTTTGTAATTATTGGTCTGGTAAAATATTCCCAGTTCGATTTAGGAACCGTTTTACGACTGTCCCTTATACGTAGTTGCCGAAAACATTGAACTTGGAAATTTATCACTGTGGGTGATTGCCATTTTTTCCATGCTTATAGTGAAGTAGAAGTTATACTGAACTGATACTGTATCATAGTGTTTTTTGACGATGCCGAAAAAATTTGGGACTTCACACACATCTTTGAATTACTTCGCAGATGCGTGTAGGATTCCTCGCGTCGTTTTCCTTCACCGAAAAGCTCAGTGATAAATTCAAATTGAATTTCGCACATATGTAAACTTAGAGGTGCGATCCGGAATCGAAACCCCAACCCTCTGCATGAGAGGCAAGTAGGTCGAACCACTAGGCCACCACGGCTTTTTTCTTAAAATAGAATCGTGTTAATTACCTCTATAGTACAGTCAGCAGCAGAAGTAGATAAGCTGTCCAGGTGTTCAAAATGACCAACACACGCCCTTAACGTCTTAAGAATAAGGTCGTGTGTAGGTCATTTTGAACACCTGGACAGCTTATCTACTTCTGCTGCTGACTGTACTAGACCATCGTTCAATTATAACAGCAGTCTATGGTATTGATTCCATTCAATTTGGGTCAATCGATCGCAGTCCAAAGATACTTACTACTGTAGAGATACAAAGTCGACGTTCATATTTATTTTAATAATTATATATAGCTATTTTTTTTATGAATAGCTATTAATAATATACCCGACAAGTAAGGGAGACACACACTGCATTGGGTGGGAAGCGCATGAGAAGTGATTAATTTCTTTTGCATATTATCAGATATAGGTTTTATTTTATTGCCACTTTGCCGCTCTCAATTTTATCAGCGTAGCATTTCATTCTCGGTCCTCAATTATTTTATTTGTTCAAAAGATCGGTCCCCATCGAGTCAACGATCTGGCCATATCAATCAACCTCGTTGTACGTACGTACAACACTATTGTAAGAAGTGTGCACAAGCATAATGCCGGGTGCAAAAGTATGGCGTCTTCAATTGTTTTCGATAATACTATGAATTTTTTCACTTCATTAGACTAGAACGTTGACAAAGTCTTTCGTTATTACAATAATTGATTTAGATTACGTAAGCAAATATTTTGAAACGATTTTTGTATAGTATTTAACGTTACATTTATTGTTATTTTAGGAAGAACTAGAAATATCATGTCCATGCAATTAATATCATTTACAAATCGTATTAGTAAAGGTAAAGTGAAAAAAGCCATCATTTATTTAGCAAATTGGCCATATTGAAAATGTAATAAATCAACCCGCTTGATAGCCCATTGCTGAGAACAAGACCGACAAACAAACAGCGGAAAGCTTTTATGATAAGTGTACTCGACCACATTTCGTTTTTTACTGTTTTACTTGTTCTATGAATATTAATCCACATAAATTAGTTGTTCAACTTTTCTCCCATTATTTCAATCAATACAAGAAGATCGGAACCAGGCAAATCATACAATCCGTCATTAAATCTATACTATTAATAAGTCTGTAGAAGAAGTCGCATCTGAAACTTGAAAATTAAAAGGAACTATCAAGTCGAGGGGACTATATAAAAATAAGAAAAATTGTCTGTATGTATGTCCGGATTTAACTCGAAAACTACTGGACGGATTGCAACAAAATTTGGTATGGGAGTAGTTTATAACACTGGTCAACATATAGGCTACTTTTTATCCATTAAGTTAACCATTTCGGGCGCCATTTGTAATGAAAATACCCCGCCGCTGGCGCGCGTCCAGTGCGGTGCATGCCGGTCCGTTTTAGTCCGGCGTCGTTGTCCGATCACGCCATGTGCTTCGCCCATGTGACACTGTCTTGTTTTAGGTGGAATATCATGTGAGGAATTTCAAACCCACCAAAATCACCGAATCGCATGTTAACGTAAATAGAATAGAAAAATCTACGGAGAGCTAGTACAATACAAATTTGATTGGCCATTGATTTTGTATGGATGCGCGTTCAATTCCGAATTGGTTTTTCGACTTCATATGGCCTTTCGTCTACTGATCACGAGTACCTAAGTGCTGGATATATATATTTTACTACTCTTTTCCACATTGCTCAGTTTCTCTGAAATATAAATAAACGCTGCTGGACATAGGCCTCCCCCAAGGCTCGCCTCTCAGACCGGTCCAGTTCTAGTCGTTCCTATCGGCTTTTCGCGACATTCACAAGTCGTCGCTCCATCTTGTTGGAGGCCTATCGACAGATCGTCTCCCGTTTCAAATTGACTTGCTTTACCTAAATTCTGTCAAGATGTAAGCTGACCGGTTTAAAAACCATGTGATTTAAAAACTGGACCATAGCCATGTCACGGAATTGAATCTACTTACTTATTTTCAAGTTTGATGGAATACAGTTCTCGTTTTGCTTTTTCTTTCCTTTTTTATGGTTTTTCTAAGCGGCTTTGACGGACGAGTGGATGGATAACGTCGTTTAAGTGCAAATCGGACCGGTTTTGTTGTCAACCCCTTGACGAAACCGGTCCTAGATGCGGGTATTGCGGGTTACATAATTGGCGGTCATGAAATAAATATACAGTTATTTATGTGTTCTCTTTTTATCCTTACTTCTTCTACATAAACCTACTAAACTTAACTTACCTAACACTCCTAGCAAATACCCAAGACTATTGTGTATTTTCAAACTGGACGCATGTGTATCCTGCAAGCTATATATGCAACAACGCTGTATGCAACTTACTGATAAGGAAAATATAAACATATTTAACGACTTAACAAACTTCATTAAAATTACCTTATTTATTCACATTATTCTCTTTGGGATCAATTACTCATTCGTTACTTACCAGCAATATATTTCAACATTGTGCTTCAATAGTAATTGATTCAATGTTTGAAACATACATATACACTATATTTATCACAATCCACGTGAAATGACGTAAAATATCTCTTTCTCGTTAACTGAACTTCGTATAATTAAAAGTTCACTAAGCTCCGCGGATTGATTTTGAGATGGCGTGCGGTTGTCATTCTAAAGCTATGAGACGAGGCCAGCTTTTTAAGAGTTGTGAAATAATTCCAATTGTTCCTCACTGAGTATTTGGGTAGATATCTAACAAATAATCGCACTGCCAAAGGTCTAGTGACAACTGAGTAGTATGACGTTTTATGGATGCATAATTTTTGGTATCTAGAAATACGAGGTCGTAGTCGATGGAAGGGCCATTTAATGTGTGGTCCTTTTCCAGGAACTTACTGCTATTAAGACTAGACGAGGAAATATCTGGACGGAAAATTTTTCCTCTGAACAAGACCATTATTAATCATATTTAAGGAAACTCGAGGAACCGCAACAGCTGTGCGCCTGTGATAAGTAGAAAAGTTTTCCATCGTGCCTTGGTCTTTAGAAAACATCATTTACTTTTTCGCAAAAATGGTCTACACACTAGTCATTGTTTACGAGGGTAAACAATTACTAGTATGCAGACTATTTTTGATACAGATAGAGGTATCTGGCTGGATTGGACTTTACGGGCAGCGAAGGATCAAATAAAAAAAATCTCTTCCTTAGTATGCCTACTTTCAAGCCTCTACATTAAAGTATTATTTTCGAAACCAAGTCTTGTTACCAGCTTATACAATGTTGAGATACAGTACAGGGGGCTAAGTGCACCGGCGGCATTCTGCAATTGCCACAAGGAATAAGAGAGCTAATTGAGATAACTCCCACGCAAACGAGCCGTAATCAGTTTTTTTATCGTCGGATGTTGACTCCGCACACAAAGTATGCGTTTGATAACGGTGCATACGGATTCCGTGAATTGATTGATTCGTTTAGTCTAATGAACAGCTTATTGAGACACTTATTTGTTTATATTATCTCGCCCACTATTGTTTACACTGTCAGCTTCCTACAGAAAAAAAAACCAAGAAAAATGACAAGATGGATAAGGATAACATTTCACAAAATAAAAAAGTCCGAGCGGCACCCCGCTACAAATTTATTAATAGAATTTCTAAGATGACCCATCCTTCATCTAGTACGGGTGATAAGGTTTTTGATGAATTGCTTCCATCATAAAACTTATAATAGTTTTCCGTTGCTTAAGTCGTTTTACATATAATGATTAATTCAACTTGAAACAAGGACTTTTTGTATTCATTTTGGGTTCACCTAAATTCAAAACGAAACTTTGCCTTTGAGAAACGATATGTGCTGCTGAAAATATTTTGAATTTCAATGAAAAATAAAGGAAAGATTATTTAAATGGAAGTACGTAAAACTGAAATATTAAATTCGGGGTTCGAGTGCGGTTTCACGAACTATTACATAAGATTAAGAATCAGTATGCCGAAACTAAAACCACAAAGGGTTGAATTTATGCCTCCTTCTCATCTATGGCCCTGATATTTCTGGTAATATTTTCCTCGGTCGGTTTCCCTTTTTAACTTGAATAAAACCACGTATTAAAATTACCCGAAATCTAATAACCAGGAACCGAGGCATCCGATAATCTAAGCTTGTTCCGAATAGAAATTTTGTCCAGTATATACTTGAAATACAAGTCCTGTTTCTCAATAAGGCACTGTGTCACCCAAATGCTCCAATAACTCACACGCACGCAATGTTCGTGACGTGCAACTATAATTTTAACGTCTAGACGCTCTCAAGAGACCCCGTTTCCACCAACACCGGAAAACCTCCCGTGTCCACCTTGAGAAAGTGCTCTGTGTCTACACTGTGACAGCTGTGCCTGGATTGTTTTCGTTGAGGCGTTGCGGTTTGTTTGGTCAATAGCAGAGGCGTGTGACGTCACGGTCCGCGCATGCGCGCCGCGACTTCGTCGTCTGACCTTTACATCGTGTGCTTATTACTCGATTACAGCCTGAAACGTCAGATGTTTCAACAGCTATGCAAAGTTGCCGTTATGTAAGCAGATTTATGATAGCGCACGCCTTGGCTACTGGACGAAACCCAATGGTTCTATCATACGAACATATTTTTGTTGTACTGAGCTTCTTTCTTCTCTCTTAAAAGCCTCTGAAAGAATAAAAGGTCAATTTTATAATACACCCATTACACACATTACAAGCGATCGATATCTTGGAAAGTTTACATCAAACTTTAATAATCCTGAACATAAATAGGATATTACATAATATGTGTTGTTACGCCTCGAAATACCGCACCCACGAAGAAATCAATCAGTTCATGTATTTTCCGTGATTCAACGAATTTTATCGTTCCGACGGTCGTCAAAGATTGGATTAAGTAATACCTTACTTAGATAATGAGAAAAACCACATTTGATCCTTTAAGATCCCCTGTGTTGCCTTATTTGGCTGTAGCCACCACATACCCACATGAAAAATCTTATTGCATCCAAAATATCAATGAAATCATCATCGTTACAGAGACACGCACCAACTGGACCTGCCGCCGTTCGGTCAATACGCGACCGGCATATTCTTCCTCGACAAGCTGCACCACCAGGAAATCGAGAAAAAGTTCTCTGAGCTCGCCGAGAGCCTCGGCCTTCGGGTCCTCTGCTGGAGAACGGTGCCCACCAACAACTCTACCATCGGTAAGGACCTGATGCTTAGAAATCTGAGGACTTTTGATAGCAATGGACTCTGTTACATGTTTAACACTATCTTTCAATTTTGAAGAGTGGGCCGGTTCAGACAACGTATTTTATACGGCTGTCCTGTTCAAGCTTTTAGATGAAATGAAATGAAAAATGAAATGAAATGAAATGAAATTTATTTATTTACCTTCAAATTTAAAAATTAAAATAGGAGACGAGACATGATACGACTATGAAATGCGCGTATAAACTACGTCGTCGGCATAAATCCTAAATGTGTTCTTAAATTTAAAACTGCGCTGATACATTTCGAAGCAGAATCCTTAACACTCGTTAACAGGACAGGCAATTTGGCTTAACCTAAATCTGTATCCGACTGACCTAAAAGGCCCTTCGTAGTCGATTGGAAGCGCCAAATAGTCGGATCCAATTTCATGAAACATTCTTTCATTAGGTTTCTTTATCAGAAGCAAGGCAAGAATATTCGGATTTTTCTCAAACTACACTTATAGTGGAAATATAATACATATATTTTAATGTAAATAAGATGCACGCAGGCATAATCTTTCATGTTCTCATTGACCTTTGCTTTCGGATTAGATGTTGCGAAACGCATGTCGGGATTGGCCGAGTCATTCATATGCTGCTGGGGATGTTTTAGTTGGTCTGCGTTCTATGTTCTCATTTATAATATACCTAGACTGAACAGCGTTTGTTTCTTCAATATTTACTTGATATAATAGATTTTACTAAAAAAAAGTCCTATGATGGTATGGTACCCAGTGATGATACATTGTTTCTCTACAATTTTCCAAAGCAACTGACCTTAAATCGCTGTTCTCTTTCATTTGTAAAGGACAAAAATATATAGCTATATACATAAGTAGTATCATCACCGGGTATTCAGATGGGCTTTTCAGAAACTACCAACTGCAACGCACAAGTCTAGGCATATTACAAATTCAATAATAATGGAATGCTCTTGATAGACATGTAATAAGAAATGTAGAATACCTTTCTGGAGATACACTTTCTACATATTAAGGTTATTTGGATCGTCTATCGAAATAGAATTTGATATAACAGCTGGACATTCTTGGCAATACAATTTGTTATAAGTCTATTAGAGCATCTCCATATCTCATTACCCTTGTCCATCCTAACATGTCGTATCTCTTAGAACAGGTGTTGCGATTTTGTTTTGCGATCTTTGCAGGCACCGTATAATACAAACGGTCGGTTCACGGCTGACGAGGTCGTGCGCATGACCACCTGGTTTGTTACGTTTTAACATTCAACAGTGTATAATGATGATTTGATACTCTAGTTACTTGAACTTTTTATCTATCTTTATATAAGGAAGAGAGTAGCCAACTTCTTAATAAAGCTCACGAGTTGACACAAAATGTAGAGTATCACATCATGATTGTATCGTGTACGATGCTATACGAAGTTTACCTGTTTATGAGAATAGATTAGCTTCTTATGACACCATAAATAATTACAGTATTGTAAAAGTATGCACTTTTATTGTAATCGTATATGTATCTTTCGTCGACTACGTATTGATCAGATTGGAGACTCTTCTAGTAATCAATCAATGTCTTTGGCAAGGACACGGCCAGACAATATTTCCTTTAGTGTAACAATACCTTTCGGTGTTAGAGTTGGTTATGTCCTAAAATGGTTATCATTTGTTGCATCGAAATTTACCAAAACCTATATAGTTTCAATAGACTGTTGATATTACATTCTCATTATTTCATTGGCTTCAAGCTTCTTAAATGTTTTAATCGTTCATTTCGTCATCAAAACTCAAGTAGAACAGCGAAGCATTTATGTTCAAACGAAAAATTTAGTCAAATCCATTGAACCATCGTAGCTCTTGAAAGTAGTGTGGCAAAGTCCAACCCACCGCAACGCAGGAGCATTTAGTAACGGCCTGTTTTGACTGGCTTTCAGGTCAGGTGGCTCGTAACTCGGAGCCCTATATGCGTCAAGTGTTTGTTACCGGGGATATCGAAGACGAGAACCAACTAGCGAGGCAGGTAAGAAGCAGCCGACCGGGCCACGGGCGAGCAAGAAAGAGTATGAATTTGGAATGCGCCATTCCAAATCCAAACTGGAGTATTTAAATTTAGATGGAATAGGCAACTCTTGGAGAACTTTTTTCAGGTGACCGCGTCCTGGGGCCGGCGGGGACCGGGGACGGTCGTCGGGAGAACGTAATTGTACGACCCTTTACTTGCGCTAGTGTTGTGTGCGTGCCCGTTCGGACGTTCGTCGTGTTCGCAGGTGTTCGTGCTGCGGAAGCGAGCGTCGCACGAGCTGGTGGTGCCGGGGGCCAGGTTCTACATTTGCAGCTTGTCGCTGCGGACTGTGGTCTACAAGGGACTGCTCACTTCTAACCAGCTATGGGTGAGTATATCTAGAATTCTAGAACCACTAGTCAACTGATCTTCCCTTAGACCCGGTTTCTATATCCACAAAACGCCTCCATTCGGCTACGATCTCTCTCTCGGCTCCATAGAGAATCTGTCAAATACTAACCCTCCGTAGCCAGTAAAATTGGCAAAGTTTTTTTGTTATTATTATTTTCAAAAGGGCACGACTGCCTGGTTTCAGTCGGGTGATTTCAACCATTTCCCCGTTTCAGTACTTTTTTTCCATTCAAGTTCGTTACTTGCTCTATAAAGGCTATCTTCATATTCAACTATCTACCTAGTACCAAAATTTGGTCAACCGGGTGACACTCAACCACGCCTATGTTTTTAGGAATACTTCAAAGACCTGACGAACCCTGCGTTCACGACATACCTGGCTCTGGTCCACACCAGATTCTCCACCAATACCTTCCCCAGCTGGGAGCGAGCGCATCCTCTCAGGTCAGTACCTACTCAGAATCCATCTACGATGTTTAGTAATCCAAGTACAATGTTTAGCAAAATTAGTCAGCAAAGCCATTGTAAAGTATTTTTGCTCACCAGTTGGAGCCAATGTCGTGTGAGGTATGGCTGTTGGTGTCTAAAGTTTTTCATGATCCTGAACAGTGTCAATGTCACTGTTACGTTTGAATTTTCGGAAAACTCAGCGTTGCGTGTGTAGTACTTATAATATTCTAAATTGGCAACACCGGGCTTTAAGCGACACAAGCGCTGATAGCGGCGAATCCAGTGTTGGGCCTGATTGAGCACACTGTAGTGGGCGGTAATAACCATCATCATCATCATTTCAGCCGAAAGACGTCGACTACGTGACATACTTGTAGGTCTCCCCCGAAGCGCACCGCTCGGACCGGTAATATTTGCCTCAAATCCTATGACGGTCATTGTTAAAGTCGATCTCTTTCCAGAGTGCTCGCCCACAACGGCGAGATAAACACGCTGCGAGGCAACGTGAACCTCATGAAGGCTCGCGAGGGCGTAATGAAGAGCAACCTGTTTGGAGACGGTGAGAGCTTACTTTCACTTTGTACTATATTCTAAGCACTATTTAGCAATATACCCGTGAAACCTCTACCCACTGCAATATACCCGTGAAATCCTCTGGAATATACCCGTGAACACTCTACCCTCTGCAATATACCCGTAAACCCTCTACCCACTGTAATATACCCGTGAACCCCCTAACCTCTGCAATATACTCGTGAAACCTCTACCATCTGCAAAATACCCATGAACCCTCTACCCTTTGCAATATACCCGTGAACCCTCTACCCTCTGCAAAATACCCGTGAACCCTCTCTCCTCTGCAAAATACCCGTGAATCATCTACCCTTTTTTTGTGTTCAATATCGTAAATAGACCCCTCGATTTGATCTTTTTTTTTTCAATTTACAGACGCCACTTTCCTTCAAACTTCTAGCTAGACATTGTATCAATTGAGCCTTGAATGACAAGCTTATGTATTTGCTACATGTCTTATTCTCTGCTTTACAACATCTCTCAATCCCACAGACCTAAAGAAGCTCTACCCAGTAGTCGAACCCAACCTCTCCGACTCGGGTTCGGCTGACTGCGTGCTAGAGTTCCTGCTCCATTGCGGCAACCGTTCCCTGCCCGAAGCGGTCATGACCATGGTGCCTGAGGCTTGGCAGAATGACCCCACGATGCCGAAAGAAAAAAGGGACTATTACCAGTGGGCCTCCTGCGCTATGGAGCCGTGGGATGGCCCCGCGCTCGTGTCCTTCACGGATGGCCGGTACATTGGTGAGTGCTGTTTGTATGTATAACTGACTTGGCAGAATGACCCGTGGCTAAGAAGAGGGACTACTTCCAAGGGTATCCTGCGCTATGGAGCCGTGGGATGGCCCCGCGCTCGTGTCCTTCACGGATGGCCGGTACATTGGTGAGTGCTGTTTGTATGTATAACTGACTTGGCAGAATGACCCGTGGCTAAGAAGAGGGACTACTTCCAAGGGTATCCTGCGCTATGGAGCCGTGGGATGGCCCCGCGCTCGTGTCCTTCACGGATGGCCGGTACATTGGTGAGTGCTGTTTGTATGTATAACTGACTTGGCAGAATGACCCCGCCATGCCTAAGAAGAGGGGCTACGAGCAGTGGGTATCCTGCACTATGGAGCCGTGGGATAGCCCCGCGCTCGTGTCGTTCACGGATGGACGGTACATTGGTGAGTCCGCCACTGCTGGGCACAGGCCTCCTCTCATCACAAGAGGGTTTGAAATAATCTACAAATGGACCGCGTTAAAAATCCATAATATACATCATTTCCAAATACTAAAGGAGCTTATTTTTTAAGCGCGGTAGTGCAGCAAGCCAAGTTCACCCGAACCGTCTGTTCGCAGGCGCCATCTTGGACCGGAACGGGCTGCGGCCGTCGCGGTTCTACGTTACCAGCGAGAATATTCTCGTGATGGCCTCCGAGGTAGGCGTCTACGACGTCGACCCGGAGAAAGTCATTCACAAGGTAAGTTTACGAAAAGGTGATTTCTATTTGAAGTGTCTATAAATATCGTTAATATATAAAAATTCAATGCGGTATGTTAGTCTGGCTAAGGGTCGAGAACTGGCCGACCGATTTGGCTGATTCTTTTTTTTTTGTTTTGCTGCCTGTGATTCAGGGTTTGGAAAGAAAAAAAATCGGGATAAATCTAAAGAAAAAAATTGGAAAATAACTTTGTATGAGAATCGCCTTCGGGTGATACGAAGTTCCCGGGCCAACTAGTCGTGAAAAAAAATCCTAATGCGGAGTTTATCGGTGGGAACCAGAAGCTAAACAAATGCCAATAATACTGGTAATGACTAGTTTTCAACGATGGTCCATAACAACATCATATGTAGGTACATTTAACTACTGTGCTATTTCATCTTAAAATACTAAACAAGCAATGTTCTTTCAGCTCTAACGATTTTGACGATTTTGATTTTGATAAGGGGTGAAAAATCGATCAAGCTAGGTCTGGGAAAAATAATTTTAGATATTGTCACCAGCTAAAGTTCCGTCGCCTAGGTACTTTTTTATTAATTGCATCAACCGCATTGTACTGCTAAGTAACGCGGAACAAAATCCAACCCAGCAGGAATACTTACATTTTGCAAATAAAGTTGGAAACTTGGCTTCTGCTCTTATTTCGTCTCGCTGGCGGTGGAGTTATGTTACTTAACTACTGTTAGCCCTAGGTAATATGGGCTTTCGGTATATCATAATCTAATATATAAAATTCTCGTGTCACAGTGTTTGTTGTTCAGTAGGTCTGAGAATAGGACGTAAGCTATTTTTCATACACAAAAATCCAAGGCGGTACGAAGTCCGCGGGGTCAGCTAGTCTAATATATAAAATTCTCGTGTCACAGTGTTTGTAACCAAACTCCTCCGAAACGGCTCGACGGATTCTCATGAAATTTGGAGTCGTATGTTCAGTAGGTCTGAGAATAGGACGTAAGCTATTATTCATACCAAAAAAAAATCCAAGTCTGTACGAAGTCCGCGGCGTCAGCTAGTAATAATAGATTATTGGGCGTACATACAAAGGTGTTACAAACTATATTGGTGTGTTTATATTATTTTTACAATTTTCAGAGCCGCTTGAAGCCCGGCCGCATGTTGCTGGTGGACACGGTGAACAAGAAGATCATTCAAGACGTGGAGCTCAAGTTGGAAATCGCTAGCAGCCGCCCGCATTCGCAGTGGCTGAAGGAACAGGTAATGCCACCATACATAGCCACTTGACATCAATTTTTTAAAGAATGAGACCCATCGCGCGTGAATTCAGGAGCTTGTAAATCATCGTTTCGTATAATCTGTATCTCATGGAATAAAATAAAAAATAAATAAATAACTTCGGACATTTCAGACATATTGACCTAGCCCCAAACTAAGCAAAGCTTGTACTATGGGTGCTAGACAACGATATAAATATTGCTTGAATTTAAATAATCGATTAAATTTGTTTATTCACATGTGCCGTTCGATCCGTTAATACAATCTACATACTATTTAAAGCATTGCATATTTACATTGACAAGATAAATATGCTATACGTAAATATGTACTTGTATTGGTGTCTATGTTGTTATTTTTGTCACTTAGTTTTATTTAAACTAAAAACTTTATTGCACATGAGTAAAAAAAATACAAAAGGCGAATTTACTGCCAAAAGGCATTCTCTACTCGTACAATTAACGATGTTATGGTTTAAACTCACTTGTTTCTTTAAACTGTAGTTTTATTATGTTTTCAATATTCATACCTATTTTAGAACATATTTAAATCACTGCACCTCTTTAACATATTATACTATTTATAAAATTGCACTACTATTCATCGAATCATCATAAAGTGTATGCACATAATATAGGTAATGAAAATCTAAAAATGTTTTCTGTTCTCTGTGCTGCTATTGGTGATGGGGTTATATTTCTAAAAATATGTCAGATGGTGAGTGTTTGTTGTTGGCATGGGTGTCGAAAATGGCTATTATTTTCAACTTGGCGTAGACACTACGCGCGCGTTTTGAGTTGCTTTAAAGTTTACGAAAAAAATAAATTGCTTCTGATGTTTTTGATTTTGTAGTTGCCGATTATTTGATAGCTGTTGTTGTAGGAAATTGAAAATAATCCATGCGTTCTGTTGAAGTAAGAAACGCTAAAATATGTTAAGGCTTCCAGCAAACCACGCGATGTCTAATGCGCATATTTTCGTTGTTTTCGTACTAAGGAGTTAAGTTTGCGTCAATTACGATGCTATTATTTTTCTAAATAAATACAGATAGTTGCATAGACGCTGACTGAGTAATGAACAATTCACTTCGGTTTTTGTTTTGATAGACATATTTATGATATTTAACGCTTATATCGCCACTGTCGGCCAATTTACCACGGTTGCAGGGTAAACTATACCTTAAGTCGTATAGGTCGACTAGAAGCTACGTTTGTTATTAATAGCGTGACTGTCAAAGAGTTAGATCTCGTCCTAAGCAACATGAAACCTTTCAGATAACCATGGAAGACATCCACAAGTCACTGGACAAGACTGCCGCGGTCCAGTCAAATGGAGATAGCGATGTAATCACTGGCTTGAGCGACCGAAGACTCAGCTTGTATGGCTACACTATCGAGACCATCAACATGCTACTGCTGCCGATGCTACAGAACAAGTGAGTTATATTATACAATACTAGCGCTACTATACGACAGTAATACGATCAATTTGATCGCTGGTCTAATTATTGATATCCATTTCTTCTTCTCCTCAATCGATACGCTCTTAGCAAAGCGGTTGCGGTCGTCATGTAAGCGCATTCCTGGCAGTTGTTGTTCTCCTTACTATCTCTCGCCATTTCGGTGTTTCGAAGGGATATTCTTTAAGATTTTGCAGATCATCCAGAACTTGTTCACATTTGAGTACTTATTGTGTTGCAGGAAAGAAGCCCTGGGCAGTATGGGCAACGACGCGCCGCTGGCGTGTCTGTCGCGCTTCCAGCCGCTGCCCTACGAGTACTTCAAGCAGCTGTTCGCGCAGGTCACCAACCCGCCCATCGACCCCTTCAGGTGACGTATACAGGACGCGTGTCACAAAAGAGAACAAGACGTATATGAGTCATACACATTTTTTAGTATGAGTTAAGATTACAAATCTTTCCTGTGGACAGCCCAAAGTTAAGGGGTTTAAAAGCCTAATTTCTTGCTGGGCCTTTACATACATGTGCATACAAATCCTCTCTTGTAACCTGTATGATAAAAACATAAGTTATGTATACCCAAGCCGTTAACTTTTGCATTGTCCACAGGAAAGACCCGTTATCGCGTTCTGTGTATCCCATATGTGTGGAATGACAGCTCAGCTAACGTAGCCGTCATTTATAAAACGTTGCCCGGTCCTTGAAATGTGATCGATGCAAAGCAAGCCTTTACTCATCTATTACTGAACTCATTCATTTAGAACTGTAAATGTTCTTAAAATACTAAAGTTTTGTCTATATCACGTTTTTTGATGCTACTGTCATGTTTGTGTGTGTCTGCTTTGATTTATACTTAATCAACTTTACTGTTTCTATCACTCATAACGTTTCTATCAGTGAGAACCTGTTATTGGCTTTCCGTGACATTATTATCTTAAGCTATTTTGTGATTGTAAGCTGTTGGTTCTCCAGATATTAATTAATTAATTAATCAAGTAAAGTTGCCTAGCCCAGTCCCTCAAATGTGATGCTAATCAAGCTTTAAATGAAGCCAGAAGGCTTCCCTGAGCTTCTTATCATTAATCAAGCAAAGGCAGAGAATTTTCTGACAGTATACCTACTCTTCATTCCAGAGAGAAGATAGTGATGTCCCTGCTGTGCCCGATCGGGCCCACCGCGAACATTCTGGAGCCGAGCGCGGCGTTCGTTCACAGACTGTTCTTGCCGCAGCCGATTCTGTCGCTTCCGGACTTACACGCGCTCAAACACAGCACGCACCGCGGGTGGAAGGTTGGTTTGGATTTTTTGTATACTTCAAAGATCAACAAAAGGTCAGACAGCCTACATCGTCACCGGTAGACATTTGCGCCATATAAGGTGTCATCGATGCTTGTAGTCGGTGTTGAAGGGACTGGAACTCGAACTCTGAACAACTTTGACATGATTTCGCGCAACCAGCGGCGGCGGCGACCGTTTTTCTGATTGCGCGCGGTGGGAGTCACGATCGCGCAATGTATTGCGAAAACGCTCACCGCTGAAGTCGTGGCCGAATAGCTGTGATGTTTGAATCGCTTTTTACGACATGCTACCCCCAGAACGCGAGAAAAAATGTCTATTTTCAAGTTTCTTGACTGATGTAATTTTTTGTGACGTCTTTTTTTCAGACGAAAGTGATAGACTGCACGTTCGACCGCACCCTCGGCGAGACGGCGCTGGAGCCCGCACTGACGGCCATATCAAGCGAGGCGCACGCCGCCGCCGCCGCCGGCTACCAGCTGCTGGTGCTGTCCGACCGCGCCGCGGGCCCCGCCAGGGTCCCAGTCAGCTCCTTGCTGGCGCTAGGTATAGTCACTATTACAGACGACTGACGGCCATAGCGGGCTCGGCCGCCGCCGGCTACCAGCTGCTGGTGCTGTCCGACCGCGCCGCGGGCCCCGCCAGGGTCCCAGTCAGCTCCTTGCTGGCGCTAGGTATAGTCACTATTACAGACGACTGACGGCCATAGCGGGCTCGGCCGCCGCCGGCTACCAGCTGCTGGTGCTGTCCGACCGCGCCGCGGGCCCCGCCAGGGTCCCAGTCAGCTCCTTGCTGGCGCTAGGTATAGTCACTATTACAGACGACTGACGGGCATAGCGGGCTCGGCCGCCGCCGGCTACCAGCTGCTGGTGCTGTCCGACCGCGCCGCGGGCCCCGCCAGGGTCCCAGTCAGCTCCTTGCTGGCGCTAGGTATAGTCACTATTACAGACGACTGACGGGCATAGCGGGCTCGGCCGCCGCCGGCTACCAGCTGCTGGTGCTGTCCGACCGCGCCGCGGGCCCCGCCAGGGTCCCAGTCAGCTCCTTGCTGGCGCTAGGTATAGTCACTATTACAGACGACTGACGGCCATAGCGGGCTCGGCCGCCGCCGGCTACCAGCTGCTGGTGCTGTCCGACCGCGCCGCGGGCCCCGCCAGGGTCCCAGTCAGCTCCTTGCTGGCGCTAGGTATAGTCACTATTACAGACGACTGACGGCCATAGCGGGCTCGGCCGCCGCCGGCTACCAGCTGCTGGTGCTGTCCGACCGCGCCGCGGGCCCCGCCAGGGTCCCAGTCAGCTCCTTGCTGGCGCTAGGTATAGTCACTATTACAGACGACTGACGGCCATAGCGGGCTCGGCCGCCGCCGGCTACCAGCTGCTGGTGCTGTCCGACCGCGCCGCGGGCCCCGCCAGGGTCCCAGTCAGCTCCTTGCTGGCGCTAGGTATAGTCACTATTACAGACGACTGACGGCCATAGCGGGCTCGGCCGCCGCCGGCTACCAGCTGCTGGTGCTGTCCGACCGCGCCGCGGGCCCCGCCAGGGTCCCAGTCAGCTCCTTGCTGGCGCTAGGTATAGTCACTATTACAGACGACTGACGGCCATAGCGGGCTCGGCCGCCGCCGGCTACCAGCTGCTGGTGCTGTCCGACCGCGCCGCGGGCCCCGCCAGGGTCCCAGTCAGCTCCTTGCTGGCGCTAGGTATAGTCACTATTACAGACGACTGACGGGCATAGCGGGCTCGGCCGCCGCCGGCTACCAGCTGCTGGTGCTGTCCGACCGCGCCGCGGGCCCCGCCAGGGTCCCAGTCAGCTCCTTGCTGGCGCTAGGTATAGTCACTATTACAGACGACTGACGGGCATAGCGGGCTCGGCCGCCGCCGGCTACCAGCTGCTGGTGCTGTCCGACCGCGCCGCGGGCCCCGCCAGGGTCCCAGTCAGCTCCTTGCTGGCGCTAGGTATAGTCACTATTACAGACGACTGACGGGCATAGCGGGCTCGGCCGCCGCCGGCTACCAGCTGCTGGTGCTGTCCGACCGCGCCGCGGGCCCCGCCAGGGTCCCAGTCAGCTCCTTGCTGGCGCTAGGTATAGTCACTATTACAGACGACTGACGGGCATAGCGGGCTCGGCCGCCGCCGGCTACCAGCTGCTGGTGCTGTCCGACCGCGCCGCGGGCCCCGCCAGGGTCCCAGTCAGCTCCTTGCTGGCGCTAGGTATAGTCACTATTACAGACGACTGACGGGCATAGCGGGCTCGGCCGCCGCCGGCTACCAGCTGCTGGTGCTGTCCGACCGCGCCGCGGGCCCCGCCAGGGTCCCAGTCAGCTCCTTGCTGGCGCTAGGTATAGTCACTATTACAGACGACTGACGGGCATAGCGGGCTCGGCCGCCGCCGGCTACCAGCTGCTGGTGCTGTCCGACCGCGCCGCGGGCCCCGCCAGGGTCCCAGTCAGCTCCTTGCTGGCGCTAGGTATAGTCACTATTACAGACGACTGACGGGCATAGCGGGCTCGGCCGCCGCCGGCTACCAGCTGCTGGTGCTGTCCGACCGCGCCGCGGGCCCCGCCAGGGTCCCAGTCAGCTCCTTGCTGGCGCTAGGTATAGTCACTATTACAGACGACTGACGGGCATAGAGGGCGAGGCGCACTAACTTGAAAACACTGACCCCGTGAAAACCGAAATTTCTCCACGACGTAAGAGTCACTTTCGAGTGTCTAAACTCCCATGCTTGGCACTAATCGCCTAAGGTACAGGTATAGGTTTGCGCGGGCTGGTTTTCCGCAACTCGACGTCAAGATTGCGCCTATTTTGCGTGGTATTGGGCTGGCCAGAGTCCAGCAGAGTAACAGCTCCTGAAGAAAGCCTAGCAGACCCTTGATGTTGCCAACGACTTCCTGGAGCGACCTCGGATTTCCGAGGTGTGTTGCCCGGTACGTTGCCACTCCAGAACATTCCAAGAGGACGTGAGTGGCTGATTCCTCTGCCTCCATGCAGGCTCTGCACTGGGGGCTGTCTGTAATATCCAAATACAGACAGCCCCTCCATTAATCGCCTTATCTAATTTGGTTGTTTGACTATTGTTAACAGGTGCGGTGCATCACCACTTAATCGAGACGCGTATGCGCATGAAAGTGGGCATCATCGTCGAGACCGCCGAGGCCAAGGAAGTGCACCACATGTGTGTCTTATTGGGTGCGTAATAAATTTAGCAATACCTTGTAAATTTATACAATATGTCCCTGGATAAAGTGAACAGACGAATAGGGATGAAACGTGATCATATCTTGTCAATGAAAAAAATAAAAATAAAATTTCGTGTGATTTTTTTATAATTACAATAAATACGAGAAGAACCTATGGGGGCGTATTTACCTAAATCAGCGGGATTATAAACACAATCCTTAGTCATTAGGTATTTCAATAAAATGCGAAAAATTTACCAAATTACAAAAAAGCGGGCTTTTTAACAAAAAAAAACATAATTCCTCGATTTACTCAAAATGAAGATTAAATTATGAAAAAAAAAATTAATGTTTTTTTAATCGATAAAATATCATCACGTTTCATCTCTATTTGTTTCTGCACTTAATCGGGACACACTGTGTTTGTCATGACATTAGTCTGGCGGTCAAAAGCAAGCATTTAAAAATGTTACTAGCATTGATGAAGATGTCTACTGGCCATTTAATCATAATTCAATCAAATTCGTCAGGCTACGGCGCCGACGCAATCTGCCCGTACCTCGCGTTCGAGCTCGCCTTCGCTCTCCGCAACGACCACATAATCGACCCGGCCATCACGGACGAGTCCATCTACTCCGCCTACCAGGCCGCCATGGAGACCGGCCTGGCCAAGGTCATGGCCAAAATGGGCATCAGCACCCTCCAGTCCTACAAGAGCGCGCAGATCTTCGAAGCGGTTGGACTTAACGAGGACATCATTGATAAGTGCTTCAGAGGAACGCAATCGAGGATCGGTAAGTGTTGCTATAACTTACTGGAACAAAGCCTAGCAGGTTGCCATAGAGACCGATTTGGCCAAGGTCATAGCCAAAATGGGCATCAGCACCCTCCAGTCCTACAAGAGCGTGCAGATCTTCGAAGCGGTTGGACTTAATGAGGATATCATCGATAAATGCTTCAGAGGAACGCAATCGAGGATCGGTAAGTGATGCTGTAAGTTACGCTTCTGGCAAAATGTAGCAGGCTGTCAGAGACCGGCTTGGTCAAAATGGACACAAGCACTCGATATTTAACGATATTAATAAGGGCAATATCGATTAATTCTTCAGAGTAACATAACGAAGGATCAGTAAGCATGTCAATAAGGTACAGTTTCAAGCCTACCATTGAAACCGGCTTGGCCAAAGCCATGACCAAACATTCATAAAAGAAAACGTTGTTTTCTCTTACAGGTGGTGTCAACTTTGAGATAATGTCAAAGGAAATATTCGAAAGACACGAACTGGCTTATGGCAACTGGCAAGACGCACTCGTTCTAAGGTGATTTACAGACTTTTCTTAAGCTGATTTGTATCATAACAAAATGTCATAACAGATGGAAATGTTTTGTATGGAGTATGAAATAATGTTGTAATAATCTGAACAGTTTCTGAAAGCGCTGATGATAGGTAGATGGTGGCAGGTGCTTCGAACCTCGGCTCCATAGCATAATGGCAAAACCGTCTGTCAAGCTGTACTCGTTTCGTAACTCTGGGATATTTTCAATCTGTGAATAAACTGTACTTTAATCCTGTGTATATTTCTCAGGAATCCCGGCCAGTACCACTGGCGCGCTGGAGGTGAGAAACATATCAACGACCCGACTTCCATCGCGAATCTGCAAGAGGCCACTGCAACCAAGAACCAATCGGCATACGACAAGTTCCGGTAAGTTGGCAAGGATACTTAAATATGTTGATAAAATAGAGAAGATTAGAGAAGGTTCAGCGTAGGTTCACTAAAATACCACAGCTGAAACATCTTAGCTATGAAGAGAGGCTAAAAAACCTAAGACTAACAACTTTAGAGAAAAGGAGAGTGCTTTCATTAAGAGGTGCTTTCATTGAGACTTTTAAAATAATCAAAGGCTACTATGATTGTCCAGAATTCAAAGACCTGTTCAAGCGCAACACCAACACGTGTACACGAGGACTGACAAACTGGCTATTACAAGATCCAACACCAACATAGCTAAGAACTTTATCTCAAACCGGATTGTTAACGCATGGAATAAACTACCCGTCGACACTGTGAACTAACTCTACAAGTGTTAACCAGTTCAAAAACAGACTAGACAAACTCTCTTACTAATGAACTCCAACAGTGAAAATATGATTTAGACGCATCAGCGAATTGCTGCCTGTCTAAAATTAAATAAATAAATAAATATACGGGCTAAATTATAATCCATCTCTTAAAAAATATTTTACATCACCCTTGGCCGTAAGTGGGATTTTCTGCCCTGGGAGAAAATCTCGCTTCCTAGCCAAGGCAAAACGTAAAACTTTAGACAAACCACGGTTCGGGCCACAAACACCAGCGACCTGGGACATTAATGAATGCACCGCCCTAGGTTTGTAATGTACTATTACCAAGCATGTTACGAATCGTCCGGCAAATACCCATCTGTTACATATATCAGTTACTCACAGCAGCCATTTATCCCCAGGGAAAGCACACTGGAGTCAGTTCGTGCGTGCACGCTACGCGGCCAGTTGGAGTTGGTCAAACTGGACGAGCCCATACCGCTGAGCGAGGTCGAGCCCGCTTCGGAGATCGTCAAGCGATTCGCCACAGGTACACGGCTTTCTAAAATAAATGATAGAATCGGTCCATAACATTATTATTATTAATTCGTTGTTATCTCGTTACGGCTTTCTAAATCTTAAGGTTTTTACAAAACAATATTACTATAGTATAGAAATATTCAGAAGGCGCGTCTAGACATAGGTACATAGGCACGCTTATATACTACTAGCTCGATGTGTAAATTTGTCCCGTACAAATGGATTTGTTTAGTGATTTGTTAGGCAGTGCGAAATTATCCTTAGAAATGGTGTATAAGTTAAGAATTTCAGATACGAAACAGTTGAAATTACAATAAAAAACTATAGGGCGAAGTTCACAATAGCTCCTATTTATTACTACTGTTACATTAAGCCTGAATTGCACCAAATAGACGTCCGTTAAATTAAATATGGTCGCATAGATTTCCACCGTGTAGAAAACGATGTTTCTGAGTGGAATGACAGCTCGGCGCCATTAAATTTCCTCATGCAACCCAAGCTAAATCTAATGTTGACTAACCACATAATAGGGATGACGACAACTTTTTTTTCCTTAGTCTATCAGAAAGATTACTGAAAAGTATTGGACACGTATTTTTTTTTCTCGTAATCAAACTTATACGGAGATATATTGAGTTGAAATGTCGCGTGACGTCACGGTTAGGTACGATTTATGCCTAACGGTGACGTAGTTAGCCCCCACTCTCCAACTTTAAGGCCCTTCCCTGACCCAGCATCGTCAAATTGCTCATTTGAGATCATACTTTTCTAAGAAATGTTAAAAGTTAAAAATATGAAAAAAACATATGTTATATTTGATTATATCATCCTTACATTGACAGCTTTCGATACACGTTTCACGAAACTTCGCTCGATACAATTTAATTCCAAATTACCTCTAACTCGGACCGCTAATCCAACTTTACTCCAGTTTATTATATCAAACAGTGTAAAACTAATTATAACACAAAAAATATCCATATTATATGCATACATCGACAGCTTTATAAATGCCATTTTTTTTGACGGTATTTTTATAGAAATTAAAACGTGTTAAAAAGTAACTAAATCGGGCGTTCTGTGCGTAGCGCTTTCTCTTTCACTCGTCCCACGAGTGACAGTGACGGCTGAGCTGGGTCTATGAAGGGCCTTAATGCGTTTTAACTTAGTCATTCTTTGTTAATTTGATAAAACAAAAAATACGTGTCTAATATTTTTTTATTACCTGACTGACGGACTAATTAGAATTTCGATTTCTTTCACCCTGTCGTCATCCGTATTTAAAACTTGTGTACCTTGTTTCCAGGAGCGATGTCGTTCGGCTCGATTTCCCTCGAGGCGCACACGACGCTAGCGATCGCCATGAACCGCATCGGCGGCAAGTCCAACACGGGCGAGGGCGGGGAGGACGCGGACCGCTACCTCAACCAGGTCAGCATGGAATTCATGGTTTATATGAATGGGAATAGGGATGACGACAGGGTGAAGAAATCGAAATTCTAATTAGTCCGTCAATCAGGTAATAATAGTATATTACAGACCTAGGGTGGTGAATTCGTAAATGTCCCAGATCGCAGGTTTCTGTGGCCCGAACCGAAGGTGAGGGCCATAAATATGCGACCTGGGGCTTTACGAATTACCGCTCGTGGTTTGTCAAAAGTTTTACGTCTTGCCTTGACCAAGAAGTGAGATTTTCTCTCCGCGTAGCGGGCAGAAAATACCACTTTATTGCCAAGGGTGATGTAAAGAAATATTAGACACGTATTTTTGTTTTATCAAATTAACAAAGAATGACTAAGTTAAAACGCATTAAAGTTGGAGAGTGGGGGCTAACTACGTCACCGTTAGGTATAAATCGTACCTAACCGTGACGTCACGCGACATTTTAACTCAATATATCTCTTATACTTTTAAATAATCTTCCTGATAGACTAAGGAAAAAAAAGTTGTCGTCATCCCTATTAAACGTCTAATATTTTTATTTATTTATTTAAACTTTATTGCACATCAGTAAAAAAAGACTAATATAAAAGGCGAACTTAATGCCATAAGGCATTCTCTACCAGTTAACCATTGGGCAAAACAGAAATTTTTGTGGCGGCGCAAAAAAAGCCGTTATGCAGTACACAAAAGAAAACATACTTATACAATAAAAACAAAAAAGATAATATAAATAATAGATACACATACCTACTTATATATAATAAGATTAATAAGGCACATATACATAAATATATACACAGATACATAAATAAATACAAATAGACTATGAATTTTAGACTATGGTTATTAATTTGAATTCACAGGGATATTTAATTTTAGGGTAGTAAACAGACTAAAATTTGTCACACTGTCAGTTTTGGCGTTATTGAGATGGGATGTTTTCTCTGACGTCCGCGTCACATTTTTTCGAAGCGTCCGAAATTTGCTGCTAGCTTTATAATAAAAATCGAGTTATCAGAAGGAGCTGCTGTGACGTCACTATTGCTGTAAACAAAGCGTTACAAGTAACCATTTTAAGTTTTCACTTCACTTGTTTGGTTACTATGTACTTATATTTACTATCCTAGTGACGTCACAGAGCAAGCAAACAAAATTTTCAAAGTACTTTTTAACGTATTTATCCCATTTAGAAAATCGAAATAAAAAATCTTGTGATTCAATCCGACATGTATTTATTTATTGGAGATAAAACAGAAATTAACAAAGAATTACTTATAAATAAATATTGGCTAAGTAACAATAGTTGTTGATATTTCCTTAACATATATCGCTAAGAACATAAATTAAAGAATACGTACTTAATTTAGAGCAACATTCGATGACTGATACGTTTTGACTTTTCAACTTAACAAATAAAATAAAAATAAAAATGAATGAATCTTTTTAAACTACATGTTAAAAAATGGTGTAATACCCTATCGTACTCTGTCGGTCAGGATCCGGAGTTCAACAAGCGGTCGGCCATCAAGCAAGTGGCGTCGGGCCGGTTCGGCGTGACGGCCTCGTACCTGGCGCACGCCGACGACCTGCAGATCAAGATGGCGCAGGGAGCCAAGCCCGGCGAGGGCGGCGAGCTGCCAGGTAACTGACGCCGGATTAATCATGACTTGCGTCAAGAAAGTTAACCTCCGTCAAATACGGCGCCGATCTGCTTCTCCATAGTAAAAATATCGGCGGTTATACACTCGGCGTCAAAATTATCGCGCCTCCTCGAAAAATAGTTTAAACCGACTTTAAACCCTAATTTATCAAGTATTTGGGTGAATCAACTTTTGTATGTACCTACTTGGGTCATGGCTACGGTCTCCTGAGTCACTTTTTAAAGTTGTAGTTTAATAAGTTTAAATCCACCAAATGTGGGATTTATTTGCTATTTAACAGACGTTAACGTTTGAGAACGACGATGGGGCCATATTTAACGAGGATAAGTTTAATAAGACACCGACATTTTCACAATGGAGAATGTTATTCGCCCTCAATAGTACATTATTGTCGAGGCCGAGAAATAGGCATTTGCAGGTTAAGCATTTAGTTTAAAGGACCGAGCGATTCAGCGAGATCCATATTAATATTATAAATGCGAAAGTAACTCTGTCTGTCTCTGTTACTTCTTCTCGCTTACACCACTGGACCGATTTGGAGGAAATTTGGTTTGGAAATAGTTGAAGTCCTGGGAAAGGACATAGGCTACTTTGTATCCCGGAAAAGCGCATAGTTCCCGCGGGAGCGCGATAATCGTATTCCACGCGGGCGAAGTCGCGGGCAGAAGCTAGTCCTTTAATAAATACGAAGCCCGCAAAGCCTTTCCCGTGCCGAGACGAGAGAGCAGATAATGACGAGTTTACCGACCAATTACGCCGAAAGCTACCGTTCTGACCTCCATTCCTACCCTTCAGGCTACAAAGTGACGGCGGACATCGCGAAAACCCGTTGTTCGGTCCCCGGCGTGGGGCTGATCTCGCCGCCGCCGCACCACGACATCTACTCCATCGAGGACCTGGCGGAGCTGATCTACGACCTGAAGTGTGCCAACCCGCGCGCTCGCGTCTCCGTCAAGCTCGTCTCCGAGGTCGGCGTGGGCGTCGTGGCCTCCGGCGTCGCCAAGGTCAGTCGTGGACATGATACGATAATATACTTCGCCAGGTATGACACTCCGGTATTCTGTAGCAGTGTGGGTGACATCCGAACGTCATTCGCACTGCTGTGTGTTGCAAGTGGGTATTAAAATAATCCCCGGATAATAATAATATTCCCTTGGTGGTCAAATGAGCCCACAGACCACTCAGCCCGCGGGCTGAGTTGACCGTATAAATTTGTGTATGGGTTACTTGACCCACCTGTGTTAACTGAGCCCGCGGGCCCGTTCAACCCTTAAATTACCACTTAGGATCAACTCAGCCCACGGGCTCAGGCGACTACTAGTTTACCGGTAAGGGTCCACTCAGTCCGTGAATATGCAAAGACTTAGGAATGTGACTGGGTCAACGGGTCCCCGCTACGCGGGGCCCCTATTTCTAGGTAGTTTGCCCTTCGGGCGTATATAGATAACTATTGAACCTAACCTACATTCACACCTTTGACCTAACGGACTGAGTAGACACTTACCGGTAAAATAGTAGTTGACTAGACCCACGGGCTGAGTGAACCCATACCGGTAAAAGAGTAGTCAAGTGAACCCGCGGGCCGAGTTATCCGATAAGTGAGGGTCGAGTCATCTACGAAAAAAAAAACAAAGTCGGCAATTGAGCCCGCGGGATGAGTGTATGTGGGCTCATTTGACCACCAAGCCATAATATTACGTTCATTTGTTTTTAACTTGTCCCATGTTGTGTGCTTAAACAAGTAAATGACAATTGTATTGCGCAAATAATTTATTTTACATTATAACTACAGAAAATATTTCTTTCATTTTTGTTTTATTGCAATAAAGTGGCAACTCGACTTTGACGTACGGGTCACGTTGTTTTCTTAGACCATGAGTTGTCCCGATATACTTATTAACATCAGTTAGAACCTCGATCTGTAAATTAGTGGTTCTGTTTACGAAACAATTGCGCATATTTTATTTTTCGTCAACGTTTTTCTTTTACCTCGTTTTTTTTTTGTTATATGCCGTTTATAGTAGTTTATTTGTTTCTCAGGGCAAAGCGGAGCACATCGTGATCTCCGGCCACGACGGCGGCACCGGGGCCAGCTCGTGGACCGGCATCAAGAGCGCCGGGCTGCCGTGGGAGCTGGGCGTGGCCGAGACGCACCAGGTGCTCGTGCTCAACGACCTGCGCTCGCGGTACGCTCGCTTCACACATACTACTGGCAGTGGGAGGGCACTGAGCAATGGCCATTTTCCTTCTCACCCTTGCATGATCTGGTTTTAGGGCAAAGTGAAGCCCTAATACAGAACAATATTCTATATTTATAAAACAAGAAACTGACTGACTGACCGATCAACGCAGAGCCGAAACTACCGGTCGTAGAGGTGAAATTTGGCATGCAGGTTCCTTCGGGAACGCAGGGGAGCACTAAAAGAGGATTTCCCTAAATTCCCACGGGAACGAAAAAAAGAGATTTTTTCATTTTAATATTTCTGCGCATACGAAGTTGAGAAAAGCTAGTTGTTACATAATGCCTGACTAGATGTTATCAGCGCTTTCGTTGCTGCACTCTCTCATAGTCCATTTATAATATACTGGCCGTCTCATACGGTTATAAACCGCGTAGGTCCCATTTTTTTTTCGATAAATGTTCTCTTACGCTTCCCAAAAAACCTGCATACAAAATTTCAGCTTTCTACGACTAGCAGTTGCGGCTGTGCGTTTTAAGATCAGTCAGTTTCTTGTAAGTCTGAGAGTTTGTGTCCTGTTGAATCAACTTAACTTTGGCCCGGTGTCACTGCGACCATTGCTAAACTATTGTGATCGCCACTGACTGCAGTTTACAGTCTAAATTATCTTGAGATGGGTTGTAACATGAATACTTGTTTGTTCCAGTGTGGTGGTGCAAGCGGACGGACAGATTAGAACGGGCTTCGACGTAATGGTGGCGGCCTTGCTCGGCGCTGACGAATTTGGCTTCAGCACCGCGCCGCTTATAGCTCTAGGTTGGTAGCCATTATTAACTATCGTAGATTTTAGTACTTTACTAACTTCTGCGTTGCCTACCTACTATTAAGTATATTTAAGAATATGACATATATTCGGTTAATGCAGAAATGTTTCTATAAACTAAATGAATATTTTAATGAATAGATCGTTAATCATTCTCATGTACTTGACAAGTTTGTATGCCTGTTTGTACACCCACTTTTGTCGAATAAAACTTCATTCATCTATCTATATATATATATATAAAACAAGAAACTGACTGACTGACTGACTGACTGATCGATCAACGCGGAGCCGAAACTACTGGTCGTAGAGAGCTGAAATTTGGCATGCAGGTTCCTTAAGGAACGTAGGGGAGCACTAAGAGAGGATTTCCCGAAATTCCCACGGGAATGAAAAAAACGGGATTTTAAATTTTAATATTTCTGCGCATACGAAGTTGCGGGGAAAAGCTGGTTCATTCCTAGCCCGACGGGAAACGGGCGTGAGTTTATGTACGTGTGTTGTTTTGTCAGGCTGCACGATGATGCGCAAGTGCCACCTGAACACATGCCCGGTGGGCATCGCGACGCAGGACCCCGCGCTGCGCAAGAAGTTCGCCGGCAAGCCCGAGCACGTCGTCAACTACCTCTTCATGCTCGCCGAGGAGGTAAACTTTACGTGTTAACCTTCCAAACAAATGAAATTACCTTTTTGGTTTTTTTTTCTATCTTTCTGTGTACGTAATCTTCTTTCTTTAACTACTCTCACTCTGTGGTTTACTCACTTATGTGTTTTAAATGCAAGTGTCTATTTTTCTCGTTATTCATGGTTCCATAATATCTTTTACGTCACCCATGGCCGTAAAGTGTGATTTTCTGCCCGCTACGCGGAGAGGAAATCTCACTTTCTGGCCAAGGCAAGACGTAAAACTTTTGACAAACCACGGGTGGTAATTCGTAAAGCCCCAGATCGCATATTTATGGCCCTCACCTTCGGTTCCGATCACAAACACCTGCGATCTGGGACATTAACGAATTCACTGCCCTTGGTCTGTAATGTACTATTTAACACGCTTTTATTAGGTAGACCTGTATGTAAATAACCATGTAATGGAATCTTGCAAGTTAAATTTGATCCACTTTCCGATTTCCGACTGAGCTGAAATTTTACACGAATATGTCGCGTGACAATGCAATATTATGATGACGTGGAGCTGATCTGATGATGGAGCTGGAAGGTGGCCATAGGAATTCCATAATAAAACTACATAAACCCATCGAATTTGGCCTCGTTTGATTCGTCTTGAAGGGTAGAAGAAGGATTTACAAAGAAAAGTACAGTCAGCAATAAAAGCGTGTCCCAAAAATTTTATTTTTGAAAAAGCTTATTTTACAACGCTTTTATTAGGTCGTTGTGAAATTAACTAACAACACTATGTAAGGAATCTTGCAAGCTGAATTTAACCCACTGCTAATGATCGTATTAAGGTGAAACTTGGCATGTATATGTAACTTGGATGACAATGCAATAATATGGTACCACCGAGCTGATCTCATGATGGAGCTTGGAGGTGGGCACGGATTTTTTTACCAGCTTCTGCCTACGACTTCGTCCGCGTGGAATTCGGTTATAGCGTTCCCGCGGCGTTAAACTACAACAAATTATATACGAAAACCTTCCTCTTGAATCACTCTATGTATTAAAAAAAGCGCATCAAAATCCGTTGCGTAGTTTTAAAGATCTAAGCATACATAGGGATAGGCAGCGAAGGGATTTTGTTTTATACTATGTAGTGATTTATTTTTCCCCGCCAGGTCCGCCAGCACATGGCGGACGTGGGCGTGCGCCGCTTCCAGGAGCTGATCGGGCGCACGGACCTGCTGAAGGTGCGCGAGAACAACGACAACCCGAAGGCTCGGCTGCTCAACCTGAGCCTCATCCTCAAGAACGCACTCCACATGCGGCCCGGCGTCGACATCGTCGGCGGCTCCAAGACGCAGGTGCGGAAAATTAAAAAAAAATAAGTAAAAAAAAAAATACACTATAAGATTGTCTTAGCTTTGGGTCGGTTCACTTTACACAGACTTTACAGGCTGTCGAAGTTTGATTGAAGTCGGTTTTTTTTAATTTAATTATTTGGCTGCATTGTCTAAATATGGATACAACGGGACGTAAATGTCAATGTAGTCTTTGAAACTGATGCCAAAATCATACACGTGCTAACATATTTTGAGGAATTCCATCATTTTTTCGTGGATCCCATCATCAAAACTGAACCAAATTAAAATGGGACCACCGTGGAAGTACCGCCTTTCGAATAAAAAAGAATCATTGAAATCGGTTAACAATTGACGAAATTATGCGTGGTCATACATAAAAAAAATATATACGCGTCTAATTGAGAACCTCCTCCGTTTTTTCGTCGGATAACACTTTGTAAAAAGAAGGACAAGCTTACAGACGACCCACCTGGCGGTAAGTGGTCACCGCCGCCTATAGACATTTGTAAGACTAGAGGCGTCACCGATGCGTTGCCGATCTCGAAAGGGGATTAGGATAGGGCGTAGAGGGATAAGGGAGGATAGGAGACTTGGGATTAGGGAAGATGGGATAGAAGGATAGTTATCACGTCAAAAATATGCGTTTGAACCTATTTAACACGGTTCGTTTCTATGTAACGCCGCACAAGTTTGTGAGGATTTCGTGTTTGTTTCGACAGGACTTCCAGCTGGAGAAGCGGCTCGACAACCAGCTGATCGAGCTGTGCGCGGCCATGCTGGACGGCTCCGAGGAGCACGTCGACATCTCCATGAGGATCACCAACGAGGACCGCGTCTTCACCTCCACGCTGTCCTATCACATCGCCATGTGAGTACAGCTTTACACGAATTTGAAGGTGCGTGGATTAAGCAATAATAGTACTCTGCGTCAACGGCTTATAGTGCTTCGTCGCGCGCCATCTAAGTTGTGTCGTGCTATAGGTTTAGTAGAAGTTGGTGAAGTGAGAACAAGATTAAGTGAATAGTAAATTTATCGTCGTTTTTCATAAGGTGAGATAGAGGTCAATCGCTAGTCAGCCGTCAATCCATACTTCACTACATAGTATAAAACTACGCAACGGATTTTGATGCGGTTTTTTTTAATAGATAGAGTGATTCAAGCCTTCCCCTTGAATCACTATACATTTTAGTATATAATTTAAACACTCAATTCCCGCGGGAACGCTACAACCGAATTCCACGCGGACGAAGTCGCGGGCAGAAGCTAGTTATATTATAAATGTGAAAGTGTGTTTGTTTGTTTGTCCTTCCTTCACGTCGCAACGACTGGACTGATTTGGATGAAATTTGGTATGGAGATAGTTTGTGACCCCGACGGAAAAAAAACCCGGGTTAAAAAGTATCATATGTTATTCCCGAGAATAACATATGATACTTTTTATTAAACCCTATTATCGGGACTTCTTGTATCGCGAAAGTTTGAGACAATGTATGATACTTTTTATCCCGACATTCCCACGGGAAAGAGTTTTCCACGGGTCAAAGCAATTTTTCAATACTTCTAAAACTAACTATCAATATGTATAGTATCATCGGGTACGCAAATTCTAAGTCTACGCGGGACGAAGTACGCGGGCTCCTGCTGGTCTCATTATAGTATATTTTTGATTATTGTAGGAAGTACGGCGAACACGGTCTCCCGGACGGCAGCAGCGTCAACATTTCGCTGACGGGCTCGGCGGGACAGAGCTTCTGCGCGTTCCTGTCCAAGGGCATCACCGTCACTTTGGAGGGCGACGCGAACGACTATGTCGGTAAGTGAAGGTATGGAGGGTAACGACCAACGGCAAGGACGAGAATGGCATAGCCGACATCGAGGAGGCTGTCAGGGATGTGGACTTAGACAAGAAGAATCTGGAGAAGATTCTCGATAGGACTAGGTAAGTTCGAGGGTATGGAGGGTTGAAGTAAAGGAGCGCAATCTTTATACTTCCGAATGTGGACACCAAATCGGGTAGGTTGGGGGCGCTGCGGGCGCCACAAGTGTCAAGCCACCTAGGCGGATAGTCTGCAGTAGCGCTGCTGAGGCGAAAACGCAGCGAAAACTGTTGTGAGAAGAGTGTGTTTTGTTTTATTGCTTGTCAAATCCGCTGGACACGTCTTCAACCGTTTCGCCATATAAGATTGCGCTCCTTACCAATACAAAAGAACAGCTCTATGCGTAAAGGGTTCATTGGTCAAACACTATTACAGTATTTGTTTCTTTACTATTGTCATAGTTTACGCACAGTTTAATACTAGTACGGAGGGTAGCTTGCCTTACTCTAGTACACCCCTACTGTTTAACATATCGTTAACTATACAATTACCACCTGTTGCGATTGTATGAAATAATAATAATGTACTTCATACTAGAACTCAAGACGATGTGTAACTATCTATAGTTAAGCCTATAAGCTAAATATGTACTAAGTATAGTTATAAGCTAAATCATAAATAAATTAATAAAAAAAAAAAATTACCATAGCCTGTAGTTAGAAATGTGGTTTCAATTAAATGTTCTGAGATAATGTGTGAAGTAAGTTTTCGGCCAAATTGTGCGATCGTGACGCCCGCCGCGCATCGGTTAGCAGCCGTCGCCCGCAATGTATCAGTAAAACGCCATATCGCGCGAAGTCACGGCCGAGACGTAACCGGGACTCGCACCAACGCCGTCACAATCTCAGGTTACCCTTCGAGTTAAACCTGAGTTAAGTTAGCCTCTTAAAGCTAACCCGAGGTGGTGCCATTGTTTTCTAGTTATTTCTGAGCTGCTCTAAATTGCTATCAAATCGCAATTAGTAATACATAAATCAATGACTGAATGCTTGCTACAGGTAAGGGACTGTCGGGTGGAACTGTCATCATCTACCCGCCGAAGGTATCGCCGTTCGAGTCCCATCTCAACGTGATTGTTGGCAACGTCTGTCTATACGGAGCCACCTCCGGCCGGGCTTACTTCAGGTATTTAACAACGTTTCGTTTGCTACGAGTCCATGTTCTCTGATTATATTCAACGTTTAAAACAACCCATTGAAACCTCTGACACTCCAACAATAGTACATTACAAACCTAGGGCGGTGAATTAGTTAATGTCCCAGATCGCAGGTGTTTGTGACGAAGGTGAGGGCCATAAATATGCGATTTGGGGCTTTACGAATTACCGCCCGTGGTTTGTCTAAAGTTTTACGTCTTGCCTTGGCCAGGAAGTGAGATTTTCTCCCAGCGTAGCGGCCAGAAAATCCCACTTACGGCCAAGGGTGACGTAATAGTACATTACTGCAGAGACCAGTAAGTAAGCCATACTGGCCAAGTATGATATTGACGGACCGAGGCGCCAGCCGAGGTCCGGCTACATACGCGGCCAGTATGGCTCTTACGGTCGAAGCAAGTATAGTGCTTTTCTCAAAAATGAAACACGAATAAAAGACAAAAACTATGTTTTACTTAAAATCCCGCCTTAGCTCTAGCGCCTAGCCGACTGTCATTACGGTTTTATTTTATAAAGACTGCGTTTAGGTATTTGCACTGAGTTAATTGCACTGTTGCCAATCTCATTTTTTATTGGTAATATTTCATATTTTTTACATTGTAGAACTAATGTTCATGATTTTAACTTTAACTCAGACCTCTTTTTTATAATATAAAACAGGTATTCCGAAGTCAACAATTATCTTAACTGTTTCCGCCTTTTTACACACTACAATTGTGAATTAAACGCAGCATGCAAACGTTCCGCGCACAAACCTTGTCGATAGGTTTTATTTTTTTAATATTGGATCATGTGTTTTTTATACGTACTGCCTATTGCGCTGACCTATTTTAGTTTTTTATTGTTCTTAGTGAATATAATCAAACATTTTGTCATGTGCAAAATAAAAAGTACGTATACTTTAATAAATATGTAAATTTAAAGTGAAATATCGTTCAAGGTAATTAATTTTTATCCTTTATCTATTTTAAATTTATATAACGACCTCAGCACCTAATGCTTTGTATTGGTTGGTGGCGATGTAAAAATGTGCTTCGAAATTCAAATAACATGATACGTAATGGAATTACATACGTACTTACTGGACAATTATTGATTCCAAATTCAAAATCTCGCTATTTACTGGACACTTCCAATAAGCCTTCGGTATGACCTACTTACTGGATGCTTTTTAGCGATGTTATGGCAACATTACATAGCATTTTTGAGAAAAATATATTTCGTATGTTACATTTTTGTCATAGTTCTATTATATTTTACGTCGACTGTTTTTTAGGCCGGCCACCCACATACAGTAGGAATTTCGATTAGAAAATTCTGAACGCATCCACACGAATTTATGGACCTAACACATACATGCAGTCATCATCATCATCATCAACAACAGCCTACAGTTCACTGTTGGCCATATGCCTCACCCAATGTACGCCAATGAGCTCTGTCCAAGGCGTCCCGCGTCCAATCTACAACGGCCACCTTGTGTAAAATCGTCAAATACATGCAATCATCATCATTGGCCACAACAGATGCTGTGCCCAAGCATCTAAGATAGACATCCTAGATGCTTGTTACAGCGCTAGTGAGTTGGAAGTACTCCGCATCGCCGTTTATGACTATAGAGCCCTATTGTGGCCGCTCTTAACCTTGTTTTTAGGGTTCCGAACCTCAAGAGGTAAAAAAGGAACTCTGAGTCTGTCACAGTCGATTTTCTCTGAAACTACTGGACCGATTAATTTAAAATTTGGTATGTATATGTAAGTTCGTGACCCAAAGACGGACGTGTAACGAAAATGAATGAATTTTAAACATGGACCCTATTTTTGAGGGCTATATTTGAAAAAAATATTAATGAAGTTTTTCAAACTATATCATGTGACAATACAAATGAAAGTACTTCTTATGAGGATCTAAAATATATATTTTTTATTTCTTTTTTGGTCAATACTTTTCGAGTTATTTAAGAAAATACGCGAAAATTTACCATTTCCCCCCTTATCTCCAAAACTACTAGACCTAAAATTTTGGAAAAAATACGAAGGATAGTTATTGACCTATATATTACAGGAAAATTATTAAGAAATCCATGGTATTTCAAATCATCTAAAAGAGCTTATCCTGTGAAACGGTTTGAAAATGACGTCATTGAAAATAATCACAGGGGCATAGCGTCGGAGCGTTTCTGCGTGCGCAACTCGGGCTGCGTGGGCGTCGTCGAGGGCGTCGGCGACCACGGCTGCGAGTACATGACGGGCGGGACGGTGCTCGTGCTGGGGCTCACGGGGAGGAACTTCGCCGCCGGCATGAGCGGTGAGTACAGCGGGGGGAGGGGGGGGGCGGCCACGGCTGCGAGTACATGACGGGCGGGACGGTGCTCGTGCTGGGGCTCACGGGGAGGAACTTCGCCGCCGGCATGAGCGGTGAGTACAGCGGGGGGAGGGGGGGGGGCGACCACGGCTGCGAGTACATGACGGGCGGGACGGTGCTCGTGCTGGGGCTCACGGGGAGGAACTTCGCCGCCGGCATGAGCGGTGAGTACAGCGGGGGGAGGGGGGGGGGGCGACCACGGCTGCGAGTACATGACGGGCGGGACGGTGCTCGTGCTGGGGCTCACGGGGAGGAACTTCGCCGCCGGCATGAGCGGTGAGTACAGCGGGGGGAGGGGGGGGGGGCGACCACGGCTGCGAGTACATGACGGGCGGGACGGTGCTCGTGCTGGGGCTCACGGGGAGGAACTTCGCCGCCGGCATGAGCGGTGAGTACAGCGGGGGGAGGGGGGGGGGGCGACCACGGCTGCGAGTACATGACGGGCGGGACGGTGCTCGTGCTGGGGCTCACGGGGAGGAACTTCGCCGCCGGCATGAGCGGTGAGTACAGCGGGGGGAGGGGGGGGGGGCGACCACGGCTGCGAGTACATGACGGGCGGGACGGTGCTCGTGCTGGGGCTCACGGGGAGGAACTTCGCCGCCGGCATGAGCGGTGAGTACAGCGGGGGGAGGGGGGGGCGACCACGGCTGCGAGTACATGACGGGCGGGACGGTGCTCGTGCTGGGGCTCACGGGGAGGAACTTCGCCGCCGGCATGAGCGGTGAGTACAGCGGGGGGAGGGGGGGGCGACCACGGCTGCGAGTACATGACGGGCGGGACGGTGCTCGTGCTGGGGCTCACGGGGAGGAACTTCGCCGCCGGCATGAGCGGTGAGTACAGCGGGGGGAGGGGGGGGCGACCACGGCTGCGAGTACATGACGGGCGGGACGGTGCTCGTGCTGGGGCTCACGGGGAGGAACTTCGCCGCCGGCATGAGCGGTGAGTACAGCGGGGGGAGGGGGGGGCGACCACGGCTGCGAGTACATGACGGGCGGGACGGTGCTCGTGCTGGGGCTCACGGGGAGGAACTTCGCCGCCGGCATGAGCGGTGAGTACAGCGGGGGGAGGGGGGGGGGCGACCACGGCTGCGAGTACATGACGGGCGGGACGGTGCTCGTGCTGGGGCTCACGGGGAGGAACTTCGCCGCCGGCATGAGCGGTGAGTACAGAGGGGGGGGGGGCGACCACGGCTGCGAGTACATGACGGGCGGGACGGTGCTCGTGCTGGGGCTCACGGGGAGGAACTTCGCCGCCGGCATGAGCGGTGAGTACAGCGGGGGGAGGGGGGGGGGCGACCACGGCTGCGAGTACATGACGGGCGGGACGGTGCTCGTGCTGGGGCTCACGGGGAGGAACTTCGCCGCCGGCATGAGCGGTGAGTACAGAGGGGGGGGGGCGACCACGGCTGCGAGTACATGACGGGCGGGACGGTGCTCGTGCTGGGGCTCACGGGGAGGAACTTCGCCGCCGGCATGAGCGGTGAGTACAGCGGGGGGGGGGGGGGGCGACCACGGCTGCGAGTACATGACGGGCGGGACGGTGCTCGTGCTGGGGCTCACGGGGAGGAACTTCGCCGCCGGCATGAGCGGTGAGTACAGAGGGGGGGGGGGGCGACCACGGCTGCGAGTACATGACGGGCGGGACGGTGCTCGTGCTGGGGCTCACGGGGAGGAACTTCGCCGCCGGCATGAGCGGTGAGTACAGCGGGGGGGGGGGGGGGCGACCACGGCTGCGAGTACATGACGGGCGGGACGGTGCTCGTGCTGGGGCTCACGGGGAGGAACTTCGCCGCCGGCATGAGCGGTGAGTACAGCGGGGGGAGGGGGGGGGCGACCACGGCTGCGAGTAAACTACGAAGACGTCAGTCTTACATTGCGGCGTACATCGGAAAAGCAATAATCCATGTGAGCAATATCCAGGGAGTGCTTAAAATTCTAAGCAGGCAGCGACATCTATTGTCGCAGTTAACACTTAGAAAAAAAAACTTATTTCGGGCGTACGCAGTTTTATGATTCTAAAGATTCTAACCTTGCCTTACTTTTTCTATCCCAAATCTCTGTGTCCATGTTTGTACGTTACATTCTTTAACTACGACGTTTTGAACTCTCTATTTACCTCAACATTTTCCTTTATTTCGCTTTATGAAAAGCCATTGGCATTCCTTAACAGTGTAGCGTTATTTCAGGCGGCATCGCTTACGTGTACGACATCGACGGCTCGTTCAAACGCGGCAAGTGCAACCCGGAGATGGTCGAGCTACTGCCTTTGGAACTGGAGGAAGACTTGCAAGTCGTTAAAACGCTGCTCGAAGAATTCGTCGAATACACTGGGTAACACTATAATAATAAATCATTGTAGTTTTAGTGCAAATAACTAGATGTCGGTCACTGTTATGCCTGACTATGAAACAAAGGTCTCGGATTTTTTAGCATAAGTAACAGCCAATAAGGGCCACCGTGTTCCTGCTCACCGGTTGTCGCCACTGTCCTATGAGGTGTCAGCTGTCAATGTCAAAATGTCATTTAGAAGATGTGATTGGTTTAAATAAGAACTAGTATTCTGATTTTAAATCATCATAAAAAGGGTCAGATAATAAGAAGGTTCACCGCGAGTGAATTGGCTGCTAGAGGCACTTGAGGCCTACGAGGTGTAATGTTGCCAATTCAGCACATTATTTATTTAAACTTCATTGCACATACAAAATGTATACAATTAGCGGACTTAATGCCTAAAGACATTCTCTACCAGTCCACCATAAGGCCAAACAGAAAGACAAGTAAGTAGGTGCATCAATATTATGTGTCGTACTACACGCTAAATTGGCAACAGTGGGGTCTCCGAAACGTCAAATGTCAATGTGACATTGACAATGTTGTATGAAATGACAAACTTTGACATTGACAGCCAACACCAGTATTTTTCTTTAATTTATACTTCACAACTCATCTTACCTAACCTTCCAGCTCGCTAATAGCGAAACAGCTGCTAGAAACCTGGCCGGAGCCAGCCAAGCAGTTCGTCAAAGTGTTCCCCTACGAGTACCAGCGCGCTCTGAAGCAGCTCGCCGTGCAACAAGCGCCCGTAACGACCAACGGCAAGGACGAGAATGGCATAGCCGACATCGAGGAGGCTGTCAGGGATGTGGACTTAGACAAGAAGAATCTGGAGAAGATTCTCGATAGGACTAGGTAAGTTCGAGGGTATGGAGGGTTGAAGTAAAGGAGCGCAATGTTTATAGTTCCAAAAGTGGACACCAAATCGGGCAGGTTGGGGGCGCTGCGGTCGCCAAAAACGTCATGCCACCTAGGCGGATAGTCTGCAGTAGCGCCTTCAGATGGCGCTGCTGAGGCGAAAACGGTTGTGAGGAGAGTGTGTTATGTTTTGATGCTTGTCAAATCCGCTGGACACGTTTTCAACTGTTTCGCCATATAAGATTGCGCTCCTTACCAAGACACATTCCACACTCCATATTTGAGGGGTTTTTTGAAGTCTCTTTCAGTGTCAGTAAATTTTGTTGTAAAATTATTCATTTAACGTGACGGTACAAGACGTAGACAAGGCTCCAGACAGACGTGGATACTTGAACTCTTATGACATGGTTGAAACTTGATCACAGATGGCATGCCATGACTCGAGTGTTTACATTATTAGTTGTAAAGTTTGTTGTGCTCGATCAAAGAAAATAAAAAACAAGTATTTGCTAGTAGTGTTTAAAAGAAAAAAGTAATTAGCGCGGCTGTTTAATACTTAAATGACAATATCCTAGACTAAGTGACAATGCTAAATCAAATGCGATGGTGCTAAGGTTAATTAAGTATCGCAAACGTTTCTAAAATCGGTATTCATTTTGATAATTTATGCCGAATTGCCAATCTAAATTCTAACAAGCAGGTAATAAACAGTAAAGTCAGAAATTCGACAAAATTGGATTTGATTAAGAGGGTTTACTCCGAAAGTTGGCAACCTCGCAAATAGCTGTCAAATATTTCGTTGTTTTCATTAATTTCTTTCAATTTCGAATATTACTGAATGAAATCATGAATTTTTGTTCTATGGTTGAATAAAACATTAAGTATGGATTGAAATAATTATCCTAGGAACACCAAATATTTAGGATTATGGAAGTACTATCTTTTGCAAAGTTTCCATCGCATTTTCCTGACATTTTAATGTAATCTTATCATTTGAATGCCTAACCAACAAATATAAAACGAGACGCGTCATTCAACCATAGAATGAGAAGTTCTTTTTTAATTCAGCAATATTGAGAAATTAATAAAAACAGCGAAACATTTGACAGCTATATGCGACGTTGCCAACTTTCGGGATAAACCCTCTTAAATCCACAAAACGCTTCGTTTTGGCTACGAATGATGGTTAAAATTTGACATTTCCTCCATAGACAATCTGTCGTTTTGTGTATATAGGAACCGCGTCTATCTGAACACACACTGTCACTATCCTGATCCCAAGAGTTTCATTTTGTATTTCAGTGTCAACATCTCCTGAAAGTGTTAAAAACATGCACTAATTTCTAAAGCTAAACATTTCCTACAGAGGCTTCATCAATTATCACCGCGAGACCTCAAACTACCGTCAAAAACAATAGTATATTTTGATTCTAGTGCGAAAAGTTTGTCATTTTATCACGAGTCCCTAGTTATGTCAGCGCGAGCGAAAGCGAGCGTTAACACTAGGGACGAGTGAAAATGACAATTTTGCACGTGTATTTTTTATACATTTGCGAAAAAATAGAAATAAACGAATAGAATGAAACTTTACGCACTAGTTCGTTTATAAAAACTTTAGGCACGCTCACTAGCTGTCAAAAAACAAAAAAAACTCTCGTTTCGAAATGACAAACCTTTGGCGCGTTAAACAGATATCGAAATGTTTACTTTTTAAGCACCTGTATTTAACAGACTTATTTCTAAACTAGCTTTTCCCCGCAACTTCGTATGCGCAGAAATATTAAAAACTAAAATCCCGATTTTTCCCGTTCCCGTGGGAATTTTGCAAAAACCTTTCTTAGCGGATGCCTACGTCGTAACATCTACCTGCATGCCAAATTTCAGCCCGAGCCGTCCAGTGGTTTGGGCTGTGCGTTGATAGATCGCTATGGGCCGGTTCCTATATCCACGTAACGCTTCGTTTTGCCTACGGACGGTTAAAATTTGACAGATTCTCTATGGAACAAATGTCAAAAATCAACCGTCCGTAGGCAAAACGAGGCGTTTCGTGGATATAGGAACCGGGCCTATGTCAGTCACCTTTGAGTTTTATATATTTAGATATGAACATTTCCTCCAGGGGCTTCATGAAATACCCCCGCGAGACCTCGATCTACCGTCCGGCGGAGAAACGCCTCCGCGACTGGGACGAGATCTACAACTTCAACCACGTGCGCCGCGGGCTCCGCGTCCAGGCCGCGCGCTGCATGGAGTGCGGCGTGCCCTTCTGCCAGTCGGGCCACGGCTGTCCGCTGGGCAACATCATCCCCAAATGGAACGAGCTGGTGTATAGGGGAGATTGGCGACAGGCGCTCAAGCAACTCTTGCAGACTAATAACTTCCCGGGTGAGCTTCGACAGTTATTTACACTTATGAAGCTGAGATATGTACACTAGTTACTTGTATTACTTGTATGTTGTGTCGTGGTATAAGATTGAGTCTCAGCAGTTTAAAGTATTCCATATAATATTTGCCATCGTCAGAAACTTAACTGAATACTAAAGTGTATATAAATAAAGACTCAATTATGGTTTGAGGTCGCGGTTCTACGATCTCGTGGTATCTGCTGTTTTTTAATTCCGCCATATTTAAACTAAGAGACTACAATTCGAAGTTAGGGTAGGTCTCATCGTAACATAATGTTAAACTTTTAAGTACATTTTCGACGTCTTATCTTGGATGAAGGACCATTATACCTGACTGACCACATATATGCGTTGTTGAGTATATGTTCGTGTTTTAGATTATTTATTGCGCAGAAACGTTGCATCAGAGCGATGTTTAGAATTGACCGGTTTACTTCTTGTCGTCCTTTATTCATTAAACACAAAATCCTCACATTCCCGTGCTTGTACATCTATGAGGTCTGCGTGTTTGTGCACAAATACAAATCGCTGTTCACACTAGCTCAGGTATCATGTATGCCCCCGCCAGGTCAGGTCGCAATATAAACATAAATTAATTCAACCTCTGGTGAAACTAGAAGTGGCATATAAAAACTTTTTTATAATGTGTATTACAATTTATAATAAACTGCCAGATATGTTTAAGGATAAGGAATTATATATATTTAAGAATATGACATATAAATGGTTAACACAGAAATGTTTTTATAGTCTCAATTAATATTTTAATGAATAAGTAAACTGTAATCCATATTAATATTATAAATGCGAAAGTAACTCTGTCTGTCTGTCTGTCTATCCGTCTGTCTGTCTGTCTGTTACCTCTTCACGGTTCAACCGCTGGACCGATTGAGATGAAATCTGGCATGGAGATAGTTGGGGTTCCGGGAAAGGACATAGGCTACTTTTTATCCCAAAAAAACGCATAGTTCCCGCGGCAACGCGATAACCGAATTCCACGCGGGCGAAGTCGCGGGCAGAAGCTAGTAATTCTATATGTTCATGACAAATTTGTATGCCTGTCTATAGGTAAATTGTGGTGATACTATTTAGTTATTAAGATCTTTGTACAACCACTTTTGACAAATAAATTTCATTCATGAATGAATCAGAGTTCACCGGGCGCGTGTGCCCGGCGCCGTGCGAGGGCGCGTGCGTGCTGGGGATATCGGAGCCGCCCGTCACCATCAAGAACATCGAGTGCTCCATCATCGACAACGCCTTCGAGAACGGCTGGATAACGCCCGACGTAAGGCTCGCCACCACAATAACCTAAGCTATTGACAGGGCTAGGTCCGTCCTGGGGGTACCACCGTCTTTCCCCGCTAACCTGCCGCCAAATAGTGTGCTCGCACTGTTGTGTTCCGGTAGGGGGTTAAGGCAGCCGGTGAAATTACTGGCACAGAGGCATTTGTGGCTAAATTTTATTAATGTTCAATGTGTTTAGAGCTTAAGTTTTATTTCATACACAATCCTGTATTGTTCTGAATAAATCAATCAATCAATCAATTCCATCTTGGACCTCAGGGTAGGCAACGCATTCGAGATCTTATGGTTTCCTAATGGGGGATTATAGGATTTCGGTGTCCTTGACCCGCAGTGACCACTTACCAGGTGGTCTGTGCGCTCGTTCGCCTATACCAATGATATAAAAAAAAGAAAAAACATATTAGGCTAGGCCTCCTCATCACGAGAGGATTTGGGCTATATGTTGGTAAAGATTTAAGTCTATTGAGTCTAAATTACAGAGCTCGACTCATATTTACGAGACCTCAGAGCTTAAGTCTTCAGAGTCCGATAGAGATCTTCTACTATCTAAAGTCCCGCGCCTTCACGTTTCAAAACACTTAATTCTTTTATTATTATTTAAAAAAGCACCACCAACACTCAACGCATATATTGATGGCTGTCTCAGCACGCACACATGTGTTGAGAGTGTTGGTGGTGCTTTTTAAATACATTGAAGCGTTTTGAAATGTGAAGGCGCGGGACTTTAGATAGTAGAAGATCTCTACCTTTTTTGAGTCTTATTTATGTCTTTTAAAACTTGATCTGTGAGCGTGCCTAAAATAACTCGAGTCCATTAATGAACACTCACTTTCGAAGTCTTTGACAACATAATCATACTTCATTCAAATTTGAAATTTGAGTTGCGCAAATTATTTATTACTAGCTTTTCCCCGCAACTTCGTATGCGCACAAATATTAAATGTAAAATCCCGTTTTTTTCCCGTTTCCGTCGGAATTTCGCAAAATCCTTTCTTAGCGTATGCCTACGTCATAACATCTACCTGCATGCCAAATTTCAGCCCGATCCGTCCAGTGGTTTGGGCTGTGCGTTGATAGATCACTATGTCAGTCAGTCACCTTTGAGTTTTATATATTTAGATTATTATTATATTAACCTGAAATGTCCCACTGTTGGGCAAAGACCTCCCTCTCATTTTTCCACTTTTTTTCTGTCTCTTGCGACGGAAGGAAGGCGTCTAGTTCGTCCCGCCATCTCCGTCGGGGTCTACCACAACGCCGAACTCTATTTTGGGGGGACCAATTAGTTGATATAGTGGCCCACGAATCGTCCGGCATGCGGCAGACGTGACCAGCCTAGTCCCACTTTAGCTTAGCGGTTGTCTGGGCACCTTCGGCCGTCTACAGAACCGGAGTTTCGGAACTGGTTCCGTACGAGGCTTTTAAATTACTTGTATGGAACTGGTTCCCTACGAGGCTTTTTTTTTACCTGTATGGAACTGGTTCCGATCGAGGCTTTTGCTGTGCTTTTAGGTAACCGACTGCGATTACTTCATAAAGTAATTTGTAGGTAACTGATTCCGATTACTTTATATGTACCTATACTATTTATACATACATATCTTACTTAGGTCAAAGGTGTGAATGTAGGTTAGGTTCGTTAGTTATCTATATACGCCCGAAGGGCAAACTACCTAGAAATAGGGGCTCCGCGTAGCGGGGACCCGTCGACCCAGTCACATTCCTAAGTCTTTGCATATTCACGGACTGAGTGGACCCTTACCGGTAAACTAGTAGTCGACATTCGGGGAAAATAGACATTCAGGGAATAGACATTCAAGGGAATGGACTTTCAGGGAACAGACATTCGGGGAATAGACGGTTGAGGAATGGACAATAAGTGAATTAGACCACGTGGACCGCTCCGTTTTTTTTAATACTTGATAGTTAATAGTTAATAATTCCGTACACGGCTGATGAAATATAATAATTACTTGATCGGAACCAGTTCCATACAGGTAAAAAAAAAGCCTCGTAGGGAACCAGTTCCATACAAGTAATTTAAAAGCCTCGTACGGAACCAGTTCCGAAACTCCCGTTCTGTAGACGGCCGAAGCGGTCTGGGCTACATCGGCGACTAGGGTCTTGGAGCGGAAGATGGTATTTCTGACGCGGTCTGTGAGCTTTATTCCCAGTCTGCTGCGCTCCATCGCCCTTTGGCAAACCTTGAGCTCGCAAAGTTTGAGTTGTGCAAATATTAAACAAAGGTATACGTTAGTAAACATAAGTCTATATTGTAGTGTAGAGATACTCCGAACATAGCCACCTCCATTACATAGTGTTTATATTATGTGTAACAAATTCTATGTGGAGTAATATTTCTCACAGATCCCCGATCAGCGAAACGGCAAGACGGTGGCCGTGGTCGGCTCAGGCCCGGCCGGGTTGGCTTGTGCGGATCAGTTGAACAAGGTAAGTTTACTACTACTACTACTACAGCCTATTTGCGTCCCACTGCTGGGCACAGGCCTCCTCTCATCATGAGAGGGTTTGGGTATAGTCCCCACGCGGGATGTTTTCCTTCACCGAAAAGCTCAGTGGTAAAATCAAATTGAATTTCACACATAAGTAAATTTAGAGGTACGAGCCCGAATTGAACCCCCGACCCTCTGCATGCGGTAGGTCGGACCACTAGGCCACCACGGCCTGTAAGGTAAGTTTATGAACTTCTTGAAAATACTAGGTATTTTACCCATTGTTTTAAAGCATTACAAGATTCAATTGTTTCAATCCCTCCACAAACTAAGCAGCTTTAGTTAAACACTGAAGAACCAAATTAGACTAAAGACTACTTTTTTATCGAATGACAGCTCGCCGGAAATACATTGACCGGCCCTTCAAACGTGACCTAATGGAGGAGTGAAAAGCAGAGTGTACAACACGGTAGCAAAATTATTTAAACATTGGGTGACATGGCTTGAATCCCTCGCTAGCTTCAAGATTCCACGTTATAATCCCTTGCAGCGCTCGGGATTCTATGCTGGGATCTTTCGCTTCACTCTGGATTCAATCCGTCAACCGCGGTAAAATGTACAATTTTGCTCCCTAGTCATAAATAAATAAAATAAATAAATATCTTGGGACATTTCACACATATTGATTTAGCCTCAAACTAAGCAAAGCTTGTACTATGGATGCTAGACAACGATATAAATACTTATATAGAAAAATACATCCATATATAAATATTAACATCCATAACTCGAGTACAAACATTCGTGTATATCACACAAAGTTTGCCCCGAGCGGGACTCGAACCCGCGACCATCTGAACAGAAGGCAGGGTCACTACCAACTGGACCAATCCGGCCGTCATACAATCTATTCTTTGTAATTTTATCAAGAGTTGCTAACTTGTTACCCGCCATAGTATTACGATGATCGTAATGTCATTGTTGTTTGCTACGTCCCCAGGCGGGCTACACGGTGACGGTGTTCGAGCGCAACGAGCGCGCCGGCGGGCTGCTGCAGTACGGGATCCCGACCATGAAGCTCAGCAAGGAAGTTGTCCAACGACGAGTCAAGCTCATGCAGGCCGCTGGAGTCTCCTTCAAGTGTCATATCGATGTGGGGAAGGACATCAGCGCACAGGAGCTAGCCGCCGAGTGAGTGCCATCCTAGTCTAGAAATCCTCTTTGTTTTGTCAGCTTCAGGTGTGTTTATGGATGTGGATGGGGTACATTATAAACTGCAGCTAAATTTACCCTTAGATGAACAGCTGACTTTATCAATCAATCAATCAATGTTTTTATTCCAGAACCAGGTTCCATAGCTATTACATATTAAAAGAGCTATATATAATATACTAGATAATAAGATATTATACTATACTAAAACGAATGGAGGTCTGAATCGACGTGGAGCGACCGGTTTGTGGTAGCCTCTCCATTATGATTTATGATTGTCAGTGTCACTACACGAGACTCGGCTTCTATACTATTGTTATGATCTATTCGTGGTTCTATCGCTGGCACTGTAAGAATATTTTCGTTGAAATAAAACGACCGCTATTATGACACTAGGAGTCCGCTAAGAGGATTCATTTTACACGAAAAACAGAGACGTTGGCGTTTAATGTTTCATAACATGCGTTCGGTTAAGAGTTTTGCTTTCCGACTGTGTTTTTATGACTAGTCTACCTTCTTCAACTACTGCCAAATCCGAAAAAAACGATCAAATTCATTAGTTCACCCCCTTAAGCGAAGCGTAGAGAATCGGAGCGGACACGGGGCAAGCTGATGCTACAGCTCCCGCTGTACCCCGCCCCTTTTCCTCTTTGCCTCAATGTGATTGGTTGATTCCCGCGCGTCCCTACTTCGTTTCCGCTACAGTGTAAATGCCGCATAACAATCTCTGTGTATTTATGACCTGCAATCATTGATCTATTATAAGTATAGCCGGAGAAAAATGGCCCGTCAAAACGAACGGTTCGGGCACCCGTTTGGCGCTCAGTAAATTTGACACTTAAATCTTATAGTGTTAGGTTTACTTTTGTATAAAATATTTATCTTGACATATATTATAAAGAGGCGTTATTAGCATATTGAAACGTATTTTCTAATGTCAGTTTTCTCCATATATTTTGACATTTTCTGTTAGGCACTGTTCGTCCATATCTTATTATAGGTGAATGCCTCCAATATAAAGCTCCCCTTTTTCCAGATACAACGCTCTAGTCCTCTGCATGGGCGCGACGTGGCCCCGGGACTTACCCCTCAAGGGCCGGCAGCTGAACGGCATCCACTTCGCCATGGAGTTCCTCGAGACCTGGCAGAAGAAGCAGCAGGGGCCGCTGCACCCCGCCAAGGAGCGGCCCGAGCTCAGCGCCAAGGACAAGCACGTGCTGGTCATCGGGGGCGGCGACACGGGGTAAGTGCGCCCCGGAGACCTGGCAGAAGCAGCAGGGGCCGCTGCACCCCGCCAAGGAGCGGCCCGAGCTCAGCGCCAAGGACAAGCACGTGCTGGTCATCGGGGGCGGCGACACGGGGTAAGTGCGCCCCGGAGACCTGGCAGAAGAAGCAGCAGGGGCCGCTGCACCCCGCCAAGGAGCGGCCCGAGCTCAGCGCCAAGGACAAGCACGTGCTGGTCATCGGGGGCGGCGACACGGGGTAAGTGCGCCCCGGAGACCTGGCAGAAGAAGCAGCAGGGGCCGCTGCACCCCGCCAAGGAGCGGCCCGAGCTCAGCGCCAAGGACAAGCACGTGCTGGTCATCGGGGGCGGCGACACGGGGTAAGTGCGCCCCGGAGACCTGGCAGAAGAAGCAGCAGGGGCCGCTGCACCCCACCAAGGAGCGGCCCGAGCTCAGCGCCAAGGACAAGCACGTGCTGGTCATCGGGGGCGGCGACACGGGGTAAGTGCGCCCCGGAGACCTGGCAGAAGAAGCAGCAGGGGCCGCTGCACCCCGCCAAGGAGCGGCCCGAGCTCAGCGCCAAGGACAAGCACGTGCTGGTCATCGGGGGCGGCGACACGGGGTAAGTGCGCCCCGGAGACCTGGCAGAAGAAGCAGCAGGGGCCGCTGCACCCCGCCAAGGAGCGGCCCGAGCTCAGCGCCAAGGACAAGCACGTGCTGGTCATCGGGGGCGGCGACACGGGGTAAGTGCGCCCCGGAGACCTGGCAGAAGCAGCAGGGGCCGCTGCACCCCGCCAAGGAGCGGCCCGAGCTCAGCGCCAAGGACAAGCACGTGCTGGTCATCGGGGGCGGCGACACGGGGTAAGTGCGCCCCGGAGACCTGGCAGAAGCAGCAGGGGCCGCTGCACCCTGCCAAGGAGCGGCCCGAGCTCAGCGCCAAGGACAAGCACGTGCTGGTCATCGGGGGCGGCGACACGGGGTAAGTGCGCCCCGGAGACCTGGCAGAAGAAGCAGCAGGTGCCGCTGCACCCCGCCAAGGAGCGGCCCGAGCTCAGCGCCAAGGACAAGCACGTGCTGGTCATCGGGGGCGGCGACACGGGGTAAGTGCGCCCCGGAGACCTGGCAGAAGCAGCAGGGGCCGCTGCACCCCGCCAAGGAGCGGCCCGAGCTCAGCGCCAAGGACAAGCACGTGCTGGTCATCGGGGGCGGCGACACGGGGTAAGTGCGCCCCGGAGACCTGGCAGAAGAAGCAGCAGGGGCCGCTGCACCCCGCCAAGGAGCGGCCCGAGCTCAGCGCCAAGGACAAGCACGTGCTGGTCATCGGGGGCGGCGACACGGGGTAAGTGCGCCCCGGAGACCTGGCAGAAGCAGCAGGGGCCGCTGCACCCCGCCAAGGAGCGGCCCGAGCTCAGCGCCAAGGACAAGCACGTGCTGGTCATCGGGGGCGGCGACACGGGGTAAGTGCGCCCCGGAGACCTGGCAGAAGCAGCAGGGGCCGCTGCACCCCGCCAAGGAGCGGCCCGAGCTCAGCGCCAAGGACAAGCACGTGCTGGTCATCGGGGGCGGCGACACGGGGTAAGTGCGCCCCGGAGACCTGGCAGAAGAAGCAGCAGGGGCCGCTGCACCCCGCCAAGGAGCGGCCCGAGCTCAGCGCCAAGGACAAGCACGTGCTGGTCATCGGGGGCGGCGACACGGGGTAAGTGCGCCCCGGAGACCTGGCAGAAGCAGCAGGGGCCGCTGCACCCCGCCAAGGAGCGGCCCGAGCTCAGCGCCAAGGACAAGCACGTGCTGGTCATCGGGGGCGGCGACACGGGGTAAGTGCGCCCCGGAGACCTGGCAGAAGCAGCAGGGGCCGCTGCACCCCGCCAAGGAGCGGCCCGAGCTCAGCGCCAAGGACAAGCACGTGCTGGTCATCGGGGGCGGCGACACGGGGTAAGTGCGCCACGCCAGTCCCTTACGTAAATTACGCCTTAGGTACCTACCTCACTTGACATGCCAGTAATCATCCCTATTGTATAATAAGTCATCCCTATTGTCAAAGTTATTAAAAGTCTGAATAAGACGAACTCGACTGGATACGATGACATTAATACTGATATAATAAAGAAGTGCGCTGAAAATATTTCATTACCTCTCTGTCACATAGTCAACCTTGGTTATCAACAAGGTAGATTTCCCGATAGACTCAAATTTTCAGTAGTGAAACCGTTACATAAAAAAGGTGACAGGATGAACTTATCCAACTATCGTCCTATCACGCTTGTCCCTATTTTATCTAAGGTTTTGGAAAAACTGATGTACAAAAAAATTTACGATTTTATAATACGGAACCAAGTACTTGTGCCAAATCAGTACGGTTTCCAAAAGAGTAAATCTACGACCTTAGCATGCTTTGAACTAATGCGAATTGTTACGAAAAGTTTGGATGATAAAATTCCTGTTGTGGCACTGCTGCTGGATATGAGTAAAGCATTCGATTTTGTTTCTCATAAACTTCTTTTATACAAATTGTATAAATATGGTATAAGGGGTCCGTCGTACAGCTGGATAGAAAGTTATCTCAGTGACAGAAAGCAATGTGTCGAGATTACAAAAACAGTAGGCAATTGTAAGGCTATATATCGATCATCTTATAGAGTAAATAAATACGGAGTTCCCCAGGGAAGTATATTGGGACCGCTTTTATTTTTGCTTTATATTAATGACCTTCCTAATAACATAAACCATGAAAGCATCCTGTTTGCAGATGACACGACAGTTATAATTAAAGATGACAAATCAACGTCCCTCACATGTGAAATTAATAGTACAATAAAAGATATCATATATTGGTTAGATGATAATAATCTAAATGTAAATTTAAGCAAAACACAGTTAGTTCATTTCCAAACTTATAAAACGAATCCAATGAAGACAAATGCTGTATATAAAGGGATGCCCATAAAAGAAACTGAGTCTGCAATATTTTTGGGCATTATCATTGATCAGTTTTGTAACTGGAAGTTTCACATCCAAAGTCTTTGTTCTAAACTTGACAGATTTGTATATGTGCTTCGACGCTTACGTTATATTGTCTCGGAGGCTGCTGCAACAGCAGCCTATCATGGTTATGTTTCTTCTAAAATGCGGTATGGACTGATACTGTGGGGTAATTCAGTCGACGCTAGTCTCATATTTAAAGCTCAGAAAAAATGCATCCGATCTGTTTGTGGAGCGGACTTCCTGGATAGCTGCAGACCTTTATTTAACAAAAAAAACATACTGCCATTGCCTTCGTTATATATTTTTGAAATGTGCTTGTTCGTAAAGAAACACATAGAAATGTTCAAATTAACTACAAATAAACGTAGACGCAATGAAATTCATGTGCCATCTCAAAGACTTGCCCTCTGTCGTAACAATGTATACGGTATGGCCATAAAATTATATAATAAACTGCCTGGCAATTTTAAAGACCTAACAACAAGAGAGTTTCGAAGATTATTATATAAATACTTATTGGATAATTGCTTTTACACTATTAATGAATTTATGAGTAATGACTGTAATTTATAATTAATGATTTTGTAATGTATTATTTTATGAATTATGACTTGCATTATTATATTTCTTAAAGGCTAGGTTATTGTATTTTGTTAATTCTCATTTAAAATAAGGACATTTTTAATATTTGTACGCTGATTTACAGTAAGACATGTTTGGCACATAAAATCATTGTAACACCTGTTCTGACCCATGTTTGAGGCAAATAAATGTTTCTCTCTCTCTCTCTCTCTCTAAGTATTCAGTATGTTGAAAAGAGAAATTTGGTTACAGATGCGACTGCATAGCGACGTCGCTCCGTCAAGGCGCCAAGTCCATCACGACGTTCGAAATCCTGCCCGAGCCGAAGCCCACGCGTGGGCAAGACAACCCGTGGCCGCAGTGGCCCAGGGTATTCAGGTGAGACCTGCAAATATTCACTCACAGTAATTTACGAATAGTTATCTTGCTTATTTTTTCGCAATACATACTGGTAATAGTAAAAGTAAACTTAGAGGTTCGAGCCGGAATCGAACCCCCGACCCTCTGCATGAGAGGCGGTAGGTTGGACCACTAGGCCACCACGGCTGCTGTTAGTTACAACAACAACAACAACAACAACAGCCTATTTACGGGTCACTGCTGGGCACAGGCCTTCTCTCATCACGAGAGGGTTGGGCTATAGTCCCCACGCGGGCCCAGTGCGGATTAGGGACTTCACACATCCCCTTGAATTACTTCGCAGATGCGTGCAGGTTTCCTCACGATGTTTTCCTTCACCGGTAAGCTCAGTGGTAAATTCAAATTGAATTTCGCACATAAATAATTTGAGAGGTGCGAGCCGGATTCGAACCCGCGACCCTCTGCATGAGAGGGTGTAGGTCGAACCACTAGGCCACCACGGCTGCTCTTAGTTACAAGACGACCTAATAAATGCGTTGTGAAAATCAGCGTCACCTCATCACTAGTCAATATCATTTGAAAATGTAACTTTTTTTTCTACTCAGGGTGGACTACGGCCACGAAGAAGTGAAAGTGAAGTTCGGAAACGACCCGAGAAAGTTCTCAACGCTCACCAAAGAGTTCTTAGATGACGGTAAGCTATTCACATGCCAAAGTAAAAACGCAATGACGTATTTTCCCAGCGAAAAATAACATGTGTCTTGGAAATACGTCACGCTTTTGTATTCAGAATTCCGAGAAAAGCTTGTTTTTTTTTTAATTACTTAAATAACTTCTTTTCCTGTATATTATGGGTGCTTGTGTGGTTATATATTTCATAATTTTAATTAATAGATCACAAAAAATTGACAGATTGAAATCACAGAAGGTAAAAAAAAATCGAGTCGTACGTATCATAGAAAAAGTAAGGTAAACTTAGAATGACAGCCTTCAAACAAATTAGCGTACGCCCGCGCCTGTATGAAACGTTGAACTCCATGAGCAATATGCAGGGGGCGCTATACAGGTTACGTATGAAAACTTAAAGTGCCCTGGATATTACTGATGCATATACGCCACGTTAGAAGAATGTCAGTCTATAATTTCCTTGTTTCTAGTCGTATGAATAAAATGGGTCAAGAAATAATATTCGATTTTCTCGATGTCGCTCTAGTTGAAGTGTTTTCAAAGACATGTTTATGGAGGGTTGAAGTAAAGGAGCGCAATCTTATATGGCGAAACGGTTGAAAACGTGTCCAGCGGATTTGATATGCAACAAAACAAAACACACAAACGTTTTCGCCTCAGCAGCGCCATCTGAAGGCGCTACTGCAGACGATCCGCCTAGGTGGCTTGACTGGAGTGGCGACCGCAGCGCCCCCAACCTATCCGATTTGGTGTCCACTTTTGGAACTATAAAGATGCGCTCCTTACCAAGACACATTGCACACTCCATACACTCGCGATCAAAAAAATCGACTCAAGCAACATTTTTTACTTTTGGTCGTTTTTCCGGAAATCGGGAAATATTTTAGTAAAACTTTGAATGCAATTTTATTAAGAATTTATTGAAAGCTTACACTGTTAGCTCAAAAATGGTACAGTTGCTTTTTTGATCACATGATTGGTTCCGGAGATATTAAACAATGAAATTAAAAATTAGTTTGAGTCGATTTTTTTGATCGCGAGTGTAGACATGTTTAAAACACATACATAACTAGCTCCTACCCGCGACTTTGTTTGCTTGGAGTTCGGTTATAGTGATCCCGCCGGAACTACATTTTTCCGCTGAACTGAACAGATTTACTGTCGCGTTTTTAATATTAGTATGTATGTTTGAACGTTGACATCGAGTCTGATATTCGTCTCACATTATCATAGTTGACGTAAGCGAACACAATGTAAAACTTTTAAATAAATTATTTGATGTCAAAGGCGATGCTAGCGAAAACAATGATCGGCGGGTCGGCAATGCTTTGTTTTGCATTTATTTTGTAAATTCTACCTACTATTAGGGTTGCCATACGTCCCGTATATTCGAGACCTGGCATCGCCGTATTTCGGTATCGCGTCCCATATTGTTACATGTCCCGTTTTTGTCCCGTATATCCTTAAACTATACACGTACTTACTGAAGCTGTCGGTAATTTTTTTACAGATACAATTAAAAGGCATGTCTATTAGATTATTTAGATTATTGTATTTTCAAAATTATTTCCTACAACGTAAATGTTGAGATAATGTTTTCTCTCACGACAGCCCAATTCGGATTTGCCATAATTTTTGAGCTATGGTGTGAAAAATTATTAAAAAACCGGCCAAGTGCGTGTCGGGCCACGCGCAAAGTATAGGGTTCCGAAGTTGAGGATGCCCACAGTACCTTTCTAAGACTTATTAGCATCTAGCTAGCCTGTGGTATGACGTGCCCGCCCGACGCCCCTGCCGCTCGAGAAAAATCATTAGTATTTCAATAATTTCATAAGTTGGTCGACTATGACTCGTAAGTTTGTACAGCCTACTTAGCTGTGATAGTTTTCCTTTCAACTACGTTATATATGCCATAACCGTGATTTTTTTTCAGCCATCCAAATACCACCATTTAGCTGGCAGAGGGGGGGGGGACACCTGACTATAACAAAAATAGCACTTTAAAGCTTAATATTTCACAAACGTCATTTCACGTCACTTAATCGAAAAATGGTTTTAACAAACCCACAATATTTTTTTTAGACCTATTCAACGATATGCCGCACCATGGGGTACGCAAGAAAAAAAAAATTACATCCCCCTTTACGAGTAGGGGAGGTACCCTATAAAAATAGTAGATTGTACAACAAGAGCATAAAACAAGCCATTTTACCCGAGATTTACAGATATACACCCGAGCCGAGAGGCGAGGGTGTATAGTAAGTCAAAGGGAAAATGGGTTTTATGCTCCTGTTTTACACTCTGCTTTTCACTTCGACTGCGAGGAAATTAAATATTATTAAAAAGAACACATTCCGCAAATGGCTTGGATTTTGCGGCAATATATTTTCAACTAAGTTTTTAGCGTTTCTCTCCATCGTAGTATTATTCGGTGAAAGCACTATTTTATCATCACTACTCGATGATGACATCTTTGAAATTAGAATTAACGAAATTGAAAGAAATTAAAATAAAAAAATCTCAACGCACCAATTTTTACCAATTCCGAACAAAGAATGTATTTCCGCCATTTCATTTTTCTTTTTTAATTTTCAGCAATGTGACGTTTGACTTAAGTCACGCCCCGTATAATGCCATGGTTATGTTTTTATTGTTTGATTTTCAGGAATACACACACCTTTTCGTCGTTAAATTTTTAATTATTAATTTGATAATCCATACTAATATTTTAAAATAGAGAATATAAAGAATAAATCACAAGAAAAAGCATGTTTCATGTATAAGATTATATGAAGCTTAAAAGTGTATGTGGCTGTATGCCCTCATCTCCTTAGTCTTAGACGAAGATTTTACTTTATGCTCTAGAGCCTAAAATTCAATTTTATGCAGCCTTCTGTCAGCTTAAAGTACAACTTTACGAACAAGAGAACTGAAAAATATATTTCAAAATTTTATTGTACCACTTTGTCAGTAACTAATATGTATATTCATGCCAAATTACAGCTTTCTAGGACTAAGTATCTCCGAGCAATAGTGCGGACAGACGGACGGACGGACGGACGGACAGACGGACGGACATGGCGAAACTATAAGGGTTCCTTGTGGACTTCGGAACCCTAAAAATAGAAAATATCGAATTTAGCAAAAACTTCAAACGAAAATTGGTTTGAACATAATCAGTCGCGTAGTTTTTGAGATATGGGATAATGTTTGGAATCACTTCGGTATCTCCGGAACCCTTCATAAAAGCGAGTCCAACTCGCTCTTGGTTGGCTTATTTATTTGACGCTAATATGTCCCGTATCAGTTCCGAATAATTATGGCAACCCTACCTACTATGCACTGGATGATAAATTACTTAATTTGTATATAAATTAATTTTTTTTTTTTGGAGGACACCTTAAGTTGCCATGCGCTGCCAACGCGCCAACAATGAAAGGTGTAAAAGCTCAGGTGTATTTTGATGATGAATAAAATGTATAACGAACCGTTTTAGTTAAATTTTTATTGATTCAAATGTTATGTTATATTCACATGTTGGGCGCCTGACTGATCACTTCATTCAAATATGAAAGCGTTGAATAGTAGGTAGTTGTGTTTGATTTCCACCAATATGATTGCTTTATTTCTTCTTAAGGTGGATCTTTTTTTTTTCAAGAAAAAAGTGTCAAGAAAGATCAAGGACCACTATTAAGAAATAAATATAAGCTCATCTCGGATATTTGTTTGCGCAACGTCATTAAAAAAACGTTGTTTCACACAGAAATCATGCATAAATCAACAATAACGTAACCCTTTTGAACTTGTCTTTGTTTGTTCCTTGTTTTATTATTTTTTTGTATTAAAATCGAACCACCTTTAGCTTAGAACTTGTTAAGGTTTATGGCTCTGACATGTTGTTCATATCCTCGGACAGGGCAGGGCAACGTGTCCGGTGTGTCGGCGGTGGAGGTGGAGTGGAGGCGGGGCGCCGGCGGCCGCTGGGAGATGGCCGAGGCGCCGGGCACGGCCCGCGTCTACCGCGCCGACCTCGTGCTGCTAGCCATGGGCTTCCTGGGGCCCGAGCGCTACGTCGCGCACCAGCTCGGTAACTATAGCTCGCCGACCTCGTGCCCGACCCGCCCTGGGGGCAAGATACGGTCGGGCGGCAGACGAGCACGTGATATCGATGACGTCATACAGCACAGCTTAAAAGCGCACGCCCGAGAAACTCAGGGAACGGTGGCGTAGGGGGACTCATGAATGACATCTCTCCCCATCTCCTTCATCTTTTCGTTTAACTAAGTTCATAAAGAATTGTCAAGTATCATGAGTTCCCCTTTCTTTTTAGTTATATCTTAGTCATGTCATAATTTGGCACGCGGGTCGGTCATATGTACTTTTTGCATATTTTTGTCGAGGGCCAGTATGTTTTTATTTTATATCATTGGTATATGCAAACGAGCGCACATCCCGCCTGATGGTAAGTGGTCACTGCGGCCCAATAACACCGAAATCTTATGATCCCCCATTACCATTAACAAAACCATAAGATCTCGAATGCGTTGCCTACTCTGAGGCCTAAAATGGAATGCCTCTGTGCCGGAAATGTCACCGGCTGCCTTAACCCCCTACCGAAACACAACAGTGCGAGCACTGCTATTTGGCAGCAGGTTAGCGGAGAAGAACGGCCCTACAACTACAAAATGTATGTTTGGTGAATTTGAAAAGTGACATCGAATACTAGTTAGTGCGAGGTCAGAACTACGAAGCTATAACAAATCCCTTCTTTATTCCCAGATCTCCCGCTGGACGCACGAAGCAACGTGGAGACAGACAAGAAAAACATTTACCAAACCCCCGTCAGCAACGTGTTCGCGGCCGGCGGTGAGTACAGAATTCTGTCACAAAATGCATAATAATGAATAAGAAACGCTTTTTTTGTGAAATCAACGCCACAATGTCCTTGTAATCACGCTCTGCACTTTTTTATTATAAAAAAACATTGAGTACCTACTTGAGAATACGTACTTGTTACAAAATACGTAAAGAGTCCAAAATTAATTAATCTTTAATAATAAATAAATATCTAGGGACATTTCACACATATTGACCTAGCCCCAAACTAAGCAAAGCTTGTACTATGGGTGATAATAATGATATAATGAAAATTAAACATGTACTGTTTCCTCGTAAAAAAAAACTATGTATATAGATAAAAATCTTATGGTTTAAATGAGCTAGCTGCCTAAGTTTGATTCATAAAATAGATCACAGACGGTTAACGATTTGGACGAAATTTGGAATAAGAATAGGGATTTTCGGAGGCGACATCTCTATCTAGCTAGGTATCATAACTGGGAAAACTAATTTTTCACTCCTCCTATTCGAAAAGGAGTGCTTTGTTCCCTGTTTAGAGGGAGCAAAATGCGATTTTGATCCCTCTCCATTTCTACCCCGCAAACAGCGAGCAAAGTAAGATTTTGCTCTCTAGGGAGCAAAGTACAATTTTGTTCCCTGCTGCTACTGGTTTTCTCATAGGAGGAGTGAAAAGCAGAGTGTGCAACACGGTAGCAAAATTATTTAAACCTTGGGTGACGTAGCTTGAATCCCTCGCTAGCTAAAGATTCCACGTTAGAATCCCTCGGTCCGCTCGGGATTCTATTCTGGAATCTTTCGCGTCGCTCTGGATTCAATCCGTCACCCGCAGTAAAATATACCATTTTGCTCCCTAGTCACACAATCTACTATTGACTCTTTCTTTTTCAATTCAACCGCCCAGGTACTGAATATTCATGTAGCAATATGTATGAGGTCCCACAAACTTTGTTCCTATGGTACCTATTCGAGTCCGCGCTCTTCAGAAAGGTAAGCGGGGCCGAAATTATACAATCGGAAGCATCCGTGTATCCACCTATTACTTCCACACATTACATGCATTTCCATACGTTTCCACTTAACGAACTCCCTTCTTAATAGATGTTAATAAATACATCGGAGATAGATAATGACATCAACGTCGTGAGCTATCGGAGCCAAAATCTTCAGTAACCAGTCAGGCATAAAATGCGCAGAAACCGTAATATCAACGCATAACAAATAACGGGGATAGCTTTGGAAAAATAAACTACAAATTGTAGGTATTTAAATAGGACCGCAACAGGATTTCCTGCATTCATTTTGAACTTTAACCATGCCTAATACAGAATAAACAAATGCGAAAAACAATATTAATTTTTCTGTCGTCACTTGGTTTAGCGAAACATGATTTTAAAAGCGGGGTCATGTAATTATCGTTGTAAATATTTCCTTTGTCTTCTATATTTTTTCTATGTTGGTAATGTTCGGTTTTGGAGGTTTTGTCTAGTGTCTACATATTTATAGATTTAAAATTAGAAAGTAGGTAGTTTAATAATTGAGCCTAGCCTAATAATATTTATGGATTGTATACTTTTGGGCGAATTTATTACTCTATCTAAAAGATGTCTTTCCCTTCTCTCCTTTCCCAAAAAAACCTGGGCACTGACCGCTCATGATGACAGGACGTCCAGAAATTAAGGTCACCTTGAATGAATTGTAATTGTCGCGTGAGGTGCAGTGTTGCCAATTTAGCACATTATGTGCCATATCATACTCTAACTTGGCAACACTAGCTGTGTTCCGAATCGGGCTCAGAGCGCCAATAGCACTTGCATCCTTTTTGCTCTTAGACGTCAACTTTCAAGCGGAAAAGGGATGCAAAGTGCAGCTACTGAGATCTCCGAAACCTCAAACGTCACATTGACACTTATTGTATGTAATGATAATCTTGACATTGACAACCTGGTTGGCATTGGTGAGCAGGAATACGGTGGCCCTCATTGGGACGAAATGGGCTGGTGTGGTGGATTTTATTTAGAGCACGACACAACTTAGCGGGCGTGTGGCTAAGCATTTAAGCCGTTGACGCAGAGTCTACTTTTGCTTAATCCACCCGCCTTCTAAGTTGTGTAAACCTGTACGACAGAATACTTAATAGTACTGCATACAGAATGGCCACGGAAGCTCCCGCCTGAACCTAGCCGGCGCGCAATTCGCCCTTACCGTCATTTGTTTTATCCAGAGATGGAGAGGGAATCATTGGCCCGCGTATTGGTACACACACACATTTACAAGTGTACAGTCATCCTCGCACGCAAACATTGACACTTCATTCGTATTGTGTTCGAAATCGTGCTTTTATAGGCCGTGTGCCTGTAGTAATCTATTCTGTATCGTCGCAGATTGCCGCCGCGGCCAGTCGCTGGTGGTGTGGGCCATCTCGGAGGGGCGGCAGGCGGCGCGTGCGGTCGACACGTTCCTGTCGGGCCGCTCGCTGCTGCCCGGCCCCGGCGGCGTCATCGGCCCCTACTGAAGCCCTGCCCTTCACACCAGCACAGGTCGCGGCACGGATCGGAGCGGTGAGCTAAAGTAGAGGGGATGTTCACGACTGAAGGGCCAATAACCTTGCGCGCACGACATAGCACCTCTGCCGACGACACCTTATTCTCGACTTCTGCGCATCGAAGGCCACCGCTCAAATTCCGTGCTTCGGCACGAGATCGGCCTGCAGCTGAGCTTGTTGTCACATAGATATGATTCGGTTTAAAACGGCTCTATCTACACGTTACACCCATATCATAAATCCTATATGATGCTTTCAAAAATCAGTATGGCAATAATGAGATACATTACGACAGCATGTTCCGGCGAAACCAATTTTTAAAGTAAAATTCATTTTACAACATCGAATTCCATGTAGTAACGATGTTCTATAACACCTTTGAACAGCAATGCACGTCAGACAAGACGAAAGTTCGTTCGGAATCCAAGTTTAGCTCTATAGTCTATGCTTGTAAATGAAAATCGTAGTTATGTGTGACGCAGGCGTATTCGAATTGCCGTCATTGTGAAGTGAACAGTTTTTTAAGCATCATAAAGGATTCTATAAAATGAGTGTAGATAAAGTTGTATATGCAACTGTACATAATTAGGCCTTAAAACCCTCGTGTGATATTAATATGAAACCTTCGGTTCTTTCCATAAAACATTCGTGTTTTAAGGCCCTTTATTATGTAGCAGTTATAGAAACTAGTATTCTCTTATTCCTAGGGCAGCTAACTAGTGTAGCTTATGAATTAAACTACACCGATTTTCGAGTATACTGAAAATGGGTTAGTCACATTTCTCACTGATTGTTATGCTCCGATTACATTTGGTTTAAATATCTATTCGGAAAACGCCATTCATTCATCACAAAATTTACATTGAGATTTTTTAGATTTCATTTCACAAAACCCGCTTTTAGTGATTAAACCCAAGGCGAAATAGTACAGCCAATTTCAATGTATATCAGGCTTTATCAATCGAATATTGTATAACTTATCATTAGTTTTGATTTAAGGACATTCCGTTTGTTAATTAACATCAATTGTTAGAGATTATTTTACTGGCTTTTTTGTAATTATTATTTTGATGTGTTTACGTTACGATAAACCCGACTGTCAAAGAGAAAACTGGCCAAGATGAAACTTGAACTGCTGCCTAGCTTTCAGATGGAAGCGAGTTTTGTTCCGACCAACGTCCGAATATGTTTTTTGAGAGTTTAGTACAGCCCTCACCAATAAAGCAGATAAAAAATATTTTAGAATATCTCGCTATCATTTATTAATTAATCTCTTTGGCTGAGGACTGTAATTTACTAATTTATCGTAAACGTTTTCGGGTTTCCAATGTTGATTCGCAACAGCAAAATCGCTCGCTCTGTGATCTCCGCCAAGTGTCATAGTCAAGCCTCAGCGTTTGTTGTTTATATTATATAATATAAATGTTTTTAATATTATTATAACGGTTACTATTGTTATGCCTAATTTATTCGAAAATGTGATGGACTTGTAGATCTCTGAATGAGGTGCCAACAATTATATGTTGTAATTTAAATAAAAAAACAGTGAAATCGTGAATTATGCAGTTGGATTATTTCTGATCATTTTATTACTATTTAATTTATTAGATTTAGTATACCGGAATGCGATAATTTTGTATTTACTTATTAATCAATTTAGTTCTGTTTGCGCACAAACATTGCAGTCTTGGAGTATTTATTATTAAACTTTGCCTGTGATGTAAGTTTTTATAAGAATTATATTTCTGTAAACTTTAACTGTCGAGTTTGAGTTCCTAAAGAAAGAAATTATAAGCAAAAACAAATGTATCTTCAGTTTTGATTAATTCTGTACCTTTTATGATCAAAGTGATTACTGATTACCTGATTATTATTATTTATATTAATCATGAAGTGTTCTATCTATTGCAATGATGAAGTTTGCCATAACACGTCAAATCAGTTTTAATATTCACCATCTTGGACTTTCTATGAAGACTTTGAATGTTGATGTTATCAATTGCCTTGTTTATCAACTGAAGAGACCACAATGGACAAGAATACGCAAAGCTCGACTTAGATGGCGCTGAAAACGCTTGACACAAACCAAAATTCAAACACTGCAGCTGGCAAATTTTTACGGGTTTTTTTGTTGAAATTTTTTAGTAGATTTGTTTAAAATTGTTAAATATTGACCGCAATTTTAATTTTCATGTTCAGTTATTTGTGATGAAAATGAAGACATCCCAATGCAACAATAATTTAAGTAAAACCAATAACAACAAATATTTCTCTATGTAATTGACAGATGGTTTGGGTCAAGCGATTGCAGCGCTCCTAGTGGCCAAATTATGCAGATTTCTTGTCTATTGTAAGTGTCAAACCTAGATCTTGTTATAAATTTACTTTCTTCGTCTTATGCCGAGTGTCATACAGAACGTTGAGTTTACGTGATATTTGAAGTTTGTCTTTAATCAACGTATTTTGTTAATAGTTTTTTTCATTTATTACGATTAAATGTATTATTTGATTTTATTTCTTATTTTTTATTGTTCCGTATTTCTCTAACGTATCTAATTTCGTCCACGTTCGACGATACTTCTTGAGGTTTTCCCAACTCTCCATTGAAGAGTTATTTTTACACCTAATGCGTCACTGTTTCTTGTGAATACCGTATTGATCGATTCACGATAACCATTTGTATCCTTGTTTGTATCTCGTTAAAGTCTAATTTAGGCGAATCGTGCGTCATTATGAACAGGTTCATTCAGCTCATAATGACGCACGATTAACGATATTCTAAAATTGACCATTATACTATATAGGTATATCCTTTATAGGTTTATCTTCGAAATACACTAATAGTATTTTATAGCTATAGTTCACATGATCAGCTTCTTATAAACAAATGAAAAATATTTAAAACTAAAACCCTACTACTACAGCCTATTTGCGTCCCACTGCTGGCCTCCTCTCATCGCGAGAGGGTTTGGCCTATAGTCCCCACGCGGGCCCAAACTAAACCCTACTGCTAATGAAATCCGGGTCAGTCGATTAAGCACTAGGATGGAACAAACATACAGCGCTAAAATCATATTCAATAACCCTTCTTTTTCGCTTTGTCGCAAGTCTCAACCGGGTAAATATAAGCCAGCACTATGCAAGTATGCAGTATATACCTGTATCATAATGCAAATGCAGTGCAGTGCGTGTAAAATTGGGAAATAACTATACACGATTATAGAAAAATATAGTAACTGAAACATGTACTTAGTGTGCGAAAATATTTCCAGTGTGCGTTTTGAAACGTGATCGTGAAATATTTATGTACGTATTGTTATTGCTTTGCGTCATTCCATTTGCTCAAACCCATTGTTCTTAAACTCTTGACAGACGCAAAAAAACGATATATAAATATCGTAAAGTTCAGTTGCGTGGCATCATAAGTAACAAAACAGTTTAGGATTTGTTTCATGAAAAAATATTATAAGCAATGTGTTTTATTCAAAAAAGACAATTTTTAGAATCTAAATCCTAGTGATCAACAAAGTAGGTATTTCATACATTGAGTTGGCAATTCATATTTAATCCCTCATTCTGAAACTGAATCGTTGTTATCAAATATTCAAATTATTATTGACCTAGATCCTAGATATCAACATTCGAGTAGGTAACTCGTGTTTTCGTTTAAATTTTTAATGTAATTAAATGAAAAACAAATAGAAATCGCGTTAGTTTTCCACTGCCACAGACTTCCCATTTTTTAGGTAAGAACTTTGCGGCGATATACAATATTGTCGATATAAGGGACAGTGCTTGAACATTGCCGTTTTCGCGGGCTTTTAAAAACGTCGCTACTTAGTAGTAGTAGGTATGGAGTGTGAAATGTGTCTTGGTAAGGAGCGCAATCTTATATGGCGAAATAGTTGAATACGTATCCAGCGGATTTGATAAGCAACAAAACAAAACACACTTCAAAACCGTTTTCGCCTCAGCTGCGCCATCTGAAGGCGCTACTGCAGACTATCCGCCTATATGGCTTGACAGTTCAGGCGACTGCAGCGCCCCCAACCTACCCGATTTGGTGTCCACTTTTTGAAACTATAAAGATTGAGCTCCTTTACAATGTAGTAGGTACAATCGAGTCCATTCATTTTTGAACACGTTTGAACACCGGAGTAAGGTGCAGAAGTGTGTGTATATTGGCGAACTCAACTGTACATACCTAAGTCAGTTGTGTTTGATGTATAGCACAATACAACTTAGAAGGCGCGCGGCGAAGCATTTAAGCCGTTGACACAGTCTATTATTGCTTAATCCACGCGGCTTCTAACTTGTTTAAAGATGTAGACCTACATGTTTAAACAAGTTTATCTTATACCTGTATCTCTCTGTAACTGTAACTGTACTCTAATCTGTACCTGTACCGGATAAGAGGCAGAAGCATGGTAACACATGATCTAAGTGTTCGTCAGCGGATGAGTCAAAGAAAATACGGTAATAAATACGCACTTTGGAACCTGATCTGATCTTTATAATGTGGATGTACAATCTAGCTAAATTTAGTGGCGCCATCCGCCATCAGCGGTATTTTAAACATTGTGTTCGTTACGAAGATTTGAGCCGCTATTATGCTTTTAAAAATGATCGTTAAGAAAAATATCAAATAGCGTTGAATAAGTAGTAAATGTTGAAAAAAAAATTTACTTAGCCGTTGAATACTCCCTTTGAACGTCGATTTTCAATTTAAATGGATCGTTTCTTTTGAATTTACTTACTTTAACAGAATTGAGTATAAAGTTTCTTCAGACGCCAAATTTAAAATTTCAGCCGTATTATCTGAAAGTAATTTGTAATTTAACCAACTCTTAATCTGGGAATATAATTTTTCTCTATACCAATCTACCAATCTTTTCAATTTTGATTTGAAAAACTTTTGTGGAACAAGGTTATCACTTTTCTACTTATTTAACTGTGAATGTAGATATTGCTTATGAAATGTCTCTAATTTAATTTTTAATTTTTACTTGCATGGTATAATACTTCACAACGACGGTCTACGGGGTATTGTTGAAATTACAACGGAATTATATAGATGTTTCTATGTCTTTTTAATTATATCATTGACAATAATTAAATGTCTGTTTTAGTGGAATTACTATATCGAATGTAATGTAATATTGCAGAAATAAATATTTCAGCACACCGTTGTTCTTTTATTTACTACTGCACACACTAGCTGCTACATGTAAGGCTGCTTTTCCACTAGAGCGAAGCCTGCGTAGAAGCGCGCGTAGAAGCGCGCGTAGCGAAGCACTTAAAGCCATCCATGCAGAGTCTATTATTGCTTAATCCACGCGCCTACTAAATGGGGACTATCGTTTCTTTGCTCACCAGTTGGCGCCACTGTTGACTAAGGTCCAGAGGTATAGCTGTCAAAGGCGACTTTATAAGATCGGAGCCGAAACAAAGTTTTAAATCATGAATTTCATTAAGTTTATTAATCATAAATAACTATCATCATATCAAGTACCTATGCCGCAATGTTTTGCAGTTCCGTTTTGTTCGGATTTTTTTCAAAGCGTTCACATTGATCGCCAAATAATCCATAGGTATTTGCAATAATTTGACGAAGGAGATCACCTTTCAATAGGTAAATTAATGAAATTTTTATTTATGTCACAGAGCCCGCCAAAACCAGTGAAAAGTGAATGTTATTGGACCTCACGCGACACTAGCGCCTCTAGTGGCAAATTCACACGCGATAGCCCCCATTGTCGTGCCACAGTGCTCTGAGCATCATGATCACAAGGATACTTTAATAGGAGAATCGAAAGTTGATATTATAGTAGTAGTCGCACGAGTGTTTTAAGGCCTAATTATGTATAGTTGCATACACAGCTTTATCTTCACTCATTTTAAAAATCCTCTAAGATGCTTCAAAATCGGCCAACAATGGCGGCAATTCGAATACGTCAGTGTCTTCGCTTTTCAAAAAGCATAGACTAAATAGAGCCAACATTTGAATTTAGAACAAACTTTCGCTCTGTCTGACTGAAGAATATAGGCTGGCATTGCTGTTCGAAGATGTACGAAATTTGAATGCTATTACAAAATTTTCACAGATAATAAATCTGTTCTAACTAAACAGTTTATTTTAATGCTGGTCATATTATTTGCGGTTTTTGAACGCATCATAGAGGGTTTATGATATGTGTGTAGATAAAACAACATATATGGCAGTTTGGGCCAGAAATTTGTATTAAAGAGTAATAAAGTATAAGTAAATAGCTAAGAAATAGTTTTCTAACTACGAACTGTTGGTCCACTGTTGCCTCACGCGCATCCATCGAAGCCCCGCGCGATCTTCAGCAAGTCGTCGCTCTACCAACAGCTGATCTTCCAATTGCCATTCGAGGACTTTCTGACTGCATCGGCCATCAGACCCGCGCGCAAAGTGACCCGATTTTTTTTTCGATGTGCTGTTGCTGTGCCTACAAGTCCGTTATTGTTCTGTTCATCTAATAAGTGATTCAAACTAGAATATAGGTGGTCTTTGTGCAATGATACCTTTTCTTTGTCGAGATCAGATGTCTGTCCTGTCCTGCCTGGTTGCCTAAGTATAGGTACCTACCTATACGTATAAAGTAGTGGGAACACTTGATTGCTTATGATAATAATTAAAATTTACCTCCTCCATATGTAAAAGCCTGTCTCTCCAATGTGTTAAGCGATTTGGAAATGACTATCCACACGTCTACTCTGCATATTACTATGTTTTCGCATAATTGTTACGACGTGTGATCGCGAATTTAATCGATGAAAATCTTCCTTTTAATGTGCATCTCTCATTCCTCTAGTCTCACTCGAGACGCAAGGTGGTTAACACGGTACAGATTTCTTCTAAATACATCCCCTATAAAATAAAATGAAACTTAAAGAAAGGTTATTGTTGCTTTACGAGGCGACTGGTGAAAAGTTTCACGATCAGTTTGGATTCAAATTCAAGGAAACGTCGTTTTCCAATTTAGTTAATTACTTACACACACCTAAAGATTCTTCTAGTTTAGCCATTACGCGGATTCTGTTTGGTAAGTACGTTACTTTATTAGTTTTATTTATTAACGCATGACGTGATGGTTTGCTTTTGATGTTACTTGTTTTTTATTCGTGCGTGGAATGTAAACAAGTTTTTGATATTTCCGGGTTGTGTCGGTGCCGTTCGAAAGTATGAACTTAGGTATATTTTGAATTGTAGAAAAATACACATTATTGTTATTTTTCTTTTTACACCCTTTATATTCAATTTCAAAAATAGGAACTTAAATAATTAATACAACTACAATGACTATAAACCTGTTTTAATATAGCCGGCAGTATTATACAAGGCTAATAGATAAATAACGAAACGTGAAAATATTGCTTTTCGAACGCACACGTACGGATTTTTTCCGTTTATGTTTACGTTCCGTGTTCCGTCCGTATGAACTTCAAACCGCAGATTATTTTATGTATGCCATACATACATTGTATGGTTCTAACAAAATGCATGGGTGCGATGGAAGAGCGATGCGATGGGAGCGCTGTGTTCAGGTGAGTGACGTCATTCGGAATTATGAGTCTGACAACTGACAAGTTTTTGCGCCCATCCTTAAGGTGAGTGCACACGTGACTCTTAGCATGAACTTTTAGCTATTTAACCTGGATCATAAAAAAACTTATGTGTTGTATAGAATAGATAACACATTGTATTTTGACGTAATAACGTTGTATAAATTGATGAACTTCGGCTACGCCCACAAAAAAACGTGACGCAAAAGTAGCGTTGTAGCGTTACGTGACGTTATGACGTATTAAATTATCGTCCGTAAAGCCACTTTACAGACAACCGTTTTTTTTACCAGCACAGAATGCAGCATGGATGAATGTATATTGTATGAATCATTTGACAATATTTCATTATATTGTTATATTCTATATTATTATTACATTTTATAGGCCTAACGATGTTATTTGACATACCGGACGAGCGCGGCGGAGCTCTTATGAACAAAAGATGGGGGGACCCGAAAATATGCCATTTTCCGTTACTCAGCTTTGTTCAGCCTGTTCCCATGCCCTTTATGACATTGGTCTACGTTTCATTATGGATTGGTAAATTTTCTACAAATTAACACATTTTTAGCTTATAAGTTTTTTATTCAAAATTGTAATAAATGTATTTCATGTCATTTCTACCAATTAATACTAAGTAATATTATGAATGCGAAAGTCACTATGTCTGTCTGTTAGTTGATTCTTGACGCTTAAATCGCTGAATTGATTTAGATGAATTAAGATTTAAACATTCTTACTTAGGCTATTTTTATCCCGGAAACGCTATATAAAAGAATTATACTCAGATGAAATTGCGGTCAGAAGCTAGTGTAACATATACTTTCCGTTTGGTTGTTTTTTTTTTGTTTAAGTATTAAAGCAAAATAATCAATAGTATGTTAAAGATTTAATTACGATTATTTATATATTATTTTTACAGGAGCTTTAGGTATAATGTTGGGTTACAAATACCGCACCAGCGCAACCCTTTTCACAGTTTGCTATTGGTATTTATTTCTTATTGAAAAAAGTTACTGGAATAATCACAGCTACTTGTTTGGATTGGTCAGTTTTCTGCTATCGTGTACGCAAGCAAACTGTTATTGGTAAGACTTGATCTACTGGTCAACATTATTTCATGTAATTTTTTGCATATTAATAAAATACACGATTCTTTCAGGTCTTTAGACGCTTATTTGGATTCAGACAACTTCAGTGAAAAAGTGCCCTACTGGAACTATTTCATATTAAAGTTTCAATTCTTCATCCTATACTTCATGGCTGGTGTTAAGAAGGGCACAGCAGAGTGGCTCACCGGCTACTCCGTACCTAACCTCAGTGCCCATTGGGTTTTCACGCCATTTACGTAATTATGCCTTTCTTTTATTTAGACATGATTTTAGGATATAGTATTTCCGCGAAATCTATTTCGTTTAGCAACAAAAAGCAACATTGTTGTTAAATATCGTTTTTATTGAGACAAAAAAGTTTTAAGCTGTAAATTCAGGCATACTTAATGTAAGTAGGTAATGTATTACAACTTATATTTGGAATGTATTTTAATTTATCTTAAAAAGTAATTATTTAACGTTTTTTTCCTTCACAGGCTATTTTTAACCGTCGAACAGACTGACTACATTATTGTGCACTGGTTTATATTTTTTTTTGATCTAACAGTGGCATTTTGGATGATGTGGTCACAAACTCGACACATTGCCATGATTTTTTGTGCTCTATTTCATCTTATGAACACAAGGCTTTTTACCATAGGTGAGTAGAAAAACTTATACCCAAAATCTCTTAAATTTTATCTTTGTTTGTTTGTGTAATTAATTATAAAATTTAAAAACAAAACTATCTTCCTTCAAATGTCTCGAAAATTAATCCCATACGCGAAGTCGGTGTCAAGTGTACCTATCAAAAACATCAAATCTTTGCTATTCGGTTCAATTGAGCTGAATTTGTGTGTATGATTCGTTCTAGACCTTTGAAGTAAATCATTTTATTATTCTTTTTTTTGGCAAGTCGATAAAATATACATTTAAATTAAACGTTTTAAATTTAACACTATCGATGCGTGACTCGAATGATTTTATTACTTAGGTCGTCAGACATATCAGTTAGTCATTATCTTCAAAACTACTCAACATATTTTGATGAAATGTACCTACTGTTCCCTAAGTTGAATTAAATGTTAACAATTAAAAAATCATGGCCAAAATTCGATCAATAGTTTTGGATAAAGTTACTTGGACAAATATATGCACGCACTCATTCTGCCTACAAACAATATTAATTATATTTACTTGGAAGCTCAAATAGATTATCATAATTGAATATTACATACTTGCATACGTAATTAATTGATAACCTACTTTTTTAGTCGGTTAAAAATAATTATTTATTCATTCTATTTCTTACAGGTATGTTTCCGTGGGTATGTTTGGCAACGATGCCACTGTTTTATCCATTTGACTGGCCCAAATTACTATGTAACCACGTGAAAGTATGCTTTGTGGGTCTGAAAGATAAGATTAGCAAAAGTATAAAAAACTTGAAAACAAAAAACGAATCTAAGACTCAAACTATTGTAACAGAAAACGACAATGAAGCTTTTGACGAAAACGATGAAAAAATTGAGAACATACGTGACAGAAATGATGATCTGCAAATGACAAACGAAGATTCTCAATCAATTAATGACCTCAGGAAATCTAAAGATATTCCAAGTCATGACGATGAAACTAGTGACGAGCACTTAGCATCTCAAGGCTCTAATGATAGTGGTGAACACCGTGAAGAGATTAAATATAGAGAAAATGTAACAACTGTTTTGATAATCTTATATGTAGCAATTCAAAGCTTTTTACCATTTTCTCATTTCATCACGAAGGTAATTATTTTGCATATTTTTTCCGCTCAAATCCTTTATTTGTAAACATGTACAAAATAATTGACTGTTTTCTTCAGGGTTACAATAATTGGACAAATGGACTTTACGGCTACTCATGGGATATGATGGTGCATACATGGGACGTGCAATCAGTAGTTGTGAAAGTAGTGGATAACGAAAACAATAACCTGTTCTACATTGATCCTGACGTCTTTACTCCGAACGATCGGTGGTTCAAACATGGTGACATGGTTCATCAATACGCACACTGTTTGAACAAAACTTTACTAAAAGAATCACAGCAGAACCACGGCGGATTACTATCAAACAATATCTCTATTTATATCGATGTTTGGTGCTCTATGAATGGCAGGTTTGTCCAGCGAATGTTCGACAGCCGTATAGATTTATTGCAAGTTTCCTGGAATCCTTTCCAGGAAAATGCCTTTTTGATGCCCCTACTCGATGAAGCATCAAAATGGAGAAGCATTTTAGACCAAATAAGGGGTGAAGTCCATTCTTGGGAACAACACAGTGACGTCATATTCTTTGCAGATTTTCCAGGTTCGTTTTCTCTTAAAATCCTATTTTATGAAAAATTATAATGTGTACTTGATTAAACTATTTTTGCAGGATACGATATGGAGAAGTATATTCCTGAAGAACTAAGCAATGTAACATTGACGGTCTTACATGGTCAAGTTGTATTTGAACCTGAAGTTGCGAAGCGACAAAATGGTCAATCGTATCAATTAAAAACAGGTTACCGTGTAAAAGTAGATTCTGGAATGTTTCATAGAGTTTTGAATATCGGTAACGAATCGGTGTTTTATATGTATACTTTCTACAACACCACTGCTGCAAAAGTTATGCAGGATACTTCAGCTAAGGCTAAACCGAAGTTACCTATTATTGAAGAACTACAAATAAGACTTCAGAACATGGTTGTTTTCGCAGATGCTGTATTAAATGGAATAGTTAGTCTGTTTTTTCGGTTGCCGATGTTTTTAGTTTGAAATTTATACATTTTTGTCTGAATGTCGTTACAAGCGTTTCTGTGTATAGTTTTATTATATTAAATGTACATTAAAAACAAAACAATATAGCAAAGCAAGAAAGCTTAGTTGTAAAAGACGATTTAGCCACATCCAGCTATGTGTTATGAGATTTTAATTCGCCCAGCTGCGCAGCTCCAGCTACGCTGCTTATGATAAGAATAAGTATAAGAAGCTGTTGTATGATTTTTAAATAATTTTACGCTCCCGACAACATTTTTTTATAGCTTTCTAGCAGATTTTCTCCAAGTGGCCCGGTTATAAATATCTCTTTGCCAAAGAGGTCCTCTGATTGCCACTATGTCCTCTGATCAGCATGCTGGTGATCTGCCGACGCTTCTTTTGGAGCGGTTTCTCCAAGCGAAACCATGACTGCTCCATCTATCCTCTTTTGTCCGGCCAGACCATTTAAGTTTTCCGATGCTGTAGCCAGTGCCTAAATCACTTTTATTCGCTGGCGGATCGTTTCGTTTCGGACTCTATCGCGCAGGGACAGAACGAGCATCGGGCGTTCCCTGTGACGCTGGGCGACTTTCAGCTTGATTATCAACTTTTCAGTTAGAGGCCAGGTCTCGCATGCATATGTCATGAAAATTTCCTACATAAAATTTTCATTAAAAAACTCCTCATTCTAAAAGGGTGTTATTCAAAAATGATTGTAAGTAGTACCTAACTGCACCGTTGTGTTCCGGCACAGCGGGTAAAATTACTATGACTTACATAGAGGCATTCCATCTTAGGCTTCAGGCATTAGTACTATTACTTATTTTGTGATTCAGGGTAGGCAACGTGGTCGAGATTTTATCTCTTATCTATTTTATATCTTATATAAAATTGGCTTTATAAAACAAACTATTTTGAAAACGTCATCAATCGCAATTATTTTGCGACCTTTTTAATAAAAAAAAATCATATTTATTTTATTAATTGATCTTGACGTACCGAATTGAATATGTAAATGTTTAAAACACCAATATACTTAATTGATACACTGTTCTATTTAAAATGGCGCTTGTGTATGTGTAGTCTAAGCCTAATGGGCAAAATCAGTAGGGCTGTTTTCACACCTCCGCCGCGTTATAATTAGATTTGATTGTAATATTTGTAATACAAATCTTTGACGCCGTTCACATGTCCGCCGCGGAACTGAAAAAGCGGTTAGAACGCGGAGATGTGAACGGCGTCAAAATGTACAACAGACAAAAGATCACAAATGTTCAGCGGTACAGCTATTTCCAATCCGCGGCGGAGGTGTAAACATCAGTCAAATGCGGAATCGCATATGTAGGGTTCCGTACAACTGAGCGTCTCTATGTGATCTATTCACAGTTGGAGAAAAAAAAATCAATTTAATCACAACACTAAGTACCTTATGACCCTATCAGGCAGGGTCGAAGCCGAACAAGATTGTGGATGATAGGAGAAAATTCACATATCGGAATTGGCTATGGGTGAAAAATGACAATGTGCTCGATTATTTTTTTATGGATAGGAATAACCTTCCGTATCAAGAGAAAAGAATCTCAGAATTTTCCGTGCCGTAGCTTTCGCGTAAAAAAAAGAAATTGATTTTGTGTTATGACGATTGAAATAAAGGTGTTTCCTTGGTCCAAGTATGCACTACTTCTTGAAAAAATTTTGACACTATTGACATTATTGAGCACATTGTCATTTTTCACCCATAGACAATTGGGAATCATCGTCTGTATATAATTTCTTAATACATCGTAATTATGTACTATTTTTTTATATCTAAACAAACTTCTTTAGCTAGCGACATCGTTGAGGCCATTAGAAAAAAAAAAACACTGGCAACATGGAACTATTTAGTCATATCATGGACTTGAATGAATATACAAAAAATATTCGAAATTTATAGCCGGGCGAAGTGAGGGACAATGGAAACTCAACCTTAGCACGAGAACTTTACTACACGGACGTTCTACACTAACAAAAAGTGCGCCACCGTACTGACAAAGTGAATCCCAGCTTAGGGTGGAAGTTCACTGCAGTATTGTCCGGATACTCGACACTAAAACATAGCAGAGGTGAAAACTTATAGCGTGCTAAGTATGTACTAGATCCTAATCGGAACAAATATTTGCATATGACCGCAGGTCACTGTTTGGTGGCAACCAAACGATAGTGCGATGTAATCGACAGCTAGCGCCATCTAGCGAAGACCGCGGTAAACTTGACGTGCTAAAAATTTGATTTAGACTTTTGTTCTATTCGCTCTAACTAGATACCTAATTTCGCCAGCTTAGTAAGTGCTATGGTGGTGTATTCGTGAGAGACGTTGAAACTCATTCAGGTGACCGTGGGTTCAAATCACACGTAAACCCTCCACACTTTTCTTTCTTGTTTTTTATACTTATTGAGTTTTTTCAGGAAATCACTTTGTTTAATATTTATAAAATTTTATTGTATTAATGTACGTAAAGAGCAACGTTCGAAAAAATACGTAAATTTCCTGTGTGAAAATCCGCATTGGGAATAAACTTATTGACTGTTTCAGTATTTGTTGTGATGGAGGCTTTAATAATGCGTATTTTGTGAAAATTTCAGGTGTCTAACAATAATGGTTCATTAGATAGAGCGCTTGAAATGAGAAGAAGAAAAAAACAGTTACTTGTATGAAGACCCCAATTTATATAGATATATTTTAACTTTTTAGTATTTGTTGTGATAGCGGCCACAGAAACACGTATTCTAAGAAAATTTCAAATCTCTACCTATTTCCGTTGAAGAGATAGAGCCCTGTGACAGACAGACGGACGGACGGACGGACATCGGAGGCATATTAATAGGGTTCCGTTTTTCACCCTTTGGGTACGGAACCCTAAAGACAACCTAGATCACAAGGCGACTGACATTTGCCCTCCCCTACAGTTGCAATGCAACGAAAACCTTGTCAATTCTGTGACAGTGGCAACGCGCTGCGCATTCATTTTTTCTGTAGTCGAGACACGACTGGGTATTCAAGTTCGGGTTCCACTGAAGTCTTGCTGCAAATAAATAGTCATCGTGTTACAATCAGCCGCTCATTGTTCGGTACAGTGTCATAAATGCAACACGCCTTATTGTACGGCATATTGACTTTAGTCATCTGCGATATAACGATTATTAAAACAATTTATGTTATATTAATTAATCCAACACTGGAGCGGTGATGGTCAGTGCGTGAGGCCTAGTCAGTGTCAAGTGACCGAATTAATAAAAAAAAACATGGAGTCCATAAAGTGGACCTACGATTTGGACACAGCACCAAATTACTCTTATATTTTCGATTTCGAAAACGGGTTTATTCATCAAGATGTTAAAATATGGATAAACAAAAATTGGACATTGGCATTTTACTACGCCGGGGTGTATATGGCAGTTGTTTTTGGCGGCCGGTACTACATGCAGTCGCGCCCAAGGTATTTTCAACTTTCATAAGACACCAGCGTAGGCTCAGCTGGCCCTCGGAAACTTCAATCACGCATCACACGAGTCTTAGTTCATTTAACGAAGCATTCATTTATCTACATTACTCAAATTGACGCAAGGCTTAATGTTAGATTAAAACCTCTATTATTTCAAGTTCTGGTGCACCTGGTGATTGGTCCACCTATAGACATTTGTAACACTAGAGGCGTCACCAATGCGTTGCCGATCTCGAAAGAGGAGGAGAATAGAGCGTACGGGATAAGGAAGGACAGGAGACATGGGATTACGCAAGATGGGATAGAAGGATAGGGAAGAAGGACAGGCCCCCGGTCCTTCCCACTCACCGTACGAAACGCAATAAGTACAGAACTCTTACTTCACGCCGATATTCTGTGGTACTTCCCCGGTGTCATATATTTATTACTAACTTCTGCCCGCGACTTCGTACGCGTGGAATATAAAATTGCCGATAACTTTTTTTCTGACATTATTTTTTTTGAGCATTATTTGGACCAATATATAGCTATCTGCCCTTAAAAACTGCATTCAAAGCGGTTCAGTAGTTTTGGAGATTAACTCTAACAAACAGACAGACAGACAGACAGAAAAGATTTCTAAAAATCGCTGTTTTGTGCTCTCCCATACAACGATCTTGAAATAAAAACATCGCCCGTGCTGCATTCAATGGCATGAAGAAAATCCTTTGCAGTCGCAATCTGAAGATGTCGTTGCGCACCCGTCTACTGGAATGCTACATATGGCCCATACTTCTTTACGGATATGAGGCCTGGACTATCAAAGAGCAATTCCGGAAACGTATAGAAGCATTCGAGATGTGGGCCTATAGGCGCATGTTAGCTATTAGTTGGACGCACCGAGTTACGAACGTGGAAGTCCGAGCTGGCCGAAAGCGACTACTTATGCAGACCATCAAAAGACGGAAAGTTGCCTATCTGGGTCATATACTTAGGCACTCCAGATATGAGATCCTGCAGCTTATAATGATGGGCAAAGCTGCCGGCAAAAGATCAGTCGGCCGTAGAAAGAAGTCGTGGTTGCGCAACATACACGAGTGGACTGGGATCACGAGTGCCGCAGAACTTTTCACTCTCGCCAAAGATCGGGCGAAGTATGCAGAGCTGACTGCCAACCTCCACTAGTTGGAGAGGCACCAGAAGAAGAAGAAGATATATCTTTAGACCCCCCGTTCCTTTTTTTGAACTTTTCTTTCTATGATGTACAGACACGCCGGGTTCTGCTCTTTTATTATAGTATAGATAGATACAAGAAGATGAGAATGTATGGACGGATAAATAAAATCAGTCGTTGCACAAAAAAAAATGTTTTTTTTGTCTCGTTGTCAGGCTTGTTTGACATACAGAAAACATAATTCTCGAGAACCATTGGTCCAACACGATGTGCCAGCTCACGCATGGAGCAAAGTATATTTTTCATTTTGATCGTCAGTCATTTTTAATAGTCGACTATTTCAGTAAATTTTTAGAGATATTTAAATTACAAACGTTACAATCAGAAAATGTAATCAATAAACTTAAACATCTTTTTTCAAGACACGGTATACCGGAAACAGTCATGACTGATAATGGTCCAGAGTTTTCGTCAGCCAGTTTTCAAAAGTTTTCAAATGACTGGAATTTTCAGCACATAACGTCCGCCCCGGCTACGCTCAGTCCAATGGGCAAACTGAAAGTACCTATACAAACAATTAAAAATATCATGAAGGAAACGGGTTACAACTGCTCCGATTTCAATATGGCATTATTGGAATATTACAACACGCCTATTAATGCTGATATTGCGTCCCCTGGCGAATTAATGTTCAATAGAAAATTACGAAGTATTGTTCCTTATTCACCAAATTTACTTCGACCAAAGATACAAAAAGATACGGTTCGACTTATGCAAGAACGTCAAATATTACATAAATGTAACTACGACAGAACTGCTAAACATTTAAAACCACTGTCAGTAGACCAAAAAGTCAAAGCAATATACAATTTAAACAAAGCCGTAATAAAATAAGAATGAAATGTACAATTATTATTATCGTAAAATAAAATATGTTCAATGTAATTTAATGTAATAATTATATATGTATTTAGTTTAATTTTGCTGAGTGTATAGTTAATAATTGAACAGTAACTAAAAAAAAACTGTCATGTATTTGTAAAGAATAACTGTTCAATCCTATATTAATCTTCTCAAATGTTATTTCTAACATGTATAAGCACAGATTACGGAATGAGGTCTCCCTCCATCCGTGATATAATGTACACAAAAATGCACGTAGACAAATTTATAAAAATATATATACATGGTGGGTCAGAAAATATAGCAAATAATTAACCCACAGTATCGGCTATCGATTCTAAGTATACAATATACTTAGATAGGACTTTAATTTTTTTCGATTTGGTTTAAAAAAATATTTTGTATAGGATTCAGGCGTCGCTCACACAACCAATCCCATATACATTTTTTTTTTTACCAACTCAAAAAAAATTAAAGACCTATACAATATACTTAGAATCGATAGCCGATACTGTGGGTTAACTATTTGCCATATTTTCTGACCCACCGTGTATTTATAATTGTAAGAACATTATAATATGTGAAATTGATTGTATGCATGCATGAGTTTTTACCAACTAGCATAAAAGTAATAAATAAATTGGAATCATACTAGATATAAATTGATATGCTTATTACATTTTGTTGTTAGCGATAGCATGTAAAGAAAAAAAAATACATTATTATGTGTTGTTAGAATATATCTAAAATAAAACCCTGAAATAGACTGTGACACAGACTTTAATTTTTAAACTTGAATGAACGTTTTGGTATAATACAAATATAAATTAGATACGTTCGCTCTAGACTTATTTAGGAGTTCACTCCACCGAATCGACTCGAAGAATGTCTCCTCTCCTCGTGCTGCCCACTTTAAGGCACCGTTTCGCGCCCTTCCACGGCCGCTGTGACGTCACACCAGTGGTTGTCAGTTGACGAACCATGATGTTGCTAACAGTGTCATGTCAATGAAATTAATTACTTTATTTCTTATTTGCGTCTACTTTGTTTTGCAAAAGGAATTGTCATATGTTTATTATGAGAATGTGAGGGTGGATAAATAAAATTAGTTGTTGCACGAACCCTGCTTATGATTGCAGTGTCCTCGTCCCTTACCTATTTAACACCCAGGCGAGCCGGTCCGATTCGAGCAATAATTTATTATTATTGTAAGTCTCTACCACAATAAGATTACAATTGCTTTACCTGATTACAACCATTGGACAGTGCCGGATTAACCACGTAGCAAGAGTAGCAATGTATAGGTACTTACTTTTACAAACGATCTTAGAATTGGGTCTAACGATTTTGGCGAAATTTGCAAGTTTACGGATACGACCAGTTTCCCCAGAAAAAGTTTTACAGGTGCGAAATATTTTCCCATAAGGTTTTGTTATATCTGGCAAAACTCATTTTTTGCTACTTTGAACTGTACAAAGCTCGGTCGCTCAGGAACTATGTTTAAGAAATGAATAAAGCTATTGTGTGTCGTCACTCAGAGTTAAATTAACATTTCAGTATAAATCTGTGTTTGTATTTTAGTTGGAAACATGTATGGATAATGGTTAAAACAAATAAAGTGCTTCTATTCTCTCCGTTTTGTTCCCCAGAGAACCCACTTAAATTACGATGGCTACTTGACTGGCATGAAAAGTCAAATTAAATAATTTTCATTTAATGTAAAAACGCAGCATTCACTTGAAATTGTCACAAATAAGAAATATACCTATTAACTTCATATTAAAAATATATTGTCATTACTTTTAAGCACTCAATGAAAGATTTAAAATTGCTTTTATTATACAAACTCTTTTTAAAAACAGCAATCGAAATATTTTTGTGCGATTTTTTATTTATTTTTTCGATTTAAACATGTTCATAGATGCTACGATGACACAATGTGTAACAACAATAATAAAAACAATACTCTTTATTGAACATCATATAAACAAAACAAAGAAAATAATAATACACAGCAAATTGGTAAACAGCAGGCGGACTTATAGCTAAACAGCGATCTCTTCCAGTGTAACCCAAGCCTAATGTGCAAAATCCATAGAGCACGAGGCGAGTGATAGTTCGCTTCCCCTACAGTGCAATGAAACGAAAACTTTATCAATTCTGTGGCAGCGCGCGGTGGACTCGGCGGGAAGCGCGGCGTGAACCGGGTTCATTCATCTATTCCGTCTTGCAGCAAATAAATGTTCGCCGTATTATAATCAGCCGCTCATTGCTCGTTACAGTTTCATAAAGGCAACACGCCTTGGCACGGAATATTGACATTAGTCATCTCTGATATAATATAACGATTATGGTCAGTGCGTGAGGCCTAGTCAGTTTCAAGTGACGGAATAAATAAAAAAAACATTATGGAGTCCATAAAGTGGACCTACAATTTGGACACCGCACCAAATTACTCTTACGTTTTCGATTTCGAAAATGGTTTTATTTATCAAGAATCTAAAAAATGGATGAACGAAAATTGGACTATGGCGTTTTACTACATCGGGGTGTATATGGCAGTTATTTTCGGCGGCCGGTACTACATGCAGTCGCGCGCAAGGTACTTTCAATTTTCATACGACACTAGAGGAGGCTCAGGCGGTTGGAGTACTTTCCAATCAAAAGGCTCCTCACAAATTTGAGTTAGACGAGACCCGGCTCATGTAACGAATTATTCGCTTATTTTCTCTTTTTCATTCATGCTACTACTACTACTACAGCCTATTTGCGTCCCACTGCTGGGCACAGGCCTCCTCTCATCACGAGAGAGTTTGGGCTGTAGTCCCCAAGCGGGCCCAGTGCGGATTGGCCAGGCATAAATTACACAAATTGATGCAAGGCTATGATGTTAGATTAAAACATCTCTTATTTCAAGTTCTTGATTGTCAGCTATGTGCCTTATTACAATAATTGAGCAGTGGCGTCTCGTCACTCATATCGGTCTTATGCTACTGATTTTACGAGTTTGCTTGCTTTTTTCGAGAGGCTGGAAATCATCAAACCTGCGCAACATGGTTTTTAATGACTTAAAAACTATAATTCTTCAGGAAGGAGTTATCATCTGTTAAAAAAAAAGAAAAACATCACCACTCGTTTGTTCTGTGCTTGCGGCATTCTCCTTTCGTGAATGAAAGAATTAAACACCGTCTGAAGAACCTTAAGGACGGGTTTACTTTACCACCAACGTTCAGGAGTTTGGCTGTGATTCCGTCGTCACATTGGGATTTGATTGCCGTTCTTAAGCAGTTTGAGAGCAATACTTATCATTCGCCTGCTGGCTAACGTACAGGATATCTTCGGTATAGTGTCGGGTTAATCTAGCTTTCTGCTCTAGGGTCTTTAGCTAGATCAGTGAGTTGGGATCTGCCTAATAGAGCTGTCGAAAATGACAAGCGTCGCCTGCAGTCAGCAGAATCATTTCACGTATATTGAATTTGATATACCTAGTATTACTAATTAGAACGCACTGTTATCCGCTACATACTTCGTCAATTAATTACCTACATCTTATGTAAGTAAGTTTATATCACATTTTTATTTTAACCAAGTTAAAACGTGATAAAGAATGAATGACTATCACTCATTCTTTATCACGTTTTAACTTGGTTCGTACACATGGTTAACTTAGTCCAACCGAGGCCAGGCATTCTTATCATTTAAATAATAGCAATAGTAACCTTTACGCAGCAGAGCATCTTTTAATATTTTACGTCACCCATGACCGTAAAGTGTGATTTTCTGCCCGCTACGCGGAGTGAAAATCTCACTTTCTGGCCAAGGCAAGACGTAAAACTTTTGACAAACCACGGGCGGTAATTCGTAAAGCCCCAGATCGCATATTTATTACCCTCACCTTCGGTTCGGGTCACAGAAACCTGCGATCTGGGACATTTACGAATTCACCACCCTAGGTCTGTAATGTACTATTTTAATTCTGGGAGGGGCAGGTTTGGCTTCTGGTGTTAGTTTATTGTTATAAAGAATACATTGTCCCATAAATTATGTCAACAACTTTTCTCACACGGAATTTCAGTACCGCTTTTTAGTTTATATTTAGTGTTGATTATCATTTTAAAGGAAATCATATTTTTACGGCATAGATAATGGTTTCGTAAACATTTTGTGAGGCTACAGTTAGAATGACAATCTTTGGAAAAAGTTCCTGTACTTAATGTGAATATCACATGGTTCTTGATTCCTGTGCGGCGGTTGGTAAAGAAATTGGATCCGACCATATGAACAGTTTCCACAAATCAGTCGTTGTAATCGTCCACATCGCTATCTCTAGGCGTAGGAACCAGTTTTGGAGTTTCGGAGACTTTTTAATAATACGTTTTATATTGTCAAATAATAGGCACGTCAGTGGAAATCGACTTTTGGGACAACCAAAGATAAAACAAGTGAGTACCAAGATGAACAATCATTCTTGGCTCCTTGGCTTCATGGCTCCTACAACCGCCTATAACCGCCACTGATCGTTATTAGCGTTTATCTTTATATTTTTTATTATTTTGTACGTTTATTGAAATGAAAACATAAGAACAAAGTAAGAAAGCATGATTCTATGCCAGTAACTTCTAGTTGGAAATATGTATGAATAATAGATCAGGCAAATAAAATGATTTTAATTCCATATTTCAATGTCCCCCAGAAGACCACGTTAAAACAACACTAAGATACTCTACCACAATTTTTAATTGCCTACTTGACTTGATCAAGTCAAATCAGATACTTTTTATTGAATTTCAAAACGCAGCATTCACTTCGAATCGTCATGTATCTATACTGTCATTTATTTTAAACTCTCAATGAATGATTAAAATTGCTTTTATAAAACAAACTCTTGAAAACATAAATCGGAATATTTTTTTTACCTTTTACTTCTTCGTTTTACCATTTTATTGTTTGAAGTACCGAATTCAATTCAATTCAAAATAATTTATTGCATAAGCACACGTCAAAAATACATTAATTATAAAAGTAGATACAAAATAATAATAAAATTACTTGCAATATTAATTAGATACTTTATAACATGACATAATTATTCTTACATCTAACAAATCTGAAATAGTCTGCAGTCTTCTTACTTAAGTAATGTGAATGTCAAAATTTCTTTCTTTATTAATTATTAATGTCAAAGAATTCACTTATACTATAATACGATTCACTAATTAAAAATGTTTTTAACCTACTAACATACAACCCATAAGAAGGCGCATCCTTGATATTTGACGGAAGTTTGTTGAAGATACGCACACCGACCGCCTGCACTGACTTGGACGATTTCGCCAAACGCACAAGAATAGGATTGATGTCATAATGCGTCCGTCTTTGATCCGGGCAACGGGTACAGTAAACATGTTTATGCTTCCATACATATTTAGCAACCTCTAGAATGAAGAGAGAAGGAACCGTGAGTATATTTAATTTCTTAAACAGTTCCTTCGCTGGCGTAAATGGTGGTACTCCCGATAATATTCTATTCTAATATTCTAATTGACTATAAGTATGAAAATGTTCAAAACGTGAATACCTATAATTGATGCACTGTTCTATTTAAACATGTTCAAAGACGCCACGGCGACGCATGTGTGACCTAAGCCTAATGTGCAAAATCCATAGAGTATGAGGCGAGTGACAGTTCCCTCCCTACAGCCTGCTCTGCAATGCAATGAAACAAACTATGTCATTTGTCAATTCTGTGCTCTGTGGCAGTGGCAGCGCGCGGTGGTCTCGGCGGTAGGCGCGGCGTGAACCGGGTTCATTCATCTTTTTCGGTAGCCGCGACACGACTGGCCATTCAAGTTCGGGCTCCGCCGACGTCTTGCCGCGAATAAATCCGCGAAAGTCAACGTGTTATATCAGCCGCTCATAGCTCTATACAGTGTCATAAAGGTAACACGCCTTCGCAGGGCATATTGACATTAGTCATCTGTGATATAACGATTATTAAGACAATTTAGGTTATATTAATCGAACACCGGCGCGGTGATGGTCAGTGCGTGAGGCCTAGACAGTGTTTAAGTGACGGAATACATAAAACTTTCGACATGGAATCCAAAAAGTGGACCTACAATTTGGACACAACACCGAATTACTCTTACATTTTCGATTTCGAAAGCGAGTTTATTCATCAAGAATCTAGAAAATGGATGATGGAGAATTGGACTGTGGCGTTTTACTACATCGGGGTGTATATGGCAGTTATTTTCGGCGGACGGTACTACATGCAGTCGCGCCCAAGGTACTTTCAACTTTCATACGACACTGGCGAAGACTCAGGCGGTCGGAGCGCTTTCCAATCAGAAGGCTCCTCTCGGCCCTCACAAACTTAAATCACACGAGACCCGGCTCATGTTACGAACCATTCGTTTATTTTCTTCTTTTCATTCATGGCCAGGCGTAAATTACGCAAATTGACGCCAAAAATTGTGTTGTTAGGCTATGGTGGCAGAATAAAACATCTCTTCAATCATTAGGTGCATCATGAAGTAGATCTGTGCCATTAGTTTTTCTTCTACACTTGTATTAAAATCCTCATCATATTGTTTGTGGTGAGCCTTTGGGGAGGCTTATGTCCAGCAGTGGATGTCTTTCGTGTGACATTATGATGGACATGTAAATACTAATTACTAAATAGAATATTGCTTTGGTTGCATACTACGAAGAAAAGTACCCCTTTGCATCTGTCTGTCTGTTCGCGATAAAGTCTAAAACTACTGAATGCATTTGCATGCGGTTTTCACTAATAGAGGGTTTCTTGAGGCATGATTTGGTGTGTAATTAATAATCTACTACCTGTAGGAAGCTGGGGCAGATTGTTTGTCTAATTTGCCTTCGTAAAATATTATACAGGTGTTTTAATATTCATTCAACCTACCTTTTTCTGTAGAACAGGAAATACTATTGCTATAATAAATGTATTCTATACACATCACCACCACCACCATCCCAACAGCCTATTTACGGCCCACTGCTGGGCACAGGCGTCCTCTCATCACAAGAGGGTTTGATGTATAGTCCCCACACAGGCCCACTGCGGATTGAAGACTTCACACACATCCTTGAATTACTTTGCAGATGTATGTAGGTTTCCTCACAATGTTTACCTTCACCGAAAAGCTCAGTGGTAAATTATTTATGGGCAAATCGAATTTTGCACATAGATAATTTCAGAGGTGCGAGCCGCATTCGAACCCCCGACCCTCTGCATGAGGCAGTAGGTCGAACGACTAGGCTACCACGGCTTCTTCTTCCTATACACAAGTAAAAGTTAATACATTGTGGAAGTACCTACATAAAAACAAGAAACACTTATCTTCTTCAGTTTACTATTCATTTTGAAAGAAATATTCTAATCTCTTGATTCTTATAAAAAATAATTGAAAAATATGGAAGTTACAGTCCTACTTAGATTTCCATAACTGACTTTAAACCGATGATGTTGTTAATGTTAGTCTTATGCCAGGTGATACAATTGTTTATTTACAAGCGATTATCAGTCAGCTGAGGAGGTTATCGATTTAATTAGCCGTTAATAGGCTATCAGTTGGTTCGTTTATAGTTAGACATTACTCATACTATGTTTCAATTATCAGTCAACTGATAATAACTATCTCCATCAGAAGATGTCAGTAAGCTTATTAGAAATCTTCTCCCTTCATATCTTTGCTGTTGTAAACAAAACTTTACACCAAGTTAAAAAAGTGAAAATAGTAAAAAATAATAGGATTAATATGGTACAATTGGTATGTCAAATTATATATTACAAATTTATAAATCTAAATCATCATCAAAATTATGCATCATCATCATGACCAAACTCTTACATGGCCAGTTAATTTGCTACCGAAGTAGGAAGGTAGCGTTCGTTTAAATTTTAAAATAACACTAGCAGTTGACCTTGTGTAAGGTCTTCATTACTGAAACCGGTGCCATCTGCTTCATAGGTACACAAGTAATTTTTGTTGCTTGTTAAAACAGTTCGAGCAACAAGTGGCAGAATATACACTCATGTGTAATGTTATAAAGAAATCAAATTGTCTACCTGTTGAAGGGTAAGATTCTACATATCCAGTACCAGAACCATCCATCCCAAAATTCCAAAAAACTAAAAAAAATATTTCTTATTAGCTCTCACAATTACATGGAAATTCTACATCTTATTTCTTACTGTGGTATTTTGGTCTATAAAATTTGGCCTTTTGTTATTGAAAATTTCTAGGAATTCGATCCAAACCTCACCTCATTGTGAATGAGCTCAATGTGCTTTCCTTCACAGTCAACTCTGATTGAACTCTCCGAGTGAAATTTTAATGTTCTGTCCTGCATTTTATCAATAACATACCTAAGCCTGTGTCACCCAGTCACAGATTCAGTAGGTAATAAATTAGAATAGAATTGGTATTTATTTTGAAACAATAGGTTTTACATTTGGGCTTATGGCTATCTTAAATCAAGTTTTTTTTTCAAAAATGGAATCCACTCAGCTTTAGCCGAGGAGCACCTAGGCGCTGATTTTCAGTAGATCCCTACGCCGGTTATCTATATGTCTAATCAAAGGCTGAATTTTGGTTGCTTTAAATGAGAAAAACTTATATAATATGTTATGTTCATACGCCAAGCCGGTTTGGGTTACGGGATATTTCATAATTTTTTCTAGACGATTTCTTGCTTAGGAAGCGCTTTAAAAGCGGCCATCAAAGATTTTTTTACGGACAGGCCTATGAGTATGTTGGTAGGTGTGTAATGTACTATTCTATTCTATTATATACCTACTATACTATTACGTAATTACCTATTATGAACATGTGCTGGATCGATCGCCCGGAACGAGGCATCGAGGGACTATAGAGTGCACGCACCCTTTAGATAACTAAGCTAACAGGTCCTAGGTATATTCGAAGTCTTTAAATAGAGATCTCGCTCTTCCCTATAAGATCACTCACGCGTCGCGTGAACTTTAAGCAGTTAGATTTAAAGTCCAACTTGACGCGTGAGCGATCCTATAGGGAAAAACGAGATCCCTATTAAGAGCCCCAGTCTAACACGTCCATGCAAGATACTGAAACTTATTCCCAACTTTAAACTTATTCCCAACTTTAATACTATCATATCATCAATCAATATGCCTATGTACTTATATCCTGGAGTATGTGTGATTGGCGTAACATGAATAGGTATTTCACTCCTTTTCTTTAGAGAGAGTCACTACTAAACTAACTAAACAGTATGTAAAAACACTGTACCTACTTCAAAAATATTTAAAAAATGAGGGACATCTTTTGAAGTATACTCGTTAATATAAAATACGTAAGTATCAGTATGTCTCCTAAAACTCCGACCTAACAAACATTTATTCATCCCTTTGAGTTAAAAACGTGAATCGACACTCCTGCATTCTGCGTTAAGTTCCTCGAACGCCTTATTCAACGATGTATGCACAGTTATGTATGACAACTTTCCCTTTTCTTACATCAATACTGTTACAATATCACCTCTTGTATGTTCCGCTTGCGAATAAAAAATGTTTCCGGGATGCGTCAACGTAATCCGAGAAAAGATGGGATTTCTACAAGATCATACTGAGAAATAGCCCAAACCCTCTCATGATGAGGGGAGGCCTGTGCCCAGCAGTGGGACGCAAGTAGGCTGTAGTAGTATACTGAGGAATCCGCCTATGTATATTAGGGTTTAACGAATTGACACAAAAAACCATTTACTTACCTACTTTATTGTTGTTTCCTGCGGAAAGCCCTAACATACACCAAACAAACATAAACGCCTGTCTGAAGTCCCCAATCCGCACTGGGCCCGTGTGGGGACTATAGCCCAAACCCTCTCATGATGAGGGGAGGCCTGTGCCCAGCAGTGGGACGCAAATAGGCTGTAGTAGTAGGAACAAATATCAACACACACAAGCTAACACTTTTCGTCCATTAACTTTAAAAGCGATCAATCATATCATAAAGACAATTTTCTCTAACCGTGCAATGTCAAGAACATACATATTAAAGCAATAAACGTGTTGAAAACTGCTTTTCATAACTCATAACGACTATGTACTTTTCTGCACGTAAATTTTCGATTCTATGACACCGGTATAAAGTTTATATTAACAATACCTTTAAGCACGATAAGTCCTTTATTACAAACTAGCTTCTGCCCGCGACTTCATCCGCGTGGAATTCGGTTACATTTACAGCGTTCCCGCGGGAATTGAGCGTTAAACTATAACAAATTATATACTTAAACCTTCCTCTTGAATCACTCTATCTATTAAAAAACCGCATCAAAATCCGTTGCGTTGTTTTAAAGATCTAAGCATACATAGGGACAGACAGCTGGAAGCGACTTTGTTTTATACTATGTAGTAGTGATTATGTGAGCTAGCTGCGTACGCGCCTTGCCCTAGTGCCTCGAAGGTGACGTTTCTGATCCTGTTATGCGGTTATGACAAAATACCAGTTTTTCCTCGCTATTTCCTCTACTACACTATTTAATTGAACAATTAAATACTTATATTATATTTACATCATCCTTGGCCATAAAGTGGGATTTTCTGCCCGCTATGCGGAGAGAAAATCTCACTTCTTGGCCAAGGCAAGACGTAAAACTTTTGACAAACCACGGGCGGTAATTCGTAAAGCCCCAGATCGCATATTTATGAAACCTGCGATCTGGGACATTTACGAATTCACCACCTGTCTGTAATGTACTATTGTATTACACCAACACACTGTAGTCTATATTTAATTGCGGTTTTATTATACTTCATAGGTTATCAGTAGGTACATCTCTCATTTTTCACATTACATTAGAGATCTTCTACTATCTAAAAGTCCCGCGCCTTCACATTTCAAAACGCTTTTTTTTTAAATTATTATTTAGAAAGCACCACCAGCACTCTCAACGCATAGTTGATGGCTGTCTCAGCACGCACACATGTGTTGAGAGTGTTGGTGGTGCTTTTTAAATACATTGAAGCGTTTTGAAATGTGAAGGCGCGGGACTTTAGATAGAAGATCTCTACGTCCCAGATATGTCATTCAAGCCTTTCGCACCCCTCCTTAGATAAAACGTTGGGCAATATACGGCATGGACGCACTCTGGCATAGAATAGAAACATGTGCGGAGTTCGGAGTCTCCCGCGAATGCCGCTCGCCGCATCCAATCTGCAACATTACGTAACTCGAGCACGTTTGGCACGCTTTCCTGATTTTAATGGGGTACATCTACTGATATATATAGAAACAGATCTAGAAATCAGTATTTTGATTAAGGGCATTGATTTCATCTGGTAGGTATGTACAAGCTTAGTTTTCTCGGATATAAACATTCATCTGTCCCCCAAACTACAGTCTTTTTATTTATGTATATAGTCGCGTACGCGTAGGAATATTAGAATACTTAGTAAGAGGTCGATCTTTTAGAACAGTAGACTACCCTACACTATATGATGGGTGGGAAAGCGACAGTTTTCAAGCAACTACTGCTACTACAGCATACTTACGTCCCAACGCTGGGCACAGGCCTCCTCTCATCACGAAAGGGTTTGGATTATAGTCCACACGCGGGCCCAGTGCGGATTTGGGACTTCACACACATCTTTCATGCTCTTGCATTTCATTATTTCATTTTTCGGTCATGTTTTCATGCAAGGCATGACCTAAAAAAAGAAAAAAAACCGTGATGGCCTAGTGGTTCGACCCACCGCCTCTCATGCCAAGGGTGGGGGGTTCGATTCCGGCTCGCACCTCTAAGTTTACTTACGTGCGAAATTCAATTTGAATTTAACATGTGTGTGAAGTCCCCAATCCGCACTGGGCCCGCGTGGGGACTATAGCCCAAGCCCTCTCATGATGAGGGGAGGCCTGTGCCCAGCAGTGGGGCGCAAATAGGCTGTAGCAGTAGTAGTAGCATGACCTAATGTAACATGAGATGAGCCCTGTTGGAATAATGGCTCATCATGAGCCTTTATTCCAACAGGCATCAGCCAGGACCGGATTTAGTATTATTTACGAGTTTAAGTCTTTATTTAAAGAGAAGAAGAGTATAAGTCTTGTTTTAGTTACATTAAATATCGATTAGCGTGTTTGTTTACCATAGGTGCGGCAAGCTTTTTGTTTGCATTCATAAATATATATTTTTTTTTCATTCTGACGGAAGTTTTTTTTTTACTGTTAATATCAGTTTTATGCTAAGTGTGTTGAAGTCGACCAATTTGATTATAAAATTGTTTTTATGATCATTATGAAATGAACCTGAACAAGAGTAGACTAGATATAGGGCCAACGGAGCCGGTTAAACCGGAAAGTTCTGCAGCTAAAATCAACCAGTTTCCGTGAGATCAATCTACGAACATTTGTTCGTGTATCTATCCACCTGTGTTCCACCTTTTGTGGTATACTATAGAATAACCATAACCGCACTATTGTCTGGGAAAAAAATCTTGTGGTTAGCACTTCTTTTTCGTCTTCACGGATAATTTATAAGGGATTGGACGGACACTCCACATAAGAAATGTATGTAATCGCGTTCGGGACGTTATATAGTTTCAACACTAATGCATATTATATGTACTTATTTGTAATTTTTATTCTATGCATGCCTACACTACACAAGTACACATAATTTTGGAATATATTATGAGACTGTTAGACTTGCCTCTTTTTTTAATTGCTTCCAAATGCCTAGCACTCATTTCCTGATTCCTAGATTGCCTAGTAACTAATAAGCGGTCACCGCGCCTTACACCATCGCTACGTAACAGTTCTGTGTATGTCAGACGAACGCGTTTACATGACAAGTCACTTTGTGATCAGTAGCCTACTAAAATGATGTTTATTACGCAACATATACTTTGTTGTCAAGCAAGCAGATAATATGTCTTCGAAAAAGAGTAACAGCGACGTTCAGTTTGAGTTGGGTTTATGGTGTGCAAGTCTATTTTTTCATAGCAGGTCCAGATCATGATATTCATTTGTTGACTTTTTGAAAGAAATTTTAGTCTAATCTTAGTTTCGTTATTTACATATTATTTGACTATTTACAAAAGGGGACGACTGTCTGGTGTCATTCGGATGATCGGTACTCCTTTTTTGGAACCATTTCATCCATTTCCCCATGATTTATTTATAAAATGTAGATAGCCACTAAAAGGATTTTTTCCTAAATCCCACCGTATATTCCAGCGGCTTTATACGGCGGCTGGGATAAATTTATTGGAGGAATTTCTGTGAAAATAATATTCAGCAGTATGAATCAGCTTTAATACTCCATTTAGTTTAAACGGGTCTTAGAGAAAAAAAAACCTTTGTGGGAAGCGCTTCCCGAAGATTCCCGAAGATTAGCCAAAATGAGATTTTTTTAAGCGTTTAGCTTGTCAGAGGAAAACCCTGAAAACGCATAGCCATTATTTAAAACTCGTTTAGTCTGTCGAGGTCGACGACCCCCAAATATAATGACACCCCCATAATCCGCTTTTCCTCGTGTTACAACTGCGGTTGTTGACACGCTTTCCGTGCCATTGGAGGGAGTGAACTTGAAACATGTTGGGCTTTATTACTTACTCAAGTGTATTTATATTTACGACAACAAACCGTTTAGTCACGAATTTAAATAACTTAACTAGCGACCGCAAAGTCCCCGGAATGTTTGTTTTATTGCGAGATTTTTATTTAAACTACTCTTAAGTATAGGTACTCTCAAAAACCACTAAGGTATTGCAACTAATGAGACGAGATTCTGGTAGTCTGGTATCAAAATCCTTGCAAATAATTGTCTCATTATTTAATTGTTTACTGTTATCAAGAAATAACCGTAAATGTCTGGCTGTAAAATATCAACGATAAAGTTTTCTGATAAGGTAGGTATAAAAACTCAATTTTCAGTGTAAAGTGGTTTAAGTATTTCGTTCCTTTCTAACACATAAGAATAAATAAGAAATATATATATTATGTTACCTGGCGAATGAATAATAGAAACACGAGTGAAATCCATTTATTTTTCTATGACGACGGCCGGATTGGTCCAGTTGGTAGTGACCCTGCCTTCTGTTCCGAAGGTCGCGGGTTCGAGTCCCGCTCGGGGCAAACTTTGTGTGATGAACACGAATGTTTGTACTCGAGTCATGGATGTTTAGTATTTATATATGTATGTATTTCTCTATATAAGTATTTATATCGTTGTCTAGGACCCATAGTACAAGCTTTGCTTAGTTTGGGGCTAGGTCAATATGTGTGAAATGTCCCAAGATATTTATATTTATATTTATTATATAAATAGTATTTTATGTGTTTGTAATGTAACAGTAGGCCCAGTTTACGTTATTGTAAATAATTGAAAGATCATATCGAAGCGTGACCCTGCGATAACGATAAAAGTTGAGATGTCGATAAATACTTATTAATGTTTTATGTGTCTCTACATTATAAGTTTATTTCCTATTATGTGAGATTTATTGCTTGTAGTGTGTCTATCACGTTTATTCATTAATCAACACACAGTAAAAGACAAGAGAGCAACATTTACACGGAACAAAAGAAAAAGTGTTGTGGTCTGTCACGAAATAGTCCCAACTCAGCATGTGCTAGCATTAATGCCGTACCAGCGCTGGTCTTCCGTTGGGACTATTTGGTGAAACCACGACCGGCTGCACACGGTACATTTATCGAAAATACGGAGATATCGATTTTACATACACAAACTATATAATCCATATTTCCATATCCATATAATGTTATAAATGCGAAAGTAACTTTGTCTTTCTGTCTGTTACCTCTTCACGCTTCACGCCGCTGGACCGATTGAGATGAAATTTGGCATGGAGATAGTTGGAGACCCGGGAAAGGATATAGGCTACTTTTTATCCCGGAAAAATGCATAGTTCCCGCGGGATCGCGATAACCGAATTCCACGTGGGCGAAGTCGCGGGCAGAAGCTAGTAGGTTAAAAATTAATATAATAATAAACTTATCTTTGTGACATTTTAGGTCCGTTCACATTGTAGGCTGGATCGAATAACAAGAATGATTTTAAATGCACAATATTGCCGTATTACCTATACTTTAGTACTACTTACCTACTACAGGGACTAAATTAGGAAATTATTAAAATATAATTAGAAAAAAATAAATAGTTAAGCAGCAACACAAAAGAAAACCTTAAAAAGTTCAATTACCTAATTAAAATTGCTTCTGCGTGGAATATAATATAATACTGCCGATAACTTTCCTTTCCGATATCCGATTTTAATCAAACATGGTTTATATGTAGCTCTGAATGATGCTCTATTTACCTTTGAATACTGCATTCAAATTGCTTAAGCGGTTCCGGAGATTAACAAACAGACAGACAGAGTTAGAAAGACACAGAAAATTTACCCTTTTATCATATGATAGATAGATAGATAAGTTATTATCTACCCTTCATAGCCATACCGTGAAAAAATCGGAAAGAATCTAAAGGAACAGCTAAAAAAAGAAAAATAACGTATGGGAATTCCATTCGGGTGATACGAAGTTCACCAAGTCAAGTAGTTAATAATAAATAATAAAAAAAAAACATAATCGCAATGACAAATGAATGTCGAATTGTCGAATTCCATCATAAATTTTCATTTTCAACACACGTGATATTGATATGAACTTTTCGATACGTACCTACGAGTACGGACTTTTTTCACTGTCACCAGCCTGATAAAAGCGATAAGGCGTGTGTTAATCATGACCGGTGGGCGAGTCATCGGGTTATCACATCTTCCGATGTCTTAATTGCTCTAGATAAAACACTTTTACCTACTGATGCAATTATTATAATTAAATTCGTTGATTTTTTTAAAATCATGAGTCGACTTATTATTTTAAAAAAAACAGCCGAAAGACGCCCACTGCTGGACATAGGCCTCCCCCAAAGGCTCGCCACTCAGACCGGCCCTGTGCTACTTGCTTGCACCGGTTTCCCGCGACTTTCACGAGGCGTCGCTCCACCTTGTTGGAGGCCTACCGACAGCTCTTCTCCCGGTTCGCGGACGCTACTCGAGAACTTTCCGGCCGGCCCCATATAGTTTTCATGTTTTCATATTTTTATGTCTTCACATCAGCAGTTGTTATTTTTTGTAGTTCTAGTCTACTAATGATCTGCCTCGATACTTCGTCTACCTCTATACAAAATTTCATCAAGATCGCTTCCGTGGTTTTGGTATGAATAAGTAACAGGCAGGCACTACTAGTATAAACTAAATTGGATTACAATGGATCTCGATGTAGATACGACCCAGCGAATAAAGCAAAGCTGATAAAATTCTAACACTGGTGCCAAACAACACGCCAATTAGGTGCCAAAAAGCAAATTTTGCACACTTTCAGAAATGAATTCTTTTTTGCACGGTATAAGTGGGAATGGGAAAAATTTGTGCAATTGTTTTAAAAAATCTTTTAAATTTTTATTTTATCAACGGGACGTAAGTCTCACTGTATTGTAGTCTTTGAAATTGACGGCAAAATCATACATATGCTAACAAATGTTAAAGAGTTCCCTCATTTTACTCATGGATCCCATCATCAGAACTGAACCAAATTAAAATGGAACCAATCCGGAGGTACCACCTTGCGGTTAAAAAAAGAATCATCGAAATCAGTTCACAATTGGCGGAGTATAAATCGAAGAAATATAAAAAAATAAAGTAAACAGACGAATTGAGAACCTCGTCCTTTTTTCGAAGTCTGTTAAAAATGGTTAACATCGTTAGTTGTATTAATGAACATGTAGCCTAGTGATCTTCAACTGCCAAATGCCAAACCATTGTTTTCCACTGGTATCCGGCTCTTATACGAATTTGTGGCTTACAATATGACGCAAAATGGTACAGGTTTCTTAACGTCAGAAACAAGAAACCTTGCCTCATCTTGTTTTTTATATTATTTCTTTAAAATATTTTGTATAAGTGGGCCGAGAGTTGTCGCATCGAATCGTTCCGGCACAAACCTTAATTACGTCTTACGTAATTTAAAGAAAACTCGTAAAAGTGCCCGAAGCTGCAAAGGCAGTCGACCAATTATCGAATACATTCACATTGAAGGACCGGGCGAGGAAAACAAGTATTATATTATATCACGATATAAACACAGTTTGAATGATGTATGGGCCATTAGCATGCACGATCGTGTATAAAATTGTTTTTATCCCTACAGTACACTTGTCCTTTTTAACACAACACTTTTTTTTTAAATTTTGTAATCATATTATTTCTAGACATTACACTATTAAGTACCCCATCTCGCAAGAATTTGGTAGATTCATAATGACTTTCTAGAGTTCTTCAAGTTTCATCATCATCATTTCAGCCGAATAAAGTTCACTGCTATACACAGGCCTCTCCAAGCTCACTGCACACTTACACACATCGCCCGTGCTTCACGTATCTATACTGAATATTACAGCATAGGACTGAAAAAATCTAATTAGTCCGTCAACTCCGCCGTCAGTTAGATTATCAAAAATATTTGACCTGTATTTTTTATTTCGTTACGAAAAATTAAATTAACTAAGATACGACGCTTTTAAAATTCACAATACTTCACGTCTTATTGTAATTTGTACTCAGTTCTGACGTCACAAAACAAGCTCCCTCTCCAGAGTTTTTATGTATTCCACCTTTGTCAATACTCATTGATTAAAAAAAAAACTAAATACCTACGCTTCCATTAGTTTTCAATACTAATAGCCACACTACATGGTTTTGTAATTTATTGATGCTGTCGTCATGCCTCTTACAGTTGGCTTTCACTCGAATTTTTGCTTGATGCGGATTTTGGTGATGTCTTCTTTATTAATTATGTAATTTGTGTCTACAATATATATTTATTTTCGTTGTCCTCAACAGGTTCGAGCTGCGACGGTCGCTGATCGTGTGGAACACCGGCCTGGCTGTCTTCAGCATCATGGGCGCCTGTCGGACGCTCCCGGAGTTCATACACGTGCTGCGGAAATACGGGCTCTACCACTCCATTTGCGTGCCTAGGTGAGTCCCCATTATATACTGCTATATGGACTTTATTGGTTCACGTCAAGTCAAATCGTTGCCATGCAAACCGTCAACGACTGATAAAATGTGTCAGTGACAATGGTACGGTAGTGTGTGACAACGCTCTACGAAAATGAAATTAGCAGACTCTCTTTCCAAAAACCGATGAGCAATTCCTGTAGTAAGGGTCTCGAAGTTCGGTCCGCCTGCATGTGAAAGTTTTTTCATGTTGCGTGAAACTTTGTGAAGAAAGGGCTTACAGGAATCTTATCTTCATCATGGATAATGATAATTATCACATACGCAGTCAGTATGAATATTGGAACAACAGCGTCCTTAAAATTAAAGTTTTCTCGTCTCTAAAGAAAAGTTCTTTTGTAGTAATAAAAAGTAGTCACAATGAAACTACAACTTCTAATTCCGAACCACCTGCAACAAATTACAAAAGTCTATGATAGACTTCGATGACGCTGAAATGGTCGAAGTACCTACGAATGCGAACTAGCACGTAAGAAAAAAAATCGCACGGGTTTTGTTAGACTTTAATTTAGTATTATAATCGGAACAATCAAGTCGCCATAGGCTTAAGTATATAGTGAAAGTCGCTGAAAAAGAAAGAAGCTACAACTTCTAATTCCGAACCACCTGCAACAAATTACAAAGTATCAAGGTGAATCGGTGATTACACATTTCAAATCACGTAGCATCGATATTATCGATCTCCATGCTATTACATAGAAGTATATTTGGCATGATTTCGACGACTTTCACTATATAAGCCTATGGCGACTTGATTGTTCCAATTATAATAATAAATTTAAGTCTTGCAAAACTCGTGCGATTTTTTTTCTAGCGTGCTAGTACTTTGTTTTTAAATAATTTTTCGCATTCGCGCTTCGACCATTTCAGCGTCATCGAAGTCTATCATAGTGCTAGACTTCTATGTAGGTATTCACGTCACGTCGTTCCGACCCCTTCCGATTCTGCCGCACGTTCCGTGCGACTCAAATATTCAGCGCGCGTCCGGCGGGCGCTCAAGAAAGAAAGCACTCCAACGTTGCCTCACACGAGTCACACGTAATGTAAACGTATCACTTTCGTTCGCCCAGTAATAAACTATTATTAATTATCAATTGAATTAATGTGCATTTCGTATTGTCAATCATTAATAATATGCGTTTATTGTTGTACTTACATTGAAAACTCAATATCTTTATTGCTTTCCACATGACATGATATAAGTTGTTAGGTTAGGTTAGGCACAAAACATTCGAGTTGTAATCATAACTCGCATTCCGAGAAACACGCGATAATATTCTGATACATATTATTTAGATACTGATTAATCAGATTAATGTCATTAATTTGTATAATTATATCAACAAAATCATTTTTAAACGTTGCACTGACTAGGTATGGGGAATCACGGCCCGCAACCTCATCCCATAGCATACGCAAAAATTAAATTCGAAAAAAATATAATGGTAGGTTCACCAATCTAAACAGAGCCAGACTTCAGTGTTATAGCACTGCACACACTTTGATTTCACCCGGTATAGGTATAACGTGACGGACATAAAATACATGTAATATACCACACCACAGGATATTGGCGAAACCCTAAAACCAAAAACGAGTTTTGGCTCATAGTGTCTACGACATCGGTGACGATATTACACCATTGTTTCGCGTATGATAATCATATTGGTTATCTCATAATGTGATTAGTATGGACCTCTTAAATTTTTCAGTCAATAAATGGTTTGCCAATATTTTAAAGTTATTGTTTACGAAAACATTTATACAATTAGAGACTTCCGCGAGATTATACAAAGCGTTAAATGTCCAAAACAAAATGGTCGATTAGATCGAAAAACATAGGCCCGTTTCTATTGCGTTCCCATTATGTATTTCTATTTCATTATTTTTCTTTATTAAACTTAACCAATCCAGGGAAGAGTCACAAATAACAGGAAGGAATTTCATTATTGCGGAGGTTGCAAGCAGCAGTGCAACTCATTCATTACTTCTAAACTGCTTTAAAATGAGTAAATGTGCATATTGCAGCCTGCAAGCAGAAAACTGCGTCGATATTTCGTACTTGAGAATGAAAAGGTATCAGTACTGCTTCTGTTCTGTCTCTACAGTTTCAACCTCATGTGTATGGTTTAAGGTATCAATTTCAGTAAAAAAAATGGTGAAATGTAACCTTAGGTCACGAATGGTGTAACTGAAATCCATTCATAGATCCGGCCATTCACGAGTCCCGAGCGTTATTGACTGAGTTTCCCCACAAAGGGTGGGGGAAGGGGCAGACCGAGACTTTCCCTTCCACTGAAGATATCTTTAAGAACTGAAATGAGAGTAATTTCTCTAATTGAAGGAGCTTCAATATTCACAACTTATTACTCATCACATAATCAAGTCGAACATTTTGTTAGTAAAAGAAAGCAATATTATTGTTTATTAATTTATTTGTTTTATTTGGGAAACCAACCAACTTTAACAATAATTACAAAGGTTTCTGAGTAAAATATGCTAAATGGTGATTTATATGTTGCCACAGTTTAAACAACTAAGTAATTCGATGAACTGGAGCTGTAAGTACTATTGTACTAAGTACATGGTAATCGTTACAAAGTATAAAACAAACTATACTAACCACGATAACAATTATGAACTAAATGTAAATTGTGTATTTTTTTTTCACACTAATACATGTGAATATGGGAAGCCACTAAAAATTATCAGACGGAACTCCTAAATGGAATATCACCAAGATCATTTCAAAGGTGCTAAATAATAACACGTGTATTACCAGTTTTGTATTTAAGCCTGTTGTAATGAAATGATTGTTAACTTAAATTATGCATTGATGGTTAGCAAGTTAATATAAATAGACAATAAATTCTATTGTGTAACTTCTTTATTATGTTGTGTTATGATTATGACGTTCGTTAACATTGAATTATTTAACACTATACTAAGTACATAATAATTGTCTTTCCCCGGGAATCGAACTATTTCCATACCTAATTTCATAGAAATCGGTCGTGATAACAGGGGCTTTGTGTGTGTTGATCTTTGTTATGAATGTTTTATTTCTCTGTTGTCTGGTGTTCTATGAAGAGTATTTACATGTACTGTAACTCTATCTGTATGAGGCTATATTCGAAGTCTTAAATAGGGACAGGGAGATTCCCTATAGGATCGCTTACGCGTCGCGGCGTTGCAACCGTACTAGATTTAAAGTTCAACTTGAGCGCCGTGACCCGTGAGCGATCCTATAGGGAATCTCCCTGTCCCTATTTAAGACTTCGAATATAGCCCCATACAGATAGTTACAGTACATGCAAATACTCTTCATTGAACACCAGACAACAGAGAAATAAAACATACATAACAAAGATCAACAGGAAAACACGTTGTAAATAACACAGCGGCCCTCGTATCGCTATAGTAGAGCGATCTCTTCCAGACATCCTACTTATTTAATGTCGCCTTTATAATCTTTGTATGGATGTTGAAAACACTGCAGGTCACTTTAAAATTCCTAAACGATTTTCATCTTTTAGGCTCACATAAAATGTTCATGTTTAGGTCTGACTACATTAAAATTGACGCAGATAGTGACGTCAAACCGCGCTACAGGCGTCAGGTTCAAGATTTGCTCCATTCGCCGTGAACCAGTGGATTGTTTGTTGACACCTTCGGGTCTACCTTATAGCGTCATTCCTTGTCATTTATGTATTTTACTAGCTGCCCGCCCCGGCTTTGCACAGGTATACCTACTTATGCAAACCTTCTCCGAACATTAACAAACACGGCAAAAAAGACTGCCAAATTGGCCGGGCAGTTCTCGAGTTTTACCCCGACTTAAGCACGGCAATTGCTTTTTATCATAAATAACATTAATGCATTTTCAAGGTTTTCGTGACCATAATACTTTTAGTTATTTCATCAAATTCACGAAACCTTAGTAATAATAATGAAGCTCATTTTACGTCCTCTCAATAAAACAAAACACTGATTTTATTTCCATTTTGCAATCCCAAATTCTATTCGCCGAGTGGAAATCAATTTTAGTTTTGTTGCGTATAAATAATTGTAAAGAAAAGTTATTTTATTCCTGAGCCTTGTACATACTGGGTTACTGGTAATTCGATACGTTCCTTTAAGGACATGATAGAAGCTATAAATTTACCCCTATATTGCCTTATAGAAATGTTGACCGTTAAAGAGTAATTTTGATATTATTATTAACCAAGCTACGTGAATTTTCGCTACTATTTACAAAGTGGCTTATAAAATTACTCTGGAATGGTTAGCATTTGTATAAGGCAATATTAGGTTAAATTCATAGCTTATGGTTTGCCCTTAAAGTAAGCTACCAGTAACCCTGTATAATGTTATTTTTATCAACTGTAGGGGTTTCTTTGGAATTAAGGATTTTGGATTAGATGGAGTTTGAATTAGATACTTAGTGAATGAATATCCACTGGTCGTTATGAATTCATCCCATTGAAATGTGATAATGGCGGTTTAAATATCAAATGTCATATTGTTAGAGCACTCTGCTATGAATTCAGCTATCGGCCGGGAGCTGTCAATCAAGAACCGATTCAATGCAGTGTCAGATCTAGGTCCCGATATTCACTCAGCAACACCAGACTGAACTGGATCAAATTGTAACTTTAAATTAAAGAACCATTTTCTATCTCAATCCAAAATGCGAAGAGGTCGTCGATATAAACTCGAACTATGAATATTACAACTTACCAGTTCTGACGAAAACACGTGCACATTCGCAATGAATTGATGATGTATATTGACCGAATACTTATGCTGAGCATATGTAAATCTAAAGGTTTCATGTTAATCATGTATGGTGTGTTATCATAACCGGTTCCCTTGGATAAATATCATAAAAACACTATTATGTCACCGATGTTACCCGCCGCCAAATAGCAGTGCTCGCACTATTTGTGTTCCCTTAAATTACTAGAATAGAGGCATTCGATCTTAGTCCCCGAGTTGGCAACGCATTCGAAATCTTATGATTGCTTACGTCCATGCGCAAAAGTGACTACTTACTATCAGTTGGCCTGTGTGCTGTGTTTGCCTACTAATTCCATAAACAACGGATTCAATTAGGTTGTTGATGTACCTACAATCTAATGTAGAACTTCGATGAGGTTACCTACTTCGATTTAGATTACTGTCAATTGTACGAATCTCCAATAATACTTTTAACACATTCCGCGAATTCAGTATCTTCAGCTGAAATAACTAACATTGCTTCTGACAACAAGAACCGAAGTCGTATGGAAAAATAGCGGTACTTGTGTTGATTTGGATCCTAGCCACAGAATTAACATTGGCACAGTTGAAACCAACAAGGTGCGTTGATCGAAGGGTACACAACATTTGTACTACATAGTTTAAATATTAATCCTGCGTCATATCACACGTTGGGACTGTGCTATAAATATCTAGAAATCTTCTATATTTTTGAGCCAATACTTAATCCTTATATTTTTTGATGTAGTTGCTACGGTACGGACTTGCTTCTCTTTCAGATAATCAGGAGTCACTATATATTTAAAAATGCTGATTAACTGATGAACTTGGCCAGGAAATTTTAAACATTCATATGAATAATTAGAATGACTAACGGAAAGACTCATCTGGTTGACTTGACTAAGAAAACTATGATGATAGAAGTGGACTTTGCAATACAAAAACAATGTGTGAAGTACAATTTTTAGAAGTAGATTCGCCACACAAACATTGCGCAGATTCTATGTCAATACCAGCAGTGTCAACATCACATGTCCGTGTTCTAATACATAGGTCGTCAACATCTGATGATGGGTACGTTCTTCAAGCTCCGACAGAAAAGGGAGCGGTTGGTTTGAAGGCTACCCTTTGTTTTTGCAAGATCCATTTTATTTTCATCCTTGTCATGAAAATTAGTTTCGTATTCGGTCATGACAGCGCTTCAGACCGACAGCGTCAGTATACAGAAAAAATCATCCAAGTCTACGAGCATCTTATCTTATGCGGTTTTGGTCCAGTGTAGGAATCAACGTTTAAATACCTGCCGGAATATCTGAGCCAGAACGGAACATAAGATCACATTTCCAATTATATCAAATAAACGGCAGTAGGTACTTTACGAATTCCCTCGGCCTCTCGGGTGGAAGGCCCTCCAGGCGCTATTGATTCCGGATAGTCGCGGTCACGGCCAATGTCGAGATTTCGGACGACTGCATAATTCAATCGATTCATCTAAAAACGCTGGCCAGTGTGAAAACTTGCCGGTCTGAATAATACAATATCGATTTGGTGCAGTTCGGCGTTATGCAACGTGCTGTGCATTGTCGAATTTGATTCTAGAAGATTTTAGTGAATTGATGAGGTTTTTAGGGTAGCGTTTGAAGAGAAGTTAATTTGTGTTTTTTTGTTTATTCACGTCACTTGTAATTAAAATGAGATCGAAGTATGCAAAAATTCGTATCTGTTTGGATACTTGGCAAGTGCTTGGCGTAGAATTCTTGGGATGATGAACATCGTAAGACATATCAGCGATCTTCTGCAGTTGCGTAATTGATATCGACACAAATCACTCTCAATATCGATACCAACATAATTCATGTACTTACCCGATCTTCCGGAACGTGACGTCGATAGTGACTGCATGCCGGTGCGTGTGCAATCTCGCGCCACACTTGCGGCTATCGGAGATAAAATGACAATAGCGGCCGATCACTCCTTTACTAAATTTCAATTACATGACTATCTAGTTTATTACACTAAACGGTTGTCACCACCGCTGAGATGTATTTTTTCCCGATACAAAACGCAAACAGAGACTGTAAGACCTTATTTCAAATGGTGCCTGTGGTGTGTGGAAACCTGAGTTCCATGCTAGCGGACCCAAGGTGTACAAATGTCTAAATAGATATGTAATTGCTACGCGAAGCCTACCATTATTTAAACACAAATATGGAAAATGATTAGTCGAGCAGTCATTTTATGATAAGACCATAAAATAATTACGAGTACCTATTCCATAATAAAAATACACAATTGCTTAGGTATGATTATATTTACGCTCTCACCGTAAATTAAATACCATTTTTATGACATTTTATGGTACTGTGTCAATTATTAATCTTATTATGTAAGTATTTTTAATGGAATTTATAATGAATTTGACTAAAATACGTAGTTAGCAGCCTCTCCAAAATTGCTGTGCCCACCAGGGTCCACATTGATCCTTATACAATGTATATTATTATTAACAACTGTAACACATGTGGAATGCAATAAACGATTGAGTATTGAGTATTGACTTGTAATAAAGCTTAATAAATATGATTATTAAAACGAGTTCACGAGAGTGGCCCTGAATGGCTCTGATGTATGAATAAATACATACATACATATAAATACAATCTTGGGACTTGGTAAAGCTTGTACTATAGGCGCTAGACAACGATATAAATACTTATATTTATAGAGAAATACTTAGGTACATATCATTATAAATACTAAAAACATCCAGGTGTCCATGACTCGAGTACAAACATTCGAGTTCATCACATAAAGTTTGCCCCAAGCGGGACTCGATCCCGCGACCATCGGAACAGAAGGCAGGGTCACTGCCAACTGGGCTAATCCGGCCGTCATCTAAAGGTGTCAAACCGAACGACGTTATCTAAAGTTTATTTTGATGTCTACGCACAACACACATGTTTTTAATGAAACGACGGTCACGTGAAAGTGGAGATGCTTTTGTGTTTATTTAATGTAATCTTAATCACGTGTGATAGGTTAATGAAACTCATGTTCATACTCAGATCGCGCCCCTTACAAAATTCGCAGCAAGAAACCGATAATGGGTACCCGACCCGCTGCAAACTAGACTATATCCATACTAATATTATAAATGCGAAACTCTGTCTGTCTGTTACCTCTTCACGCTTCAACCGCTGGACCGATTGAGATGAAATTTGGCATGGAGATAGTTGGTCCCGGGAAAGGACATAGGCTACTTTTTATCCCGGAAAAACGCATAGTTCCCGCGGGAGTGTGATAACCGAATTCCACGCGGGTGAAGTCGCGGCAGACGGTAGTATTTAATATACCTAAGTCCAAGTAGACAACGTGTAACATGACCCACTAAAAATCTTAAAACAGTTTGTTCAGAATCAAGAGTAGAATCGATTGCACTTTTGGGGTTCCGAATCTCAATAGGTAAAAACGGAACCCTTATAGGATGTGTGTCTGTCCGTCCGTCTGTCACAGTCGATTTTCTCCGAAACTACTGGACCGATTAAGTTGAAATTTAGTACGTAACATGTAAGTTTGTGACCCAAAGACGGACGTGTAACGAAAATAAATCAATTAAAAAAAAATATTAATGAAGTTTTTCAAACTATATCGTGTGACATATCAAATGAAAGTATGAGAATCTCAAGTACATTTTTTTATTTCTCTTTTTTTTCTGTGCCTTGTGTAAAAGTTCCAAATACAACATTTACTGAGTATTATTGGTAGAGGTTGCACATCTGAACAAAATGTAATGCTGGCTGATGTTTTCGGAAGATTTCTTTTTTCGCTGTAAAAGGTTGTCATTCTGGTATGACAAAGTGTACTATCGTTATAATTGTTAACATTAAAACATTTCCAATTCTCAGTTAGGAGTTTCTCAAAGGCCGTCACCCAAGATGGACGTTGACGTTTGTTGAGTCTCTCCAATTTTATTTTATTAATCATTTACACCGTACATTTACCTTTATTACCGAACAACTTGCAGGTCTGTGGCCCCTTACTTTGATATTGGCGAAGTGTCCAAGACAGAAGCCATTAATTTATATAGAATAGAATTCTCAGTTATCATTGTAAAATTCCGCAATGGCATTCAGATAGACATTAAAATAATACCGTGAAACGAACGTGGATACTGACAGTACCGAAACGATAAGGAATATTTATACGATTTTGACGGCCGGATTGGTCCAGTTGGTAGTGACCCTGCCTTCTGTTCCGATGGTCGCGGGTTCGAGTCCCGCTCGGGGCAAACTTTGTGTGATGAACACGAATGTTTGTACTCGAGTCATGGATGTTTAGTATTTATATATGTATGTATTTCTCTATTTAAGTATTTATATCGTTGTCTAGCATCCATAGTACAAGCTTTGCTTAGTTTGGGGCTAGGTCAATATGTGTGAATGTCCCAAGATATTTATTTATTTATTTATTTATATGTAAATTCAATTTAATTCAATTCAACTTCAATTCAATTTTAATTCAATATTCAATTCAAAATAATTTATTGCATAAGCACACGTCAAAAATACATCCATATCTATACTAATAATTACGCGTAGAGATCTTCTACTATCTAAAGTCCCGCGCCTTCACATTTCAAAACGCTTATTTTTTTTATTATTATTCAAAAAGCACCACTAACACTCTCAACGCATAGTTGATGGCTGTCTCAGCACACACACATGTGTTGAGAGTATTGGTGGTGCTTTTTAAATAGATTGAAGCGTTTTGAAATGTGAAGGCGCGGGACTTTAGATAGTAGAAGATCTCTACCTAACGAGTACATAAATGCGAAAGTAACTCTGTCTGCCTGTCTATTACCTCTTCACGCTTCAACCGCTGAACCGATTTGGATGAAATTTGGTATGGAGATAGTTGGAGTCCCGGGAAAAGGCATAGGCTACTTTTTATCCCGGAAAAATGCATGGTTCCCGCGGGAATGCGATAACCGAACTCCACGCGGGCGAAGTCGCGGGCAGAAGCTAGTTAATTATAAAAAGTAGATACATAATTAAAAAATCACTCGCAACATCAATTACTTATAACGTATTCTTATATCTAAAAAGGGAAAGATTCAAATTATTTATCTTTATTGGCATCCCAAAGTTCGCAATGGACTCCTGTATCGTTACGGAGCAATTCGGCTATAGAAGTTAATAGTTTCATCGCTTTTACCAAGTATTCGCAAACTGCTTTGAAATTTTCCAAAACTGAGTAAGGTACCTTAAGTAAAATGTGAATTGGTAGAGTAAATTTAATTTTAAACGGCGAAGAGCGTCATTTCCATACGCACTGACTACGTTGCTAATTAATTGGACATCTCATTAGTCTCATTACGCAATGGAAAATTATTTGGAATAAACGTTGCGCAAAATTTCGCATCTTCATTTTACAACATTTTGGTTCTATTATATACAGAATGTTACAAAAATACCCGTTAAAGCCGAATGGGGGTCAAATGATCTTGGCTTGCGTCGTACCTACTCGTGGTGGAAGCATTTTGTGGAAGACCCCTTCGAAATGCTCATCGTACACCAATTTTACTAATTTAGAACCATATTTTCATTTTAGAATTTTAAAATTTAAATTAGTCTGTAAGTAAACATTAAATTCTTTTGACAATTGTATTTAAAACTATGTTCAAACACAATTATTTATATTGTACATGAATTAAATAAATGAAATGAAATGAAAATTCAGCCTCCGTGAATCGACTGGGCTTGGACGTTAGAAAACATCAAGATTCGATATTGACAACAACTTTTTCCGACATCACGTTGTTTGAATCCAGTACCGGATAACGAGATCTTAGTAATCGAGATTCAATCTTTGTGAATGATAAACAGAAAGACCGTTAAAGGGAACTTTTAAAATTGGTATTACCCCTCTGATTAATTAATCTATGCTGACTCCGGTTCTTTGATTTGACAGCTTACTAGGGTTGGCAATGTTTTTTGGCTTTGATAATTTATTGTATTTTTTACGGCTTATTTTGTAACACCGTGTATATGGACCGTGCAAATCTGCTACATACCTACTACAAATGAAAAAATTAACATTAAATAGCAATTTTATGTACGGTCGCCGTGAAAGATATGTTTATTGTACCCTATTCCGTTGTATTAAGGTCCAAAGTGTAAATATCTCTTTGACGCCGACTGTACGAACAGCTAATGAAGAAAACGTACTTGTAAGTAATAACTAGCAGAATTCAACATTCCGGCATTTGTCACAAAATGTTGTTTCTAATTGATCCAATACAACTTTCCTCTCCGTAAACAGACATTAGGAACTTGTAATTGCAGATTTTCCATCCATTTCGGGCCATTCAATGAACATTAAATTGTCATTAGACGAGTAAATATTGACGTGGAAGGTCAGAACCTCCGGAACTTGAAATTGTCTTCGAAGTGGATTAATGGACTCATTGACGTTGATTAAATGATTAATATTAATAAACCTTAGTCATGAAACCCTGACAGTTAGTAAAAATTAATAAAAAATGCAACTAATTAGATACTACATTCACCTTGCACTAAGTACTGCTATTATGTATTTACTGATGTTAAAGAATTTAAGGCCCCTCCCTGACCCAGCATCGTCAAATTGCTCATTTAAGATCATACTTTTCTAAGAAATGTTGAAAGTTAAAAATATGAAAAAAAACATATGTTATATTTGATTATATCATCCTTACATTGACAGCTTTCGATACACGTTTCACGAAATTTCGCTCGATACAATTTAATTCCAAAGTAACCTCTAACTCGGACCGCTAATCCAACTTCACTCCAGTTTATTATATCAAACAGTGTAAAACTAATTATAACACGAAAAATATCCATATTATATGCATACATCGACAGCTTTATAAATTCCATTTTTTTAGACGGTATTTTTATAGAAATTAAAACGCGTTAAATACTAACTAAATCGGGCGTTCTGTGCGTAGCGCTTTCTCTTTCACTCGTCCCACGAGTGACAGTGACGGCTGAGCTGGGTCTATGAACGGCCTTAAACAATTGACACCAGATTTTGCTTTATACAATTTGAGGGTACATACGGTAGTGTCAATAAAAAAAAATGAACGACGAAGCGTCATTAAGTTGATTTTATAAGATGATACATAACCTACATCTTTGATAGAACAGTCACATAGTGTTATTCCGATATTCAGAACAGGTTATGCGTGTCAAGACAATAAATATGCATGCATACTATAAGTATGTGAATTTCATGCAACTTGTCTTAGCGAATTCTTATTCATATATCATTGCATCATCGTGTAATCTGCCTGAGGAGATGTTTGACACAGATTCAATATTCATTTTTTTAAGCGTTAAGAATATGTTACCTACTACTACTTACCTTATTTACTGTAACATGACAATGAGATTCGTTGTTTAGAACAATATCTCAGATCTGCTACTACTGGTTTTTACGAATCTCTAAAGAAGTACCTACCAATAATGAAATGTCCGTCGTCCACCTCCTCACTCTACTGTTATGTAGATAGATATATACTTAAGTGAAATTAGATTAAACTTGATAAGCAGACAATCTTCCAAAACAAGAGTCCTTTGTTGTCACGAACATGATGTGGCCAGACGTTTTCTTAAGTAAATTTAATTTAATGGGGGTTATGGCATGTGAATTTGCCACTAGAGGCGCTTGTGTCGCATGAGGTCCAATAACATTCACTTTTCGCTGGTTTTGGCGGGCTTCGTGACATAAATTACTTTCTTTAATTTACCTTTTGAAAATTGATCTCCTTTGTGAAATTATCGCAAATATGGATTATTTGGCGATGAATGTGAACGCTTTGAAAAAAAAAACCTATCAAAACGGAACTGCACAACATTGCGGCATAGCTACTCGATATGATGATAGTTATTTATAATTAATAAACTTAATGAGATTCAAGATTTAAAACTTTGTTTCGGCGCCGATCTTATAAAGTCGCCTTTCACAGCTATACCTCTGGAGTCTGGACCTTAGTCAACAGTGGCGCCAACTGGTGAGCAAAAAAACGTTAGTCCCCATTCCGTCACTTCAATTTGCGCTCGTATGAAAAACTAAAAAATAAACTATTTTGTCAAGCTGGTGAATATTTATCAGGTTTAAACATTTCCCGTTTCAAAATATAGCGTACTTACATAACTACATACATATTCAAGCTAATTGCTATTAATCAATATTTTGTCTAATCAGAATCACCATGCGAATGATGGACTGTATGTAATTGTATCTAAATTATTTCCTTTCTGCGCGAGTACGAATGAACGATCCTTTTCCCAATTTATTTTAATAGATCTGCGCTGGGACAAGTATTTTACCATCTTCATGCTGCGGTGATTACTTCACGCCAGGTGACCCGCATATCCGTTTGTCGGCTTTAGGCATATAAAGACATACTTTTATGTTTGTGATGTCTTCAGTGCCACTTATTATATACTTGACCCAATACAGCTGGCGTGCGCCAATCAAGCGGCTATTCTTGGCTAGTATCTTGTCTTGACCTGCAGCGGTTACGTGAATCAGAAAATTGGACGTGTAAACACTAGAAATAACCTGCCTTCGTCGTTGAAATATTTGTCTATCACCATAAATCACGACTTGCTTAGAGATATTTCTATCAGATGAACCGATTTTGATATCTTGTCCTGGTTTTATTTAGTACTTTTAAATTTCTTGTAGATTATACTTGCCCTACAGACCTACATGGGCCTTTTGGAGACCTCTGTGATATTCTGTTTGCATCTGTACTGTAAGTTATGTCGATGATATCTTAGGTTTTAAAGCAGATGTAAGTTGTTTAAAAGTGTCTTGAAATATTTCCCCACAGTTCAATCAGTTACGCATCTTTCTTACGGTTGCACAGTTGAGCAGGTTATTCTTGTGCCCACACTGTCTTGTGATTGTGACACACCATTCGTCTCACTGATGGCATTAAAGAAAAAACCGTTTTTTAATAACCAAGCTGAAGAATTTCAACTTGTTTATAACAAATTGAACGGAAAAACAACCGCCGATCCGAGGTGTGATTTACAAGTTCACATTTTAGACTTTGACTTTACATAACAATCGTGTTCGTGACATGTTACGTACGTGCTGAAAAGTTTTTTTAAGTGTTTCCTATTCAGAGGCGTCATTGCAGGTTAAGGTCGTGAATACATTGACTTGCTTTTTCAATAGGTATTTTTTCCGTTTGTCTGTAATTTAAGTGGTATTTAAAAACATTTTCTATTCGAATTGTAATAAACAGTTTTTATACTTATATTGATGCAGTTAGGTATGAGTTCGACTTGAACTTAGGCATTAAGTTAGGCTTAAAACCCGATTGAACATCAGGCTGCGGTCCTCGATTCGGCTCTACCTTTGGCATTCACATTCACTTGATTGTTTTCTTTTTCTCATCAAACTATCGATCTAAATAAGTATGACAGCTGGCAACTGCGGACACCAAAAGTGTATCTTTTTCCATACTTGATCTGACTTAACTTGAATTGTTCTGAATTGACTTGTTCTGACTTAAGTAACTTTTCTCGTTCTATTCTTTGTTCTGCATTTCTTTTATTTCTTTAACCGCTGTCACAATGTTTTATTATGTTTTTCTGAGTAAAACACCAACAAGTTGATTAACTTTTTTATTAAGTAAACATACCACAGACAGTCTACTTTACAGTTCTTCTTCAGGGCCCTCCACAATATCTAGTTGAAACCACAGATAATATTAACGTGCTTCACACAACAAAAAGTATGCTAAGGTGTAACCTAGACTTTGACGCTGGGCACAAAGTTCTCAATTACATCAGCATACACTCGGAAAAAACCCAAACAATTAACAGATACAGAATACTAATCCGTGTAACGAAGTCATTGATAGCGTCCCGCGCGCGGCGGGTTGCGCAACGTCGCTTTCTCTGACAGGCGGTCAGTCGGCCGGTGACATAATGGACCTGGTATTGCACTCTGTTTGATCAGAATTGCTTGCTTGGCATCGTGACCTTGTTTGAGACCAACGACGAAATCTAGAGTCGTTTGTTTTCCGATACAGATACGGAAGCAACTTAGGATATCTCCCAAGTTACAGTTTTCAGTAGGATGTGCTTTAATTTCGTGCTAAGGTTTTAACAGTATGAAACGTAGTTTATGAAATCGTAGATCATTTCCTGAAACGAGAAATATTATAATTTTCCAGATAGGTACATTTCTGCATTTAGGCATAATTCTGCATTAAAATATGAAGTGATACTTACCAAATTCCACAATCATTTACCCCAATCAGACTTATCTTATGATATAATTGAAAGTAAAAGTGGGGTCGTAGTATATATTTTTAAATTGCTTTTTAAGTCTAATTTCGACGCGGTCACGACCACTGTCAATTTCACGCTCTGAATCTTGCGGTTTAAATTGAAATTTGCGGTTTGTCAAAATATATCTAAAATAGGTTTAGACTTAGATACACAGATGGTCAGCTTGACCAGCCTATCTCTACTTAATATCAAATTTGTACTTATGTCAAATTTGTAACTTTCCTATCTGAATCTACATAATGTTACTAGGTAGTAACATTATGTAGATTAGTCTACTAGGTAGTAGACTAACGGAAAAACAACTTGACAAGTGCCCGAGCACTCTCCGTATTGAATAGCTAATAATAGCTAAGTATCCCCAATTTGTTTGTTACGAAGGTGACGTTTTCCCCGTAACTTAATCCACGTCCTCAACACGAATCCCTTCGCTCCGTATCATTCCAAAAAATAATTAAATTAAAGCCTGTTTTAGTCACTTTAAGGCCGTTATTTCGAATTCACTATTTCCCACGCTTTTCCAGATTTTGCGATTCAACTAATAACAAAAGGCGTTGTGTCCAATTTGAATGTAAATACTTGTTGTAGTGAGTTGAATTTTAAAGTCAGTCAGAAACCTTTGAAATTATAAGTGCAAACCCATTCCCTTTCTAATACAACCTTAGTGGAACTATAATCTTTCATAGTCTATAAAAATAAGTATAAAAATCATGTGTGCTAAGTGTAATTGCCTCCTCAAAAAGACATAAGTATATTTAACTATCTAATGTAAACCGAAGTAATGAAATCTACTATATTTTTATACCTGGTTCATTCATAATGTAGAGCCAGAAAACGCATTTGTTACATTAGAAATTGAAAGTATTTTGATAGTTACTCTTTTAGCGGGCTGCGCTACGAAAGTTATACATATATAGGTAGTTCTGAAGATAATACGCTATTATGACAAGTCAACCACTCATAAGTAAGACCACACTCATGACGGAATAACGAAACATTAAGAGGACTGACGACACGCATATTGTCCGTAGAAACAGTATGATTGTAGGTTCATAGGTATAGCGTGATTATCTCAGTCGACGGCCACGAGCGACCGTCTCGCTGCAAACGGATGCGTTTAACAACGTAAACGACTTCGGGGATTACAGGAAAAGCCGACGGCAATTGTAATGCTAGCGACCGACGGCTAAATCGGCCTTCATCACATCACGCTTTTTATTATGATTATGAATGAAATATGAAGGTACCTAACCTACGTTTAAATCCGTTCTAATGTAGAGAATTGGAATAAGTAGTTCTCTCGATCAAATCGGCTTTTCACGTGTTCCTGTGACGGGTCTCATATGATATGCGTAAATGCGCGCCAAAAGACTCCAGATTCCAAGATTTAGTACCATATTCGATAGGTAATTACTTATTTTTACTGAGGCTGAGAAATATATCATTATTTCTACTAATCACGTCATGTTACACTCTGATGAATCTCGGAAAGTGAAATTTGACGTTTTAACACATTTTATGACTGTATCCGAGCCGTCCATACGCTTTACGTCATACCTATTGAAATTTTTAATGAGCGAAGGACGGATCTACTTTATTATGATTTCGGCCGTGAAAAAAAATGTGCACGATGTATTGAATAGAGCTCTAACGAGGTTGTCAGTTAGTTTTTTAAATGAACACGTAACATTTTTTTCTCTGCCTGCGAATTCGCACATCGATGGTCCAACCAAAGGTAAAGAAATTAGAGTTGGAGATGTTATTAGGAATTATTTGTTTCTCTCTCTCGCGACAAACAGCAAAAACGTTATTACTAACAAGTGTTAAATGGTACGCTCGCGCTGTTGACCGACACCTCATTAATATAAACGTAATAGCCTTAATTGCCGTATTAATTACTTGGCCATTACGTCTATTATTACCGAGTTTTCTCGATCGATGGTTCCGGTAGCCTTATTAGGTAGCAAATTGCAAACTTCAGTGCCGACATCTCCGATTTTTATAGAAAATGAACCGACATTGCGGGCTCGTGGCACTGGATGTATCCAATTATGTCTAGTAATTTGTCACCATGTTTTCTTTCACCCGGAACGGTATTTCAACGACGTCTTCTACTCGATCGTCCCCCCGTTCTGACTTTTACGAGATTAACATAAGACATCTCCTTTGTATCTCCTCGACCATAATAAAATTGTTCTTGCGAGCAAAGCATAAGAATACTTACACTATTGTGGCATTTCAAATTATTCACAATAACTTATTCGCTTTAGGCACACCTTTCATGCCATATAACTTTTATGTGGAAAATATCATCGTTGCGAATTTAGATTATTGTAAGTTGAATATGGTAGCATGCTTTTCAGGCAAGTCCCCACCCCACCCAATCCGTACTGGGCCCGCATGGGGAGTATAGCTCTAACCCTCTCATGATGACAGGAGGCCTGTGCTTAGTAGTGTAATTAAATAAGTAAATAGGCTGTTGTGGTGGTGGCGTCTCAGGCACAATGAAATGAAATGACTTTTTAAAGCAAACAGAGGTTATTGTTATAACGGCTGTTTCTGCGAAAGAACGGCGGTCGTATTGCGCCTACAACGCCGTGGAACTATTGTTCCCCTTCGTGTAACGCATTCTTTGGGAAGAAGAAACTCCATGAGTGATAATGCAGTGCCATTTCTTTCAAATCAACGATCCTTCCCTATTGATTGCATATTTATTTCAAACCTGTATAAAATACAATCGTAGATTCGAAATGTTACAAAATGATGTAATTCAGAAAAGCTGTGCGAAAGGTTTATCGTTAGCTCGACAGTCTTGATCGGCGCAGTACAATAATAACAAAATCCAATAAACTGGTGTGAAAGAGGTTGAATATTTTCTCCGCGTGATAAACATCACACGAGCTAATGTGCTGGCAATGTATACAATTTATTTTATCTATAGTTTCATTAAATATACAATAATTACCTATGTTTTTATTTCTTTGATAGGCAGATCACGCTTCTCTCCGAATTCGAGCATGACATGTGTATGATAACTGATAACCAGGCCATTAACAGTGATAATGAACCATCGCCCAATTAAATCCATACTGTGAATAATGCTATCACTCGAAATGATTGCCGTTTCACGTATAGAACCGCACTGCACTGAGGATCTCTAGTATTAGATGCCACACGCAAGAGTACGCATGCTCTAGGAAGATTCGATTTTGTTGGGGACTTTCATCTGAGAAATGCTATGCTTGGTCCGAAACTTTACTGTCGTAGGTACAATTTGATCGCTGCAGTTCGACGCATCATCAGTTCAGCTCGGTGGGAGCCTAAATAATATGATTATAATGTCGTCAACATATGTAAAATTTCAATAATTTCCATCACCTACTTTCCAAAGAAGAAGAACTGTGCAATGCATGAAATAAAATAATGTTTTCTGTAGTGGCCCAGAAGATGAATTACGCACATTATGTACCTACGCCTAAAGATTTTTAGGTAAATTAATGTTAATTAAGTGGACTTTAACGGACTAGGAGCACGCACTATTTATATAAACAAAATTATAAAACCTTAACTAGATAATGCTGCAATTTGAATTTACCACTCAGCTTTTCGGTGAAGGAAAACTCGCGAGGAAACCTGCACGAATCTGCGAAGTATTTCAAAGATGTGTGTGAAGTCCCCAGTCCGCACTGGGCCCGCGTGGGGACTATAGCCCAAATCCTCTCGTGATGAGAGGAGACCTGTGCCCAGCAGTGGGGCGCAAGGCTGTAGTAGTAGTAGATAATGCTAATAATTGTACATATATTTTATTTTGTCTTTTGACTTTGCCTCGACGGCTGATACCGTTGTACATTGTATCAGGGCACGGGTTGGGTTACTCTTTGCTCGTATCTTTTTGAAAAAACTCTCCGGTACATTTACCATGCAAAGGATTTCTATTGGACTTCGCTCCAGAATTTTCTAACGTATTTACAAAGGGCGCCGCGCCAAAGAGCGAAATTCTGTGGGTGGATGACATCCTTGTTAGCGAAAAGGTTGTACGAAGACAATCGAAAGTACTTTACCTAAAGCTAAATGTAGAAAAACACCGTGACAAATAGTGACAATCTTTCCTTGTCACGATGTGAAATAAGGTTTCTTTACGACAATTTCGTTGATCGTAATATCCTTGTTTTAAATTGATGTCGCACGTAGCTTAGTAAGACTAAAATTTGGAACCCCAAGGCAGAGGGGTCTGCATAGCAGAACGTGTCAAACCGCCAGGCCAGCACGGCTTGTCACGATGTTTATAAAGTAAATCAAAATTGCCTTATCTGCGTAGATGCCTATTTATTTATCTCGATTGATACGAAAATAATGGTAAATCTGATATTTCCTAGTAAACAAGTATCATGCGACGACTCGCATGATGCACGCCGCTTGCGCATATCGCGCGATTGCTTTGGAACACGCGAACACTTTGCTCTAATCTCTGCTACATTATGGCGAATGTGGGAGATTGCGTATATTTACGGCAATACTACATCGTTCGTCTGATAACCGGAGATAATACGCCATTTTGCTTTCCATAATCATACTAATATGTATTATTCATTTCATGGAGCGCATTAGATACCGCGGGAACGTTCTAAACTAAGATGCCAGTAAGAAAATGTACTTAATAGAGAGACATCAGGTAACTCTCGTATTACTTAGTATCGTGAATCACAATGATGTTTTGTTGATAATACGGATGTTATTAGAAGATCGATTGATGGTTTTGTGGAAATATTGTATTCAAGTAGTATTTATTTATGTTTTCCCGCCGATGAGAAGACAACTTAAGGACCCCCCCCCCCCCCCTCGGACCTCAAAGCTGTTTGGCGACCACGCATCTCGGAATCGATATGGTTATTTTCCATTACCGTGAAGCTTGTGTGTATTCAAAAATATGTTTTAGGTATGCTTATAGCAATAGTTCATCTCAGTAATATAAGCTTTTAGAATAATTTTCAACACGTTGTAGATCCAGATTTTTCCAGAGACAATTTTACTAATCCTTATCCACGAGTACCTGAGGTGTGCTTGTTCGGAGATTTTGTACTGGACGTCTAAAAGTAAACGGAATGATTGACCTATTGCCTCCGTTGCCTCAATAATAAGCGACTTTTTGTGTTACGTCATTGATGTTTGTAATATTGCATAAAGAGATAAATAAATGTAAATAGACTGGTCCCAATGGACTTATACGGAAAATCCCAAGTTTTTGTAACAGATTATAACGGTTTGCTTTTTGTATATTACTTCATAAGTGCTTAAAGAAAACAAAACAAGTATAATAAGTTTATGCAATATAAACACTTTATGTATGGAACTTTTATTCAAATTGCGTCAGTTCCTTATGAGTCTTATGAGAAGCAAATATTGCACCTGCAAACAACTACAAGACATGTTAAACATTGCTTTAGAATAAATACGTAAGAAGTGTAGGGCCCTTAAAATGTACGCTTGTGCGAATTTGTTCGTATGTGAATGTGACGTCAAGCCTTCTTCAGATCCTGAAATATGTATGAACAATTGAGCATATTTTGATGAAAAATAATTGACAAAAGTAAAAAAAAAACTAGCCTACATTCAGCAGTAGACCGTTTTTTGTGAAAAATCGCATCAGATTCTGTATTTTATTTTTATATGCCAAAGCTTTAATTTATTTATCTCAATGGTTGACCGGTTGAGAATGCCATTAGGCATTAAGTCCCTCGTTGGTACGATTCTTTGTCTAAGTGCAATAGTTTAAATAAATAGAAAAGACTAGAGTGAATAGGTATTTACTGACCCAGTGAGCTACATCTTTGGCCTCATCGTCACTTTCCATCAGGTGAGATGGAGGCTAATCGCTGGTCAGTTCTACATAAAAAAAAAAAAAAAAAAAGGTCTATAAGTCCCTTGCACTTTATGACGGTTATTATCTTTTCTGACTCGTCCGCTACTGACCTACTCCGCTCCCTCTTCTTCCTTCTGTCTGAAGAACTAGTTCTATTGACTTCTCAACGTGAACTAACCTTACCACTAGCGCCATCAATGTAAAAAAATCTTTAGATATTTGTCACTCAATCATATGAAAACGGCTGAACGGATTTAGATTAAATTTGGTACACGGTTAATTTAAAACTCGGATTAAAACATAGGACACTTTTTATCTCGGAAACCATGCCTTCAGGGATTAACAAGGGGTGTGGAAGTTCATTATGAAATTGCTTGCTGCCCGAGGGTACAACATAACCTCGTCACTTTATCTGTTAAATCTTAAAGTGGAAGGCGCAGTAGCTAAATCGTACCTTTCCTCATTCCAGCTTCATCGAAGCGGACAAAGTGTCCGGCTTCTGGACGTGGATGTTCGTCCTGTCCAAGGTGCCCGAGCTGGGGGACACGGTGTTCATCGTGCTCCGCAAGAAGCCTCTCATCTTCCTCCACTGGTACCACCACATCACGGTGCTGCTGTACTCCTGGTTCTCCTTCACCGAATTCACGGCTTCGGCGAGATGGTTCGTCGTCATGAACTACTGCGTGCACAGGTGAGCCTCATGTTTTCCTGCGCCTCAAGGAGGGTTATATACACACACTCTAAGAACATAACCAATAACAAGAATATACTTATATTTCTTGGCCACGCTCTGTAGCCACGGCTTGACGAATTTTAGCTTATGACTTATGAGGTGTCGTTAGATTCATCTTGAATGTGAGAGTGACACTGGGTTAATCAAATATGCAGACGGTATTTATTTTTATCGAAAACTCAACTCACTAACATATCTCTTAGCCGATTAGATTAAAAATAATGTTGCTAGTTCATAGGGCATATCTGAGTTTGAATCGGACAGCATCGCTATTGCGCTTCATCTACAATCTAACAATAAAAGCAATTCTCACGTTCCATACAATGATTTTAATAAAGTCGAAATTTCACCCGACGGAGTCATCTGGTATGCTCAAACTAGATTCACTTCTGCACATTCTCGGTTAGAGGCCACGCACTTTTAAGGTAATTGTAACTCGGAAATAGTTAACGGCACTTAGTCTAACAAACTATAATTATTATGTTATGCCGTCATAGTCCGGGGTTGTTAGAGGAAAACAACATTGCGAACAATTTTTGTTGAGAAGGTGGTAATTAAAGACCGCAACTAATTGACAGTTTTCTTGCACTTATCGCAATGTCAGAATTAAATATGGTGTTTATGATGTGATTCAAAGGAAGTATGGTATATTGCTGTATATTGACATCAAGGAAGGATATTATAACACAGTTTTGATTGCATATAGTTAACATCGAATATAATCGAATAGAATAAAAAAATATTATACCTACACTTCTTGATCGCACATTCAATAAAAAGGTTTCTAATTTTATATTGATTATGCGGTCATAACATAAACCAGGTTGGATGAATTTTGGTTGATGTCGCCCGGATTCCATGTGCAGACAGAAGGATCTCTATTGCGAATTTGATCTCCAACCTTTATGGCAAATGTCATATCGTCAACATGAGTGCATTAGGTACTGGAGTTCAATCTATTAATACATAACTGAGTACAGGTTTACACACATAGAAGGCGCGTGGATTAAGCATTAATTGACACTGCTTCTACGGCTTAAGTGCTTTGCCGCGCTCCTTCTAAGTTGTGTCGTGCTATAAGGCGGCTCCTAGATGCACTGCTTGGAGCTGTTGATACCACTCTACTTAACCTGCCCGTCTATGGCGACACTTTGACTGCTGGAAGCAGTCCGTGTATAGACAATCTGAAGGCACCTGAGCTTGAGTTGCATCAACCACATTTGAGGGACTTCTTCAACGTTAAGCCTGGGTTGCATTCATGTTCTTTGAGGATGGCGCCGAGCTGTCATTCCATACAGAAACGGAACGGCATTAGCTTCATAGTGAAAATAGGCGTAAAATTAAACGAATGTTAACTACTTGATGCAACTCAGGCTCAACCAGAACGCTGAAGCTGAGCTGTCATTTGATACGGAAACGTCATACTGTCTCTAATGTAAAATTTAAAGAATGCGCTGACCCGACGGACGGTTTATGTAATTCAACCTGAGTATGTTAATCCAGAGTTCATTCTGAGTGTGTCATTCTCTTTTCCAGCGTGATGTACTCGTACTACGCGCTGGTGAGCATGGGCAAGTACCCGCCGAAGGTCCTCTCCATGTCCATCACGTTCCTGCAGCTCACGCAGATGATCGTGGGCTGCTGCATCAACGTGTGGGCGCACAACTACATGGCGGCCGCCGCGCCCTGCGGCATCAGCCATTTCAACATCAAACTCTCCATGGCCATGTACTTCTCGTACTTCATCCTCTTCGCTCGCTTCTTCTACAAGGCCTACCTCGCGCCCAAACCGAAAGGCAAAAAGGAGAAGGCTGAACCAATCGCCAACGACGCTCCCAGCGCGAAGAAAAACTACAACGAGTACCCCCGACAAAGAAACGGTGTCGTCGCGCACTAGTCTAGCTTGTGATATGTGATAAGTTGTACAGTATATTATTGGCCGGCCGCTGCCGAGGTGTTCGCGCCGTGCGCGGTGTTTTTACAATTACGTCAATTCCAGTTGTAACAGATTATGCTTCATTATTTGCTAATTTGGGTGTCTGACCTTTAGTATCAACTTTGGTTAATTGCCTGGTAACGTGGACAGTCCACTTGGGTGACTGTCTTGTTGTTGTTATCAAATAAAAACTTACGAAATGTAGCCTTGAAAAAATCTTCAGTCGTTTTTGTGATAGTACAACGCAAATATTCATTTGCAAAAATAGAAAGACTTTAAAGTGTTAGCCGCGGTCGGCCGGCGGAGCGCCGGGCTCCGGGCGCGAAACATTCCGCTAGATTGTACATGACTTGGCGCTTCTGTGTAGTGACGCCCTCCCAGAGTGAACTGATGCTTTTACATGGGTTTGCCTTTATCAAATCTTACACTTGCTTCCCAAAATCCATCTAACTGAGGCGCGTTCGGACTCACAAGCCTACTTTAAGAATTGCAAATAGAATAAGTTATTGGACGATTTTCATTGCTTGAGCTTCTTCGTGTCGGTTTGCGAACGACGACGCCACCACACTATACTTCATCTCCAATCTATTGCTCCCTAGAACCCATATAAAAGCAAAAGTTTTTGTTGTTGTTTATTGTATTTATTACTTAAAGCAAAACGAGTGATTTAAAATAATTTATTTGTAAATGGGTTGAATACCTCTGCAGTTAGTAAGGTTATGGTTTCGCTGTGTGACCGTATCGTTGTGTAGGTTAGGTTAAAACTTTGGAACGCTTGTCAAACAAGTGCACAAGGTGTAAGAATAACAATTCATGTTAGTGGAACAAGCAATCAAGCAATATTAACGTTTGGTAAAATTGACAGTTGACAGTGCGTTTGGTTGTATGCTGTGCGGAATCGGATATTCCAGTTTCGGAAGTTTCAAACGATTACCAAAAATAAAAAAGCATCTTTTTGAACTGGAGTATTCAATAGAATGGTGTGCTAGGAGCGGGACTGCCCCACTAGCAGATTAACTCTCTCTAGTAATGAGTAGAAAGAATATCACAAAGGAAGTAACACCTGATTGGTGTAACGTTAAAAAGATTCATTGTTTGTCAACAATGTGATCAAAACGAAAAACCTGGTTTTTATTTTAGTTAAGCAAGTGGTTTCACCATCAGCATCATCACACGCCCAAGGGCGTTTAGACGTAACGTAATAATAGGTTAACCAGTCGACATTTTGCTAATTTCGGACGCACACGAAATAGAAGTTTAAGGCGTTACTAAAGTCCAAAATAGTTAGTCATTTTAATAGTAGGTGTTGGAATTCTTATATTTTCGATGTTCTTACAATTGGCCGCGGCTAGTTGGGTGCTTGAAAAAATAGGCTGCCTTGTAAAAAAATACCTAACTCATCATTTCTCCGTTCAGATGTATGTATGGTACTGTCTTGGAATTCGCTTTTAAACATAACAGTGACCTGATTAGTGCAAATATGTATAGGTAGTACTGTAGGCTGCCTAATATTAAAACCAAGCTTTTATTTAGAAGTCCACGCGGCCAAATGTAAGAACTCGTGCCACAGACTCTGTGTCAAAGTGATAATAATAAATATAAAGTAAAGAACAATGCAATGTTTGTTAAACCATTACGTCTAATAGTTTTAGAATTTGTAACTGGATATTGCTGCCAAAGAGAGACCGAAGACCTGTTATTTGACCCTTGAATTTATGTGGATGTCTCTTATGCTAACCAAGAAATTTCAAGACAAACTCAATGTAAAGATGTTAACGTTTTTCATCTTCGACATCTCTTTGATTGTTGATACAGGTGTTAATGTTATGTTAGATTAGGACATGGATCCCGTTAGTGCGCCGAGACCGACCGAGGCCGGTTGGGCGGTGGACGACCCTAGCATAGTTTGTAGGCCGTCAATTTTGTCTAGTTCCACTATAGAAGTCACATTTTTAAAGTAGGATCATAAATATTTATAATTTATACAGATAGGCTGTTATATATCCCATGTCCATTTCATTGTTTTATGAGTGGACGGTGGGTTTAGACTAATATTATTTAAGGAATATTTTTTTATATGTTGTCCGAATTTGTTTACAAATCATGAGGTTGATATTACCGCCGACTGTTCTGAGCTTCTCGCATACTGGCTTGTTGTGTCGCTGCCTACTCGTTTCATGGCGGGGCAGTGTGATTGATCAACACATATATTTTTTATAATATAACGGTCGTGGTTTGGGTAAGGGATAGTCCCAAAAGTATATTTTGGGTTTACAAATTTATTTACGCTGTATTTTGACATTCTGTAGGTACTAGTTTCCATAATGTGACCTGATGAGGTGCAAATTTCAATCGACGTTTACTGATGTAACTCGATAAGTACGATTAGTTAGAACAACGCAATTCAATCTCCAAATCTACCTGAAACAGTTGCTTATTGAGTCACAAACCACAAGTCAATGTCCAACGACATTCCTATCAGTCACAAAATTACATGTTAGGCCATCTAATTAAATATAACCGCTTTTTAAAATCCGCGGAATATTTATGCTTATAAGCATCGGGTACACAAGTGAGTTCTAAAATGTTTGAGCAAGTATCGACCGACTCACCTAATTCAGATGTTTTAATTTGTCAGGTAATGAATAATTATTGTAAGACGGGGACATTGTCATAAACTATTAGCATTTATTTATTTTTGTTTATATGCATATTTTTCTCGCATTTACGTACATACATTTACATTTTATAGCACTATTGTTGTTCTCCTAGGAAGGAGTAGCGGTTACAGTTCCATAGTGTTCAATGAAATATTTTTAAAATATATTTTTGTGAAAGTTTTGCGGCTACAATTCTGAACAGAGAATATTATTATCAGATGTCCACTGTAAAAAAGGATGTGAAATTATTCTTACAATCATTAATTTGTATTTTCTGGGCGAATAAAGCGTTAGTGCGTATATCATTATGCTTCGTTTCATTTTTACAACCCCCTACCTATGGGTACCTATGTATTAAGGACTAAACTGTAACTTTCTAATACTTCATTGTAATGTAACATAGTTTCATTGTGAGCTTTCCCATACATACATAGAAGAAGACATTGGGAACTGATATTTAAGTACATACCTGAAACCTGGAATATCTAGATGCAAAGAGATTATTATGTCAACAATTGATTGTGCATATGCAATGCAGAAATTTTGGAACGTTAGTATTAAGGAATAAGGGTTTACTTACACATTAAAGTTTATACACATTTCTTTACTCCACCTTACTCATTTTGCACTCTGTCAAGTCGGTACGGATCTTGAGCGGTGAGCGAAAGTAGAGGGGATTTATGTGTATGTTTACGAGTGAAGGGCCAATAAGCGTGCGCGCACGGTATTGCGGCCGCTGCGTCCGGCGCCCCTCTGCCGATGAGACCTTATTTTCGACTTCTGCGAATCGAAGGCCACTGCCCAAGTTCCGTCTCACGGTGGACACGGCCTATAAAAAAACGAACTCGAACACTCAATTCGAATGAAGTGTCAATGTCTGCGCGCGAAGAAATCTGAGTGCGTGCGAGGACGTTTACACACTTGTAAATATGTGTGTACCGACGACGGTAAAGGCGAGTTGGGCGCGAGTTGCGCGCAAGCTAGATTCAGGCTGGTGATTCCGTGACCATCCTGTACGTAGTACTATTAGATATTCTGTATTTCCGTGTATCGGCACCTACAGGCATCGCCTGTACTGGTCATGTACTTACTTAATCAGTCACTGTGAGTACTCGGTTGTGGTTGCAGTCGGCAGTGCTGACGCTGTATTCTCTATTTACCAAGTGTGTGAAAAAGTACTTGCAATATACGACTTTGTTTGGTTATTTACACAATTTTTGAGACAAATCAAAGTTTAAAAACAGTTTCAATAATTGTTCTTCCATAGACTATACAGATGCGGTCAGTGTAAGGCTAGGCGCAATGTCCGGTTTCCTGATCGGGAAATTAAACGGTCGTGCTTGGCCTAAAAATAATTGTGTTCGAGATTTACTTATTTGATCTCAATATATTGTTTTAAAAATACTTCTGACACAAAATTAAATGGAAGTACGTAATATTTTATGATCTAAATGATAGTGACTATTTTATGATAACTCTATTTTCATCAAGGCTTGGTTGTTCGCCGTGGAAAGGGCAACGGTGTTAAAACCATTTTTAACGCCGACTCAAACAGCCATATTGCAGTCAGCAGTTTTTGACGTTGTCATTGACATTTGCTGTATGTTTTCAATTGCATTGCACTCGTGTGCTGTAAATTATTTAAAAAACTTAAGTAAATGGATTTATTGAGTGATGAAATCCGTCCATGGGACGTGCAAGACGTTGCGGATCAATTCGGGGACAGCCTCACGCTGCTGCCATCAAACGATAACATCAAGGAGCTTCAAAGCATTCTCCGAGACAAGTGAGTGGGGTTATAATTTTATAATACCAGGTTTACGTTCAGCCGAAGTGAGCAGGGAAGTGGGCAGAACGAGTATTTACACACTGTTTACACACATGTCCTGCCCATTTCCCTGCCCACTTCCCTGCTCACTTCAGCTGAATGTAAATGAGCCTTAATACATAATCAAAATGCTTCTCGTACACGGCAAGGACACAAAATAAAACATGTTGAAACAGTAGTTTGTTTAACTTGGCGTACTTATAGCTCTAATAAATCCGTTAAACAAATACATTTCGCGTCGCCTGTAGTTTAGAAGGTAGAAAATACAATGTATACTTACTTATTTAAATTAAAGATAAATTATATTTACGCCACACAAAGTGAGTATAATATAAATAAAACGAAAAAGTTGTAAAATTTCTTGTAGTTTCTAAGACTGAATATAAAAGGAAGTTCCTCTGCCTGTAAAGTCAAAAACTACTGAATAGTTTTTTCCATGGTTTTAGTAATAGATCTATACTAGGGGTTCACAAGGAAGGTTTTGTTTTGAAGGTTGTTAGATGCCATGTGAGTGTGCTTCTTATTTCCAAATTTGCAAAAGCTCACAGTTATTGAGGGTAACTTTGATTTAACTAATAATATTGTTGCCAAATTACAGGAACACAAGCAGAAGTGACTTCAAGTTCTACGCAGATCGTTTGATCAGGCTGGTGATAGAGGAGAGCTTGAACAAACTGCCGTTCACGGACTGTGAGGTGGTGACTCCGACAGGGGCACTGTACAAGGGACTGAAGTATGGAGCGGGGAACTGTGGTGTCTCTATTGTCAGATCAGGGGAGGCTATGGAACAGGTGAATATCTTTCTCTGATCATCTTTCTTTAAAAATATACTAGCTTCTGCCTGCGACTTCGTCCGCGTGGAATTCGGTTATAGCGTTCCCGCGGGAATTGAGCGTTAAACTATAACAAATTATATACGAAAACCTTCCTCTTGAAACACTTTGTTTTATACTATGTAGTTATGATTTCAAAAAATACCTCAATGTGATCCGTCAATGAAAATATTAAAATATGATTTATAGTTTAAACCTAGCAACAATATGGTGCCTAAGTGAAATGAAACAATCATAAGCTGAACCCAGTATTGAATTCACATTGTCTTCTTAATTTTACGAAACCAGTCATAAACAATTGTCAGACTAGTATCAAAAGAGAGTGAAGCAAATTATGGGCATTTTAGATTTAAGAGATGTGTGTCTGAAGTCCCTAATCCGCGGGTTAGTTATAACAGTCCAAACCTGTTGATGAGGGGCTTGCGCCCAGCAGTGCGACATAAATAGGCTGTCAGTATCATATACTCAAGGGCCCTCTGAGCTGTAGGTCCAATTTTATCCCATTCCCATTGGGATGGATGGGGCATGGGGGGGTTCGGTCGGGTAAATCTTCACTAGTGCTCCCCAAGGAACCTACATGCCTTGCAGCTTTCTATGACCAGTTGTTTTACATGAATATAAATCGATGATTCCTTAACCTGACTCCCCAGGGCCTCCGGGACTGCTGCCGCTCCATCCGCATCGGCAAGATCCTGGTGGAGAGCGACACGGACACGCACGAGGCGCACGTCGTGTACGCCAAGTTCCCGGAGGACATCGCGCGCCGCCAGGTGCTGCTGATGTACCCCATCATGTCCACGGGGAACACCGTCAAACAGGTGAGCCAATCGTAAATTACTAACCGATACACGCGAACTTCGTCCCGCGTAGACTTAGAATTTGCGTACCCGATGATACTATACATATAGACAGTTATAGAAGTATTGAAAAATTGGTTTGACCCGTGGAAAACCCTTTCCCGTGGAAATATCAGGATAAGAAGTATCCTATGTTATGGCCCGGGTCTCAAACTATTTCCATCACAAACATCCAAATCGGTCCACTCGTTGCGACGTGAAGAAAGGACAAACAAACACACTTTCACATCTACACTCTATGAATTTAAAATCATAATAACATTCTTTTACATCACCCTGGGCCATAAAGTGGGATTTTCTGCCCGCTACGCGGAGAGAAAATCTCACTTATTGGCCAAGGCTACATGTAAAACTTTTGACAAACCACGGGTGGTAATTCGTAAAGCCCCTGATCGCATATTTATGGCTCTCACCTTCGGTTCGGGCCACAGAAACCTGCGATCTGGGACATATACGAATTCACCACCCTAGGTCTGTAATGTACGATTACCAACTCTAAAAAATTATAAACTTAAATAACGTATTTAGTATTGATAGCTGACATATCTGCTAATGACACTCAACCGTTATGATTTCCAGGCAGTAAACGTCTTGACTCAGCATGGTGTGAAGGAAGAACGCATCATCCTGTCCAACCTCTTCTGCACCCCAGCAGCCGTCCAAGCGGTGGTGGACTACGTCCCCAGAATGAAGATTCTCACTTCCGAACTGCACCCCGTGGCTCCCAACCATTTTGGACAGAAGTACTTTGGCACGGACTGATATGAAGAAGAATGTTTCTTTTGAGCAGTGAAAAGTGTGCTTCAAGCGTTATGCAGTGACCAAATCCAGTAAGTGCTTAATTATTTTTAAACAGACTTTTAACAGCTATAGTATTTGACTGTAGTTTATGAAAAATGCATGTGTAGATTTTTTCTTAAATAGACCGGAGATATTACTTGGTTTTAGACTGGAAATGGTATGGTATGTTATGGTAATATTTACCCTTGAAAAAATTATTATTTATTAACGGTTTCAATAGCATGAACATGTACCCTACAAGCCTACAACTGCATGTTAGGTACATGTTCACAGCTAGCACTTAGATCTGGTTCTTTTGTCCACAAAACGCTTCGTTTTGGGTATGGACGGTTAAAAATTTACATTTGCTCTATGGATCAAATTCTAAACCTGGGAATTACCTTGGAATCTGTCAAATTTTAAACGTCCATAGCCAAAACGAGGCTTTTGTGTATACAGGAACTGGATCTTAGATGGTTTGCAGTGCACAAGAGTTAAATGTGTTCCTATCGGTTATATTAATCATAAGCTTCTAAAATTTTGTTAATGAAATAACAGTCAGTACCTACAATATGTGTAGGATAATACCTAGTTTATTATTGTAATGTTGTTTTATAAATTGTTACTTGATTTTGTTTTTTAATAAAAAAACGGTAACATGAAAAAAAGCTTGTAATTTATTGGGGATTTACCACCAGTTCAAGCATTATTAAAAGGTTTAAGCAGTTACAATTTTATATTTGAACCATACTTGGTCAAAACTAAAATTATTGGATTAGAAGGACAAAAGGGATAACACGTCCTTAAGCAACGTGTTTGTGACAACACATATTAATAGAATCTATTCCTAAATATTCAAGTCCATACATACCCGTGACGGTAACTTTTAAACAGTACATGTTTCATTAAACTGTTTTGTGGACATATTGTGATAGGTACTCAAAAATATTAGAAGTGATTTCACTATTTATAAACTTAAATCTCAAATAAATTAGTAGACGTAAGTAAAGACAACCGCACTACGTACTTTAAGAGAAATTGGATATCAGAATGTCTATAAATTAATGAAATAAACGTGTGTATTTTTACTGTAAATATAATTGTAGTCATTAGTTTGTAATAAATTGTGTATTTAAGAATTTAAATGATTTTTATTTTACTTTAGGAACCTAGTGTAGTGTGGTTTAGCAAAGCTGTCAGCAAATTTAGTAGTTGGAGCTCTATTATAAGGAGTGTTACTTGTAGCAAAACGTAATACCTGCAAGACTGCGTTCCGAATTGCACTATAGCGCTCACAGCACCTTGCATCCTTTTTCCTCTTGAAAGTCGACTCATAAGAGGAAAAAGGATGGAAGGTGCTGTGAGCGCATTGAGCGCGATTCGGAACGCAGCCCAAGTGTACAATGGCTTACACACGGTTTACAGGATTTGTTCTGTTTCAACAGTGAATCTTCATCAAAGATCAATAAAAAATTCGACCGATTTCCAGTAGAATGTCTGGAGTTGTGTCTCTGCACATGGCCATTGGTTTTAACGTGCAACGTTGGTTTTTGCGATCCCGTCTGCCCGTGATAACCGTTAAGTAAGGGGGCGTGTCATGGTCTCCGATCGACCGCAGGGTACAGGGTTCCCAAGTTGGCGATGCCCACAGCATCTTAGCTAGCCTGTGGTATGACGTGCCCGCCCGACGCCCCTGCCGCTGGAGAAAAATCCTTGGTCAATCAATTTAAGAGTCATAGTCAGGGCTTGACACCGGTTTTTGCCCCCATACAAATAAACCGGTTTTCTTATCGTTCTTTCGTTTACTATTTCATGTTTAATAAGGCGATAAAATAATACGAAGTAATCACCTAAATACACTATGGAGTTCCACATAAAGAGTATAAAATAATTCTAAATATTTGGCTATTTCGGGGTTTTTTAAATTAACCGGTTACAAGCCCTGGTCATAGTCGACCAACTTATGAAATGATTAAAAGCATTTCATAAGTTGGTCGACTATGACTCGTAAATTTGTAGAGCCTACTTAGCTGTGATAGTTTTCCTTTCAACTACGTTATATACTTATGCCACAACCGTGATTTTTTCAGCCATTTAAATACCACCATTTAGCCGGCAGGGGGGAGGGGCACTCGACTCTAGCAAAAAATTGCACTTTAAAGCTTAATATTTCACAAACTCATCTCTTAATCAAAAAATGGTGTGACAAACCCACAATATTTTTTTAAGACCTATTCAACGATATGCCACACCACGGGGTACGCAAGAAAAAAAATTACATCCCCACTTAACGAGTAGAGGAGGTACCCTATAAGAAAAATTGTACCCCTTTGGCAGCGTAACTAACATGAGCACTCTCAGGAGCATGATACAACAATATACTTCGCCAGGTATGACAGTCCGGTATTCTACAGAATCATGTCATACATTTATAATATTAGTAGATATGGATGAATATGATATGGACTAATGTAATGCCGTGGTGGCCTAGTGGTTTGACCTACCGCCTCTCATGCAGAGGGTCGCGGGTTCAAATCCGGCTCGCACCTCTGAAATTATTTATGTGCGAAATTCAATTTGAATTTACCACTGAGCTTTTCGGTGAAGGAAAACATCGTGAGGAAACCTGCACGCATCTGCGAAGTAATTCAAGGATGTGTGTGAAATCCCCAATCCGCACTGGGCCCGCGTGGGGACTATAGCCCAACCCTCTTGTGATGAGAGGAGGCCTGTGCCCAGCAGTGGGCCGTAAATAGGCTGTTGTAGTAGTAATGTAATGCGCAAATAATTCATTTTGCATTATAATTTAACGGGCAGTAAATATTTAGCGGCTCCATAGTCCATACCATATTCGTCCGTAATATTATAAATGTGAAAGTGTGTTTGTTTGCTTGTCCTTCCTTCAGCGGACGGATTTTGAAGAAATTTGGTATGGAGTTAGTTGGAGACCCTGGAAATAACATACGGTATAAACTCGCTCCGAGCTAGGGGGCTTCTAGTTGTTCCAATCTTCCTCCCGAGTTGCGTATGTTACTGATTACTGACCCAACTAATGGACCAATTTAAGTAGGTATCTCTTTGATAAAGGAAACAAGGATATTTTAGAAAATAATCAATTTTATTGTAATTAAATAGTTTTTACACTTATAAGTAGAATTTCAGTCTTAGCGTCGTTTAGCAAACATTATCAGTAATCACTCTATTTTGTCTACCCCAATGGGAAACAGGCGTGAGCTTCATGTATGTAAGTACCTAATGACTATTTACAAAAATGCAATTTCATTCAGTTCCATCTATCAAAGATCAGATCAATTTAAAATACTTCATACGTAATACCTAGACAAATTTTAATAAATATTCTTTGGGATACAATTTTGGCACATGGCTATGGCCGTCACATAGTTGTTAATTATTTTAATACAAAACACAAGAGCATAAAATTGGTTACTTGGATCTGTTTAAAGTTAACAATGTTATCATTAACCAATGACCATGCATAATAAAACGTCAAATACTACCTATGTCATTATTTAACAGTCATATATTCAATTCATTTTCAGATCTAGCAGTGCTTAGTTATGTCTATCAGTCTATATCAACATTTGTCTTATAAAAATATTTATACTAAATCTGTACACTACGAGTACATTCTTCAATTAATTCATTCTTTATTTTTTAATAATTAATTCACACTTAATATTCTTAATTCTTTTCACTCTTTGTTTTTATTTTTTCTTAATGCATGCTTTCTCAAATGGACTTTCGATTCCTCACTAGTAACAAATTCTTTAATTTCAGTGTCATTATTGAACTTCACCCTTTCTTCTACTTTAATACGGTCATAGCGATTCACATAACTTTTTGTCACCTTAATAAACTCCTTCACATCGACTTTGGTCACTATACTCTGATAGCGCGTGTATACCTTTTCAACATCAAGAATATTGTACGGGAAAATCGTTACCAAATCGCCGTTAAATTTCTTTTTCTTAGAAATATACGCTTTATATTCGGGCAACGTGGGGTATGTCTCGGAGTCTTGCACGCAATCAATGAACAGTTTGAAGTGAGACAAAACTTTATCAAACTCGAGCGAGTCGACGGGCTCGTACGTTATTGCGATTTTATATTTGCCGTCGTCGTTATTGATAACTGCTTTTTTAGTAGCCTTCACCAATTCCGTGTAAAACGATTTGTTTTGGCCAAGTGCGAAATAGGGACGGAAAGTTTTTTCACTAATTTCAATGTTTTCTATGCCGCCTTTTTGTTCGCTCAGATCCAAAATATGCATCATATGTACATAATCATTCAAATGGACTTTTTCTTCAAGCACTTCGTCGCGCAACAGGTGTTTGTGGTTCATTTTAAGATAGTTTAATGTGTACAGATTATAAGGCTTTTCAATTTCACTGACGAGAAAACCATCTACAGTCTTGAAGATCCTTTCCAACAAATAATAAACTTTCTCTCCCCGCGTTTGTATTCTTTTCAAAGTCATTACATTTCCAATTAGTTTTCTACGTTTGTCGATTACTTCTAGATTTAGATCATAGTCAAAATGCCTCAAAATTTCGATCATATGACACGCTACGCCGCAGTACATCCGCAAACGCTCCTGCATGAAGTTTTGAGGATCGTCTTTGAAAATGCACGACGACAGTTCCACGCAGTACCACAGCGCAGTCAGCAACGAGGTCTTCAGCAGAGGGTCTAGCGGCAGTGACGACAGCCCAATTTTACACACTGTCCCGCTGATACGCCGCATCGCATACTTCTTGAACTGCTCCACAACGTTTCTGTCCATCCATTCTTTATTTTCACAATTCTTCCACAGCACGAAGTAAAACAAACCTACATTGAAATTAATCTTTCTTTGATCAAAGTACGTCGCCGACAGGATGTAATCGTTGTAGCTGTCGAAGTGGCCGGTGTTGGTCAGCACGAGCCCGCCGCGGAACGGGCGCCGTGTCCGCGGCTCCGTGCGCGGCCCCTGCGCCAGCAGCTGCTTGTACACGTTCAGAGTGTAGAAGTATCCGATCGACTGACTGACGTCCGAGTCGTTCGCCAAAAACAGCGGACACTCCATTGCTGATTTAAATTTATTGAAGCTGGCGGGCTTAACCGATGGTTCTGTTTTATGAAAAATAAGTTTGTCCAGCAAATTAAATTCCATTAGAATTACAACAGGGATCCCCTTGTCGTCGTCCAAAATGATGTCAGGGAATGGAATCTCTTCTTCGACTGGAAAGTTAACATCAACGATCGGCTCCTCTTCTACGGGCTTACTGAATTCTATGTCGAACTTCATTGCATCAAACGAGTAAGATTTTTTATCGTTGACAATGTAATTGATCAAAGTTGAAATGGTTTTCTCAATTACAACTTTTTGCTCATGAGCCGAAAAGAAGAGACCATTATACCATTCCGTGCGAACAAATTCGCTCAGGAATACATTTCTGTCTTTCGTCTCCAGGTTAACTTCACTCTTTTGTTTGTTGGGCAACTCGTTGAAGAGTCGGTCTCGCAACTTCTTTAATTTGTCGATCTCTTGCAACGCATGAGCATCATAAGAATTTTTGATGAACTTCAATCTGATGTAAGACTTCAAATTATCTGTTTCGGCTTCAAAGTTATTCACGTTGATTTTACCGTAGTCAAACTCCTCAGAAATGTCGATGTCGTCAAAAATTGCGTAATTACAATAAACCTTGCAACGGCTCTTGAAAAATGATGCAGCTACTGAAAGGTCGATTCTATCTGGATTTACATTAAATGCATGGAATACGACTGACTCATAATTTACATCTTTGTTCAGTTCGAAACACGAATTCGCGCTCCGGTGACCGATCAAACCATCCGTGATAATATACAACAATTTGATTTTGATATCATTTTTGATATCAATTTTGTCTTTAATCCATTGTATAATTGTTCGCGGCTCTGTCCCCATGTGCCCACTCGCCAGATCGTTATACGCTGTCTCGGTGATGCCTTCATCGACTTCGTAACATTTGTCTCCCCAGTGCAAGTATATTATTTTCGATTCTACCGGTGGCTTTTCGGTATTGTGTAGTAGTGTTTTAATTTCTTCAACGTCACTTTTAAATTGTTCCAAAGATTTCAAGCCGTTGCTGTGATAGTGGCGAGCTCCTTCCGTCGATCCCGAGAAATCCTTTGCGTAGATGAAGTAATTAACCATTTTCGCGGTAACTCTTCTTTTTTCGAAGTCAAACAGTGTTGTGATGCAAAATCGATTCTCATTGAATCCGCCCTCCGAATGGCCGCAGTGTGAGTCACTGTATTATGACCTCGTCTTGCAACGCGGCGACGCGACGCGGTGCGCCGATAAACAATTCGACGCGTAGTGTTCCTGGAAAAAACGCATATTACAATAGTCATATAATATATGTAAAATGTAACAGTGTAATCGGAACAATCACATGAAAACGCTAGTTGGTAATGGTAACATACCTACTTCTAACTCACTTAATTTGGAGGTCACAATATAGGTTACGCTTCAACTTTCGTTCAAACTATAATTGTTAGGCATATCATCCAGTATTATTAATGGATTTATTCCCGGATTGTTGAGAGTCAGAGTACCCATAAACGGTTATTGGACCACAGAATCTTCGAAGCGTGTTTTTCAACTAAATATTAAGCTAGCGAGGGCTGCAAAATTGTTGCAATAACGAAAACAAAACATTAAATATGATAAATCAATGACTTGTTTGAATTTGAACTTACAAATCCGTCTGGCAGGCAGGCAAGATATTGATTCAGTCGAACTTTTGCCGTTAATTTATTGAACATTTACCACAAATTCCACAAACCCCCGCAACGGGCGGCCAGCGGCGCAAAATGAAACCGTCACTAGACGCCAGCGCAATTTATACCTACGGCGTCCAGGGCGAGCATTGCGCAACAGATCTCAACTCTTGCCTCCATATCGCGCAAATGGTGCAAGAGGGTGCAAGCAAAATAACGGCGAAACTAAAGGTTGTTCCTTGTAGGGTAAGTCAAAAGTTTAGGCCCATTGCGTTTGCACCAAGCTGTTAACTTCTTCAAGATTTCTTTGTATGAATTTGACGTGGGTTAAGAGGCTAACCCGAGGTTAGCGGCATGGTGCAAGTGGGCCTTAGTCTAACAAAAATGGATACTATTAAATTATTTAATAACGTACCTATCACTAATATGGATTAGTATAGTAGGTAAGGACAAATAGTCTGGATACACATTATTAGCACATTATGCTGATTCTCTGTTCTAAAAATACATACGCAAGTTAACTATTATTACTTTCGAAATTATGCATTTAGTTTTTATGCAATTAATTTTTATGCTATATGATCATTTATTTCTGCAGTTCAAAATTATGCAATTCGTTTTATGCAAAATGAAAATTCGCAAATAGTTGTTATTGAAAATATTACACACCCGTTCCCACGACATGACTGGTGGGTATATAGATTCTGATGCAACTTCTCATATGGGTGACAAAATGGATTGGTTTGAGAGCATAGCGCCCCATATTATTTGTTTTAATAAAGGGAAACAAGGGTATTTTAATAAAAACAAACTTTATTGACAATCAATAGATTTCACAGTAGAACTTTCAGTCTTAGCGTCTTTTTACAAACGTAATCAGTAAATTAATGTTATCAAAAACATAACTTGTAAGTTATAACGTAATTAATTAGGTAACTTAACAACATCTTATAGTGATCATATCAATATTTTTTTTGTGTTTTAAATAAATAGATTCAAAATCAAAATGTTTATTCAGCAAATAGGCCACATTTGGGCACTTTTACACGTCACTTTTAAATGGATTTAACAGAAATGATATTACCAGCGCTTCCAAGACCCATTGCTTGAGAAGAAGTGCCTCAAAAAACTCAGCAGAAGGCCTTTTTTCAAATTTTAAACACACAGATTAACATTAAATTTACATTAATATGTATAAAATACATATACAGATACAAACTAAAATTACATTTAAGCATCATTTAAGGGATGTTTAGTCCCTAACTTAAACTTAACTCTAAGATCATAGAGATGGTCTTATATTAGGTACAAAAATTCATTATTACAGTACTTATCTAAAGATGTATAACTAAAAAGTATAATAATAATCACAAATGTTTCTAACGTCTCTAGGTATCCTAAAGTTGTCACAATCTCTAAAATTAAATCATACAACACAAGTTTAGGAGATGTATACGGTCTCCTTAGTAAATTTTGGACATGTAAGGTGTCTCCAATCAAAGATTAACTTGGCAATCGCATTCAACAATCTAATTTAATATCCATTTTTAGGGTTCCGAAGTCCACAAGGAACCCTTATAGTTTCGCCATGTCCGTCCGTCCGTCTGTCCGCACTATTGCTCGGAGATGCTTAGTTCATTTTTTTATAGGGTACCTCCCCTACTCGTAAAGTGGGGATGTAATTAATCTTTCTTTGATCAAAGTACGTCGCCGACAGGATGTAATCGTTGTAGCTGTCGAAGTGGCCGGTGTTGGTCAGCACGAGCCCGCCGCGGAACGGGCGCCGTGTCCGCGGCTCCGTGCGCGGCCCCTGCGCCAGCAGCTGCTTGTACACGTTCAGAGTGTAGAAGTATCCGATCGACTGACTGACGTCCGAGTCGTTCGCCAAAAACAGCGGACACTCCATTGCTGATTTAAATTTATTGAAGCTGGCGGGCTTAACCAATGGTTCTGTTTTATGAAAAATAAATTTGTCCAGCAAATTAAATTCCATTAGAATTATAACAGGGATGCCCTTGTCGTCGTCCAAAATGATGTCGGAGAATGGAATCTCATCTTCGGCTGGAAAGTTAACATCAACGATCGGCTCCTCTTCTACGGTCTCACTGAATTCTATGTCGAACGTCAATGCGTCAAACGAGTAAGATTTTTTGTCGTTGACAATGTAATTGATCAAAGTTGAAATGGTTTTCTCAATTACAACCTTTTCCTCATGAGCCGGGAAGAAGAGACTTTTATACCAATTCGTGCTAACAAATTCGCTTAGGAGCTTCGTCTCCAGGTTCATTTCACTTTTTTGTTTGTTGGCCAACTCGTTGAAGAGTCGATCTCGCAACTTCTTTAATTTGTCGATCTCTTGCAATGCATGAGCTTCATAAGAATTTTTGATGCACTTCAATCTGATGTAAGACTTCAAATTATCTGTTTTGGCTCCAAAGTTATCGACGTTGATTTTGGCGTAGTCAAACTCCTCAGCAATGTCAATGTCATCAAAAAGATCGAAATTACGATAGACCTTGCAACGCCTCTTGAAAAATGATGCAGCTACTGAAAGGTTGATACTATCCGGATTTTCGTTAAATGCATGGAATACGACTGATTCATAATTTTTGTCCTTATTCATTTTGAAACACAAATTTCCGCTCCGTTGATCGATCATACCATGCGTGATTATATATAGCAACTTGATTTTTTTTATTTCGTCTTTGGTATCAATATTGTTTTTAATCCATTGTATAATCGTTTGCAGCTCTGTCCTCATGTTGCCACTCGCCTGCTGCTGATACGCGGTCGTAATGATCTGTTCGTCAACTTCGTAACATTTGTCTCCCCAGTGCAAGTATATTATTTTATATTCTACCGGTAGCTTTTCGGTATTATGTAGTAATGTTTAAATTTTTTCTACGTCGCTTTTGAATTGTTGCAAAGATTTCAAGCCGTTGCTGTGATAATAGCCAACTCCATTTGTCGATCCAGAAAAATCTTTTGCGTAGATGTAGTAATTAACCATTTTTACGTCGATGTTCAATGCATCGAACGAGTAAGAACTGTTGCCTTTATCTATGTAATTGATCAAAGTTGAAATTATTCTCTTAATTTTAATTGTCTCCAGGCCTTCACTCTTTTGTTTTTTGGCCACCTCGTCCAAAAGTCGATCTCTCAACTTCTTTAATTTATCGATTTCTTGCAACGCATGAGCATCATGTTCAGAGATTTTGATGAACTTCAATCTGATGTAAGACTTCAAATTATTTGTTTCGACTGCAAAGTTGACAACGTTGATTTTGCCGTAGTCAAACTCCTCAGCAATGTCAATGTCGTCAAAAAGGTCGAAATTATGATAAACCTTGCATCGGCTCTTGAAAAAAGATGCAGCTACTGAAAGATCAATGTTTTGAGGATTTTCATTAAAAGCATGGAATACGACTGATTCATAATGTACATTTTTGTTCAATTTGAAACACAAACTTGTGCTCGAACGATCAGTCAAACCATCTGTGATAATATACAGTAACTTGATTTTCTTATTTTCGTCATTTATATTAATTTTGTTTTTAATCCATCGTATAATCGATTGCGGCTGTCTGTACTAAACCACGCCTGTACTTGCCAGCTCTTTATACGTTATCTTAGTGATCCTTTCGTCGACTTCATAACAATTGGATTCCCAGTGCAAGTATATTATTTTCGATTCTGCTGGTGGCTTTTCGGTATTGTGTAGCAAGGTTTCAATTTTTTCTACGTCACTTTTGAATTGATCCAAAGATTTCAAGCCATTGCTGTGATAGTGGCTGACTCCACGTGTCGATGTCGTGAACTCTTTTGCGAAAATGAAATAATTAATTCTTTTCGTTACAGGGATTTTTTTTTGTCGTCAAATATGATATCGGGAAATGTAGTCTCTTCTTCCGCTTCATCATTCATGCCGAACTTAAATACGTCAAACGAGTTAGGTTTTTTGTCGTTGACAATGTAATTGATTATAGTTGAAATGTTTTTAGTAATTAAAACTTTGTCCAGGTTAATTGCACTCTTTCGTTTGCTTGCCAACTCGTCGAACAGTCGATCTCGCAATTTCATCAATTTGTCGATTTCTTGCAACACATGCGCATTGGGTAGGTAGCTATTGATAAATTTAAATTTGATGTAAGTCTTCAAGTTATCTTTTTCAGATTCAAAGTTATTAACGTTTATTTTACGATAGACAAATTCTTTAGACGTGTCAATATCATCAATTATTTCGAAATTATGATAGACCATGCAATGGCACTTCAAAAAACATGCAGCTACTGGAATATCCATATTTTTTGGGTGTTCATTATTTATAAATGGAATACGACTGATTCGTAATGTACATCCTTGTTCAGTTGGATATACGACTCAGTGTCCCAAGTCGACCAATCATGCGTGATTATATACATCAACCTGATTCTGTTTCTCTTATTTCTCATATTAACGTTATTTTTAGTCCATTGTATGATCGTTTTCGGCTCTCTCCACCAGTTTCCACCTAACTGCTTCTTATATGCCCTCGTATTTGTGCCTTCACTGACTTCGCAACATTCACTTCCCCAGTGCAAGTATATTATTTGCGTATCACATTTTATCAGTGTGTTTTGGTTACTCTGTAGTCTTGTTTCGATTTTGTTGACGTCACTTTTGAATTGTTCCAAAGATTTCAAGCCGTTGCTGTTAGTTACTATTTTCTTTTGTTAAAAACGAGAATTCTTTTGCGTAGATAAAGTAATTAACCATTTTCGCGGTTAGTTTTCCTCTTTCGAAGTGAAATGTTGTGCAAAATCGGTGTACCTATTATACCGAATTCAGTTCACGAATGGCGGCTATGTGAGTCATTCCAACTTGTATCTATGGATGCGTGTGTGGGTGACCTTGTCGCGCCACGCGACGCGACGCGGTGCTTTGATAAACAAAGCGATGTCGGCTTGATGTTCCTGGAAAAAGAAAATGTGTTTGTAATAAACCACGGAAAATCTAGATTAAATATTTGTGGAACCAAAACAATTACAATTACTTGACGATGAAAAGTATTGTGAATAATACTTGTAACTGGAGAACACAATAAATACTCAACAAACTGGATGTTGTGGTGAATAACTTACTGGAAAGTAGGTAAAGATTTCTTATTGTAAAGAGAGAGACCTATGAATCTCGACTGATATTATCATTTTCAATGATTCAGCTAACATTAAATGAAGTAAAGTCAGTGAGCACTGCAAAAAAGCACTCGTAGATAGCATTTCATATAAATTTAGGAATGAAACAATAAAATTAACTTACGCATCCGGTGATATTGCTTCTATCGAATTTTTGTCCCTGTAGAATTTCACCACGGCCTCTGCAAAAACTGAAACCCTCGCTCCGGGAAGTTCTACGGCACACTGAATGCGTCACTCGACGCGGCTTCAATTTATAAATTAAGATTATACTTATAATTTAGACTAGGTAAGCCGAGGCTTGCGCAATAGGTGGCAATAGTTACAGGTCCCGGCAGGGGTCTTGAGCGGTGAGCGACAGTAGAGGGGATTCCTGCGCATGTTTACGACTGAAGGGCCAATGAACGACAAAGCGCCCGCTGCGTCCCGCGCCCCTTTTCCGAAGAGACCTTATTTTCGACTTCTGCGTATCGACACCGACACCACTCAAGTTTCGTGCATCGGCACGCCTGAAGTATCTTTTTATTTTTATTATTTTGGTGCAAAAATTACTATTGTTATTTATGGTGCAATACACTAAAGTGAACATAACTTATTAAAATAAAAAAATATCGTCATTGCTTTGTAAAAGACTGGTATCTCACTTGAGAATGCAATAGATTTTCGACCTAAAGCACCCTAAATGTATTTCAAGGCCGGCCATCGTCTAGCGGCCGTCTGGTCGCTCCCATCACCATCGGCCGCGCGCCAGTGGCGACCCGCGCAAACGGTTCCATACAATCTCACTCATCTCATAAGTACACGACTAATTTATGAAGTAAAGTTATAAAATTATATTTAACTTCTCTCACAGTGTAACTGTAACTAAATAATTAGATCAACGCACTTGACTCCCTACTTTGTATAATCTAATCTTACTAATATAATAAAGCTGAAAGTTTGATTGGATGTTTGTTACTCAATCACGCTTAAACGGCCCAGCCCAACAGATAGTCTGTAACCTGGAATAACACATAGGCTACTTTTTTATTATTGTGATATTTAGTAATTTATAAGCGATTATTTTATATTTTATCGTGATTTGGCGGTATAGGTGGCGCCACGGTGTCGCAGTCTGTCGATCTGCCAACCTGAGTGACCATTGGACTTTATGCTTTTTTAGCTTACAATGCATTAACTTTTGAGAGTATGACAACGTGTAGGTACACATTTTGGTCTAATTTGAAGGGCAAGTTTAGTAGGAAAGACCGAAAGACTGCAGACGAAGTCGCGGGTAAAAGCTCGATATTGTAATAATGTATTTAAATACCTACTACTTTAGATTTCCGTCGCTTTAGATGTCTGTGGGAGACGGTGACCCATAATATTTACAGATTCATTCCTAGTTCAGGCACCGGTGTCCACCTCGCAACGCAAACACAGTAGGTACTTATAGATAATGACGCAAATGAATCTTTTTAACACAGTTGCTCAAAAAGTAAACATTTCCATGCCTGTTTAACGTGCCAAAAGTTTGTCTTTTCCGAACGAGCGCTTTTTGTTTTTTGACAGCTAGTGCGCGTGCCTAAAGTTGTTTTTTAAGAACTAGTGCGAAATTTTTTTTGAGGTTCATCCAGTTCATTTATTTCTTTATTCTTTTTTTTCGCAATTGTATTAAAAATGTCGTTTGACATGACACGTGGGAAATTGTTATTTTCACTCGTCTTCGCTCGCGCCAACATAACTAGGAGGGACCCGTGATAAAATGACAAACTTTTCGCTTTCGTATCAAAATGTACTATTTACTATTAACGTATGTCATTATACTACAATTCATACTTTTAGATGATTCTTTAAATTCTTTTATTTTTGTGGTGGAGGGAATTAGAGAAATAGGTAACTTTTTTTTTTTCATTTCACTTTAGTATAAGTAACAATATTGTGATAATTGTAAGCATTCCTAATAATTGGTGTGTGGAATTTCCGCGATAAACAAAACGTTCTTGTTATTTGGGAATCCCCGGTGAAATCACCGCTCGCAACATTTGCACTCATTTCATTGCGCCCGCGCCGATAGCAGAGCCATTTTTAATCTTTCTTTGTAAATATTGACGTAATCAGAAAAAAATACGACGCAGAACCAGTTCCCATTCGTTGAGACGACCGGATTGGTCCAGTTGTTAGTGACCCTGCCTGCTATTCCGAAGGTCGCGGGTTCGAATCCCGCTAGGGGCAAACTGTGTAATGAGCATGAACGTTTGTACTATATATATATATATATATATATATATATATATATATAGGATATTTAATATCTATGCAAATATATGTGTATATGTAAGTATCCATTTATTATCTATACATCTGTACTGGGGCCTTATTCGAGTTTGTAAATATTATCTCAACGGATAATAATAATATGTATTTACGATGGGGACGACTTCTGGGCCTGTGTCGGGTAATCAGTCCTCTAATCGGGAATTGGGGAATTTGGTAAAATATTTTTAAACTCGAATAAGGTACTGGTAATACGGGTGACACCTGTCAAGTGACTGTCAAGGTACTCCTACCAGAAGATACTCCTATATTCTTTCTTAATCGAATTAAGGTTACAAATATTCCTGTGGACAGTCCAAAGTTAAGGCGTTTTAAAGTCTATAATTTCTTGCGGGTCTTTACTCTTCATACATGTACACCAAATCTTCACTTGAAATGAAATGAAATGAAAAATGTTTATTTGGCAAACATAAAGAATGAGATATTTTGACATATGATAAAAACATAAGTTATTCGTATAAGTACCCAAGCCGTTAACGATTGCATTGTCCACAGAAAGACCCTGTTTTCACGTTCTGTGAATTGAATACCTATGGTGTGACCCAAATGGATTTGGCTGATTCTTTTTTTATTCCCAGTGATGCAGGGAAAGGAAATAATAAAAACGGGAAAAATCTCAAGGATCAGTAAAAAAAAGAAACATAACTTTGTATGGGAGTCGCCTTCGGGTGTTGTACTCATATCCAGGCATCGTTTACTGCGAGCGAAATCCATTGAAGTACTAGGGTTGCTACCCAGTCAAGTCAAGTCAAAGGCAAAAAATATTTATTGAGTAGGCTTAGAAACAAGCACTTTCGAATATATTTATATATTTATATTTATTATTTTTATATTTTTTTCGATCTCGATAAAAACCTTAGATTTGTGGGATTACAATCAATTAAGTAAGTTTTTTTTTTCAGGAAACTGCAATGCTGATTGTATTGTTTGTGTTGTTTCGCCATCGAATTTGCGAAAATTATTACTCTCTGTCCCAACTCCCAAGTGAAAAAGTCGGAGAGTTTTGGATAAAAATTGTAAATACAATACAAAAATTTACCATTTAACTGTAATAATAACATTACACTGAGATTCAGATTCTGTTCAGTTATATTTATTTGTATTATTTTAGTACATAATATTTTAGTTCATCAATTTAGAACCATCGCCATCCCTAACTGGTTGTCATACGTCATTTCAATGGATTTCGCTCGCAGTTAACGATGCCTGCTCATATCACTTGTTTTTTGTATTTTGTCTGTGTTGGAGGGCGCATATGCCTGTACTGCGGTACTGGCAAATAGACTAATCGCATTACGAGTACATATGTCTAATTTGAATATTTGTAAGATGAGATAGCAACCGTAGTTGTTTATGTTACAATGGTGTCACTTCAGTAAATAATGCGAACGGTCAATCACTGCATTTATTATTTTACATTAGGTTACGGACCCAGAATACGGAATGACCGTGATGTAATTATAGTGAATATATAAAGTATTTAATTGCGAAATACGTAATTATGTCGGAAGAAAATTCATGTGGTGGCGCACTCATAATGGCTGTAGACAATAGTGGAAAAGAAATCACGTTAGAGCAGATAAAAACCAAATTGTTACAAGAAGGAAGTAGACAAAACAAATTAAACACTGCAAGTGTGCAAGCATTAGCTACACGAAAACAGACGAATGATGCCAGATCCAGTACTAAAACCAAAGATCGTAAGCAGAAGTTTGTTTACAAATGTTACAAATGCCATAGACCAGGTCATAAGGCATCTGAATGTGAAGAGCGGAACAAGACCGCGAATGTCTGCCTGAATGTGAAGGAGGCGATTAATAAAGACAAGTGGTATCTTGATAGTGGGTGCTCGAGTCACATGACCCACGACAAGAGTAAGTTGATATCCTATAAATCTGAAAACAACATGGAAATTTCAGTCGCGAACGGTGAAAAGTTGGCAGTACAAGGACGAGGGAATGCTGAGCCGCACGTCAGCGAAAACGAAAATTTAATTTTAAATAACGTTTTACATGTTCCCGATTTATCCATGAACTTAATTTCGGTGAGCGAATTGACCAAGAAGAATTATTCGATTAATTTTGACAAAGGAGGTTGCGTGATTCAAAATCAGAATCGACCTATTGCAAGTTGTCAAGTAGTTGACGGAATTTACGAGTTGAAAGAACAGAAAAATAAAGTCGTGAATTTGACACTGTCACAACAAAATGAAAATATATCGAATATTTGGCACAAAAGATTAGGTCATTTAAGCCGAAATTATATGAATAAATTGAAAGTTCTCGTTACTGGATTGAATTTCAAAACCGCTGATTTATCCGAAACATGTATTCCTTGTGTTGAAGGGAAGATGTGCAAAAGTCCATTTAAGGGTAAAGGTACCAGAGCGAAAGAAATTTTGGAATTAATTTATACCGATTTATGTGGTCCCATGGAAGAACCGTCATTCGTAGGTTCGAGGTATGTTCTATTATTTATTGATGATTATACTCGAAAGACTCACGTTTATTTTTTGAAAAACAAGAGTGAAACTTTTGCGAAATTTCGCGAGTATAAGGCGGAAGTCGAGAATGAGATTGGAAAATCAATTAAATGCCTAAGATCTGATAATGGTGGTGAATATTGCAGTACCCAATTTAAATCTTATTTAAAGTCTGCAGGAATAAAACATCAGATGACAGAGCCGTACACTCCTGAGCACAATGGCATGGCAGAGAGGGCGAACAGAACCATTATAGAAAAGGCGAGAACATTACTTTCGGAAGCTAACCTGAGCAAAAAGTTTTGGGCAGAAGCAGTAAGTACTGTAGTCTATTTGAAAAATAGAAGTCCCACAAAAGCTTTGAATAATGCCGTACCAGAGAAGATGTGGACTGGAAAAGATATAGATATAAGTCATCTAAAGATATTTGGTTGTTTGGCTTATAGCTTGATTCCCAAACAAAAGAGACGTAAACTCGACATGAAAACAGAACCGATGATATTTATTGGATATCCAGAAAATCAAAAAGGTTATCGTTTGATGAATCCGACGACTGGTCAAGTAGTAACGGCGAGAGATGTGAAATTTTTGGAAAATGTTTTTCTCCAGAAAGAGAAAGAAAACAACTCTGTTGTTACGATACGCCTGGATTCTGATTCTTCAGAACAAATTAGTGATCCGAGTAGAACAGATGCATTGGAAACTCAAGATGATGTATTCGTTGATACGGAAGAGAATATAGCAGTACCTGAGAGCGCGACGGTTGATCAATCAGCGCCAGCTACTGAGCACGAAGTTATAGAAACTGAACAGTCTGAAAGAAGATATCCTCTTAGAGACAGAAGACAAGTAGAAAGATATGGATGCAACTTCATGTGCACTATGAACGATTCTCTTGATGGCGATCCACTAACTATTGAAGAAGCATTGGCCCGACCAGACAGTGATTTGTGGCAAAAAGCGATTGATGACGAACTAGAGTCATTGAAGGAGAACCAGACGTGGACATTGGTTGACCTGCCTGCTGATAAGAAGCCAATACAGTGTAAATGAGTATTCAAGATTAAGAAGGACAGCGATGGAAAGGTAACGAAGTACAAGGCTAGACTAGTGGCAAAAGGATTTACACAGGTACGAGGAGTAGATTATAGTGAAACTTACTCTCCTGTAGTTAGAAGCTCCACTCTACGTTTATTGTTTTCGTTAGCAGCTGAATATGGTTGGTTTATTGACCAATGGGACGTGACGACTGCCTTTTTATATGGTAGAATAAAAGAAGACATTTACATGCTTCAACCGAAAGGAGCTATAGTTAAAGGTCAGGAAACTAAAGTTTGTAGACTTCAACGATCTTTTTATGGATTGAAACAAGCATCGAATGCTTGGTTCAAGGAATTGGATAAAGAGATGTTACTATTAGGTTTTGAGCAATCAAAAATAGAACCTTGCTTGTATCAAAAACGTTTAGAAAACAAAGGAAAACTAATAGTAGTCATTTACGTTGATGATGTGTTTGTTTTTGGCAATAATGAACAGGAAAAGCAAAAATTAAAAACTGGTTTGCTTAATAAGTTTAAACTTAAGGACTTAGGCGCGGCGAGACATGTTTTAGGAATGAGACTGAGAAGGGATAGAGAAGCATTATATCTTGATCAGGAGCAGTTTATTTTGGACATTCTGAATGACTTCAACATGACAGACGCTAAGCCGGTAACTACTCCAATGGAGGTGGGAATTAAATTAGAAAAATCACTTAATTCTCATCGTGATCTGCCATATCAAAATCTGATAGGTTGCCTGAATTACTTAGCTTGTAATACGCGACCGGACATAGCGCACGCAGTTAGTGTACTTTCGCAATTTAATTCATGTTACGATGAAGTACATTTTAAACACGCAAAGAGAGTTTTAAGATATTTGAAGGGTACATCTAACCTTTGCCTTGTTTTTCGAAAGTCAAACGACGTAGACTTGCGCGGCTATGTCGACGCAGATTGGGGAGGAGCTTTAGATAGAAAATCTTTTACAGGAATGATTTTTAAAGTAGGTAAAAATATTGTTTCATGGGAAAGCAGGAAACAAGCAACAGTAGCTTTATCTTCTACTGAAGCAGAGTACGTAGGCTTGAGTCAAGCTTGTAAAGAAGCAATATATTTACGTGGTTTGCTGAACAGTTTAACGATTGTGGACAGTAAAGCGGTAGTCATTTATAATGACAACCAGCCAGCGCATCGAATTGCTGCTAACAAAATGATGCATAACAGAACGAAGCACATAGACATAAAATACCATTTTATAAGAGAATGCGTATTAGATGATAAAGTTGAAGTAAAATATTTATCAACAGATAAAATGATAGCTGACATCTTAACTAAGAGTGTTCATGGCCCGAAGATTAAAGAGTTTTTGAAAGATCTATCTTTGATAAATTACTCTATTAAGGGGGCGATTAAGTAGTTTCGATGTTTAGATATTGTTTTTAAGTTTATGTTTATATGTTTCGGAAATGTTGTATTTAATAGAGTAATTTTCTATTAGGTTTCGTTTGTTATTGCGGATTTGTAACGTTTTATAGATATATCTTTGTGCTATTCTTTAATTGCCGAGGTATAGGCGCGCACAAAAGTTTTTCAAGTGCAGGTACAGATTTGTAAAGTTTTACTTTAGATTTATTCTGTTTCTTGCACGAATGTAATAGATTAAGGGGGCGTGTTGGAGGGCGCATATGCCTGTACTGCGGTACTGGCAAATAGACTAATCGCATTACGAGTACATATGTCTAATTTGAATATTTGTAAGATGAGATAGCAACCGTAGTTGTTTATGTTACAATGGTGTCACTTCAGTAAATAATGCGAACGGTCAATCACTGCATTTATTATTTTACATTAGTCTGAACGTCCGGCGATTGTTGCGTCCCTCGCGGCCGCTTCACGAAACATCTGACGGTCGCCGCGCGTTCACAGATGGCGTTGTACGCCAACAAGGCGAAACTAAGGCTGGCCCTTAACGAACAATATAATTGGGGACTGTGCCGGCGGCAGCAGCAGATCGGGGCGTGCATGAGTCGCCGCAAATCTCCTTCCGCGGTTGAACAGCTGTTATCTCTTGTACGCGCCTATCTCCGGTACAGTCGCTATCGCCAGGAGCCGCATCAATACTCGAGGCACGCAGGAGTGATTAGGTTTTGGGGATATATAAACTGCGTGCCTTCACAATAAATCAGATTCGAAATTAACTGACCAAGTAGTTTCATTTTCACCCACTCACGCTACAGTGGTGACCCCGACGTGATCCCCAATCCGCACTGGGCCCCCGTTGGGACTAGCCCAAACACATTTGTGATGAGAGGAGGCCTGCGCCCAGCAGTGGGACGTAAATAGGCTGTGGTTGGTGGTTATGGTGGGGTAAGAATAGAGCAAAGTAATAATACAAACAATCCTTTTTAATGGTTTATTCAGTTTCGTAGTTTATACATTCTATGAGTAGATAGTTACAAAGATTTAAATTAGATCAGATCACACGGCTAAACAGTTAAAAGTGTACACATTAATATAAATTTATATTTTCAACATTCTAATAATTTATCCTTTAACAAGTACCCTTAGTGATCCCGGTCTGGTCGGCGAAAGGATGTACCAATGTACCTCACTCTATAATATATTATTATATTACCATGTAAAAATAGCGATAACATTCAATAACACGAGTAATCTAATTCGAGAACAAAAATATTTTTAATTTTTTTTAATTAGTAAAAACTATGACGTTACGTCGTTAAGTGTTAGACGTCGCAGACGCTCGTAATAAGTGCGTACTCCCGTAATAAATACTTACAATATAACACATACATTAACTGTCAATGACTTACTCTATGTTACGCATTTTAAACAATATCAAGCACTTATATCACCCCATTTTCGTGACTCGAAAGCTATTGAAGTCAAAACAGTTTAAAGAAATGCCATTTTCGACAATAGCTGTCAAGTGACGTCACAACAAGATGGCGTCTTATATAGCGCAAACTTATCTATGCCGGCGGATAAATTCGAAACTGGCGTCGCGCCGTACAAACGGCAAGACGCCAGCGCCACGCCGCCCGCACGGATAACTTGGCGCGTCCCTTACCTAGGAAGACCTGGTTACTCCAGGCTTGTTCATGTTGTAAATTATATCATCAAAATACATGTACAACACAAAATATATATACCCTTGAAATTGACTTAGATATGTTATTAAGGCATCGCGTGAATCGCACTAGGTAAATTGACAATAAAATCTAAAGGACTAATACAACAGCTAAAGCGAAATAATATGGCAGTTAGCGTAAAGATACTAGAGGTCCTAAATGAATAGGGGCCGGATGGTTCACTGGATTAGTGACAAACTGAAGCTTACAGCCAAAATATATAAAAACCTTAAATAAAAAGCGAATTAAATACTTATACATTTGTGCATCCACTTTGTTTATTTTTTTGTGATTTTTCGTGTTTTTTTTTTGTATAAAAATATCGGACGCAACGCTTAGTAACGTTTAGTACTGGCGAAACCTTTGCGGAAGTTAGTGTCGTCGAGGACTTTGTCGAGTACCGGTGGGTCCTTGCCATCCGTAAGCACCCAGTCTCTTGCGCTAGCCACTACCGGCAGTATGGTTTTTTCGCTGCGACAAAAACGAAAACCATTAGAGTCGTGCTGTTAATAAACGACACTCGTGCAAAGCCTCAGAGAAACGTGTCAATAAGATGTCAAAGATAGTTCCTAAACGTTACTAGAGTGTTACATAGATAAGCATCGCATTGTGAGGACAGAAGCGACGAGCACACGCGGCTGGACGGCCCGGAAAAGAGCGCGGTGCGTCGTGTGTTTAACTGTTTACATGAGCTTCTGCTTGGCGCACTCGGGGCAGATGATGTCCTGTCCGTCGGTGATGAAGCCCTTGCCCACGAGCGAGGTCTTGCACTGCGCGCAGATGAAGCAGTCGTTGTGCCAGTGGCGGTCCTCGAACGAGATGAAACGAGTGCCGCCGATGCCTGGAACGGAAAATGACATTGTTGTATGAGTGAGCCGCATACGTGTGTCGTGTTGTCAATTCTAAATTGACCTTTTTGCTGATACTGATTCAGATGGCTTTTATACAACCGTCTAAATCTTACTGTAAATGTTTTCTACCTATGGTAGTGTTCTCTAGCTAAGTATGTGAATGTTCTCTATCTACCTGACTGTTCTTAAGGTGTGTTAGCGTTCTCTATCTAATTGAATGTCCTCTAGCTAAGTACTGACCGGTGATGGGCTTGGTGCAGGAGGTGCAGCGCTTGGCGAACAGTTCTCCGAAGCACTCGGCGCAGTAGGGCTTCTCGTCACGCGATGTGAACCGCTGGCCCGCCAGCGAGGTGCTGCAGTTGGTGCACGTGAAGCACTCGCGGTGCCACGGCTCGTTCTTGTACGTCACGCCGCCTTGCGTGATTATCTGGAAACGGGAGGTGCATGGTTGAGTTACGAGCCAGTAACTATCTAGGTAACTCCAAGTGCGGACTTTTACGACTCCAGTTTGGGAGTTGCCATGTTTATCGGAAATGTCGCCACTTGCAGAGTTTGATAATGGGAAAGACGAATATTTCCTATTCTAAACGAAGGCTTCCTCAACGTCCTTACGGTTGTTACGATGGACCTCTCTTTTTACTTTTTAAACTTTCTGGCGCTAGCAGTGTCTTATCCGAAGCATTGGTAAATTCAGAACTGACGTGTGAAGGAGTTTAGATGTCATCAATTTGCTCAATAAATTAGCCGTTTTGAAGTAGATATGGTGGAACATCCTGATGTTTGTGAACCAATCTTGTGGCCAATTTAGGGCAGCCCTTTACTTCAATACAAACTGTGCTTAGTTAAAACCGAGCGCGATGGTATCATTGTCCTGAAACTAGCATGCATCCGGAGATGGAGAGTGAATCATTGGCCCGCGTAATGGCACACACACATTTACAAGTATACAGACGTCCTTGCACGCATACAGACCTCCTCGCACGCAAACATTGACACTTCATTCGAATTGTGTTCGAAATCGTGTGACATGAAGCCAAGTGTTTTCTCACCTTATTGCACTTGACGCAGCGAGTAGCGAACTTGTCCTCATAGCACCCAGCGCAGTAGATCTCCTGCTCCCGCGGGATGAAGCTCTTGGTGCCGATCGGGTTCTTGCAGACCACGCAGCAGAAACACTTCTCGTGCCATTGTCGGGTCTTGTACTCCATCTTCTTGGTGCCTGCAACGGGAGTAAGGTGGTGAGAACACGACTCATGAACATAGTTCCTAAAGTAGATGCTGAATTGACCATGATTGTCTATGATTTGGATCAATCAGAAATACCTCCTCTGCTGAAAATTTAAATCGATATTCAACCTCCAACGGTTTAAGCGAGTGACTTAATTTTTTTGTAAATTCACCTTTGTAAATATTGATCAATAAATTAAAAAAAAAAAAAAAAAATACTAAATGTTGTTTTTTTTTCATGGCTACTACTACTACTACACCCTATTTACATCCCACTGCTGGGCACAGGCCTCCTCTCATCACGAGAGGGGGTTTTTCATGGCTAAACATTTTTAATAATAATTAAAATAATATATAATCTTACCAACCGGTCTAGTTTGGCTATCAAATTTTTATATCACTCCATATTTGGCCGATCAACAACTATATTAATCAAATCAACAGCTTAACGAGCATGTTATGAGCAAATTGGTTAGATATTTGATCCGGTCAAGTGTGGGTCAAGGATTCTTTGTTACATCGCGAATTTTGTTCAATACTAAGCCTTAGCCTGCGACTTCATATGTAAACGTCAAAATGTAAAATCCCATTATTTTCCGTTCCCGTGGAAAATTCTGGAAATCCTTTCATAACCATTCAGCTGCTCGCGTGCGCAAAAATGGCGCTATGACTTTGAACATAGAACATAGCATTGGCAACCGTAGTTGCCAAAAGCAAGTGAGTGGTTAGTGTTCCTCTACAAGTCCCTTGTACACGTAACAGACAAATGAAGTTATCTAATAGGCGTTTCCCTATTAATAACTGTTTTCAATCTACGCCTATAAAATTGGACGGTATTTGGCGCCACAGTCGTTCTCGCTAGCGTGTCGCCAATCCATCAGATTTGTATGGAGATGCGTCCTTGAGGCCTTTCATGGCGGGGGGATATTCGGTGCACGCTATGCACTGTTCAAGGTTCATCGAACCATAAATTTAAACATATCCAATTTAAAGATGGCTGAGAACGAAGGTGATGTCAAAGTTTTAGGAGTTCGCGTGTTGACTTTGGGATTGATTTGCCTGATAGAGGAAGTTAAATTAAAGTTATGATGTTATGTTTTTGAAGTTTTCGTAGTGAAAGTGTGGGAATCAATTTATTTTGGGTAGAGTCATTTTAGGTGTTGTTAAAAAGTAAAAAGGGCTTATCTACGGAAATGGACGCCTTTCGGCTAATCCATACTAATCCATATTAATATTATAAATGCGAAAGTTACTCTGTCTGTCTGTCTGTCTGTTACCTCTTCACGCTTCAACCGCTGGACGGATTGAGATGAAAATTGGCATGCAGATAGTTGGGGTTCCGGAAAAGGACATAGGCTACTTTTCATCCCGGAAAAACGCATAGTTCCCGCGGGAATGCGATAACCAATTCCACGCGGGCGAGACCGCGGGCAGAAGCTAGTAATATTTATAAATGCGAAAATACTGTCTGTCACCTCTTCGTGGATCTAGTTCGAGTGCCGGGGGAAGGACATAGGCTACTTTTTATCCCGAAAAAACGCATACCTAGTACCCGCGCGTGAAAGCTTAAACCGAAGTCCACGCGGACGGAGGCGCGGGCAGAAGCTATTAGTAAATAATGTTATGATGATATTGGCCAGTGGTCAAACTGCTAACTTGTGGGCACTTGGATTATTCAAACACTAGAATAGATGCGTTGATTATAGTGGGTCGTTATGGCCGTCCAACTTAGATATTTTTAACGAACAACGCTCCCATTTCTTGTCACCCTTTGAATAATCAATTAGCTTTGCTCATAACGAGTACCATAGTTTAGCCACTATAGCACCGATATTCATAGTGCTAACCCACTCTTCTAAATGCCCTTCGAAATAAAATCGAAAAACTTATTCAACTGCAACATAAAACGACGTTTGCGTGACGCGGAACGACTTTAACATACCTACGGAATATTTTACGGCTGTAGGATTTCTATAAAAAAAAAACATGTGTTTTATCGCTGCATTGGTCTAGGAGGGTCTTTGGTTTTGTTTGACACTATATACGTGGTACAACTGGTACATTACCTGATACTTTTTATTTACCGGTTTTCGTTCGCGGATTATGCTTTTACATCTAAAATTTCAGCAAAATAGGACCAATCGACAAGCCTCTAGGAAGAAACAGATCGACCCAGTTACTTTTTTAATCATAAGTTACTATAAAACTATGACTAATTGTAACAGTTCTTGTATTTTTTTAGCCCCTGTGAGAGCAGGTTGCCCTCCTAAGGATCCATTGTTTAGTGTGAGTAATCGTGCTCTAAACAGGCGATCTGCTCCCGATCCAGTTCGAGGAATACATTAATGAACAGTTATTGGCAGTGAAAGGCCCATGGGCGACAATGACAACTTTACTCCCACGGGCGGCAACGGATTTTAATTGCTAATGAGCTGAGGCCACTGTCCACTGAGAATATTATTATTATTTTTATTAAGGTACTGTGGAAGCTTTTGGCCACTATCTATACGTACATCATACTTGTAAATTATAATAAATTGAAACCGTCGAAGCGATTTCTATGGGATCTAAAAGGCTTTCAAATGGTGCATATTAATCAATATGCATAAGCAGCCTGATTTCGCATGCAATCTAGAAACATACATATGCAATACATGACACCAGATCTGAACTCGGCTCTCCGTAAAAGGCTCGTACATTAACTGTACCATAGATAGCTTGTAATCGTTTTGAACTAAGTTCTGTATGTACCTATTACAAAATAGTAGGTACTTAAATACATGTAGAAATTAATGTAAGGTATCCAAAGCAAACGCATAAAATAATATCCCATGTGATTTAATAAAATATCAAATCTGTCCAGAACTTACTCATCCGCGGGATCTAACACACTACACGTCTAGATTTTTATCTTCGAGTTCAATCACATTTAAATGTCAAAAGTTCACGCATGTTCCTTATTCCTTTTATAAAAAATACACGTTCACTACATAAGATCATCCGTTAAGTGGACAGCTGGCTTTAGGTCGCGAGCTGTATGTACGTGACTAAGTGGGTATTCGCTTTATCCGCACGTGGGAGGTAACCTGCAATTATTCATAATTCGACTTACATTATCGATTTCGAACAGCTTTAAGTGTATTTTAGCGTGGCCAATGAAGTACACCATTGCGTAAACTTAATTTAGGTACACCGGTCGAATGCTAAAATAGATAACATAGAAATAGAAAATTTCGAGAGCACGATGAATGAACTTAATTTCGTTCAGGATCATCCCAGCCCACCAATGGGACGTCAGAGGTTTTTATGGTAATACCTACCTAGATAAGATATTTAGCAGAACGTTTCGTAGCAAAGCCAGATTCTAAACTTTGACTTTTAGCTAATCATATTAGGTGATACATTATTGTCACAATTATAATCACTATATGTTTTGAAACCGAAAGATATTAAATGACTTGTGGTCGGTCGACGACTAAGCTTAAAATATTCCGTGAAATTGGATACTTATCGGGTTTATCTTTGTAATAGAACAGTGGTTTTTGGGAAGGTTGAAATTTCAAACCACTGCTTTATATAAAGCCGTTGTACCTAAATCTTATACATCGATGAGGAACGTAAGTGGTAGTTGGGTACATACTTTAATTAATGTCTAGCAGGGAACGTTAGGGATGACGACAGGGTGAAGAAATCGAAATTCTAATTAGCCCGTCAGTCAGGTAATAAAAAAATATTAGACACGTATTTTTTGTTTTATCAAATTAACAAAGAATGACCAAAGTTAAAACGCATTAAAGTTGGAGAGTGGGGGCTAACTACGTCACCGTTAGGTATAAATCGTATCTAACCGTGACGTCACGCGACATTTCAACTCAATATATCTCCGTATAAGTAAAATACGTGTCCAATGCTTGTCAATAATCTTCCTGATAAGGAAAAAAAAGTTGTCGACATCCCTATTATATAGGACAAAAAATAACTCAAGGTAATACGAGTGCGTGCATTGGCTGAATCTAATGTATTGACTCATAAGTTAATGGGGGGGAAATTGTGCACTTTTCACTGTATGTATGTAATTGTTCGGGAAAAAAGTGTATACTTACTGGTGGAGCGATATAACAAAAGCTAATCTATTAACGCTGTTTGCTACGAAGCGCTACGCCGTAGCGGTCGTAGCTACTAGGTTCTATTCATGAATATTTTATATCCTTTTACATCAAAAGAATCTAACGGGACTTCATTGTCATAAACGCAATAGCATGTTTATATGCTCACGTTGAAGTACCATTATATATTTCCAGCGGACTGTTTTTGCAAGCTATTTTACCTATTTTCAACGCTAGACCAATTTCAAGCTAATTTCGTTTCGGCCAGTGTCGTTTGCCCAATTACCGCTTATTTGCGCGAGCCACAGCGAGGGCAAACAAGCACACCGCACCCTCGTTCATGTAATACTCGTACGGTAATAGTACATTATTGCAGAGGCCGCCAAGTAGCGCATTGCCGGACCTTCTATTAGTACGAGTCCGGCAATCGCAATTGCGGCCGAGGTATATATAATGCTTTTCTCAAACAGCGAGGAAATACGTAAGGTCAGTCGGGGCAAGTGCGCCAGGATGGGGTAAGTGCGCCTAACATAAATATATCGAAACCTATAAATATTACTCAACTAGTAGTTGGCTGTTTACAAGGCATAGGGGCGAAATAAATTTAGGCGCACTTACCCCACATCAGTATTTACTACTTCCACGATCGTGGATGATTTGGCCATGGAAGTTGTACTTATTACCTCCACGGATTTGTCAGTTTCGGGGCAAGTGCGCCAGGATGGGGTAAGTGCGCCTAACATAAATATATCGAAACCTATAAATATTACTCAACTAGTAGTTGGCTGTTTACAAGGCATAGGGGCGAAATAAATTTAGGCGCACTTACCCCACTTCAGTATTTACTGCTTCCATGATCGTGGATGATTTGGCCATGGAAGTTGTACTTATTACCTCCATGGATTTGTCAGTTTCTCTACAGAGGTGTCTCAAATAGCAAGCGAATTAAAAAAAACACACGACAATAATGTTTTTGCTGGCCAAGGCCGGCAATGGACTGCCTCGCGTCTTCTTTTTTTTTGAAAGTAACACGAACATTTCCGAGCATGTTTGAGAAAAATCTATTTAATTACTATAATATAGGAAAGTGTATATATGTCCGCTTATAACTCTAGAACTACTTGCGAATTTCCCACGAAATTCTGTTCAAAATAACTTCAGCTAGTGCTTCATAATTTCAATTCAATTTCAAGAATGAGTGCGATCATGTCATAATATCACTTCAGAGTTCAGTATCCGTACATCGGGTTAGTTTAAGTAGTGTATTAATTATAGTTTTAATCTAGGACTAGCTTCTGCCCGCGACTTAGTCCGCGTGGAATTCGGTAATAGCGTTCCCGCGGGAACTATGCGTTTTTACGGGATAAAAAGTAGCTTATATGTTGACCAGTGTTATAAACTACACCTATACCAAATTTGGTTGCAATCCGACCAGTAGTTTTCGAGTTAAAACCGGACATACATACATACATAGAGTAAATTTTTCTAAAATTCGTTTCTTTGTGTTCAGTATCGTTTATACAGTCCCCTCGACTTGATCGTTTCTTTTAATTTTCAAGTTACAGACGCGGCTTCCTCAACATACTTACATAGATCACATCACAGGCCAGATTACAAGTCAATTTCAACTAATAAATAGGTCCGTTCATCACTCATCTGTGTAATAAAAACGTCAAACTATAAAATACTTGTACAGTAGGTGCCGCAGAGCAGCAACTTTATACGTGCCGGTGGTCAAATATGAAACTAAACACATCTTCATAATAACTCTTTGAAGACCGTTATACGGTAGAGACATATTTAAATGCAAAACTAAGTTGGTTTTTAAATTTCGAAGCTTACGTCATTTTCAACATAAGAGCGAGGTCGAAGTCAAAGGCTCATCATTCAACAAACTCAATTGTGCACTCGGAAAATCTGTTGGCGTTGGATTTGCGACCTTGCATCACTGTATTAAATAACACCTACGGTTATTTGAACGTGTAATTAAATTGGTCTCAGTTCAGATGATTTGTTTTGTAAAACCAATAGTAACTTAGTGCAGAGTTTAAAGAAAAAACTGGAAACTTGATTCATACAATCTAAAGGTTGATGTTAGTGTTTCATAAATATGTACACGCTCTGTTTGGGATACAAGGTTATGTAACATGACTAATGCAGTTACATAGAGCATTGTCTAGTTCCCATGTTTGCGCTCTCCTATTGACTATGGACATGCTGTTATTGTATTGTGATTTGTATTTAAAGGCGGTTCTCTCTAATTTTTTTTGTACCTACGTTTTTGTATCTAATACACATCTATATATTACATTATAAGCAATTCCATTTAAAAACATAACTGGTATTCAGTTAATTTCAGGACTAGGTCAAAAATATTTTTGCTAATGGCAATGTTGGAACTTTGGAAGAAAAACACGCAGTGAGTTTCGTTCAGTTCGAAGTAATTTGTGGGTCTATAAATAGTTGCCAGTACGCCTCCAGTAAAAGTATGATTGAAATTAAATTGAAATTTTTCCACGCGATGTTACATTTCCGAACGAACTTCTGTCTTGGTACTGGTCGTTAACAAAGTCATTCATGGTGTATTATTTTTAAAAGTTGAATAAGAGACTGGCCGGTAACGATTTACGCCGATGAAAAAGAAAATTCTGCGAGGAACTCGAAAATGGAATGCAATTTTCCGCATCAGCCAATTGAAAAGTATTTTAATTTTATCAGGCACGTTTCCTTGCACGCTGCGTTCGATCACCTGACACACGTGTGGCGAGTTTGATAACAAATGTACAGCGCAGTTTCTTTTTTCTTATAAACAATGTTTCAGTTTTAAATATTGGAAACATAGGTGTATGATACGCTACACAATTGATAAACCGATGTTATAACGGAAAGGAACGTAGGTATTAGGTAATAGAGGTATTAGGGGCGTCGACATTTCATACATATTATACTATACATATTATGATTACTTTCGTCTCAAATTGACCATATGTAATGATTCCTCGTCCAAGGGTTGTCGGGGAGGTTACGTCGTGATATGGCTGTCGAAGGCCAAGGCAAGCCGCCATCTGTGCCCGCGGCGACAATAACCTTCCTGTGCCAGTTTTTCTCTACAATGACAGCTTTGTTTATGGCCAGTGCTATTTTGAATTAAGAATGCAACACAGATTGTATAATTGAAAAAGGGAGCGGTTGTTCTGCGAAATTTTTGAGCTGAATATTCCTATATCCACAAAACACCTCGGTTTGGCTGCGGGCGGTTAAAATTTGCCAGATTCTCTATGAAGTAAATGTAAAATTTTAACCATCCATAGCCAAACGAGGCGCTTTGTGGATATAGGAACCGGGACTTGAGCAACGAGGTGAGGGTTACTCGACGCACCCTACGCTACCCTTAAAACTCTTAAGATCTTGTTGGAATCTTTCGAAGAATATCACATTTATCAAGCCTCTGTGATCACAGTTTAAATACGATAAGGGTAACATGTAAACGCAAAATTAATCCGTTTCACTTGTAATTAATCAAAATGAGTCAGAAGCGCGTGAATTTGCGTCAATCGTGTAATATGTATACGCGCCTGCCTGTCTACCCACTTGTGCAATTAACTCTCGAGACAAATTAATGAATAAATTGTTTAATTAATCGATATAAAGCCCATATTAGCACGTCATTACGCAAAAACAACTGTTTTTGCTTGGAAAGTAATGACCGCCAATGAATCTGTTTTTTTATAACCTTTATAATAAGGGCAGAGGTGAAGGAAGTCGGTGTTAAATTCGGACCGTGTTTATGTCACTATTTATTGACAAAAGATTTCCACGCATGTTTTTAATAAGTTTAATTTAAAATCCGCAAAAGGAAGCAATAAGAAACGAATCAGTACATGTAGGTCAATACAGTTAATAAAATGAAATGGTACCTATTACTAAAGTTGACTGTCTAGATTTGGCACGACGTGATACGATGCAATTGTTGCAACTGAATTTCATAGAGAAATATTGTCATTTTCCTAGCTGAAATTAATTGTCATCTGTATGAGTGAGTTACACTAAAGAAAAGCACTTTGCTCATAATGATCACGTCGCGTCGATTTGAAATAAGAACTCTACATTTCTCTAAAGAACCATAAACAAAGCTACCTTTTAAGGGCAAAGATAGCGGACATCAACAGCCACCGCCAGACGCCCGGATATTACGGCGGGGCACGGATTTGTAAACATTTCCGAGCGGTTTAACTTAACGTCCGTCTTCATTGTCGTTCCAAGCGTTTCTGAACGTGTCAACGATGTCATGAAGTTACGGTTGTTTTGTTCATTTTAATTACTTATTTGGATGAGATTCTTTATTTATTGTGACATTTGTAATGAAAATGAGATGATTTTCAGACTATTTTACTGTGGTTGACCGTCGTCGCTAATCCAACTCATACCTATAGCCACAGTTTTTATTTCGTGTCACATTTTCCTTAAGTACCTACTGTGAGAATATTTATAGATTTTAAAGAAGGGTCTTTGATTAATTTATAGTTACTTGTTATAATAGCTACATTGTGTTTGTGTAGATTGCTCAGTCAGACCTCCATCTTAGCAAATATTGGGGTAGGTACTGACATTGTAATCTTACAATGTTATCATTCTAATCTAATACATACTCCATAACATCACTCAATGTAAAAGTAATAATAAAATATTCATCAAATACAGAATATCTTTTATGGCATCCCAAACTACTCGGTTACGTCTGGCCAGTGTGGTCATTAAATCTATAAATAAAAAAAGTTCCTCAGATCTTTACGAGTATTTTATGTTTCGATCAATGGGCGGCTAGAAAAGGTTTGTGGGCTAATTTGAGCTCTATAAGGGTATTAAACGATTTCCTTTTGTGATCGGCAAAAGTACTTTGGTTGGCAAAAAAGATGTCGGATTAAGTCAAATGTGTGGGGCTCGTGATGGATGTGTGTGTGTGTTGTGAATCCTAGTCAAGGATTTTAATAAGAGGATTACAATTAGTTCAATCAGTTGGTCCAATCAGCTTTAATATATAAATTTATGAACTTGTTTCGTATCTTCTATTCACCCTAGTATATATTTGAAGTCTTTTGGAAGTTTATATGTTCAACGCTTTACGATAGTGAACATGAAATATAAATTTAATGGGAGTTTTTAAGACTGTGGTGTTAATTTTCATGTTTCGATATTATTTAGGTACCTAATGGTGCCTAGCGCAATCTGTGTGTTTCTTTGTAAACATTTTCATATGACTATTTAGTTAGAGCTAGTATGTTAGTTAAACCTTATTTCTATAGGCGTAAATCTTATTTGAAGTGAGCAAATAAATGTTTGCTGTTGGCGCCTCGCTCAGGTGTTATTTGGCTTTCCTATTTACAACTAATTAGTGGTCGGTTTCGAAAATGGAATACAAATCAAGTGAACGGTGTTGTTTGGAAATAGATTTTATGATGTGGGTGTTTGATTTCAAATTGTCTTAATGTTAAAACGCATTGAAAAACATTTTAAAAAATCGACTTCAATCAAGATGGTTACCTACATCGAATTTATTTCAAGCCTAATATTATTAAAATATTCATCACATTGTTCAAAAACATTTGTTTTAGAAACATGAATAGGGAACGTGTTTGTTATACTAATGATTGAATTAAGCACGTCCTTCGTTTGACAAGATTAATTGAATGAAAAGAGAGACGTTCATTCAATTACGAGTGAATGAATTAATGGTGCGGCTTAAAATTAACGGGTGACTAATGCAAATTGAGCTGTTTCTCTGCAAGAGGGTTCGAAATATAAATGATATTTTTAAATTCTTCCTTTCATAGAGTTAATGCGCAATTGTAATTTAGAAAGTATTTAGGTTTGTAGGTTGTAGATGATTATTTTTAATTTTAGAGTAGGTATCTTTACATAACAGAAGTGAAATGTAAATCAATATAGTTTTATTAAACACTATAGCGACCTGACCGGCTTTGCACGGTAGTAGAGGAACAAATACACACCAAAACCTTCCTATGTAGTTAACAGCTGTGTGGAAAATTAATAAAGATAAGAAAACGGCATAGGGCGTAAGTCAGTGGGTTGCCAACAAACCTATAAATACATCATTGTGTCATTAAGAAATTCAACGTTATACAACTTTCTATTATAGCTGCCTATGCCTACGAATGTTTTGTCAAACGGTTTTACGTAAAATGGAGAAAGTTCGTCATTTAAAAAGTTTTAAAACCGACAAATTTGAAAACCGGTTGAATTTATATATATCGCATCGGAAAGGACGCGTGAGACAATTTAAAACTCGAACGAAGAACGAATAAAGCGAATGAACGATCAATATTTTAATCTGACCGAATGACGTGTGTGATACAAATGCATGGCAATGAACGTGTTTGTGAACGGTTCGGTTAAGTGCAGTTTTTATGATTGTTTTTACAGTTGGAGATTAGCTCTGACGAATCTTTAGTGTAATTACATTTGCACGTTTTTGATAGCGTGATTACAGGAAACATCTCAGTGCAGGTCACCGTTTTTTAATAGTACCTAATCACTTCAAGACTTAACTGAAGTCATTTTATTAGCATATAATATCGTCTAGGTAATGTAATATTATTATATTAAGGGCTGATTTGTCAATCGTCAGATAAAAAAAATATTCTTCGGATACTCCTTACAAAATTTAAATTTATTAAATTTCATATGGACTATTCGACGAATAATGTTTGTCTGACGATTAAAAAACCAGCCCTTAAGGATATTTGAGAAAATGGTTTCAATTTCAATAGTGAATTTGAGATTGGATACATGTCTTTCGACTCTTAACTTGCACTATATTAAAAAATATTGATAAAACACCTGCAACTGTCTTCCTAGGATCTCCCAGAAGGCACTCGTCCCGCATCGCGCAGCAGAACTTTTTGTTCTCCCTTTCGGCGGTCGCATTTGGCAGGAACATGGACAGTATGGCAACATCTTCGTTATTCTCCCTCGCCCTTCGTATCCTTTCCTGCCCTACTGTCTTCGTCGTTAAATGTAGACGCGACTTCAGATCATCACTCAACACATCCGCTGACATACTGGCCGGTTCAAAAACGCGGGGGTTTAAAATTTAGTAGTTAGTTCAAATTTGGAATCAAAAAGCGCGCCAAAGGCGTTTTTCCCTGCACAAACGCGTGCAGGCTTTACTGCCGTCCGTGCGGTACTGAGGACTCAGGCTTGTTTGCCGTGGAGGGAGGACGAACGTAGGCTGTAGCCGATAAGTTCGACGCGTCTCGAGACGGCCGTAATGAGGAAACAATTCTTTCAATCATGTTAATTGCGGTGACATATGTCGGCTATTGAGTGTGACCCCATAAATGTTACTTGTCAATTAGCGCCCTAAAGTTAGGTCACGTTTAGGGTTGCCATTTGTCCGTCTTTAGCAGGACATGTTTGGCTATTTTAAGTCGTGTCCGGTCAAATATTCATGTGTCCGGTCTGTCCGGCTTTTGACAGGCTTTTTAATAACGCTCGCAGGGGAGAGCTATGTGTGGCGTATTAAATCTTTAATGTTGCGAGCTTTAGGGTAAAATGTCCGGCCAAATACAGTGGAAAGTCCGGCTTTTTAATTTCAAGAGATGGCAACCCTAGTCACTTTAATCATCTTTATATTGTCATTAATCGTAGACGTTGCTTTTTATATCAACCTGGAATTTGAAACGAGTTACGAGAACAAATGAAACAAAACAAAATCTACCTTTGAAATCTTTCTTTTCAGTGATTTATGAGTCTCATTTTCACAAAGCGGGAAGCGGTAATAGCTGCTCATAAGGACGATAGAGCTGTCACTTTTATTTTTAATCAGTTTAGGCAAAGGAAAGAAACTTTCAGCCGATAGCGGCACGTGAACGCGTTTTTCACGTATAACTAAAACACGTTTCTTAAATTAACTGATATATATACATATATATACGTCGGTTGTCTTTAGAAATATTTGCATGCATGCATTTTACAACCATACAAACACCCAGACAAATACATATATTTATTAATAAGTAGTAATAGTATAAGTAGTATAAAAGATACAACAATCTAAATGTAGATATGATTCGGCAGAATGACGTATTGTCGCCGCCTATATTTTGATGATCATATTGAACATAATGGCATCATTCGGGTCGCGCCTTTAAACAGTTTATGTATAAAATGTATTATATAACAGTGATTTATTATATGGCAAGTAAGATATGGAAGCTGCTTATGTACTCGTATATTGGAATTAATTTTAATAGAACGTTGATGACTCAAGTGATATTTAAGTTTAAGCATGGAGCAGATGGCAAAAGTTTCAAGACACGTAATCCCGATAACGATTACAGTTCACTACATATATAAAGTCTCGCTCTCTGTCTGTCTGTCTGTTCGAGCTAAACTAAAAAAAAACTGAACGAATTATCTGCATGCGGTTTCTTTAATTGATAGAGGGATTCGTGAGGAAGGTTTTTGTGTAAGTATAATTTGTTGAACTACACTCAACAACACTGAAAACGGGTCACTTTGAATAGGATTTTCCATACAAAGTGACCCGTTTTCATTGCTGTTCAGTGTATTACTACGAAGCTGGGGCAGGCCCAGAATATATCACCAATATATTACACAATATCTTCTAATATATAAAATTCTCGTGTCACAGTGTTTGTAACCAAACTCCTCCGAAACGGCCCGACCGATTCTTATAAAATTTGGATTGTATATTCAGTAGGTCTGAGAAGAGGACGTATAAGCTATTTTTTATGGCAAAAAAATATTAAATATTCTATTCTAAGTCCGCGGGGTCAGCTAGTATTATTATATTATCACAATGACTAGTCCTGTGCCACTCGGATACACCGGGTTCCCGCGACTTTAATTAAAAATATTCCGCTAGTACTTTTCACAGCTCGATATCTAAATATATATAGATACAAATGGTAACAATAACAAACTTCAACATGATTCTTTGTTAAAAGATCCAAAATAGGCGTGTCAACCATCTTGTTAAGGTCTCTTTCAGATCATTCTTCGACAGCAGAGTGTCAATCAAGTCATTAAGATAACCTTAATGATGATTTGTCAGTGCAGTGTCTGGAAATCGTCTCTGCACTGAACCCCTTCAGTCAGTGTCGTAAAACTCTTAAATTATCGAGTAGGTATGGCGCTGCCGCCCACGGGCGCATTTCGTGACGTTGAGGGTTAAGATTTGAATTACGTAGGTAATTATTTTTACATCACTCTTGGCCACAAAGTGGGATTTACTGCCCGCTACGCGGAGAGAAAATCTCATTTCTTGGCCAAGGCAAGACGTAAAACTTTTGACAAACCACGGGCGGTAATTCGTAAAGCCCCAGATCGCATATTTATAGAATCCTGCGATCTGGGAAATTTACGAATTCACCACCCTAGGTCTGTTATGTACTATTTCATCACACCTGCTCAAAAACGGTGTCATTACAGGCAGGCAAAGCCCATATTAAGACCTTGGGCTTTCGAGATTTCCTATGAGCCCACGGGCCGTAATGTATTTGTTTTCAATTGTTGTCTCGAGCCCTTTTAAAGCCCTCAACCTTCGGTTTCGGGCTTATAAATGCTCTCGACTACAATTCCTCGTTTACCGCCCTTAATACATAATGTACTATAAATACCGTTACTTTACCTACACTAGTAAAAGCCAACGAATTTGCCGGTGTTGATTTTTCTACAAATTTACACTCTTTTAGGGGACGAAGTTCCAAAAACTATTTCATAGAGAAATGAATATGAATGAAACTACTTTTACCTTATGCTATTTACGGGACTTTCATGACTATATAGTTTACTTTATTTAGGTTTCTTGTAAAATAGGACAATTATCTTGATAATCATCAGGAAGCATGACCAGCAGAAGATCATTGAAAGTGTTCATATGTGTATATAAACTTTGATCCCATTACGAGAAAATTTTACGACAGTATGATTTGGACTGAAACTAACAATGACTTCGCAAACCATATACGTACGTCGAAAGGACATTTTTGCCAAAATCAACCATCATGAATATTATATGTGACAGTATTCATGCTATTAAACACGAGGATGCCCATTCATCACCCACTGATTTAATCAAGAATTACTTGAGACAAAACACGTGGTCCGTGGCATACTTGAGCGACAAACTTCTGATGTGCTGGTGGATGAAACCGGAACTAATCTTCCGGCATACTAAGTTTCAAGCAACGCATAGACGACAGCGCCACCAGCAATTTACTTAAGTAAGTTTGTAAAGCTTGAACTGTTTATGAAAAAATGTTAACACGATTTTAGACTCTATCCAGATGAGTTAAGGTTGTTAAAGTTATGTTTAAGTTAGCGCAGTGTTAAGATTATACAAATGGCTTGCCCACGCGCAAGTTTCCAAGGGGGCAAGATTTTGTTTTTGAATGGAAATGAAGGGAAGATGTACAATATGATTTATAGAACCTGTAGCTGTGTTTTTCCGCTAAGTTTTTTGTGATAAATTCGCTCATTGATAAGTAATTTAAAATTAAAGTGGCATTTGAAGTACCTACGCCGCGTCTCTCAATTGTTTAAAAAATGTCTTGAAAACTTGAAACCTATCCTAAATCTACTAAATGTACCTACGCAATTGTCGCGTCAATATCGAAAAAGCGAAAGTAACTCTGTCTGTCTTTACCTCTGCACGCTTAAACCGCTGGACCGATTTAGATGAAATTTGGCATGGAGATAGTTGGAGTCACTGGGAAGGAGATAGGCTAAAATGCATAGTTCCCGCGGATCAGGATAACCGAATTCCACACAGGCAGAAGCTATAGTAGACAAGACATTCAAAGTCGACTATAAGTAACTTGAACTTCAAATCTTAATCAACATAACTTCATCATCATCATTTCAGCCGAAAGACGTCCACTGCTGGACATAGGCCTCCCCCAAGGCTCGCCACTCAGACCGGTCCTGTGCTACTTGCTTCCACCGGTTTCCCGCGACCTTCACGATCTTCATAACCTTAATCAACGTAACTTAGATCACCTGATGCATATACCCGCTGAACTGTAGTCATTTACAACCCAACCTAGTTAGCCTAAGGACTTAGGACCTAAATATCAATCTATCCTCAAGGTCGATCGATATCCGGCACATAATAGGAAAATTTATGGCATATACTGATTATACAGCGTGCTCCCACGCGTGTGAGTCACAATCCACTAGAGACACTTTGACAAATCGTAATGGACTTAAACAGTGTCATGTTTATGATACAATCGATGTATTTGTAAAACTATTGTAATTTGTGTAAGCAGGTGGCGTTTATAAAAACCTTTACGTCTTACCTTGGCCAGGAAGTGAGATTTTCTCCCTGCGTAGCGGGCGGAAAATCCCACTTTACGGCCAAGGGTGACGTAAACGTATCTGCAAATACGCGCGGGCATAGCTCAGACCCTCTCGTAATGTTGGGAAAGCTGTGTCTCTTAACTAAGGCACATGGGCAGGCAGACACGGCCTATAAAAGCACAATTTCGAACATAATTCGAATGAAGTGTCAATGTTTGCGTACGAGGACGTCTGTGTGCGTGCGAGGACGTCTGTACACTTGTAATAAATGTGTGTGTATGCGGGCCAATGATCCACTCTCCATCTCCGGATGAAACAAATGACGGTAAGGGCGAGTTGGGCGCGAGTTGCGCGCCGGCTAGATTCAGGCGGGTGATTCCGTGGCCATTTTATATATAGTACTATTAAATATTCTGTGCTATGGGTGGATGTATGGAGCGCCTCTATCTCTATTCGTGATTTTATTCCTCTATGTAATTATTTGATTGTATAATTTAAGACTGAGACAAGAAATCGTGAGATCATGTAATTTAGTTCCAAATTCTCGAACAGCTCAGATGCCTTTTAAATCTAAGCCGTAAATTATCAAATCATCCACATAACGGTTCGTTGCAACGGGTCTTCTATCGGCGCGTCCTGGATTCGAGTCTGGTGGTGTACAGAACGACACAACTCGGAAGGCGCGTAGCGAAGCATTTAAGACGTTGACGTAGAGTCTTTTTTGCTTAATCTACGCGCCTTCAAGTGGTGTAAACCTGTACCGTCGATGATTACATGACTCATCACCGATTGCTTCCGCGGGGTCATCACTAAGTCCAATAGTAGACGGACGCATCTCTATGAAATGGATTCACAAAAGTTTTTTAGTTGTGCGTGGGAATATACCTAACTAAACGGATTCGCAAAAAACTCGATTGTTCTAAAGGTTCGTATGATTTTATAGAATTGAGATTTACCGCGTGTGTTTTGTTAGATTAGAGAAGTACTGTGCACTTAGCATTAAAATAATCAAGCGACTGGGTCGGAACTGATCAAGAAACGAAATTTTTAATACAGTTGCTCAAAAAGTAAACGTTTCGATACCTGCGGCGTGCGAATACTTGATCATTTTCCGAACGAACCCTTTTTGTTTTTTGACACCTAGGAAGCGTGCATAAGGCTTCTTGCGCACTAGTGCGTAATTTTTTTCTTAACTTAATCCTGTTCGTTCTTACTTTATTCTATTTATTTCCGCATTCAAAATGCATTTGATTGATCAGTGTGGAGCGAGATTGTCTTTTAGCGCCCTGTGGTCGAAGCTTTCACTTCAGGTAGAGATCTTCTACTATCTAAAGTCCCGCGCCTTCACATTTCAAAACGCTGCAATGTATTTAAAAAGCACCACCAACACTCTCAACACATGTGTGAGAGCTGAGACAGCCATCAACTATGCGTTGAGAGTGTTGGTGGTGCTTTTTAAATAATAATAAAAAAAATGAAGCGTTTTGAAATGTGAAGGCGCGGGACTTTAGCTAGTAGAAGATCTCTAACCTAAATAGGTATACTACGTCGGCAATTGTTTTTGGCATTCGGTTTTTTAGCGCCGCTTGCCATCTGTCGTCTAGAGCGACCGCTCACTCGTTCTACCCCAGAGCCGGCCCTGTGTACCTAAGAGCGTTATCACACTTGCGATTCGCGAGCGAGTTTTGTATGGAGGCGAACACGCCGCGAGTTCGCCGCGTACGAGTTTTGTATTGAAAAACGCTTTCAACTCGCTCGCAAATCGCAAGTGTGATAAGGCCCTAAGTACTTATAGACCCGGCTCCTACATCCACAAAACGCCTCTTTTTGGCTACGGATGGTTAAAACATTTGCGTCAAAGGAAATCTGTGTAATACGAAACAATCATAGCCGTTTTGTGGATATAGCGACTATTAGCGACCTAGTCACATACACGTGTTACTTATGTGCAGTGTGTTCCAGGCAAGGGTCTCTTGTGTAAACATGGGGTGAACCGACCACAAATACTCGAGAACGTCATCAGACGTTAATTCTCGTCTTATTAATATTATAAACATGAACATGAGTCTATGTGGCTGTGTGGATACTTGTTGCTTATAATAATATAGTCACTTAGTCATTATATCCTTCATTAAATCCAGAATTTGTTGAAATTTGTTGATACTACTAGTCTCCCGTGGAATTTCGCCAAATCCTTTCTTAGTGCTCCTGTAAAATCCCCAAAAAATCTACATTCTACATGGAAAATTTCAGCATTCTGCGACCAGTAGTTTCAACTGTGCTTTGCCTGTCACTCGCTCAGTCATTAACGTAAGAGTTTTATACGTACAACCGTCTTTGTGTGTAGTGTGTTATAAAATAAAAAAAAGGACGCAACAGATTTTCAATTAACTCGATAAAGAAGCCGCGAGGTCAACCGAGATGTGATTCAACATGGCAGCCGGTTGAACCCAAACAAGTGACATCACCCGTGGACTATACACATCGATTGGATAATACTATTTTTTGTGATGGGAAAACAAGTACTAATTATAGTTTTAAGTACGATTATCCTTGAGTAGAGGTCTAGAGGTAATTATGAAATTTTAGATAATTAGTTAAGAAAACTACTAGACGTTTAATTCTAAATATAAATGACCATGGAATGGAATCTCATAACCCCAATTGCAATATTTGATGTACAACCACAGAGTACAATGCTACTCTTATTACGTCCTGGCTGAAAACCATGACATCTTTCTTTTTTTCGGTTCGACCGAAAAGCAGCCAGTTATACATATAATAATAATGTCTCTTAGCAACACAAGATGCCTTTCAAACCACAGTATGTTTATAAATAGCGAACACCGATAGAAAAACAATACCGTCCAATCCATTAGCTTCTATTTCCAATTACGAAAGCCATGTAAGTGTAAACGGCTCCATGGCGGCTCGATTAGTATCGTTTACAAATAAATTTACGGGTGTTTTTGCTGAATTCCGCTTGGTCTAGTAGAGTACCAATGTTCTATTAGGTTTTAAGCGTCATTGTTTTCTAATTAATTGTTACTGTTAGGCATTTAATTACTTTAGACAGCTAGTTCACGATCTAATGACCACTAGCTATTCCATTGCATATATTTATTTATTTGAACATACCTATCACTACGCCGCCAAATCAGCAATTCAATATTGTCGTTGGCAACAACTTAAAAACGACTTAGCAACCCGTACTGGCTTCGCACGTGTGTTCAACGAGGTATACACCAAAATTTCCCTTCCTCATGAATCCATCTATCTGTTAGTGAAAAACCCGCATGAGAATCCGTTCAGTATTTGTCGATTGAGTTTATCGCGAACTGACACACAGACGCAACGGGGGACTTAATAATTATGACATACTAACGATATACTTCTGAACAGATGCCTTTTAGGTAAAATGGCATAAACATTCCATTCCAGACCTGACACTGAGGAAACATTCTTCAATCAAAATCGTGCTCATATCCAGCCACTGCGCGTTTAAAAGCACGAGGCCACGACATTGGCATTGGTTTTTCTCCGAACGACCTCAGCCGCCGTCTTGAGTTGCTGGAAGCCCTTATAAGGACGGGATCTCGTACGGACGTGCCTTCGGATCTAGTCCTTAATGAGGCGACTTTTGACATGTGCCCTCTTGTTAAAGGAGAATAAGGAAACATGCCCCGAGCTACTGTATTTAGTAAGACTTTTGTAAGCAAAGTTGTGTGTTTCGTTATGAGTATTTTATGACAGCAAATTTCGAAAATTGGATACGTTTTGAAACGAAATAGCCTACGTTCACCTACGTTTAAATAATAAATCATTTTTAAAAATACGTCGCATGTGATTGCCCGATAGTATAGCAAGCTATGCCCGATAGTATGTACCTATAGCATACATATAGCCTGAATTTTGAACTCTATCAAAATATGTCAACATATAGCGACATTTTCCACTGCTTTGTGGGATCAAACGGTTAATATAACATTGCGTATTTGAGTCACAGTGGATCATTGGTTTTTGGGGAGCTTGGGAACGTTCCAGTGGCGTAGCTATCTAAGGGCCCTGCGGCAAAAGAAAATGGGGCCCTTTCAGGGTTTTCAAATAAAAGCCCTTGGAGGGTGCGGTCTGCGACCTCGGGGCTTTGACCTACCTTGCCGAATCAGAATCCGACGTTTTCGCTCATTTCTATTTAATAGAGTAATAAAGGTTTGTTTTACTTAAGTGCTATATTTTTGCCCAGGTACTCACCAGCACGGAAGACCTCCCCGCAGCCATCGCAGCGGCTGGCGAACTGGGCGTCGTAGCAGTTCCCGCAGTAGATCTTGTCGAGCTTGGAGCCGAACTGCTTGTCCACCAGCGACACGCGGCACTTGGCGCACAGGAAGCACGCCTCGTGCCAGTGCTTGTCCTTGTACGACAGGTCCTGGGGAAGACGAGCAGGCTCTTTACAAATCGAAGTTAAAAATACACTGCAAACTTTCGGTATAAATTGAGGGGCGCTAGTGGCGTTCGTACCGGCAAAGACAGTCATTGCCCATTATGCGTGGTTTGACATTGACACTGCTATACATCCCCGCCTCAAACGCAGTTGCCAACGCCAGTGGCGCCCTCTAGGAGCAGAAATACAGTAGCCCTCAATATAACAGTTTTCAGGTCATGGAATAAGCTGCCTTCTGTTTCCAATTTCCATTTGATATACTCGTTACGACCGCTACGAAATGTTATATTCCAGACCGTTTAGAAATCTTTGAATAGTTAAAAAAGCTCTAATGTAAGTACTTTAAGCTGAAGCTGTTTTCAATTTGAGCAAATTTTCACTGATTCGTTTGTCTAATGTAATCCGTAATAACCTGGATAAGTCGTCTCTGACGATTAACACGTGTTGAGTCGTGTTGAAATGGATTTTTAGACTAAAAAATGATGCATGTATGTATATTACTATACTTACTTATATCATTACGGATTTGAAGGTAAAAGGAATTTATTATTTAGATACGTCGATAATAATGTGAATTCGCAGACGCAAACAATCTATTGTGGTAGCAAATGTATCGATAAAGAAAGCTTCTATTTCCTTGCTTTCTAGTTTCTAGGTTTTTTGAGATATTTATAATAAATACGATTCAAATTAAGCTGGTCGATTAATCTATGCAAATTGAAATAGGTAATTGATTAATAAAACAAATTTTCCTTAATGTGTCTGTTTATTAGGAGCGAAATTGTATAAATAATTTCAACAAACCATTCTAATCTAGACCTAATACTACGAAACTATGTGAATAACGATAAAATATTTTAAAAATGTATATTATCTAGATTTATTCGTGATACTGGGTTCGTTCCAAGTAAAACTTTAGTTTATATTATGCAAAATCAAACTTCAAACCAATACATGAATACGCTGTTTTTGCTAAATATGTCGTCTACATAGTCGGACTGAATTTATCATTTTATAATTTAATCAATGATGAGCTGTATGTTGAAAAAATATGGAGGAACCACCATTAGGAGTTATGGTAATTTGTTAACGGTAAAAGCATGTACTACATTATCAGTCGACAAAGTCTATTTATCATTTTCACAAAAAAACCCAGCAAGTACTAAGTCGTCCATGTACATTATTTAAATTCAAGTACTTTTTGATATACTTAATAAGTATACTTCTATTAAGTACATCTATTTGTAAGTTGTAAGTATCTATATAAAAGTTAAACGAACAAAGACAATTCAGTTTATCCGAATAAAATCAGAAATATTTTTCATCCTTTTACCGTAGAACAGCAAATTTGAAGCTCCAAATAAATGAAATAAAATTAAGAAAATTTACTACAAATTGACCAGTTGATTCTTCAAGTGTTGATATAGCTTGCTTTTGTCCTGGAAAGGAGTTCCTTGACTCCCGAAAGTATTGCATTGCACTAAATCTACTTATTAAGCTGGAATATTTATCGTCAGATATAGAATATCAATTTTTAATTACCTGGCAATCTTGTTACATTTACAACATCTAGTTATTATTTAATTCCAAGAACCTTACATGTAGAGTTACTGCCATAAGTAAACAAAGAAGACAATATTGATAATTGTATAATTATCGGAAGATTTTCATGACCTCCGAATTCGGAAGAAGTAACTCCTCGGCAGACACTCTATACTTAAAACGTAAACATCTCCAAGCTCGCTCATTGGCACCAAAACCAACAAAACGGTGCAAAAAACAAACCAAACGCAAACATGTAGGTGTGGTAATTAAACTGTTCATTTTCTTTGCATCGATTGTGAATTAAATTCGCGTTTGTATTTTAAATTTCAAGAGGACTAAATCATTTAAACGATCATTTAATGAATAAATTTGCTTTCATTTAGAATGATTTATTAGGTCTTGAGTATTTATTTAAATGTTTTTTCCAACTGTCTGCATAATTTATAACCTTTTGCTATACAAACGGTGCTCGTCCTGTAAGCGTTTCTTTTATTGATTGTCCAAATCGGTTTATGCTATAGATTACACTATACAAAAAAAACGTGATTGAAAGGCTAATGTAAAGCTTGTAAACTCATCAACATCGCTCGATTTTCCTCGTTCGCTTTCGTACTTGTTATGTACAGCACATTAATCCACGTGTGAGATCCAACGCAAATCAATACGAGCTCCGCCGTCATAACCACGATCGCCGCTATTCCCGGCGCGTGATTCACCCCTCGTTTCAAGACAAACGATCAAACATCAAATCCTATTACTTACACCAATAATCAAAGTTCACTGACCAAATAACGAGCGTAAAGTAATCAGGGATATCACTGACACCGTATTTCATATTTAAAGACTTTTTACAAAAGAAGCAGAACGTATAAATCTCGCCACGTTGACGAATGCTCCTGTATTCAGGTTTCAAAATAAAGCGCCCCTCATTCCAGTTCTATTCCTGACCTGCGCCGACGCACGCTCAAACGTGTCGTAATGTCAATAAAATATGAAAGTTTATTTTTACCGATTACGAAATACTTAGAATCTCGAATGGATCTCGAAAGAATAACTGATGGAGCCGGCGATGGCTCAAGGTCGCACTCGCTGTATCCAGCTCGGAAATAGCGTTTCGCCTACCGCTCGCCAATTTGTTCAAGTCAAAACAAAACTGCAAAATAATTCTAATTATATTCCCGTGATTTATTTGGCTCTGTTACTCCGACTTCACTAGGATATTTCCACTTGTTGTTACGGGAACTGCTTCAATGTCACGTGCATCATATTTGGTAACTGCAAGTTTCGCTATAACATCCTCATTTATACCATCATTGCTAATAGATTATTCGTCAGCCCTATCAGCATTTACATCCCGGTTAGTTGTATTTCAGAAATCCTTTTAAGCGGGCATATATCATGGTCTTTTATCATTTCATGCCGTGCGTTAAAGATGGTAAACAGCAGACGAGTCGCAGCTGTTTGTTCGGACAGGAAAAGTCATTCGTCGGCGGTGGTGGAGATATATGTGTAGTTTGGCGTTGCCCACGGCTTGGCACGGGCGCTGGGGCCGTGTGCAGAGGTACGCCCAAGAAATCTGGGCCGGCTGGAGTGACATAACTAAATTTGATCGTCCGTAACAAAGCTAACGAATACCGGGGATTCTCATCACTTCTAGAATTACTAGGGATTGCGATTACAATCCATTACCAAGTTTCAGGACATCGTTTGAGGATCCACTGGGAGATGAATAATCTAAATAATACGTGTCTTCTCTACTTTGGATTTTATAGCAGAATTATATATGCAACTCGTAATTCAAATGGCGATTCTATTTATCAAGTACCTATAGGTACTGTTAAAATTTCGTGATCTGCCAACGGCAATTTACGCGTAGTGGTGAGCGAGCCAACTCTAAGATGTTCTCTAGTGATACATTACATTTCTACTCTATTTTCGCGCTTTGGCCATTTGATACGTGATCGTTTATCAGCTAGAAGTTCAAAGACCTATTCTTGATGAACAATCAAGTTTTGGGTTCAATTTTTTGCTCTTGGCATTTTTCGTCAAAGGATGTTTATTGAGTGAAGTTACCTTGGAGTCGATGCCGATGGTCTTGTTGCACTCTTCGCAGCCGTTGGCGAAGACGGACTCGTAGCACTTGATGCAGTAGGGGTGCTCGTCGCGCAGCACATAACGCTGGCCGGTCAGCGACTCGTCGCATTGCCAGCAGCAGAAGTGGCCGCTGTGCCAGTCCTTGTTCATCGCCTTGGTGTACTCGCCACTGAAAATGAGCTGAGGGCAAAAGAAAAGAGACGATTGAAAAAAAAAGCATTCCAAATTCAAATGAGAGCGACCATCGGAAGAGATGACATTTCGAATTCAATTATGGAATACATATTGATGTTCTGATTAGTTTTAGTTTCAGCCAGGATTCAGTTATTTTGAAGAGATCAAGATATTTAACTAGATTTACGTGGTTGGCATCTGAAGCGAGAAGGGATTAAGGATTTAGTGTTGGAGGTTGCGTTACCCTGGTTTCATGACTTTGACCTATTCATTTGATCTTATTAGGATTAGATTAGATGTTAAGCTACGTTTAGATTTTTTAATGATGTCATTTTTCGCAGTAATTCAAAATTTCACATTTTTGCATTGTGTTTAATATTGCTATAAATACCTTAAATTAGGTCGGGTATGTGCGGGTGGCCAAATGCATGTCTACGCTTGTAAACATTGTTAGGTACATGTCACTAAAGGTCGAACACGGCAATCGACACTTGGCTGCACTGACACTGCGTCACTGAGGGTCAACGGGGCCACCGCGCACATACCCATCGTCGTTCGTGGTGGAGGTGTTGGTCTGTTCGATTTCCGTGACGGAGACCTCGCCATCCTTGGACTCCCTACGCTTCGAGGACTTCTTGACCTTCCTGGTCTTCCTCTCGGTGGTGGTGTACTGGACTTGAACGTCTACGTCGGCCATGGCAGCAGTCGGTCTGCCTGATTACAAAAAGCGATACGACGCGGTCGCGACCCGAATTCGAATGGCGAGCACCGGTATAGGATAGCGGGAATTATTCCAGAATGTTTAGCGTCGTCGGTGGGGGGAGTTTGGGATTTAAATTTGGAAGAGTGACGGAGAGGGCAGGTGCGCGGGCGGCTCCGGAGCGAGGCGACCCGAGGAGCGTGTTTACCCGGTAATACATCCGCGGTCAAGACGAAGCCATCCGACACTTGGCATCAAACTACTAGATAAAAGGGATTATCGATACCTAGACGGTAAACAATACATCTCAACAACTACTTCATATGTAGCGTCTTCGCTTGCAAATTCTTTAAAATTTTACAGATAGATCACAACTAAATGACAGCACCTAATATGGTTTCCGATTCCTGGCCAATAGGACCTGACAGGTCAATTCTCGGGTCTGGTTTATTTCCGCCGGAGTTAAATCTGAAACGGTGTCAGTTTAAGATATTGGCGCGCGTCAGAGCACACTCGAAACAGTGCTTTGGACTCCGATATGTATTTAGGTCATTCGAATGAACACTAGAATTACTACGTTTCTGTCTTTTGGGAGCTGATGGAAAACTTTATGTCCCGGTCAGCCCATGACTTTGGCTTCCCGAACAAAAATTTTCAAGTGGAAAAGAGAGCTTTCATATCCCTTATACTTACTGGGTCAAGCAAAACTTCATGACGATATTTTACTTGCAGTATCAGCTATTGATTCTAAGTATGTTTTTGGATTTTTAAATATTTTCGAGTTGGTAAAAATATAGTATGCCCTAGTATGGGATTGATGGTGTGAGCCATACCTAAATCCCGTACTTTCTTTTTTACCAACACGAAAAAATAAACCTAAAAAACATGCTTAGAATCGATAGCTGATACTGTGGGTGAAATATCATCACAACGTTTTGCTTGACTCTATAGTTCAATTAACAACACCAGCCAGCAGTTCTGCTGCAAGGACCCAAGGTCGCCTACTGAGGGAAGTGAGGGGGCATCTATGTGATCAAGGGTGTGACTGGAAGATGCATGCTATCACTCGGTGGTTGCCTAGACAAGCAGATGCCGAACTAAGCTACTGCCCGTCTTGCGGAAAACCGCCTAAAGTATACCATGCTGCCCCCAGGCTCTGCCTATGAAAAGATCTCTGAGACTGCTCCCGATGCCCTCAGTATACGTGGGCTCTATCCGAGCTGAGCCATGTAGATACAGACGGAAGTGTAGGTGGAGTGGGAACTTGGAGAGACAGGAAGATGTAGAGCCATCCCGTATAAAATCAACGTAATTAACCAGCATAGGGAGGATAGATAATATACTTTTGCTTGACTCTATAAATATTTTTTTCTAATAAATTTATTTATTCAGTAAGTAAGTTTACAATATTACATTAAATACACTAGACGTCGTATACTAGAGTACATTCGTTTCCGAAAAAACGTTTGATAATGCAATTCATTCTGGTGTGCAGGATATCATGATGTAGTGTTGTTTTCGAACAACCAATCAGAATCTGTAATAATAGCTCTACATTAAACCTAAACGGTTTATCGCCTGACATAGATTCTGGGGTATTTTGGGATAATAGCGGCTGATTTATGTGGGACCTGGTAAAGCGCATTATTGCCGACTTTAATGGTGCGAAGGAGCTTTTAATGTGTGTTATAAAGATTTGCAATGTTAACATGGCCACATTAATACCTATATTTGAATCGGAGATTATAGATGTTATAGTTATTGGCCGACATTAGTAGGTCCTTGATTTGAAGCTTATTGTTAGGGTTTGTTATATTTCTGTGGCGTATCAATAGGTATGATAACGATATTGTTGTACTTTTTTGTGCGTCTTAAATTCTTAATTAAATAGATTTTTATCAGACCTATACTCTGGAATTTTTACTTTACAGTTCATTTTTTTTTACTGTCATATCACACAAAAGTGAACTTTTTAGCCACAAAGTTTTTAAAATAATTAACTTTGTATTTTACCTTTTTTTTTGTCTTTATTAATTCTAAATCTACGTGTGCGAAATGCTAGAAACTTATCTATACTTTAATAGACGAAAACTGAATGCCAATATACCTATTGACATACTCATATTGTTGCTATAGCGAAGGACTCTTTGAAGTTCACAACATAAACTGTCTTACATCTTACGATGACACAGCTCTTCGCTCTTACTTACGTACTTTTAAAGTCCAACTTGGTTAATCTTACACGTTTCCGTGAATTAATCCAAATATAACGGATGCAGAAGTGCAAATAGCAACAGATAACAAGTAAACAGAGCCGAGAACTGAACTAGACCAGGTGTTTTAGAAATTCCAGGCAATGTAGGTGGTTACCGCATGAATGAGTGCTCGTGACGTAGTGTGTGTAAATATATTATGTGTGTGTGTTTACAAGATAGTGCATGTAGGAGGGAGAGTAGGAAGAAAATGTGTGCAAAATATGTACGTACAGTACCTAATATGACAGTGAAGTTTTACGATAACATGGCAGTATTAAACGTAAGTTTACAAAATCATACGCAGCAATAGCATTTATATCAGTACCTGTCTATTAAGTAGTAAAATGAAAAAAAATCTAAATGGTTCTTCGAAATTCCCCTGGAGTTTACTTACTTAGCTTGGTGTGGTTTAGTTTCGTTTATTTATTCCACCACCCCACAACAGCCAATTTACACGTCCCACGGTTGGGAACAGGCCTCCTCTCATCACGAGTGGGTTTGGGCAATAGTCCCCACGCGGACGGGCCTAGTGCGTATTGGGGACTTAACACACATCCTTGAATTACTTCGTAGATGCGCGCAGGTTTCCTCACGAAGTTTTCCTTTACCGAAGTTCGTTTCTTCGCCGAATGGTAAATTCAAAATTTTGCACATAAGTAAATTTAGAGGTGCGAGGCGGAGGTCGAACCACTAGGCCACCCTTCCCTTGGTTTATTTATTTAAACTAAATTTCTTTTTTTCGGAATTAGCTGTCCTCGCACAGTCCACCCAGGTTAATGGCTACTCTATTTTCAGGTGACATATTGTTGTTGCAATATGGCAAGTGTATGATTTAGTTGTGACAGTTGCTGGCATTTATCCTGCATGTTAAGACATTGCCTACCGTCATAATCTGATCCAGATGGGCCTAGATTGATGTATTGCTCTTTAAGAGGGAATAATAGTACTCGGCCGGTACGGTACTCATCCATACAAAAATTACAAAAAGTTTTTCCACTTCTAAATATTTTCAAATCTCCATGATTTTTTAGTATGTTATTGACACAATAAAATACTAGGTTTATAGGTTTTCCTTTTTTTTTAATTTGCAAGAACTTTGAATCCATTGCATATAAACGTTGTCTCTTTTTGTATGGACGCGTAGTAAGTATTCTTCCCTCTTAACAACTTTGTATTGCACATTACATGGTTATAATGGCCTCATAGATTATCTAGCATGAATCCATGCAAGGATCTACTCTCACCATTCATATTTTGTATTTAAAACGGAGACGTTAGCCTAGCATTAGAAGAGTAGAAAGCGGCGGTCTTCCATTGACTCGTGATGATGACGTTTGGGAAGTGGATTCTGTGCGATTTTTTCGCATACTCCTAATATATTTTTCATTTATATTTATACCTTGAAAGTATTACAAACGACTCTCACGTAAATAGAGATATCAAAAACCTAGATGGTGAGAACTGGATACACGCAGCCTAGGCCCAGGACCCAAGATAAACCCAAAGAGTACCTAAAGGTACCTTATTTTTGTAATATTAATTTACCTTACTTTTTCCATGATATAACTAATGTTAAATGAGGTAACAGTATCAGCGCCGGTACTAAATTCAGACCACCCTCATTGTAGTTGCAATGAAAAGGTATTAAAATACTAATAGAAGCTTGTATGTTAAGGTATAGAAACGATACGAATAAGTCTCGTAACAACTTGACAGAATTTTTGGATTAAACACGCGTTAGCACTAAAGTTTTATAGAACGCGAAATAATAGTTAATGGTGGGTATCTTACACGATTACTCAATGGTTAAATATCTTGGCAGCCTCGCCTCATTATACTTGAGATAGGCATAAAAATAGTCGGGACGAAAAAAAACATTTGGGGAGAATTTTTCCGAGATAATACTAGATAGTTTTAGATCAGTGGAATCTCACTATTGCCAACTTAAATGATTGATCATTTCTTTTTCGATTTCCCTTATGACCATTTGAAAATGGTCTATTTAATTTTACATATATTTTTTCTGATATTTTCTCTCCGCGACTTTTGAAAAATAATGTCACTAATTATCTTTAAGATCGGCAACGCATGGATGCAACCTACAACCTAAAATTGCAACCTCTGGTGTTGCGACAGGAACCACTCTATTTGGATGGACTATCTGCGTGGAATTCGATTATCGCGTTCCCGCGGGAACTGTGCGTTTTTCCGGGATAAAAAGTAGCCTATATCCTTTCTCGGGACACCATCTATCATCAAACTGAATTTCATCAAAATCGGTCCAGTAGTTTTCACATAATACGCGGTCAAATAAACAGACAAATAGAAAAAATTCTAAAAACTGTTGGAATGTGTTCTGTTGTCGATTCTAAGTATTTTCCTGACAATTTTTTTTTCAAATATCTCCCATATACAGACTTTCGACCCTCTAGCTTTATTATATGTAATAAATAGATATTATATTGAAACTGAAGGCAGCGGCATGTTTACATCGAATCGACGCAGCCTTCGCGCCACGCGGTCGATGTCTTCCGGCAAGGTCTCGGCCATCCTCTATTTATATTTATAACCTAGCTAATCCCGCGACTTTGCTTCACGTGCCCGCTCGGGCTTACACATCGTCAATAGCTGTAAAGCCAACGAATGTAACCATCAAATTACATCTTTAAATATTGTTAAAAATAGGCGCTTTTCTGTTCGCGATACGTCAAAGAACTACTGACCAGATTTTCATGTTTTTTTCACCGTTGGGACAGTGATTAATGCATGAAGAAGGTTTAGGTGTATAAGGTTTCGGGGCAGATCGCAGTTTAATATATCTTCGAAACAATATCACCCACATTGTAAACACAAGCGAAGCAGTTCTCAAGTTTATCAGAAGCGTCTGTCGTGTCCTCGAAGTTCCAGATTTTTTCAGAAGAGATTAAATTACTCAAGTTTATTGGCATTGAAGGCAATTTTCAAATTGGACTTAAGAAACTAAAACTGAACTGGTTTATTAGGTTTATCTCACATTTTACATGTTATTTACATCCATACTAATATTAATAATGCGAAAGTAACTGTCTATTACCTCTTCACGCTTAAACCGCTGGACCGATTTAGATGAAATTTTGTACCAATGGAAATAGTTGAAGTGCCCTCTGCTCTCATGCATAGCACATGCAGAGGGACGGGGGTTCGATTCCGGCTCGCACCTCTGAGTTTACTTATGTGCGAAATTCAATTTGAATTTACTTATGAGCTTTTCGGTGAAGGAAAACATCGTGAGGAAACCTGCACGCATTTGCGAAGTAATAAAGGGCCCGCGTGGGGACTATAGCCCAAACCCTCTCGTGATGAGAGGAGGCCTGTGCCCAGCAGTGGGCCGTAAATAGGCTGCTGTAGTAGTAGTCACACTTCACACTCGACATCGTACAAGTGTATCGTGCGCAACGCGACGTATTGTCCTAAAACTATAGCAATAATAACTGAACTGGCGGGCGTAATCTTCTAAAATAAACATGAACAACACTATTAAAATTATTTTAGTTTGTGTGATCTTCAATCTTTTGAATTATACATTATACCTAACTGCTCTTCGATGTTGTTTTTTTTCGAACGAAAATAATAGGATGCTACGGAATATTTTTCTTTAAAGTCGAAGGTGAGTTGAGTTTAGGTTTGTGTTGTAGAACACAGATTAGATTGATTTATACTGCACCTTTCCTAAATTATAATTGCCTAACATACATTTTTGTAACCTTTGAAGGAGGTTGCTGGATGTATTTATTTATTTAAACTTTATTGCACATAAAGAAAACTTAGTGTACAAAAGGCGGACTTAATGCCTTGAGGCATTCTCTACCAGTCAACCCTTAGGCAAAGCAGAAAATGGTTAGGGGCGGTGCCAAAAAAAAGACCAACATCTTATGTATCTTGATTATTCCTTCGGCTACAGAATACAAGGTTTCCTACGTAAATAACCGCAGTGCTAGTACATAGAGTTTCTATTTTGCTTCATTGCGAATGTAAAAGTATCCAAGTGACGCCAGTCTGCGGTTAGTCTATATTGTTTCATACAACAATAGCTTCACGTGTACCGCAACTTCGCGGTCGGAGTTATGTTTCTTCAGAGACTTTGTTACTCGAAGAAATCTACTCTACTAAAATATACTGTAAGGAAAGTTGGCGAGAGGAAACAACTTTAAAAATAGCTGACTACTAAATCTTGAATTACATATTCAATCAATTCAATGATTTAATAAATTGTACGCTCACCATCATCATCATCATCGACAGCCCATAGTAGTCCACTGCTGGACGTAGGCCTCACCCAATGCACGCCAATGAGCTCTGTCCAAGGCGTGCCGCATCCAATCTACACCGGCCACCTTGCGCAAATCGTCACTCCACCTGGCAACAGGGCGCCCTACACTTCGCTTGCCTTGTCGTGGTCTCCATTCAATTGTACGCTACAAGTAGCTATTTATGGACTTTCGCGTAGTCGATTGAAATTACCAATAAAAAATCAAGTATTTTGTAGCTTTGGTTTCATTCAAGTTTCTAAAGTACATAATTGTATGGCCCATCCTTTGGTTACGGCAAGCTCATCCCTTAAAAAACCATTTCTCACCTCGTATTGAACTCGTACGTGAATGAAAACGACGCCTTTTCTGCCCGTGTGGGTTATTGAGGTATTTTTTCATACTAAAATTTTTGTACTTTATATTCAAAGAACGGATCAAGCCTTTTTTATACGATTACACACACACATCGCATCCTTTCGAAGATCACAGGGAGTCAAATTACTTTCCTCTTCACTTATGCAATTCGCCGTTCACAAATGCTACCAGATTACAGTGACGAAGGAGCTACGAGTATGATGCTTTAAAATTGCAATTCATTTGCATTCATTCATCACATAAAATGTGGTTACAATATCCATATCCATATTAATATTATAAATGCGAAAGTAATTCTGTCTGTCTGTCTGTTACCTCTTCACGCTTCAACTGCTGGGGTTCTCGGCAAAGGAAATAGGCTACTTTTTATCCCGGAAAACGCACAGTTCCCGCGGGAACGCGACAACCGAATTCCACGCGGGCGAAATTGCGGGCAGAAGCTAGTATAAGTCTGTCTGTCCGTTACCTCAGATAGGTTGGAGTAATTGGAGTCCCGTGACGGACATAATACGTCTTTTTATCCCGTAAAAAGCATAGATCCGGGCAGAAGCTAGTTTTTTTATATATTTACAGAATCAAGTGTAGGTATCGAAAATTAACTGAAGTCAATAGTTTCAAGAACCAAATAATGTTCAGTATCCTATAGCGAATCGTACTCTTCAAGTAGCGTGCAAAAGCTAGTAGGTATTCTATATAGCTAACGTTTCTATAAAAGTGTTTTGGTTATTTCTTTGCAAGACTTCTGACATTCCACAATTTTAGATTTCAGTTCTAATTTGTCTTCTAACTTTGTGCTTTGCATTAATGTAATTTGGTTTCCACTTTAAAAACCGACTCAATGAAGCTTAATGCGTCTTCGAAAGCTCTGGGAAATGTGTCGTTGAAACTTTTGAATCTCACAATCTGAAAAGAGACTCCGCTAAATTACATGGAATCCCCTAAGTTTGAGTCATTAACTGTCTTGTATGCTTCGCGCAGGTGTACTTTTTTTTTAAAAATAAGTAGGTAATGTGTAAACCTTACTATAAACTTATTATGCTTTTAGTTTTCTTTGAAGTTAGGGATTCAAAACTTGAATTTATTATCATCACATTGTCCTTTTCGACAATAAGTAAGTAATTTGGTATTCATGATTTTATTTTCTATTGTCTTATTAATTTATCTATATTATTTAACAAATTTTTTGTGAGCATCTTCGGGTCTTTTCTGTTCTATATTTTTTTTTATGTCAATAGTATGGGCAAACGAGCGCACAGCCCACCTGATGGTAAGTGGTCACTGGTCAGTTTCTTGGTTTAAAAATTCAAGAGCAACATACAAATTGACAAGCGCCGTTCTTAATTTTATTCTTACTTTGCCATCTGCATTATTTCACAAGACGTCAATCAAGTACCCTGAGTCACTACAACCAGTATCCGTGACTCCAAACGATACCAATAAGGTGCATAACTGTCCTTTAACCAAATACTTCAGTATCCGACCCTATCCGCGCCATCTTTATTAACTGGTTTTACAAATTTGCCACAGCACAAGTGACATTACAAAGGCTACCCGTCATCTGCCGGCGCAACTGGGTCGAGGTCCGCCCAGTGCGGCTATTCTAGGCACTTGCCCAACTGTTATCAATTTGAGCACAAACTTCACCTCAAAAGCCCGATGTGTGTAGGAATCGTCTGTAAAGGTGTCCGTGACATCTAAAAGCCAAACGTTAAAGCCTAAGTTGGGCTAAATCAAATCCTGTTCATAAGGGTCCTTGATTACGTGTCGATCTAAAAATAACCCCATCTGTGTCACTCAGGTTAAGGTACATTCCAGATCGGCACGCAAAAGTAATGGTGAAGAAAAACACACAAGGGGAGTAAAATAAAGTTTAATTTTCCAAATTCAGTCATGCTTATCGAAGCTCGTTACAGCGTGCGGCGTTTTCCCTCTAATCCCCGGAGTTACCCCAGAAATCCTCTATCTCATCCTCTTCCTCGTTTACCTCTGTTTCTTTTTCGTCCTCCTCGAAGGAGCCGAGTTTGGGGAGGTCTTTCAGCTTGGGCTTCTCGGCTTCGTCCTCGGCCGCGCTGTCTGGCGCTTCGGCGCCGCTGTCATTCCTGCGCTCCTTAGAGTGCTCCCGCGACCGACTTCTGGAATAAGAACGGGCGGCTAGGTTAGGAGCGCTGCCGAGCTGCGAGCGCTCCAACTCAGCCTCCTCGAGCGACGTGAACATCTTAAGTTCCTCCTCGCGCGAGGCCCGCGAGTCCCGAGACGAAGTCGACGACGACGAGTGACGCTTTTTGAAACTCCTGCGCCTCCCGCTCGGGTCGCTTCGTTGCAACGGTCGGAACTTTATTCCGTCAAGTGATCTTAAACAAATTTACAATATATGAGTTGGTTTATTGTACAGTTGGACCCATGAGCGAAGTTGCTATTACTCGTGCGGCGATGGGGGGCTAGGTGACGGCGGATCGGGGTGCAAACACTACGCATGATACGTGCTCTGTCCAAACAATGAATATTAACCTTAAGAAGTCTTCGCTGTAGGCCTCGTCGCCTCGTTTTTCTTCTTCGAATGACTGGAAATGTATTTCGGGCAGGTTTTGCGGGGTGGGGCTCTTAGGGCGGTAATGCCAGGTCAGTTTCTCTTTGGACTCCGATATCTCTCTCGCGTCGCGCTCGTCACGATCGGAAGAATTTTCCGAAAAAAGATTTGGATCTGAAACGTTTTCACAAGACGTAGGTGATCTGTTTCTGTGTCCGACACTGAACGACTCTGACGCGTTCGTAATGATTGTTTTGGTCCGCGTCGGTGTATACCTTTCAGTCCTGCAGTCGCCGTTGGCGTGGGAGGAGTTGCTGTCGACGGACTCCTGGCCGAAGCTCGAGATTTTCGTCGAGAAAAGTATGGCCGTGGAGTTGGGTTGCCCGTCGTAGTATTTGACGGCGGCCTGATTGAGTTTGCCGTTATCGTCGTGCGAGAGGCAGAGATAGCCTTGTCCACATTGGGTGGTCCAGTCGATGCGGTTGGCGGGATTGGCGGCTTTTTGGAGGAGGCCGGAGTAGTAGTCGACGAGGTCCTGGAAGTCGGGGTCGTCGGTGGGGACCACCCCGGCCAGGATGTGGCGCAGGCACTCCAGGGCCTCGCGCGCGCCGGCGTACGAGATGATGGCTGACAGCACCAGCCCCATGTTTTGTTCACTCGCGCACTACGACCAGGTCGTGTAAGGACGGGACGGGGTGGGTTCCTTTGATGTTGGTGACGGGAGCAGGACGGATGCAGCGGTATAACGCCGGGACAAGATTTGAACTGAAATTAAAATGATATTAGTTGCCAAAGTATTGTGTCCAATTTTAGAATAGGGTTTGGCTGCGGCGGCGCTCGCGCAAGGCCATGCTTTATGCTCGTACGTGGATTTATCTTTTGATCGGAGCCGTTGTTTTGCGGTGCGTTTAAAAGGAAATTGTCGTTGTATTTTAGTTACTGATGAACGGCGTTATTACGTGATGTTTGATAATGTTGATGATTACGGATTGTAATTTGACCGTCTTAAAGTCATCGTATATGCTGATGAGTAGGTATGATAAATGTTACGTATGATATGTATTATTTGTGTGGTATGTTAATAAGCTTTGGTCAAAATGGCCCATCGAATTTAGAAAATTTATCCTTCAGATTAACGATAGGTAAAGATTAAGAAGTTTTTAACTGCTAAACTCATTAAAAATATCGAAATCGAGTCAAATTAGTGTTAAGTGCTATGTCAATTAGCCTTTTAGCTTTAAGATAAAATTCGGACTTGAGCTGGAAAAATATAAATGTCAAGATCGATCAAATACAAACAAAGATATTGTAAACATAATATGCACGAATATTGACATGCCTACCTACCAACGAAATGTACCTATGAGTCAGTAAATCGTTTGAAATGAATTCAGAAGTATTCTAAACCGAGCATGTATGCGGAATGGAATGAAAGGTAAAAAAGCGAGAGAGATATGTCAGAGCCGTAGCGAAAGGAAGGAAGTGCTCTCTGGCTCTCTGCCATGCGAAGAAAGGTGTGAAGGTGTGTATGTAGGTATACATGTTTGAAACTAACTTCAACATACATAAACGAAAACCGAAAGTATTCATAAGTCATGAGTCTTGCCCTTTTCCCACGTTATGTGGGTTCGGCAGTATTCGATTTTCTTTAATTGCGTTTATAAATCGTCTGGCATTGGAGAAGTGGTATGAAAGAGCCAGTTTTCTAAACGAACCAAAAGGACATACTTTTAATGAAAGAACTTCTGAATTTTTTTACTCAAATTATTGTTTGTTTATTAAAGTAGATAATTTCATACGAAAAATCCGTAAAAACATCTTAAAAACCAATAAAATAATCATTTTTGTAAAGTGTGTCATTTGGCTCTTTCATAACTTTTCGGTATTGAAAGAGCCACTCAAAGTTATGAAAGAGCCAGTTTGTATTAATTATGAAAATAATGCAAAATTTTAATTATGCGCGTTTATTATAATTAACAAAAAGACACATCTAACAAATACGCATTGAAAACTTATTATTTTTTCGTTATTTTTATATTCTATCAGTTATTTTAAGTCATTCTAACAAATGCGTTAATTTTTAACATATTTTCAGTCATAACTACCTATTTTAGGTACATAATGTTAATATTTTTACTTGAGAGGTATTGTTTTCCTCACCATTTTTCATAAAATAGCATATAATAATCTTTTTTCAAAAACCACATTGTAAAATTTTCAAGAACTTGAAAAAATATTGCACACATTAAACATCAAAATATTTCGATTTCTTTCAAATTAAGTTTTTTCGGCCTTTACAATAATGTAAAAATGTCTTTTAAAATTGGAGACTACTCTTACAAAAGTAATTGAATTTCCCTTTAATGCCACAGGATTCATAAGCCCAACCAGAAGTGCTTCTTCCATTTTCGATTATGCTGGTATTTAATTTTAATTTTTTGGACTAAGCTTTTCCATAATGCAATACCTGAAGCAAATAATGTAATAATACCTAAGTAGACGTATATAAAAACCGCTTAATATTTATTTTATCCATTTCAAATACAGGTTTTTAAAAGAGCCGGTTATGAAAGAGCCAGCTTTTTTAAGGCCCTTTATCCCGGCTCTTTCATGACTTATTGTTAAAAACAATATTGCCTTCAAAATAACAACTATATAAAAACTTCTGCGCCTTACTTTTTACGCAGCTGCAAGGTCCAGTATATACACAAACTCAATCTATAATTCATGTACCTCTGTTGGTTCACAGTAAAATACCATAAAACAAATTAACTGACGCAAAATACTTACTTTTGAGTGCCAAAAACTTTGACTCGATATACCGGCGACCATTGGTCCCGGCGAATTGTCAAATGTTTGTGGGTGGCAGGAAATCAGTATTGCTACTTAAAAATACATTTGCTAACCAATTCGTTCATAAACTACCGAAATAATGCAAGTGGCTCTTTCAAAACCTGGCTCCTTCATGCCACTTCTCCCCTACCTACAATACAAGTGTCACGTTTCTTTAAACCTATCAAGATTGCCCTGGCTGCATTTTATTGTCGGCTTTAAAAGTAAAAGCCGTGGTGGCCTAGTGGTTCGACCTACCGCCACTCATGCCGAGGGTCGGGGGTTCGATTCCGGCTCGCACCTCTAAGTTTACTTACGTGCGACATTCAGTTTGAATTTACCATGAGCTTTTCGGTGAAGGAAAACCTCGTGAGGAAACCTGCACGCATCTGCGAAGTAATTCAAAGATGTGTGTGAAGTCCCAAATCCACACTGGGCCCGCGTGGGGACTATAGCTTAACCACCCTCATGATGAGGGGAGGCCTGTACCGAGCAGTGGGACGCAAATAGGCTGTAGTAGTAGTAGTAGTTTAGAAGTAGGTAATCGACTACCAGATATCCTATTCTATGACATTCCTTCCCAATTCCAATACCGACAATAACGATCATTGCGATTACGTTACGCCTGAAAATATTTTTGTCGATACGCGACGCATTTGCCATTTGGTAATAAAAGAATTTGTATGATAAGCCGAGAAACAAGCTTGCTGTAGACTCTCGAACAGCCGAGTTGCCATGGCATCTGAAAAAAGTGCCGTAAACAAGATTCCATCTATTTTTAATCGGCTGGCAAAATCCACGACACTGACGAATTCGGGGAATGAATCAGTTCCGATCCGTAGGCGTTTTGCATCTAGTTACAGTAGATCGACGTCATAGTATACTCATACATAGACTTTGGGTCGTGTGGAAAGAATTCCAAGCGCAATTCAGTAACTAAAAATGTAGTAGGTATGTAGGTACGAACTTCCGCTCGCGTCTTTACAATCACAACGAAACATACGGGTACAAGATACTAGTTAGGATTAAGTGGAATGTCACATTTCGTCACGATTTGATCTATTTCGTCTTAGAAACATGATCTTCATGTCATTATTTAGCTCATGTCAGCTTGGCTTTGGATCACCGGCGGACGGGGTCGCGGAAACCGTCTTTTCGGATAACTATTGGAGGCGCAGGCAGGGGTTCAAATACTTCTTGAGATTGCATTTTTTCTTCCATTTAAATTAGGGTCTAATTTAAAAAAAAAATATCAAAATTTCTTTAGGCAGACCAGCTACTGCGAATATTTGATAAAAAGTATCCTAACCTAAGCCTTAACTATCTCCAAATAAATCTATATCTATACTATAATAAATAAATTAAATACTATAATAAAAGGGTAATTTTCTGTCTCTTTCTTTCTGTCTGTCTGTCTGTTTGTTAGCGGTAATCTCCCGAACTACTGAACCGATTAGAATGCAGTTTTCAAGGGTAGATAGAACATTATTTGGAGCAACATATAAGCTATGTTTGATTAAAATCGGATGTCGGAAAGAAAAGTTATCGCCAATATTATATTCCACGCAGATGAAGTCGCGGGCACAACTAGTAAAATATAAATCGGTTCTGAGATACATAATAATCTTGGAAAACTCTTCTATTTTGTAATCAATATGTGATCGAGTATCACAACCATAGTCTCTTTCGTCAGCAGTTATCTAGACCTTCAAAGTCTCGATAGATCCTCCGGCCAAGGTTTATTCTTTCAGCTGTCGTTTTGTTATCAAAACCATGTTTTTTAAACCGAAGGGATTTAAAATTCGAACGTTATTAACCACTTGTCAGCGGCTGTCATCTTGGCAACCGGCGTTAACTCTTCAGCTGTTTTGTATGACATTGCTAAAACGATTGTAAAAAACGTAACAGAGACTGTATTTACAGAGTTTTTTTATATATTTTTTAGTAGCATTTTAAAAAACTTCAATTTCAATACAGTTTTTGGAATGAAATGACATCCGATCATGTGGTGCTATAGATTGTCTATATAAGTGCCTATATCACTATCTCTTAAATTACATGAAACGATCTGAAACACGGGTACGATCGACCCCACGCCAAGAACCTCCCCAAATATCACCGGGGGGGAGGGGTCAAAAAGTAGCCGAAAGAACCTTGCGTGATTTGAGTTGTGCACATGCCCCAACCTGCAGCAATTGAATCATGAAGAACCACCAAAAAGGATTCAAATTCAATCACCAATGTTTGCCGATCAATGCTTTTAGAAAAAAAAACGAGTTAATCTAATAAGTATGTAGATAAAAAGCACGTCCCAATAATAAGCCGCGCTAATATACACTTATTACCTATTTAGGCCGTCGGCAAAGAACCTATTTTACTCGCATTGCTTGCTTTCATAATATTATGCCGTACTTGAGCGTGCAATTTGGAAAAGTTGCTAAATTGGACACTTCTGTGCCGCGCGCTCCCGAATTCCCTAAATAACCTAAAAGTCCAAGGTCAATGCGAGAGAAAGCGCGCGCGCAATCCGACACCCGTGACGCCACGCGCGGGCCGTGCGCAGCGCGCGCCGCATGCCGGACGGAACCAACCGCACAGAGCTCTGGCCATCACGACGACGACAGGTTTGGCTCAGTTGGTAGTGACCCTGCCCACTGTTCCGACGGTTCGAATCCCGCTCGGGGCAAACTTTGTGTGATGAGCACAAATGTTTGTACTCGAGTCATGGATGTTTAGTATTTATATTTGTATGTATTTCTCTATATAAGTATTTATATCGTTGTCTAGCACCCATAGTACAAGCTTTGCTTAGTTTGGGGCTAGGTCAATTCGTGTGAAATGTTCTAAGATATTTATTTATTTATCTTTTCAGTATGTTCCTTCTCGTTTCCTCATTGTTGAGGATCGTTTAGTTACCTACAGATTCACCGGACAGAGAGCGAGAAACCTGATCAGTGTAAATAAGATTTTAACCAAGAGTACTCCAGTACTCCTATTGAGCCGACCTCGGGAATAGGCGCTACCTAAGACGGCTATCATCCCCAATCTTAAGTTTTAATACCAATCTTCACTGTTTTTTTTACAGTTTGTCACGCTCTGATACACCTTGAACTAGAAGCTGTTTTTTTTCTACATTACATTAAAAAAGTAATAAAATCGTAATAGCATCCCACGCAATTTCTCTAGGTTCTGTTTGCACACACAACTGTATTTCGGTCGCCGTAGTCGGTGAAGGCCGCAGCGTAACCTCCATTCATACGAATCGTAGACTTGGCAGCCTTTACGCACTCACCCATTATTTTTTTCACCAGTCAATGAAGAAGGCCGTACAATGACATGATAATAGAATAATTAATCTAATCCGTTCGCAATTTAAAAGTAAACTGTGGAAAAATCCAATTTCAAATGCCAGCTTTTTCTTTCGCTGTTTATTTTTAATTTTCACATATGGCATGAGACCGACCGCGGCTACTGGCCAGTACGATTAGACGTACGCGTCTAATTCAGGATTAATCCTTATATCGTTACATCACTAATTTACGCGCGGCGATTGTTTAAAACGTCATTCTGTTTGACAGCTATGGAAATGATGTTTCATGTGTATTTTTTCGTGAATGGAACGTGGATTATGAACTTTGGTATGAAAGCTTGCCCGTAATAACGGTAGAAGGCTTGATCCTTCTTTAAGATGCTATTAATTAAATAAAATAGTAGATTGTACAACAAGAGCATAAAACAAGCCATTTTACCCGAGATTTACAGATATACACCCGAGCCGAGAGGCGAGGGTGTATAGTAAGTCAAGGGGAAAATGGGTTTATGCTTAAAAGTGTATGTGGCTGTATGCCCTCATCTCCTTAGTCTTAGACGAAGATTTTACTTTATGCTCTAGAGCCTAAAATTCAATTTTATGCAGCCTTCTGTCAGCCTAAAGTACAACTTTACGAGCAAGAGAAGTGAAAAATATCTTTTTACATTTGCATCAGAGTCCGACCTAGCTCTACGAATAGTTTTCTCGACAAGATTGTTAATTTGATTATTAAATATATGTAATTCTTACTAATATTATAAATGTGAAAGTGTGTTTGTTTGTTTGTTTGTCCTTCCTTCACGTCGCAACGTGACCAATTTGGATGAAATTTGGTATGGAGATAGTTGAGACCCTGGGAGTAACATAGGATACTTTTTATCCCGATATTCCAACGGGAACGGGTTTTCCACGGGGCATACCGGTTTTCAATACCTCTATAACTATAACCACCCTATATGTATAGTATCGTCGGGTACGTAAATTCTAAGTTCACGCGAGACGAAGTCGCGAACAAACGGCTAGTCTTAAATAAAATGTAAGCATAAGGAAATTTGCTTTTGCATTGTCAGCTCTGCCGACTCACTAACTTCATGATAAACGATATCCCTTTGTACATCCATATAAATATTATAAATGCGAATGTAACTCTGTCTGTCTGTTTCCTCTTCACGCTTTTAACCGCTGGACACATTGAGATGAAATTTGGCATGGAGATAGTTGGGGTCCCGGAAAAGGACATAGGCTACTTTTTATCCTGGAAAACGAATAGTTCCCGCGGGCACGCAATAGCCGAAATACAGGAGGGCGGAGTCGCGGACAGAAGCTCAAGCTAGTTAATATTAAAAATGCGAAAGTAACTCTGTCTGTCTGTCTGTTACCTCATTACGCTTCAACCGCTGGACCGATTGAGATGAAATTTGGCATGGAGATAGCTGGGGTCCCGGGAAAGGACATTCCACGCGGGTGGAGTCGCGGGCAGAAGCTAGTTAATATTATAAATGCGAAAGAGTAACTCTGTCTGTCTGTCTGTTACCTCTTCACGCTTCAACCACTGGACCGATTGAGATGAAATTTGGCATGGAGATAGTTGGGAGTCCCGGGAAAGGACATAGGCTACTTTTATCCTGGAAAAACGAATAGTTCCCGCGGGAATGCTATAACCGAATTCCACGCGGGCGAAGTCGCGGGCAAAAGCTAGTTAATATTATAAATGCGAAAGTAACTCTGTCTGTCTGTCTGTTACCTCTTCACGCTTCAACCGATGGAGATGAAATTTAAACCTATTTAGTTATCATTTTTCGCGTGGAATTCGGTTATCGCGTTCCCCCGGGAACTATGCGTTTTCCGGGATAAAAAGTAGCCTATGTCCTTTCCCGGGACCCCAACTATCTCCATGGCAAATTTAATCTCAATCGGTCCCGTGGTTAACGCGTGAAAAGGTAACAGACAGAGTTACGTTCGCATTTATAATATTAATATGGATATAGATTTATATTAAAATAGCTACTGCCCGCGACTTCGTCCGCGTGGAATTCGAATTGGAAAATAGCGTTCCCGCGGAAACTATGCGTTTTTCCGGGGTAAAAAGTAGCCTATATGTTGCAATCCATCCAGTAGTTTTCAAGTTAAAATCAGACATACACACATAAATACAGTCAATCTTTCTAAAAATCATTATTTTGTGTTCAGTATCGTTTGTATAGTCCCCATTTGACTTGATAGTTTCTTTTAATTTTCAAATTACAAACGCGATTTTTTCTACAGTTATTATTAATACAGAGCAAAATGTTAATAATGTTATTGTCCCCCGTTCATTATTTTTTTAATGACGTGATAAATAAACGTTAAAGAAATTAAGAAATAAATTAATATTAACTCTTAACATTTCATTTTTAAGACACGTGCCGTAACGCCATCTGTAGTTGAGTAGATGAATCACGTCACATGGAGCGGCCGCGAGCGACTAGCAGCGGAAGAATTTCATTCGCTACTTATTTCACCGTTTGTATCAACGAAAAAATAGAATACGTCGGCAGGTGGCGGTAGCATCTCACCAAAGTAATACTTTGCGGTCATTATTACATTACTTATTTAAATGTATATGGAAAAAGTACAATTCACAGTGCGAATTTAACCTATATATGCCTATATTAATCATAACTGTAAAACAAAGAACCTAAATATCTCGACTTTTCGGGTATGAGCAGGGAACCCTCGAATTGTGACATATTATAAATTAGTAACATTAAATGCGACGTGCCGAATATTTTGAAAAAGATCAATATAAAATCCAGTAAAATTAGTAAGTAACTGAAAATGTAATACAATTTTTAACGCTTTGAAATGAAGTTATATTAATAACGTCATGCATTTATTAATGGTAATAGAGACATGATGATAGGAATGGGACATGGTTTGACTCGTGAACTCATGAAACGTAATCCCGATGAAGTAAAACATTGTGGCGAAACCTGCACACATCCTCTAGGCAATGCCCACGCCATGAAATTAAAATAAAACCTATTCCATGAAATTATAATTTCATATTTAAATAGACATTTATAATAGATAGTACCTACATAGTATATTCTATCAATTCAATTAATAATGGCCCGTTTACTTTATAAACCTGAATAAACATTACTCTATGAGAATAAAAAATAAAGCATTAATTACAGAAATTGAAAGTTAATCCATCTAATAAGTATTTTTAAAAAAACTTACAAAAATCCGTCTCCCGGTTATCCGAACGCACAAAATCTAACGCAAGTTCGCGCGCGAATTCAAATTTCGAACCGTAACTTTTTAAATTTCCGAGCAGGAAGACGCGCCGCGGTAACTGTCCAAGGAGGATTGAGTTCGGGACTGGCCGTGCCGTGTCGCGTGCGTCAATTATATTTATTACATCGAAGTAGCCTATAAACAAACTGACACGACACAACTTCAAAGAGATCGATCGCTATTTAGGAGATCGACGGACGCATTCTAAAAGCTGTAATGGCGCCGAGAATATTTTTGTGATTCAGGAGTAGGAAAGTCGAGTCGAAAATGGTTTTCCTTAAAGAACGCTTTTTTTCGGCCTTTTAAGAGAACAAGATATTTTCAGAACGAAATATTTTACAAACTGGAGTAGACCTGGGTCAATCAACTATTTCTTGTTGTTATTCTGTCCCGTTTCCCAGGGGACAAAATGAGAGGGGTTTCTTAGAAAACTTGTTACAATATAGAATTCTAAAGACGCTTAGAAAGTGATTCATTAGGGAAGGGATTGAAAATGGCAAAGAAACCCCACATTTAGTGTATTTAAGCCCACAGAATAGCAGTTTTAAAAGTGGCCCAGGGGACAGTAACCATGGCAACTACTACTACTACTACTACAGCCTATTTGCGTCCCACTGCTGGGCACAGGCCTCCTCTCATCACGAGAGGGTTTGGGCTAGTCCCCACGCGGGCCCAGTGCGGATTGGGGACCATGGCAACTACTGACATGAAAAAGTTGATTCACCCACCTAATACCTATAAATGGTAATTTTTGCATGTGTTATAAACTATCCCCATACATGCCACATATCAAAATTTGTTGCAATCCGACCGATTAGTTTTAAGAGTTAAATCCGGCCACATACATACAGACATTTTTTCCAAAAAACCTTATTTTGTGTTCAGTATCGTTTATTTAGTCCCCTTGGCTTGATAGTGTCTTTTAATTTTCAAATTACAGACGCGACTTCTTCTATAGACTTATTATTAGTATAGATTACCTACGTATTCTTTGAACTTGTCAAATGTCGAGAATGAATATAACATGACGCCGCAATTTGATCTGCTATTCGCAATAACTCGAGCCTATTTTAGAGTACCTAGCCAACTGGGTCACTTCTTAAAGAAATATACAGATTATAAAACAAATACTTATGTTATTAGTCGTTATACTTTTGTATTTAGCTTTTGATCATCAAACTAAATTGTAAATCATGAAATCTAGAGCAGATCTTCCCAAATTTGCAGTGCGATACTACTTGGGTCTTTGCAAATCATCTAAAAAGTGATAGAGTGAAATTATTTAGACCAGAAAACAGCATAATTGTAGGCAACAACCATTGACCTATAATAACATATGGACGAACAGTGCCTATCAGAATATGTTAAAATATATGGAGCAAACTGACATTAGAAAATACGTTCCAATATGCTAATAACGCCTCTTTATAGTATGTGTCAAGATAAATATTTTATACAAAAGTAAACCTAACATTATCATTATAAGACTAAGTGTCAAATTTACTGAGCGCCAAACGGGAGCCCGAGTCGTTCGGGCACCCGTTTTGACGGGTCATTTTTCTCCGGCTGATTGTGAATCTTTACTTATAATAGATCAATGGCAACAACAAGGTGAATTGTAATTTTTCAGCAGGTAGGTACTATTACTTTGTATTTATATTCTTGCTTATAATATGTAAAAATAAGAGAAACTTACCTGTAACTTCATATCATCATCATCATTATCATCATCATTAGCATCATCATCATCATCATCATCATCATGATGAAGCGATAGGATGATGATGAAGCGATAGGTTGAGAAAGCGCTATAGTGTTTTTGGTAACTAAAATATATAGTGTCTTACCTATTTAGCCTCGTGTGAACGTGTCAAAGTTTAAATGTCCAATATTTCATCTAAAAATAACAACTATATACCCTTCTTCTTTGTTTATTGTATTTACTTGTGTAATTGTTTTTTGGTGTTCAATATAGTGTATTTGTATTGTATATACCTAAGTAAATAAAAATTATCAACAATGTGAATACCAGCTTTATCCAAACATTTGATTGCAATAAAAGTTGAATTGAAACCTTACCTCAATATCAAAAAACACACTGGCCACTATTAAAAAAAACGAATTATAAAAAAGGTTAAGTGCAAAAGGCGGGCTAATAGGCCGGTAAGCCCATCTGTACTGCAAGGCAAGGCAAGAGTAGACGGGTTAACAGTTTATTTTTGTTCCCAGTAAACACATACCAAACATATTATTTCACTAACCAATTCCGCACAGTGCTGAACTTCAAGTTGCGAGCAAAGAATCTTGAGGTAACAGAAATAACACTCGGGTAAATAAATTGGTAAGAGGTTATAAAAATATAAATGCAACTATCCAACCAAGTAGCGTAGGTTAACGTAATTTGTAAATTTTCATGGTTTTCGACAATTTGCAATGGCGAAACTATGATGCAATATAGTAAAACTTGCAAATTGCACAGTAAACTAAAAAACCTTGAACCAAAAAGCAAATAAAATAGTGGAAATAGTTTTAGAGTTTACAGCCAATAACTTTTAGGTAGGTACAGTTTAGCCAGTGTAATCTTAGGGTTTTCGTTTGTTTCTAGTAAGTATAGATGGGTTGAAGCAACGCAGATCTTTACAGTAAGTACTTCATAAAATATATTTTTTCTTTGCCGGAAAATTGGTGGTTACAAATGATATTAACATTTTCAGATCATACTCATTCATAGTGTACTTTTATAAACATGTGTACTTAGGTATTTTTCTGTCACATTTTGAAGAACAAGACTTTAATGGCTATGGAATTTTAAGCTATGACTATCATTGTACAATATTTCAAGTGTATTTTTCTTTAATATGTTTTTTTTTTTAATATTGTTAAAACAATTGCACGGGCTGGTAATGCCAGTAGTACGAACTATAATGCACTTCGTATGAATGAACGAGCACAGATGCGGCCCGTAAATCAAATTGTCCGCAGAAGTGAGCCAAGGCGCTATTCTACACTTTGACGCTTCGCTGAAAATCCAGGACAGCATTTGCGGAAAAGTATTTAAAAAAAAGGAGCCGATGATAAATTATAAAACGTAGGTGTGAAATTAAATCTCTAAAAATTCGAGTTTATTAGGAATCAAAAATGCCACAAGAGTTAAATATCCATCGCTAAAAATGGTTGTCGTTTTTCGTCGTTGTCAGGATAGACAAGACTTTTTGGAATGAAAGAATAGTCAATTTTGGTGCAAGTGCGAAAAGTTTGTCATTTTATCACGACTTAAGTATAATATGTTAGCGCGAGAGAAGGCGAGTGAGACGAGTGGCGCAAGACCGATGGCTGAGTGGGCGAGTTGGGGGAGGCCTATGTCCAACACTGGACGTTTTTCACAGCTGAAATCATGATGACGATGTAAGTAACCATAGTAACTTTGTAATTAAAGTAAGGTAGCAAAAGTTTTCAATACGAATTCAGCCGAACAGAATAAGAGTTAGTTATTATCGCAGCCGCAGACCTACTTATTGAAAAGTTCCAATTATATTTAGAACGATATTTGCAGCACGAATTATATTACAAATGAAATATAGGTTAGGTTCACCGCAGTTAATGCAGTTGGAACCGTAAAACGACAGGTGAAAGGTGTTTTGTTGTTAGTTGATCTGTGTGCTTATTTCAACACAATATCTTAGTGCACTGATTTAAATAAAATGTTTATAATAATAATAATAATAATAATAAGCTATTTATTTCAGAAAGAGATCCATAGTTGTTTCGAAAACAATTTCTTAAAAATATGTTAGTAATTAAGTTTATGGCGGATGTGAAGTAATTATTTATTGTTACTTACAAGAGATGACTGTGTTTATCTTATTAATGTATATATGTAAATTTTTTATTGTCGCTCACACCATCAATCCCCTACTGGGCCATTTTTTTTTTCCAACTTGAAAAAAAACCTATAAACATTATTAGAAATGATAACTGATTCTGTGGGCAAAATCGATATTTTGCCCACAGAATCAGTTATCGATTCTATGCATGTTTATAGGTTTTAGGCAAATGGTTTATAGGTTTTTGGGTTTAGCAAAGCGTTGTGACGATTCAGAACGCTTTGCTTGGGCCTATATGTATACATATTGATTAGAATATAGATAGATGAAAATGTGCCGCGGTGTATTCGGATGGACAAGAACATCGGGACATAAAGTAGGTATACCCTATGCTTAATGGTATGCTATGCTATGTTAAGGCGCAGTCTGGTTGGTAACAATGTGATATCACAACCCACTCTCAACCCAAGGCGTTTGTGGTAGTGATAGCGAATCTCTGAGGCGCCCGCGAGGCATCCCAAACAAACCACGACGGCTCTATTCTTGGCTGACTGACATTTGCCAGCCACTTCCTACCTCTACACTACACCTAGCCGCAGCTCTGTTGCACAGAATATTTAATAGTACTACGTACAGAATGGCCACGGCATCATCCGCCTGAATGTAGCCGGAGTGCAACTCGCGCCCAACTCGCCTTACCGTCTCCCGGAGATGGTGAGTGAATCATTGGCCCGCGTAGTTGGTACACACACATTTACAAGTGTACAGACGTCATCGCACGCAAACATTGACGCTTTATTCGAATTGTGTTCGAGATCGTGTTTTTGTAGGCCGTGTCCGCCGTGTGTCTGTTGAGCGTTGTGTATCCTGCGGCCTTTGCTCGGAAAGTAGTCAAAATATCCAAGCTATATGAATATAAAAGTGGCTACATACATTCTCTTTTGCCCAATTTTTATACATTTTAGGTAATATACATTTGAAACAGATCAAACCAACTCGAGAAATGTGTCTAATATATTTTTAGTCATCAAGGGCCCCATATACGATACCTTTCGTCTATACAATCCGTAGTGTTAGACCGATTGAAACGACGAATTGCTATGTAGTGTATGTCAATATCATTTACGATTTACTTACTTGATCGAAGACGATATCGGAGATCGCAACAAAAATCTATGCAATCAGTCACATCGCAACGACGGATCGACAGTGAATGGCTCTTTGCGATCAACGATTCGATTTTGTCTCTGTTTGTACGTCGATCGCACCGAACCGACCAATCTATTGGTAGTGGTAGGACCTGGTGCTAAGTCCGTCCGGGATGGTACCACCGTCTTTACCCGCTAACCTGCCGCCAAATAGCAGTGCTCGCACTGTTGTGTTCCGGTAGGGGGTTAAGGCAGCCGGTGAAATTTCTGGCACAGAGGCATTCCACCTTAGGCCTCAGGGTAGGCCGCATTTGAGATCTTATGGGGGACCATAGGATTTCGTCCAGTTTGTCCATGGGCCGCAGTGACCGCTTACCATCAAGTGGGCTGTGTGCTCGTTTGCCTATACCAATGATGTATAAAAGAAATAGCAATATGCAAGGCTCGCACCGACCGATCTCTTCGTGTAGGAGTAGCATTTTTTATGTGATCGATTGTCACGATTTCCATCAGATCGATCGAAACGATTCATCGTACCTAAAGGGGGCGTAAAATGTTGACCCGTATTACCTATTGTTAGGGCAAGAAAAGCACTCGGCACAGGAAATACTGCATTATATTATATAAAACAACGGTTGTCATTACATTAGTATCTTAATCAATTTTATAATGTCACACAATTACAAGCCTACGCTATGTGACGTTCAGGGACGCGCGAATCTATCAGTTATGACAGCTAGCTATAGTGATGTTATTACACGTTTCGTTTACAATCAAAAATAGGGAGGTGAACAAAGTAGTGGCTAATACTATAAATAATCTACCCCTATGACTAGATGGTTCTTGAGTTTAACCCGGACATACAAACATAACATACGGCCACGTGACTTACAGATAGAGTATTAGCACTAGTAGTAGTACTATTAAATATTCTGTGGTATTAGTATGTGTATAAAATGTAAGTAAGTAAGTAAATAACACTTTATTGTACACCACAAAATTAATGCACTAAGGAATATCTTCCAGTCACCTTTGAGCAGTGGAGAGGAAAGTGCCGGAATAGACGAATAAAATGTACACAAATAGGAAATACCGACAGATCCTTATAATTAAGATATATAAACATGATAGCCGGCAAGTGACAATTGCTTTGGCATTCATTTTCAATTATCGTTTCGTCGGTTCGATAACAAATAGGTAGGTACCGTTGAGTAAACAAATGTTGGATTAATCGATGCTTGGATTTTAACAATTTGGTGCGGATCCAACGCCTGGTTTATTGATTTATTTGACAATTTATAGATTACTGTCATTACTCAATGTACAGTCAAGGGCAATAATATGTGTACACTTTTGCACCCTGTTCCGTTGTGTTAAGGTCCAAAGGTGTATACATATTAATGCCCTTGACTGTACCAACCAACCAACATGTGACTGTAGTTCTTAGGAACTTGAGATATGTAAATATCAATATATATTTTCAAATGCCTGCAAACAAATTACGAAAACATTTTTGTAGATATCTAGAAAACAGAAAAACTATCAAGGCAAGTCGGCAAAATGCCAGGCTCCCAACCGGAAGAGGGAAGAGGGCCCATCCGATGAAGTTGGGGACTATCGTTTCTTTGCTCACCAGGGCCCTGTTTAGTAAACATTACAAATTGTAAATTGTAATTGTAGATTACAAGTTACAATTCTACATATTTCTGTTTAATAAAAATTACAACTTACAAATTTACCACGTCGGAAAATTCACATATTTGTAAAATTGTACCTACAATTTTACAAATTTCTGTTTAATAAAAGTTTACAACTTAAAGGTGACAATTTACATATTTGTAGGGAAAACTGCTTTATTGAACACAAAATTGTAACTACAAGTTAACAAATTTTGTAAATTGTAGTGCCATTCCTACAGGCGATCTCACTGTGTGTCGTAGCGTTACAATTTTGTCCAAGTTCAATTATTACAAAAAAAATGGTGTTGACAACGAGTAGCGAAAGTAGTGATGACACTGATGTTGAAGTAGTGGATGTAAGGCGACGACGAGTTTTACGTAAACAGAACAATTTTAGTTTTGAGCTAAGTATCATCACAACCAATTATAATAGTTGTAATTTAGGTACAGTTGGTAATTAAACCTCAATTGATTATTCTGAATATCAGAAACATTACTTACTATGGTCCTTTTCCTAAACTTTTACCATGTTGTGTAACGTAGATATCTCCAATCCCTGTTGTAGATGCCTAAAGATGTTAATTGTTCGGCAATGTCTTTCCACTTATATTTTTTTTCAACTCGTGAGTCAATTTGTCACTAAACCGCCCGAATAGCACATCCTTATTCTCGAGTGATAAGATCGTTAATTTATTATTACATTCCACTATCCCGAAAATTCACTAGTCAAATGTGATGATATAGAAAATAATTACTGACTGACGATAACGTTTTAACTATTTATATTTCAAGTCTTCTATAAAAATACATTTTAATGTAAAATTGTAACTTACAACTACCCATTTGTAAATACAATATTGTTATCTAAATCTACAGGCGTTTTTTACATATGTAAGCGTTTATTAAACAGCATTTATTATTGAAAAAATTGTAAGGTTTTCACTTGTAAATTCCTTACACATTTGTAATGTTTATTAAACAGCATTTGTCGCACATATTTTCAAATATGTTGCTTTTTTACAAAATTGTAGGATTGTAACGTTTATTAAACAGGGCCCAATTTTTTCAATAGTAAATGCTGTTTAATAAACGCTTACATATGTAAAAAACGCCTGTAGATTTAGATAACAATATTGTATTTACAAATGGGTAGTTGTAAGTTACAATTTTACATTAAAATGTATTTTTATAGAAGACTTGAAATATAAATAGTTAAAACGTTATCGTCAGTCAGTAATTATAGTGCATTTTCGAGATAGTGGAATGTAATAATAAATTAACGATTTTATCACTCATACACGAGAATAAGGATGTGCTATTCGGGCGGTTTAGTGACAAATTGACTCACTAGTTGAAGAAAAAATAAGTGGAAAGACATTGCCGAACAATTAACATCTTTAGGCATCTACAACAGGGATTGGAGATATCTACGTGACACAACATGGTAAAAGTTTAGGAAAGGGACCATATAAGTAATGTAAAGTGTGTAAAGTATAAGTAATGTTTCTGATAATCAAGTGAGGTTTAATTACCAACTGTACCTAAATTACAACTATTATAATTGGTTGTGATGATACTTAGCTCAAAACTAAAATTGTTCTGTTTACGTAAAACTCGTCGTCGCCTTACATCCACTACTTCAACATCAGTGTCATCACTACTTTCGCTACTCGTTGTCAACACCATTTTTTTTGTAATAATTGATCTTGGACAAAATTGTAACGCTACGACACACAGTGAGATCGCCTGTAGGAATGGCACTACAATTTACAAAATTTGTTAACTTGTAGTTACAATTTTGTGTTCAATAAAGCAGTTTTCCCTACAAATATGTAAATTGTCACCTGTAAGTTGTAAACTTTTATTAAACAGAAATTTGTAAAATTGTAGGTACAATTTTACAAATATGTGAATTTTCCGACGTGGTAAATTTGTAAGTTGTAATTTTTATTAAACAGAAATATGTAGAATTGTAACTTGTAATCTACAATTACAATTTACAATTTGTAATGTTTATTAAACAGGGCACAGTTGGCGCCACTGTTTACTAAGGTCCCGAGTCATAGCTGTCAAAGAAGACTTTATAAGATCCGCGCCGAAACAAAGTTTTCAATCTTGAATCTCATTAAGTTTATTAATTATAAATAACTATTCATCATATCGAGTAGCAATGCCGCAATATCGTGCAGTACCGTTTAGTTAAAAAAAAAATTTTTTTTCAAACCTTTTACATTCATCGCCAAATAATCCATAAATGCGGAATCCATAAAATTCACGGAGGAGATCACTTTTCAACAGGTAAATTAAAGAAATTTATAATTTATATCACGAAGCCCGTCAAAATCAGTGAAAAGTAAATGTTATTGGACCTCACGCGACACTAGCGCCTCTAGTGGCAAATTCACACGCGATAGCCCCCATTCAGTGGAATATCATTGGTAGGTTTATTAAAATATCCTGAAATATTCCTGGCGTTTATCTAAATTACCATCAATTTAACCATAAAAATACATGTATAAAAAAATCGCGTTTATAAAATGGATAACTAATGCCGGAAGCTAATGTACCTATTATGGATAAGAACAATATTTATAAAAATTAAAACGCGTATGACGAAGTAAATTTTCAATCGGAGCACTCTCGACTCTCCGCCATCTGTATTAAAAGTTCAAGCACTAACCTCGTCGCAGGCGTGACATCGTGGCTTGAGCCGCTCCGCGTAATGCCTAACGCAGAAGAGTCTTCCGTCCAGGGCACAGTATGACAGCTCTACCAGGAGCTCATCGCATTCGGAACACGAGAAGCAGGCGGGGTGGAAAAACGCCTGAAAAGGAAAACTAGTTGAGTACACAAGTGTTGAGGACAGCGCCATCTAGCGGCGAGCAGCGGAACTATTGTGATAAGAAATAACTGCTGAAGTTGTTGTACAAATTCTCTGAAATAGGAAATAGTATGACATAAATTTACCTCTTCACCTAATCGAGGAGCCCGCACGGTGATGCTCCCGTTCCGGATTGGTTTGTCGCAGCCTAAACACTCGATCGCAGCGCCGTGGTGTTGACCGGCAACACCTGAAATAAGACACTTTTGGTTCATCTACTCGACGACAGGTGGCGCTATAGCACTACACTTTAAAAATGTTAGCTAGCTAACTAAAATACTTCTACTATTTATAAGGTGGACGTTTTGATTGCATGTTTTTATTGTATTTATTTTTCTTGTGAAGAGTCTGGCTTATGGAGTGTGGAATGTGTCTTGGTAAGGAGCGCAATCTTATATGGCGAAACAGTTGAAAACGTGTCTAGCGGATTTGATACGCAACAAAACAAACTCTCCTCACAACCGTTTTCGCTGCGTTTTCGCCTCAGCAGTGCCATCTGAAGGCGCTACTGCAGACTATCCGCCTAGGTGGCTTGACTGGAGTGGCGACCGCTGCGCCCCCAATCTACCCGATTTGGTGTCCACATTCGGAAGTATAAAGATTGCGCTCCTTTACTTCAACCCTCCATAGTCTGGCTTAGGGAGGCGTGTCATGGTCTCCGATCGATCGCAGCCGCAAGCGGCCGACATCAGTTTTATCGATATTTTTTGCATTTAGCTGCTATTTATATTTACTAAAATAATCATTTGAGCCCACGTAATTGGAATATTTTTAGGTAATATCGATATAACTCATGTCGGTCGCATGCGGCTGCGATCGGTCGGTAAAAGTAAAGTAAAAAAGTAAGTTTACTGTCGGTATAAAAGGTACAGGTAATAATTGACAGTTTACAATAGACAAAAATTACACGGAGGCCATGAAACGCCGCCACTGGCGACCACCTAACTCACCAATGTCGAGCGCTATCTCGTTCCTCGCCGCCACGAAGTCCTCGAACTGCTTGCGGTGCGCGTCCCCGACGTGGCGCGTGTGGGACAGCGCCAGGTCCTGCTTGGGAAGCTGCGTGGCCAGCGCGCGCGTCCGCCACTCACGCCACGCCGCCGCGCCCGTGGCGCCCCCCACGCTCGGCTCGCGCTCCGCCAGCGAGGACCAGTAGAGCTCCGTCTGGAATAAAGAACGCGGGAAGTGTGAAGTGTTTATCTTTAAGTTCGAAAGATGCAAGTCTGCAAGACTGATACGCTATACCAACACATGAGGAAGATGAAATGGAGAAGCTGACTGACTTTCTACTAGAATAGTTTAGTTTAAATACTACGTACTACGTGTTCGTACCTATATTCTTCGGGTGAAAGGTAACCTACGCCGTACCTCTCGAAACGTGTACGAATGCGAAATTTCATAATTCCGGTTCTGAGAGCCTAAGATCAAAGACACAAAGTACAATTTCTCGAAAGTTTCTGTTGAACATTTGTTTCATTTTAATTTAACTAAAGCACGACACAACTTAGAAGGCGCGCTTTGAAGCACTTAAAGCCGTTGACGCAGAGTCTATTTTTGCTTAATCCACGCGCCTTCTAAGTTGTGTAAACATGTACCTACATAGTTAAAGATCCAATTTCGTGGTCAGCGATCGGTCGCGGCCGTGACCATAGTCGTTGTATGATAATGTATGGAGCCGCTTCCTTGAGCCACGACAGACTGTCGCACGCATCAGACAGCATGTTAATCTGTTCATCCGTAGGTATTCAAAATAGATCTTTAATTGAATACGTGGGTACCTACGTGACAGGAATAGGGTGTTACGTGACGTGGTACGTACCTGCTTGGCGGTCAGCCCCGGCGGGCTGTCATATCCGATCTGCGAGCGTGTTTCCCTCAGTCCGAGTCGGTCGCGCACCGACCCCAGCTCCTCGTGGTACACGGAGTGCTGCAGACGGTCGCAGCCACAGGACTTGCAGGTCTTCCTGGAATAGAGAAGACTTCATGTTAGACTGCGAATATCCATGCTAATCCCTACTAACAGGCTTGGATAAAATCCATAGGTACTACAACTTAATATTCTAACATCCTATTCTACATCCCTTAACGCATTCACTGCCACTTCTGTTTTACGAACTTTCGCCAGGTGCCACATCTGTCATTAAGGGAACACACATGTGCGTTCGAGGCACTGCGGGAAAGTCAGCAAAACGCATATATGCGTCGATGGCAGTGAATATGTTAAATGTAATTTTAGTGTACTTAGTATGTATTTTTATACATATTAATGAAAATGTAATGTGAATCTGTATGTTTAAATTTTGATAAAAGGCCTTCTGCTGAGTTTATTGCAGCGCTTCTTCTCAAGATATGGGTCTAGGAAGCGCTTGTAAATTAATTTCTGTTAAATTCATTTAAAAGTGACGTGTAAAAGTGTCCAGATGTGGCCTATTTGCTGAATAAATGTTTTGGTTTTGATTTTAACATTCTTAAGATGCCTAAGTGACTCTGTCTGTCCGTCTGCCTGTATGTTTCACGCTTCAACCGCTAGACAGAGCTAGCTAGATGAAATTCGCTATGGAGATAGTTCGAGTTCCGCGGAAGGGCATATTTATTCCAGAAAAACGCACCTATAGCTCGCGGGAACGCTAAGCGAATTTCATGCAGATGAAGTCACGGGCAGAAGCTAGTCACTACATAGTGTAAAACAAAATCGCTTCGCTGTCGGTCTGTCCCTATGTACGCTTAGATGATTTTTTATTAGGTAGATAAAGGGTTCTTGAGGAAGGTGAAGTAGATAAAGAACTTGTTATAGTTTTCTGTAAATTAGATCAAATATGACGATGATAGTTCAAGATGGCGGAGAATATTCAAGTCAGTAGTAGTCAGTCCCCGCGGGAACGTTATAATCGAATTCCACGGGGGCGAAGTCGCGGGTAGAAGCTAGTTTTAAATAAAACAAATAATCAATCATTGTGTATGAATTTCAAAGTGACGCGTGTTCAATAACAAAAACCTAAAACCCAGCATATCGCTCAAATGAATGAATGAATGAATGAATGATTTATTTAAAAATATACAAACATCTTTATAACAGGTTCCTTAAAACTAGAACTCGACTCCCTAAGTAGGTTAAACCTGAGCTTTAGGATAAGCAGCGCTCTTCCCCTTAAAACAAACTTGAAGTTACAAAAACTCAAAAAAATGACAGAGAAACAGGGAACCAATCTGTAGAACGACACGATACCGTAAGTAAGTTCTTTGACGGGAGAACAAGAGTCAACGTTTTCGTTTCTAAAACAATCGACAGACGCGCGTTCGGTGACGGAGCACTAGGTACTTTGTGTTTGTTACACGTATTGCTGATTTGCATGCATAAGTAGACCACGCACTGAGCGAAATAACCGCCGCGTTTTTAGGGAAACACGCTGGAAGAAGATCTTCAGTCACGTTTGTTTATACATAAGTTATAGTAAGTCCTTCTTCTGCCTGAAAGACAGGAATTTCCTAGCTCAGGCACAACTATTCTACTGCACTGTAAGTTAAGATTTCACTTTGTTAGTTTAAGAGAATGTACACCATTAGGATGAAAATAAATTTATTATTATTATTTATTTATAGGTAATTGTTGTCATCGTCATCGCATATCTCTGGATATTTTCTTGCAATGAAAGAACAAATAGTATTTTTGGTACGTAAGAGCTTGCGCTTGTGTAACTCATGAATAGAGAGTAGGCGTACTGGGCGTGTAACATCAGGTAAGCTACCAATGTAAAATTCCTGTAAATATAAGAACAATTGGAAACGTTGAAAAGAGTACAAGGTAATTTGGTCATTTACTGTTGTCACACATTGTCTGTACGGTACGGTCGCTTCAATCAACTCCGATGGCTTTTTAGAAAGAAGGGTCGTGGACTTTGCCAAACTTCAAAAACTGCCCGGGAAAAACCCTCATCTCTAGTGCACAGTGCGTTCTCAGCTAAAAATAAATGGTCGTGACGAAGAGCGCTTATCCCTAATAAGACAATGATCTCGCGAGGATACGTGTCGGGGCCTAACGGACGTACAGACAGCAACCCGGCTCATAACTTAGGTATGTAGAGTTCCTACGTGACGAGTAGGTACTATAGTGACTAACAAGAATGAAGATAATGGACCAATTGGCACTGTGACGCCCTATGATACCTGTTTGCAGCGGGGTAACTACTAGGGTGCAAATTGGCTGAAATGATAATTTAATAATCCGTCCCCATATTTTAATAGTACATTACAGACCTAGGGTGGTGAATTCGTAAATGTCCCAGATCGCAGGTTTCTGTGGCCCGAACCGAAGGTGAGGGCCATAAATATGCGATCTGGGGCTTTACGAATTACCGCCCGTGGTTTGTCAAAAGTTTTACGTCTTGCCTTGGCCAAAAAGTGAGATTTTCTCTCCGCGTAGCAGGCAGAAAATCCCACTTTACGGCCAAGGGTTATGTAAACTAGCTTCTAACCCGCGACTACGCCTGGGTGGAATTCTGTTATCGCGTTCCAGCAGGAACTGCGTTTTTCCGGGATGAAAAGTAGCCTATGTCCTTTCCGGGAATCCGACTATCTCCGTAACAAATTTCATTTAACCGATCCAGCGGTTGAAGCGTGAAGAGGTAATGGACAGACAGACGGACAGAGTTACTTTCCCATTTATAATATTAATACGGATAAAGACGCGGTAATTTAATTATCCGTACTCATTATTATAAATCGAAAGTAACTCTGGCTGTATGTCTGTCTGTTACCTTAGATACTAAATACAAAATTTGGTCAGAAGTGGCTTTGTAATTCCATTGCATTGCACGCAATGGAAGCGAAGAAGACTACCTTTACCTACATTGCTAAAGTTCTGACTGACAAATCAATCATTTATTCAGCTAATTGGCCACATAGGGAGGGGCACTTTTACACGTCAGGGATGAATTTACCAGCGCTTCCTAGACCCATTGCTTGAGAAGAAGCGCCGCAACAAATTCAGCAGAAGGCCTTTATTTTAAATAAATAAATAATTACGTACAAATTCAGATTACATTTGCATTAGATATATGTATAATATATATATATATATATATAGGTACATACTAACATTACATTGAAGGGATGTATAGTCCCTAACTTAAACTTAAATCTAAGATCTTAGAGATGTATAGCTATAGTCTCCAAGGGTCCAGAAAAAAAAAACAATAATAATCATGGAGATAGCCTCCATTGTCAAATAAATATAAATTTCATAGATGTGGACAGTCTCAAAATGTCGACAAAGAAGTCAGACGTTTATATTTCAGAATATATTATAATCAATCGGAAAAGAGTTTTTGTAGTAAATAATGTATTATTGTTAAGCAACTAAAGGATGCGGAACGAATGATTAACGTTGCTTGATAACAGGACTGAATGACTGAATGATGATTTCCTTGTTTATTCTATTCAACAAAACAATATGCAACTAAAACATCGATTCACAGTATCGACATTGTTTCGAAAAAACTGAAAGTTTTACAATGATGTCGTCTAGTAAAGCCCGGTTCCTATATCCACGAAACGCCTCGTTTTGCCTACGGACGGTTGATTTTTGACATTTGTTCCATAGAGAATCTGTCAAATTGGCAAAACGAGGCGTTTCGATATAGGAACCGGGCCTGTCTATCTCATGTAGTAAGGATTGGTTCTTATATTGTATTGATTTCGACTGTGTTTCCGATGTTTCGATGCACATATTCGATATGTTTCCTGTTTTTCCTTTAATAGAACAGTTTTATACTTACACAGGAAAACAACAATAATACTGATTACAATACGAACATCAGCAATTCATCATGTTCATGTTTCAACGTTCGAAAACATTGAAACGTGAAATAATGAAGTTCCATAACGAGTGAATGCGTGATCGAGAAACAACCTTCAATCCGTGACGGATCAAAATCAATGCTAGCAGACTGATCCATACCATTATAGTCATAAAACAGACATGTAAATGTCGTATAGAGTTAGAGATCTTATTGAAATGCTAAGTGCCATACAAAGGAGCGATCGTCGAGATATGATTGGGCTTGATTCTTGTGAACCATTTTGCAATTTGAACGGGTGGTTTCATTTCTTGTTGCAATATTTTGCCTGTATAATAATATTTGTAATCAGCAGTGCACACGAAAGAGAATAATATTATAGTATGGTCGGTGGTGATCAGAAATAAAACGGTTTTTGAAAAAAAATATGGTTGTCTATAAAGTCGGTTTATGGACGATAATTTTACGTGATAACGTCATATATAACATTAATGAATATGTCCCGTTACGTAGGAGTAGGACATACATCGCCATGAGGACATACATACATAGACTAATACATTGCGTCACAAAAACATTTCGTTGCATCGTACTATCGAAGGTAACTTGTAAATGTGCTCTACAATTTTAACATCTATAACAGGTTCCGGTTAGAAATGTATTTGCATGTCAAACTAACGGGATTTACAACGTTTTTGATAGGTATACGTGTGAAGTGGGGATTTGACCCTTTTAGTTTAACTGCGGGAGATAAAACGCTCCAACCGCTTCCTAGTTTTTTACAGGCAAGTGTTTCTATTTGATTAATATTGATTTTTATTGAAACATTGTAGAGCGCACGATGTACTTTACTGGTATTCATAAAAACGAGGACTGGTTATCTCTACAAACGACCAGAAAGCTAAAGGTGCAGATTACATGGAAATCGGAATCAAACAAGATGATCAAAAATATCTGATGACGATCTTACTGTCAAGCAAGATGTTTATGATCGATCATCCTTAATAGCTCAGATATATCTATGGCGACTGTACATGTGTGTCCTTAACAGTATTAGATGCATTTAGTGCGAAAAAATGAACAACTAAAAACATTGTAAGAATATTTTCATCGACAATAGAAATCGTTGGACATTCAAACTGAAATGATCATTTGCTTCTCAAATGTTTCTTTTTAGTCAGAAGATGTGAAATTGGCGAAAAACTGTACCAGTATCCAGTTTAAAAATAAAAGTTCTGCATTGATTATGGATATGAGCATTTAATTCTCAAAGAGATCAATAGCTCGATTTCTTTTTATTTGGAAGATTTGAAATTTGTGAAAGATCGTACCTGAAAATGAAAATTCAGCATTGAAATAGGTAAGTATGTATAGAACGACACAACTTAGAAGGCGCGCGGATTAAGCAATAATAGACTCCACGTCAACGGCTTAAGTGCTTCGCCGCGCGCCTTCTAAGTTGTGTCGTGCTATAAAAGATATCAATGCAGACGTAGGTATAAACATTAGGTACTGACCATTGAAGTTTGCAAAATCCAATGAAGTAGGTATAAGTCAAGTCAAGATAGATTCAAATGTACCTAATTTACGTGGAACCTTGATGGTTATGTGAGCATCGCAAATAGCCGTGTAACCTAATTACCGTAGTCGTAAATCAAACGAAAATATATTTTATGACAATGAGGGAAGGCATGAAATCCCTGGCACTGGTCACTGCAACCGATCCAAAGAAAACAAACTGATTGACAGAAATCAGTTAATTAGGTGATTTGGACCAATGTTTGTTGTAAATAGTGAAGGCTCGTTACAAATGTTTGATCAAATATTTGAACTAGGATACTAAAATTATAATTTTGTAAATAAACGTTTCGTCTTTAATATAATAAAATTAGATTTACGATGCATATAATTGATAGCAACATCTGCTTATTATAATATGCCATATTTTCATTTATCTGACATCACTGACCTTTGTGTATTTTAGAAATCACGTCATTGACTAATGAAATGACATTTCGCATTTTGTAACTTGTTTATTATCAATTGTTCTGTACTTAGACATTATTTTTTAATTACTATATTCAATCACACAACAAACAATCGCGGTTAAGAACACTCGTTTAAATAAACAGTCTTTACCAAGTAAATGATTTGACCAAACAAAATTCACCGCCCTAGGTCTGTAATGTACTAAACATTACAGACCTAGGGCGGTGAATTCGTTAATGTCCCAGATCGCAGGTGTTTGTGACCCGAACCGAAGGCGAGGGCCATAAATATGCGATCTGGGGCTTTACGAATTACCGCCCGTGGTTTGTCAAAAGTTTTACGTCTTGCCTTGGCCAGAAAGTGAGATTTTCACTCCGCGTAGCGGGCAGAAAATCCCACTTTACGGCCAAGGGTGATGTAAAAATATTTTTCACCTCAGCAGATCGAACAAGTAGACTTTGCTGTCAGAAATCAGTGAGCAAAATCGTGTTTGTTTCACTTAGTGAGACAAAGTATTTTTTTAAATCCATTTATCCCATCCCATCAGGCAATCCCATCAGGCAAAGGCGTAAGCCAATGTCATGTTTTAGTTTAATGTGATCAATTTAGTATTTATTCTAGATCAAAATTATTCAGTAAGATGCGAAACACTGATCAAGAAACGTTCGGATACGCGCAACGCATCAGTACCGCCGTGTATTTTTAGGGATTAAAATTATACGTTGATTTTACCTACAGAAAATCTTACAATTTTTGAAATGACTATTTCATGTAATTATGTTATTTGTAATCATTTTAAACTGAAGTTTTAATTTAAAGTAAACTAAAAGTTTTCAAATATTACCGAATGAATTCGAAATCATTGTACTAGTTTCCGAACATACGTTTAGAAAATTGCCGCCATTACTTCATATCAAATCATGTCTTTCTTCTTAATTTTCGACAGCTTATTTTAAAGTAATTCTTTTAAAACATGAAATTCAAGTAATCATTTGAGTGAAAGGAGTGTAAAAGAAATGTTATTTCATATTTTTCGTGATCAAGATCCTAAATCAATAATAGTCCAACCAAATCAATAAGAATAAATCCTCAAGATTCTAAACTAGAATCACTCGCTAAACGCTCGTGATTCAACTATAGAATCTTTCGCTAGCTCAGGACTCAAATATGGCACTCGAAGCAAAAAACAATTTTGCTCTCTTGTACTTGTTTTAACAAATCGACACAACAAAGAAATGTTCCTTTACACAAATGAAATCTACAGAAATTTGGCCCACCTATTGGATGCTTATAAGACCTGAAGAAGGATTCACTCTCCTTTTATAGTCCATTTATCCTATTAAAAACAATCTGTTGGAAATATGACTTCTTTCACAGTTCTTGCAATAAAGAAAAAATAACCCTGTAATAGGTAACTAAAGTAAAGTAGCGAAGAGTTTATTTCTGTGGTAAGATTTTTTAAACTACGATGGGACAAAGGAGGATACGAGCTACGTACTTGCTTAATTGGAGGAAGTCATCGTCGCCCATCGGAAATGTTTAGCACCAGAGGAATCGCCAAGGCCTTAGAAGCCTATGTGAGGGTTCTATCAATTTCGAGAATCTCCATATCATATAGTTAATAGCGCGACGGAAACACCTCATGACTTAGATCATTTAATTCCCCAGTGCCATTTGTACGTTCTTGGTGAGCAAGAATCAATTTACGTAAGTTCTTTCCCTATTTGTCGAAGTCAGGACTAAAGGGATACAAACAATGCGGGTCAATGTCCTCGAATGCGTATGCGCTTGCGCATACCAATTAAATAGATCCTTCGAGTCGTGGGAAGTAATTAGTGTAAGCACTGTCAGCATTTGAATTACGGGACTATTACTATTGTATACAAGTCGGTCAATTATGATAAAGAACTCGAGATGTTCAGCATTTTTCAACGTTTAGTCTGCTCAACCCCAAGCCCAAGGCTTTTATAGCCCAAACCCTCTCGTGATGAGAGGAGGCCTGTGCCCAGCAGTGGGACGCAAATAGGCTGTAGTAGTTGTAGTAGTAGTAGTCTGCTCTGTACTCAGAATATAGTCCAAATCCTTTCGTGATGTCCTATGACCAGTAGTGGGAATAGGATTGGTGGTGGTGGAATATTCTGCTGGAATATGTACTCTTACATATTTTAAATAGCTTCACATTGTAATGTGAAATAGTAATAGTAGGCGTAATATACTGTAGTACCATTACAATCTTATTTACACTATAGATAGGTACGAGTAGTCTCGTTATTAAAGTAATAGGTTGTTTTTTATGTATATCTTAGTTAAAAATCTTCAACTGCCTTCTTGAAGGCACTTATCCTATTTGATCTAATTATTTTAAAGTTCTATAATAAAAATATATATCAGTAGTTATATAAATCAAGTTAAGAACCTACATGACGTCATAAATAAATAAATAATTACCGTTTATTTGTTTTATTTTACGGGATTTAAAAATCGCGAACGTATCATTGGCAGTCTGGACAGTTTCCAACCGTTGCGAATATTATTCAAATAAATATTTCACTGAGAATAAAATCGGTCAAGGTGGAAACAATTATATTTGACCGCCGATATTATAACGGACTTAAATAAATAGTTGCCAAGAAACTACTTACTAGATATCATCTCAATCTCATTCTCATTTGCTTCTTGATGGATCTATCACTATAGACAGATCTCCTTAAAGTGACCAATAAGTAAAAGTAGTCTTTAACATACTCATAACACAAGACAGGCCCCAGTACAGATCCCTGTGGAATGCCGCTTCCTACACAACGCTGCTTATACTTTCCATTTATCCCTCCTAGGCAATAATTGTCCCAGACAAAGATTCCCAATGGCCACCAGAGATAGATAGACACCCAATGATATCGGGGGGTCTCTAATGATCTTGGAATATGTCATTCTGAACAATCAACCAAAATTCTCCATGGCTTAAGCACTCAACAAGACTTGCTTTTTAGGGTTCCGAAGTCCACAAGGAACCCTTATAGTTTCGCCATGTCCGTCCGTCCGTCCGTCTGTCCGCACTATTGCTCGGAGATGCTTAGTTCTAGAAAGCTGTAATTTGGCATGAATATACATATTAGTTACGCTGACACAGTGGGTACAATAAAATTTTGAAATATATTTTTTTTAAAGGGACCCTCCCCTACTCGTAAAGTGGGGATGTAATTTTTTTTTCTTGCTTACCCCATGGTGCGGCATATTGTTGAATAGGTCTTAAAAATATTGTGGGTTTCTTTAAAACCATTTTTTGATTAAGTGATGCGTTTGTGAAATATTAAGCTTTAAAGTGCTATTTTTTGTTAGAGTCACGTGCCCCCCTGCCAGCTAAATGGTGGTATTTGGATGTCTGGAAAAAACACGGTTGTGGCATATATAAAGTAGTTGAAAGGAAAACTATCACAGCTAAGTAGGCTGTACAAACTTACGAGTCATAGTCGACCAACTTATGAAATGATTAAAAAACCAATGATTTTTCTCGAGCGGCAGGGGCGTCGGGCGGGCACGTCATACCACAGGCTAGCTAGATGCTAATAAGTCTTAGAAAAGTACTGTGGGCATCGTCAACTTCGGAACCCTATACTTTGCGCGTGGCCCGACACGCACTTGGCCGGTTTTTTTTAAGTACGGTCTGCAACGACTGTAACAAGTACATCCAGCGGCGACCGTTGGTTTGTTTAAATATCTATTGTATCAACTTAATAACAATAATTTCTGTCCACGCTTCCATCAAAACATAAAGCTATGATATTTCCAACACACCATTATCATTTGGAGCAATTCCAAAACAAGATAATGGCGGAATGGCCGTTAATGTCAAAACATCACCCACGAACGTCGAGAATTAAATCCAACATTGTTCATCTAACTGTGACTATAAGGCGTCTTTTATTATTATTGTCTTACTACTTAGAAGTAATGAAAATTTTACACAAAATACACCTTTCAAAGTTTGATTTTTATATGAAAAACGCAGGGTGCATAATATTTTTGAACAAGGCATATCGCATAATAATCGCAATATTAAAATATTATAAACATCAATACAAGTGTTTGATAAACAGCATTTTTTTTACACTGTTGTTAAATGGTGACGCCAAAATGTTTGTACATACCCAATCCACGACTATACCTAACTAGAGAAATGTTTTCTAAACAATTGCGTATATAACAAACAAACAAGTTCCATTTATTATTAAGGCCGTTCCCTGACCCAGCATCGTCAAATTGCTCATTTAAGATCATACTTTTCTAAGAAATGTTAAAATTAAAAATATGAAAAAAACATATGATTATATCATCCTTCCATTGTTACACGTTTTACGAAACTTCGCTCGATACAATTTAATTCCAAAATAACCTCTAACTCGGAATTTGAATCCAACTTTACTCCAGTTTATTATATCAAACTGTGTAAAACTAAATATATCAGAAAATTTATCCATATTATATGCATACATCGACAGCTTTATAAATGCCATGTTTTTAGCCGGTATTTTTATAGAAATTAAAACGCGTCAAATACTAACTAAATCGGGCATTCTGTGCGTAGCGCTTTCTCTTTCACTCGTTGCACGAGTGACAGTGACGGCTGAGCTGGGTATATGAATGCCCTTAGGTAAGAGACGCGAACGTGAAACAATCTAAGACCACAAAACAATATGAACATGTCATTCAGGTGATTCTGGATCTGGAACGGACATATTTCGGATATTCGGCACATCACTATAATTAGCATTTTTTTGAGACTGATCTATTTTCATTCTATTCGCGATGTTTTGAGACCGTTAGTCCAGGGAGTCTGTATCAACATCCTCTTCATCATAATTAGCACATCAAAGTTGGATATTCTTAGCGCGATTGACAATTAGCTTCGCTTACAAATGTACAAAGAAGTCTAATTCGAAAACCGTTTCGAGGGATAGAGCTTAGCAACAAGTATTTCTAATTGTGGTTCAAAAATACATTAATGTTAGCAACATATTAACAAATGTTTGTTTGACCTTAGTTTGACCTTATAGACACTATGGTACTGGCATTGAAGTTAATATAACTTGTGTCAAAAAAGAAATAAAGAGAAAGTCTAGATTGTCTTTGACATAACACATGTCAAACAAGGATTAGCTGCCAAGTGTCAACCGTATTCAATATCAACATAAATACGTACTTGGATATTTATACTTTGAATAATTATAAAATGGCAGAATACAGAAAATGTTTTGTGCCTTGGTGCAATAACAATTCGGCTTCGACACCTGACAAAATAATTGTTCGCATCAGGGAGGATTTGCGTAAGGAATGGTGCCGGGCGGTTGATGTCGAATACTTTAAAGTTTACACGCAATATTGTTGTGAAGATCATTTTGATGTGAGTATTATTGAAACAATAGAAATGAGAACTTAAGTAGAATAAATTAAACTTACTTAACACATTACCTTGAAATGTAAATATAACGTTATTATGTTAAGAAAAGGTAAGTATATCCTTCATTCATTAAAACTAACAAAGTAATGAAATGCAATAATCACACCTTTGTTAGTATAAATTCAGTCTTAATAGTTAGAGGCCGACATTGTAGTACATATATAATTTCAGCCGAAGGAAGATTTGAAGAATTACTCATCAGTCAGAAAATTTAATGAAAAACCAGCTCTTAAGCCTACTGCCAAGCTTCGCGATGATCGAATACTAAGTGTGCAGAGTGTGGTATGTAGTAGTTTCTTATTTTCTCATATTTCTTGTTTGTATCCCTATAAAATGACTGCATCTAACCCAATCAGAATAACCCTCGTGCCCTAAACACTGTACTCTACTTTAAGAGCCTTCATTATGTTACGATTGTATAAAATTCTATATTTTTGTGAAACAGAAAATATTAAGACTTGTAATATTATCACTAGTAAATAATAACTAATATACTAGTTAACTAATATTTACGAGAAATAGGGCCCTGGTTGGATAGTTAGCATATTTTTTTTACCATTAACCAGGCTAGTTGATTGGTTAGTAATATGAACTTTTAGAAGGCTACATTTTCAGAAATAATTGATCAAGAAAAAAATATATCTGTCATAGTCAGGGTTCAGAACCGGTATTTTTTTTAAAACCCCGAAATAGTCCAATATTATGAATTATTTTACGCTCTTTATGTAGAACTTAATCATCTATTTATGTAACATTGTATCAAAGAACGAAAAGAACGAAAAAAACAACGTTATTTTTGTATGGAGCAAATACCGGTTTCCGATCCCTGGTCATAGTAAAAGTATGTTGCTAGATACAATTGTCATCAAGTTGCATATTTTCAGGAGACAACTTTAGAGCTTCCACTGCAATCATCTTCTGAATCTGAATTGTACAAGATACTAACAGAGCCACAACCAAGTACATCAAAAAAGAGAAAGTATGAGACCTGTGTTGGTAGTGCCACCACATCTAGTATTTCTGAGGATGTATCACAGCTTCCTATTAAGGTTTGTTACAAATTGTTGTTGTTTGTATTTGTTAGGTACCAATATAGATATATGTATGTATCCAGGTGCTAGCCTTAACCTGCAACCAGATAGCACTGAAAGACCATGCTCAGAGATTGTTTCCTGTGGCAGTGGCAGGCAGGAGGCCTATGTCCAGTAGTGCATGACTGTGGCTGATGGAATACATTACTAAGTAAATATTATATCGTTGAGCTCTAAGGAGTATCTGAAGAGAGATAGGGGTGCTAGAGAGCTTTTTGATATGTAACACTATATTTAAAAAAAACAATCAATTTATGCATTAAAACCTTATTTTTAACAAAGCTACTAAAAGCAGATGTTTTTAGTTTTAGGAACAAATTATTCAGATTCATGCTAAGTTTATTGTCCTATATAATACTGATTAAATTTATTACGGGTTCACTTAATAAATTGAATCAGCAAAGAAAGTCTGTGATGCTTGATCATGCTTTATTTAAAATATTTTTTTTATATTTTAGGTCAGCGTGCATACACAGTGCAAAACAATAATGTTGGATAAAACTACACAATATAAAGTAAGGAAACTGCAACATACATCACCACCAAAGGTGTCAACTCCTCGCACGATTTCATCGCATGTATCAAGCAGTCCTTCTATGTTTGATGGTGGTTCAGACATAGAAACATCTGATCCAAATAGTACAGTAGAAAAATTGACTAGGCAGGCACTTTTTGTTAATTTAATTGAAACCAAACCAAAAATGTATCTAGGGTTACCTGAGAGCCATTTATGGCTGATTGACCGAATAGTTGAAAAAAGCGTAGTTGCAACAACTCGTGTTTGTCTTATATTAACTTTATTCAAAATAAAACAGAATGACACAATTGAGAGAATGAGTGATCAATTTGAAATGTCTCGATCAGTAATTTCGAGCATGATTTTCGAAGGCATTCAAATTCTTTGCTCATACTTACAAAATGTAATATTTGTACCGACTATGAAGCAAATTAAAATAAATTTACCATTAGCTTTTAAAATCAGATACTCAAATGTACACACCATTTTGGACTGCTTTGAAATTCAAATTTCTAAACCATCTAACCCTCAAACACAAGCTCAAAGTTGGTCTCAATATAAAGGTTGTAATACCATAAAGTTTCTGATTGGTTGCTCTCCTAATGGATTTGTGAGCTTCATATCAAAGGGATATGGAGGTAGAATGTCTGACAAAGCCATAGTTGAAGTAAGTGATTTTATAGGCACTTTGCCAGCAAATTCTGTTGTAATGGCTGATCGAGGATTTAAAGAAATAGAATCCTTATTGGTACCAAACAATATTGTACTACTACGACCACCCAGTGTATTTGCAGGAACCAAGCTAACAAAAACACAAGTGCTTGAAGGCAAAGTCATAGCTAGCTTGCGGGTTCATGTCGAACGCGTCATAAGACGTCTAAGAGAATTTGCATTGCTAAAACCACATTCAGTTGTGCATTACAAATATATCTCATATTTAGATGAAATAGTGGTCATAGCTTGTGGTCTAATTAACTTACAGAATGAAATTATAAGAAAGCAGTAATATACTTACCGCCTGTTTCACAAACGTCTATTAGAGACTTAGCCGACAGATACCCATTGAGTTACTGGTCGAGTAGGGCTTACTTTACATTTGTGAAACAGGCCCTTAAATTAATTAAATACATAATAAATAAGGGTGGAATAAAGAATATTGTAATTTTATTGTAAATAAAATATAATATTGAATTAACAAAATGGAATAATTTGTGCATTTGGTGCAAACTACAGTTTGCACCAAATGCACAAATTATTGTATTTTCATTTTGGAATGCTCAGATTTTACAATATGTTATTGTTGTATCTGTGTGTTTTGCGACAATAATAGTACTTTACAGACCTAGGGTGGTGAATTCGTAAATGTCCCAGATCGCAGGTTCGGGCCATAAATATGCGATCTCAAGGGTGATGTAATAGTACATTACACACCTAGGGCGGTCAAGTAAAGAAAGTCTCAGATCGCGGGTAATTGAGGCCCGAGCCGGAGGCGAGGGCTATAATCTAGCGGTCTGAGGATTTCTTTACGACCGCCCGTGGTTAGTATACGATTTTACGTCACCACCTGGCCGTGAAGAGGGATTTTTCGTAGCGCCCAAGGGCGGTAAATCCCGCTTTTCGGCCTGGTGTGACGTAAATGACTTTTACATCACCCTTGGCCATAAAGTGGGATTTTCTGCCCGCTACGCGGAGAGAAAATCTCACTTCTTGGCCAAGGCAAGACGTAAAACTTTTGACAAACCACGGGCGGTAATTCGTAAAGCCCCAGATCGCATATTTATGGCCCTCGCCTTCGGTTCGGGCCACAGAAACCTGCGATCTGGGACATTTACGAATTCACCACCCTAGGTTTGTAATGTACTATTTTTTCTTTGGCAAGTTTTAGAAGAATAATGAACAGCCCCTAACAAGGAATCCCATCATCTTTTCCCTTGGTAGGTACCATACTACTACTAAATAAAAAATCTATAATACCTACAATACTTGAAGTTTTATTTTTTCGCACTCTCTAATAACTTAGGAAAAATAAATTTAGTCCAAAAATTTGTGGCTTCTTTTAACAGCTTTTTTAAATATGTTTCATCATAATCCATACAATATATATGAACCTCTTTATTGGTTTCAAAACCAGGGTCAGCTACACAAAACAATCCTCGGGTCTTTCCACAGGCCAACATCTGACAATTTATTTGTGCTTTGTACCTGTTTTGCACTTCATTGTCTTTTACATATGAAGTAAATGTTTTAGCTGACTTTGGGCATTTCACTTCTATTACAAAGTCATCTGATACACCATCAGGTGAAGCTCCTATTATGCTATTTATTAAAGCAAATCCACAAGTATCTATTTCTGAATTTATACTCTTCTCAATTTCCTTTATAACTAACTTTTCCAGATTTTTTCCTCTCTTTATAGCAGCAGTTTCAGGCACTTTATACCCACCTAAAATTTGTTGTACTAACGTTCCGTCAGTTTGGCAATGAGCTGCTTGATGTAAGATGGAGGCTGTAATTCGTCCTTGTCTTATATAATGCCAGTATTTATTGTCACTTTGTTTTAGTGTCTTGTTTTCAATTTCGTCTACAACTTCCTCTGTTATTAGACTTTTTGCATATTTTATGAACTTGGCACTAGTATGATTTGATTCTTCCGGCACTTTTTCTATAAACTGTAGCATGATGTCATATAAATTATAAGACACTGGGTTCTGCTTGCACATGTTAACTATTAACGAATCTTCTAAGCCCCTCTTTTTACACTCTTCTAAAAAGTCCTCTAGTATAAATGGATCTTTTGGTGCTACTCTAGGTCTTTTAGCCTTTGGAAACATATCTTTACTTGCCAAATGGTCCATCTTTGCATTTGACAGAGCTGGCTTCTTCCAGAAACATTCTACAGATGTTGAGGATGGCTGATTAGACATTTTAGCTAGCCAGAATAATATTAGAAGAGAATGTTTACATCCGCCTGCAAAAAAATTACAATAAATCAATCACTAGCCTTCCTTCTTGACTTTACCCGAGTTTAACAATCACCCCTTTGCTACATACAAAGCTAGGTGACATAAATATGTTCCATGTTAAGTAAAGTTTTAATGTGGTCCAATTTTTCCTGAGTTTTATTTTAGTTGCTCATTTTAAACAATCATACAAAATCTCCATTGTCACTTTTTAATATTAGTATGGATTGCTCTCTTTTTTATTACAAAGAAAGTGTAAAATAATAGAAATAAAAGCATGCTGCTTGTTTAGTACAGTGACAACCCATGCTGTGGATGTAGTAGCTTGCTGTATTTATATAATTATGGTCAAAAAAGGGTATATTATCAGAAGACCCCTGCTGGAAACCTGCATGCATCTGCGAATTAATTCAAAGATGTATGTGAAGTCCCCAATGGGGCACTGGGCCTGCGTGGGGACTATAGCCCAAACCCTCTCGTGATGAGAGGAGACCTGTGCCCAGCAGTGGGACGCAAATAGGCTGTAGTAGTAGTAGTAGTATCAGATCATTTGCGTTTTTTATTCTAATAACCCATGCATGACAGTTTCTCAGACAACAAACCTTCTGATGCTGCACAGTCTTCACAGGCTGACTCAAGGATAATATTGTCAGTTTCGTTTACTTTAACTCTAACATTGTAAAGCTTAGAATTAATTCTGTGTTCTGGAACAACTTTAGCTTTTACGTCACACATATCTTTTGTTCTTTTAACCTGAACATAGCCCACAGCCGAGGTTAAGTAGGAATCTCTTGACGACCTGAAAACAGAAAATAATTATATTAGATAAAGTTCAGTATTTACAGTGTAATTTATTCATTTGAATATGTATGGGTATACTCACATAAGTATTTTAGTTCCTCTTATTTCTGCAACATTATGTTTGTTGCTACTCGCTATGTATTCACATATGAGTACATTGTCGATTTTAGGTAGATTACGTGAATCTGCTTTAACAAATGCATCCTCGGTACTGCCGGTCGTCTTTTTCGCACTAGTAGACATTATTTTAGCAAGTTATTTTGTTTAGGTCCTGTTAAGTCTTGTTTTTGTTAGGTTAGAGTACGGCTACGGTCAGGCATCTGGGAATTGTCAATGTCACTGTCACTGTCACTACGCCAACTTTTTTCTAAACATTGTACGCCAAGGTGAACATAAAATGACAATAACTCATATCGGGATTTTGTGACTTTAAAAATTCAATAAATAATTTATATCGTAACTATAATCCAAATCCTTCAAATTAGTATCTCAAATTTCACTATTTTACAATATCCAATTGTTAAAAAAATATATACTATTATGTAAGCGAAGCTAATTGAAGGCCGTTTGCTCGGACCGGTGTCGTCGATGGGAAATTGACATTTTGGCAGGACCCGCTGACATAAACATTTTATTTATGTATAATCGCGAGACTGGTGGAAATACCTCGATTTTTTCTATCCATGTTAAGTAATAGTTTGGCTATCTTAAACCGTATGGATAATTCGATCTTGAGAATACTTATTGAAACTTTAAGAGATTATCTTCCTTCATCCTTCTTGTAATTACTGGAAGATGAGGTCCCTAATTAATAATAGCTGGTTATTGCAATGCAACTGTGAGTCAGTTCTCTCGCACACCACTTTGAACAACTAAATATAGGCGAGCGATTCTTCTACTAAAGTGGCAACAAAACTCTCCTTTCTAGTCATTTTCTAAAGTGACACTCTAAAAGTAAGGATAGGTAACCTTACTTTACATACTGCCGATTGCCGTACGTATTTTGGGACCGCGACGAAACAGTGTGTCACCGTGACCGTAAACAAAACACAGAATAAGTTACAGTCGTTCTAGTTGAGAGAATCAGAAAATATCGACATTTATATTGTGCACTAAAGCGTACCAAACTGCAACTCTGTCTGACTGAACTCTGAAGAAAAATATTATTTTTATTTCTCTGTGAGGTCGAACTGAAACACCGTACCTTCATTGCTGTAAATTAATACACTCGTTTTTTTTCAGTTTTGCTCTATAGCTAAATGACCAAAAGAGGCACATCCCCTTGGCAGAATTCAAATTCAAATACAATAATTTATTCAGCAAATTGGCCCTATAAGGGCACTTTTACACGTCAGAAAAAGAATTTAGCAGCGCTTCCTAGACCCATTGCTTGAGAAGAAGCGCCGCAACAAACTCAAGTAGAAGGCCTTTTTTCAAAATTTCCACATAGTTACAAAATTTACATTACATGAACACAGAGAACAGAACACAGGAATAGTACCTGGGGCGCAATAAATAACTAAAAAGAGTTATGATGATGATATTGCAATTTACGTCGAATTTTTTAGACCCGTTTCTGAGATTGTTAATAATAAGATAAATAAATAGACAAGGCTAAGGTTAGCTAGTTTAAAGAATAAGATAAGATTGTGATACAGTCAAGGGCATAGATACCCGACACAGCATAGACCAGTGGTGTGGCAACGACTCTAGACAGAAGGTAGGTAGGTGCATAATATTTTGATGCTTTGGCAGAAGTATATCTTGGCGGTGTCAAAGTGCTGGAGTGTACGTACAGGTAGGAATATTTTTCACCGTTTATAAATTCCGCGTCCGCTAACGTGTGAAACCGAAATAAATTTGAAAACGTTCTGGAATATCCGGTGGGTGTCAATGTGGGCTTTGTTATGGAGAAATGGCGCACGTCACTGTTACAGTACGAAAAATTAAACGTTCGTTTTTATGGAACTTGTGAGATAGTGCAGAATTTGTAAAGGTGTAAACTTTAAATAGAACGCTTAGTCAATATCGGGATAAAAAGCTAAACTATATTAGTTTACTCTAGGTCTAGAGAGTTGCAGTTGTTTAAAACTAAGACTATTGTAACAGAACTAAGTAGAAAAACTAAGACGTAATAAATAAAGTAACGTGTTTATAAACAAGTGAGATGGTACAGACTTCCCTAAGGTATATCCAAACATGATCTTGCTTGACATTACAAAAAAATAGGATTTCTTAAAATGAAACTTGGGTAATTTTGCTCAATGAAAAAGCACATTTCGTATATGAAAAGTGTCTGAATAACGAACGGCCTCTCTTCTTCTTGTAAACAGTAGTACATCTCAGAACTCTGCTCGCTTACTTTCTTCAAGCCTTAAACCCACATAAAAACACATTAACTGAATTCAATTAACAAAATCGAGCTTCGACGAACCCTCCCCATCGCAAGATAATGTTTGCCTGCAGCTGATTGCAAAGCAAATGGAATGGGCTTGGTTTCCATTAGGCAAAGGTCGCGGCCGCCACAATTAGATGCCCTGGACACGCGTGTATCTGGATTTATTCTCGGAATCGGGAATGCGGCCTTTGGAACGGTCTACAGATTATGATTTGTCAAACTGTCATTGCTCTAGTAAGGTTGAGCGCGATGAAACGGTTCGAACGCATTCGAGATGTCCTAAGACAAAGGTTATACGGTAATTCTGGCATCAGTACGAGGAGGAGGACACACACAGAACGCGAAAACAGGGGTTTTTCCTGTGGACAATGCAAAAGTTAATGACTTGGTTGGGTACACATAAGTTATGTTTTTATCATACAGGTTACAAGAGAGAATTTGTATGCACATGTATGTAAAGGCCCAGCAAGAAATTAGGCTTTTAAACCCCTTAAGTTTGGGCTGTCCACAGGAAAGATTTGTAATCTTAACTCATACTAAAAAATGTGTATGACTCAACTATGTGACTGCAGCAAACAAATTGCGCAATAATATCTGCAATTTTGACCTACACTAAATGCTAAGCTATACATTCAAAACGTGTTGTTCATTACTGTTTTTTGTAACCCAGCTCCATCCCTCTTATGAGATTCGTCAGAGTGATCTATTATACATAGTTCTGTTCTTCTGCTCGGCGCACCGTAATAAAGCCGTCGAAAAGCAGATCAGCCGTTGAACAAGGTGGGAACAAGTTTTCCAATCTTTATTATTTTCATGATCAATAAAGTATAATTTGACAGCTGCAATGTCCCATAGGTCGCTAATGGACGTGCAAGTTTGCCTAAACCTGCGAAAAACATACTTGATTGACGGTGTTTATAATAATCATGTCATCCATCATACGATAAAATCATTCAACGCCCTTCATCAATATTCCTTTTACATCATTCAAATTAAATCTATGGTCAGTATGCATTTGCAATTTAATGGAGCCCATCAACAAATGCCAAGGAAACCGAGGAATCATTCGATTTGATTGCCAAATAGCCGAATGATAGGACACAGGCCGTTAAAGCTGGAACGGCGGGCATCAGCTGGTCGTTACTGCTTTAACGATCAACCTAATGAGCGATAATGTTTTTCTTTAGTCTGAATGGAAGAAATGGCGTTGGAAAATTTCTAAAAATTTTATGCCGCTTTCAGTTGCACGGATCTCGAATAGTCTTGTAGAGAATGGAACCGCTCCTTCGCCTGAATCATGGGTTAGTAGAGGCTCGTCATATACGTATATACCTATGATTAACGTTAACGACGGCCGGATTGGTCCAGTTGGTAGTGACCCTGCCTTCTGTTCCGATGGTCGCGGATTCGAGTCCCGCTCGGGGCAAACTTTGTGTGAAGAGCACCCATAGTAAAAGCTTTGCTTAGTTTGGGGCTAGGTCAATATGTGTGAAATGTCCCAAGATATTTATTTTATTTTTATTTATTTTATCCTTGCTACTAGGAACGTGAACGTTTATTGCAATAGTGAACACATTATGTTTTCCTCGTTTTCGTTCACTAACTCATGTAATCTCTTGATCCTCATCATACTTTCCATAGGGTAACTTTAATCCTGAAATAAATTAACCTTAAAAATACACTTCTTCTTCACTATTTTTTGTACATATTAACCACATAAGTATTCCACGAAGTAAGTACTTAGTTCTTATCAAACTATATCTGTCGGTATCAATGAATTAAATATAGTAATCCGTATGATACGAGCGTGAGATTTAGTACTTGACCAAAATAGATTAGGTAACGTTTATAATTATAGACTACACGCAAAATACAAGTCCAATACCTTCAGAATCCAGAGATACACGTACCTATGATGTCAATCTTCTTTAACGTAATCCATTCACACTCTATTTGGTGTAGGTACGTACTCCTCCTTCTCAGTCGTTGAGGTACACTCTTGACAGAGTGGTCCTGGTTGCGTACCTACGTGTAGAAGATGCTTGTAGATGTCCAGTTAGTGAATGGTAGATTTTCCGTCTTGAACTGCTCCCCTGGCAATAAGTCTCCCTCCACCTTTGACAGTTCGTTGCTCTGCGTTGGCGTTAGTCAACGCTATTTTGATGTAGATACCTACATGAATCTTTCTTCACCATATCCATCCACATTCAATATACCAAATTCACATTCACACCTAATAACTCTTCTTAGGGAGATGACTCATCCCTCCACTGACATGCCAAAACCTTTTCTCCTTATCTGTTACTGGTACAAGACTTACCTAATAACTAAATCGATGATGTCCTCCTGTTCAAAGGCCTTGCAGTACAGGTGTAGGACTTTGAGGCAGGCATACTGCAGGCCTGTCCAGGTGATGTCAGCAGCCTTTAGGGCTTCGTCCCAGGGGCAGTTCTCGTGTCTCGTGAGACACAGCATGCCTTGCTCGGTCTCGGTCGGAGGCATCAGGTCTTTGCGACTTTTTCACTGTTTTGAGCACTGTTCATGACCCGAGAGATCACTTGTTCGGGCCTTTTTTATTCACTGTTTAGTATCTATGACCATTAACAAATTGTGTTTTTAGTGCCTTGATTTCATGCGTAATCGCTCGGGAGTGATTTTCGTGTTAATTTTAGATTCGATAGTGCAATGCAAATCCTATTAGAACAGGAAAAAAAATGAGTTTAAGTGAACTCCATTGAACCACAGTGTCAGTCAATGTGAATACAGGTACTCAAGATTCAAGAACTAAATTTATTATCCAGACGATTTATTGTTATTCCCCTACCAGGGTATACTTAGACGGCTTATTGCCATACTAATATTACCTATAAATGCAATAATAAACTACCTTTATCTTCCCTTACTGATATTTCCAGATAGTGTTGCAAGGATATTATTATTAAGTAATGAGAAGCTTGGAAGCAATGAAATTACCGAACAGGACATTAAGTAATGTGCAATGCAATCAAAGTACACTGTTCACCTGCTGTATTGAAATAAGACTTGACAATTTGAGTAAATGGGACGATTAACTCAAGGTTTCACGAGAAACATTGACTCAAAATGTGTCAAGTTGCAAGAATCCTCCGGATAATGCATATTTTATTCAATTACGCATAAAATAAAGAGCATATTAGGTGTGAAATCGTCTGGCACATTCGAAGGTTTTGTCTTTGGTTCAAGAAACGGAAAATTGTTCATGAAGGAAGTCGCTTAAGTGTAAATGTCCAAAGTTTCTAGTAAATAATGAAATCGAATAAATAATAAGTAGTTTACATACCAATAATAACTGGAACTTAAACCGTAAGTGAATAATTAAATTGTAATGTATTTTTGTTTGTTTTTCCTTACTTGGTAGGTAATAACTTTAACCTAATAAACAACTCAGCGTATTTATATTACTTACATAATTCTGACAACCCCTAGATTTACCAATATATCATATAGGGGCTAATATAATTCCACCTATTCAAAATAGGTACGTCCAAGCTACGGATCATTACATCTACCTTTTACTCGATACATCTTTTAAACTAATACGAGCCATAAATAGAAGTCTGTACTGTAGACTAACGAAACTCATACTAAGTATACAAGCGTTGTACCAAACCGAATAAGGAATATAAGTGGACCACGACGGAGGAAGTGGTAATTTAAACAATTTCTACCATTGTCTCGTCTAACGCGGTTTAGTAAACTGTGGTAGTATTGGTGTGGTAGTTGGTAGGTATACGATTATCATGATTCATGAAGTACTGCAAACAGGCCTGTGTAGGTAGTTCTTTTAAATATTTACTATAAACAACTGGCCGAAAGTCGTTGCCGTGATTGACTATTTCAAATTGACTATGGTACATAACAGCATATTGCGTCCCATTCAGAAAGGGAACAAACCGGGTGGATTATCAAACCCATCTTTTGAGGTTTCTCATGATACTTGCCTAATTTTCTACCATCGAAAAGGTAAATATCAATGAGATGTTTCACATGTATGTATACACATACTTATACATTGCTAACTGTTAGCTCTTTCTTTACACACACACGACACACAGGACTTAGCGGTGCTACCAAAGCAAGCTCATATTTATGAAACTACTACGATTATCTTCCTCTCATTCATATATGTATTTCACAAGACTATCACGAAAGGGACACAACTTTGCCCGCAATAAACTCAGCATGCTTACTATCTTGCCATCGGTACGACACCATAAAAATAAATGAGCTCAATAAAATGCAGCAATTACGCGTTCGCTTTTTAATTTGCGGCGTGTGACACAGATTGTAAATAAAATGATTAGTTGAGAGAATGCTAGAGTCACTGGCTGGTTAGAGATGGTGAATGGTGATGTTGGCGCGAAGTCATTCTCCAAGCAATGTTTACTTTTTTTTAAAGATTCTGTAAGTTTATGATTATGACTACGGAATAAAATTGCACGATTGTTTAAAATATTTCGGGTTTAATTGAAAAAAGTAAAATTAGGTACTTACACCGTAGTTTGATTCAGTTTTTTTTTAAATATCATTTCATTCTGTTTGAAGAAATCAAATTAATTTGAAAATTTTCAAGATAATAAAACAGATTAAGTACTTAATCCAAATAAATTAATCCTGAAAAAATTTAAGCTCTTTTGAACTTAATTTAACATCAAATGTAACCCCATCCCTAAACTCTGAGTACCTAATTAAAATAATTCCAAATATAGTATGCAGTAATCAGGATAGTTATGTCCATTTTTAGATATAATTAATTTAAGCGATTCGTGTCCATAAACAAGTGCACAAAATAAGGCAAATTTAATGAGGGTCAAGTAGACCGACTCTGGGTGGCAATATTTTTCAAGTTATTTATGCGACTATTATTCGAAGTACATATATGACGGAGGAAGAGTTTATTTATACACTATATCCCGGAATAAAGTATAGGAATGAAACGTGATATGTTTTAATAAAAAATGTTTTTTTTTCAGTCATCGAATACAGTCGATTCCATAGAAAGACTCAAGTTTTTTTTTGTATTTTTGTAATAATTCCTCGATTTAGGTACTCAAAATACACATAAATAAAGGAAAAGAAATGTTTTTTTTCTATACATAAATTATCATTACGTTATATCCCTACCAATTCGTTTGTGCACTTTATCCAGGAAGACACTGTTTTTCTGCCGTATATAAGAGTAAAAGGCAGTCTTCTGACACTGGTGACTTGTCAGAAAACTGCCTTTTAATATCGTACGGCAGATTTGCGCATTACAAAGAAAGAAAAATATTTTGAAAGTAAAATCTAACCATATACCTACCTAATGTTTGCCTCAAAGATTTTCAGTTTATGCTAGCCGTATGAACATTAATGTTGTATTCATGTAACCTCCTTCAACAGATAATTAAATTATGACAGTCACAATGCCAAATGAGAATATTTATCACTGAAGAAACATTATTTAAAACTCACTGACGTCGCAATGTAGTTTTATAACGAATAGGCGTCGTAAATTCAGATTTTACTTTGATTTCGTTTAATATATGAGTTTAGGTCCATCATGAAAAATAAAGTGGATTGGATATGAGTTTTCTTTTTGATGATATGAAAATTAATAGATTGGGAAGGCATGAGGAGCGGCCAATTTTTCCAGGACTACATATTTAAAGAGGCACTCTCTTTAAAGATAAATAAAGCAGGTGCCTACCTACGAGTACTTTAATACGATTATATCGCGACTCTATTCTATTTAGATGCGTATATTATTCTTATCATTAGGCACCTTCTCTACTAATAGCCGTGGTGGCCTAGTGGTTTTACCTACCGCCTCTCATGCAGAGGGTCGCGGGTACGAATCCGGCTTGCACCTCTGAATTTATTTATGTGCGAAATTCAATTTGAATTTACCACTGAGCTTTTCATTGAAGGAAAACATCGTGAGGAAACCTGCACGCATCTGCGAAGTAATTCAAGGATGTCTGTGAAGTCCGCGATCCGCACTGGGCCCCCGTCCAACCCTCTCGTGATGAGAGGAGGCCTGTGCTCAGCAGTGGGCCGTAAATAGGCTGTTGTAGTAGGTAAGTACCTACTCATGGAAGTTCGTATGGAAGTCCCAAAATTAGAACATTCGAGGTCAGTGACGCCTGTTTATTGATGATTATCGACAAAACTTTAATCGTTGGTTACGCTGTGCGCATAGTTCCCGCGGGAACGCGATAGCCGAATTCCACGCGTGCGAAGTAGCGGGCATGGCAGAAGCTAGTGTACTATAAATTCAACGTCGCAATAAATAAATATAGAGTGCTGCAGTATAAATTATACTAATCGTGTAAATTATAATCTTAAGATCTCATTGGACAGTACAAACAAAGTAGCATATTAAACAGGGGTACATTTCATTTGAATTTTGAACTTTGTATTTGAACTAATAATGGCTATATGAAAGTATTAAGTACCAAAAATACTGGATAAAACTGGTTTAAATTGTTTTGGTGTTATTGCAAGTCATAAACGTGTCAATATATTCAAATAACCGCGTTTTACGTTCCTACATTTAACGCTTTTACAAAAACTTTACGTCTCGATTATTATTTTTATCGACAACAATAATAGTACATTACAGACCTAGGGTGGAGAATTCGTAAATGTCCCACATCGCAGGTTTCTGTGGCCCGAACCGAAGGTGAGGGCCATAAATATGCGATCTGGGGCTTTACGAATTACCGGCCGTGGTTTGTCAAAAGTTTTACGTCTTGCCTTGGCCAGAAAGTGAGATTTTCTTTCCGCGTAGCTGGCAGAAAATCACACTTTACGGCCAAGGGTGACGTAAAAGTTATTTTTATGCGGTCAGAAAAGTCACAAAGCTCTCCATTAGCAAATAGGGTCAAAAATAAAGCATTATAGAAGTTCCAACGTAAGCCTAGAATTGGTGATCTTTGACACTGACTGACTTTCATACGTCTTGGATAAAAGTAGATTTCTTTCTATTTAGAGTGAGTGTAATGCCATAGAAGAAGTACCTAAGGTAAACTTAAAATGACAACCTTTAAACAAATCAGCGTACGCCCGAAGTAAGTGGTAAATGCGATAATAGATGTCGCTGCCTAGATAGCCTGGATACAAAATTTGAACTCCATTAGCTACATCTAGATGGCGCTGTGCAGGCGAAGTATGAAAATTTGAAGCTCCCTGGCTATTTCCGATGTACGCCGTAATGTAAGGAGTCTGACAGTCAGTTATAATTACATTGGTAATGCCATACGTGATAGAATTGACCGGGCTGATTTTCTGAAAACCCGTGCCGTATGGGATTTAAGCATGTAGATACTGTAGTGATAGTGCTCTAGCTATGAGCTTGTGTATGTTTAGGCTTAGCTGGAATCAGTGCGATTGGATCGAGGTCGCAGGACAGGCGAGACAAAGTTCTAAATAGACTAAGTAGTGACGTAACCCGGTCACTGCTAAAGACGTGATGTAAGGCTTCAACTGGGCCAAGTCATGTAGCACAGATTTGAGATGGAAACTTATAGAAAACTAGCTTCTGTCCGCGACTTCGTCCACTTCGAATTCGGTTAAAGCGTTATCGCGTGGACTAAGTATTGTTTTTTCGGGATAAAAGTATATCCTTGACGTTCCTGGACCAAAACTGAGCGTGAAGAGGTAAGAGACAAACAGACCGAATTATCTCAGGCTGTAGACTGTTGGAAGGTGCTGTCCACTCAAGATTGTCTATGCATTTGAATTTTGATACGTCTATATACTCGTGTGTCATGTATTTGTAAAATTGATTTTTGTTTCTCGCTGTAAAACATAATAAACGTGTTTACTATAAATTACATTATAATAGCTTCAAACGCCTTTAATTATACTATCAGTGGTAGCAGATGGTGGTTGGGGCAAATGGAACTAAATATAATTGAAATAAAAAGTGAGAAAATAAATTTCCAAAAATGAGTACGCGCTTCATAGAACTACTTACAAAATCCAACTACGATACATGGTATCTTCAAGCACAGGCGATTCTTATTAGAAACGACCTATGGGATTACACAAGTGGTGAAAAAAACTTACCGGCGACTGCGACTGTCGAAGAAAAAAATGTGTTCCAGAAGGAAGACTTAAAGGCAAGGTCAGAGCTATATTTGCTTATATCTCCGTCTGAGTTGAAGCAAGTAAAGGGTTGCATTACATCAAAGGAAGTTTGGGATAAATTAAAATCAATATATCAAAGCTCAGGGCCAGCTAGAAAGGCCACACTCCTGAAGCAATTAGTATTGAAGAAAATGACCCCACAAGAAGATGTAAGAGATCACCTCAATAATTTTATGGACGTAGTAGGTAAACTAGAAGACATGGATGTGCAAATTCATCCCGAGCTACTAAGTATAATGATGCTATACAGTTTACCGACAAGTTTTGACAGCTTCAGAACAGCTATAGAGTCGAGAGATGTCCTGCCAAGTCCTGAAAACCTAAAAGTAAAAATAGTGGAAGAATATGAAGCAAGAAGGCAAACCGACACTCAGACTTCTGAAGCTCTTTATGTCAAGTCGAAGAAAAAGATGCTGTTATGCAAGACTTGTAACAAAAAAGGGCATTCTACTGAAGATTGTTGGTCAAAGAAGGTGACTAAAACTCGAAAACAAAAAGGTGAAGAAAAAACATTCAATATTTGTTTGACAACTGAAACTTCTCAAACCAAAGATGGTTTGTGGTGTCTGGATAGTGGCTGCACGTCACACATGACAGGAGAAAAACGTTTGCTTTCGAACTTAATCCCTGCGACAGATACTTTACGATTGGCGTCGGAGAGGTACACCGCCGAAGTTAAAGGTAAAGGAAAAATTGAACTCTTCACCAACGAATGTAAACATAACTTAACTGACACACTATATGTTCCTGATTTAACGAATAATCTGATGTCAGTAAGTAAGATCACTGATCATGGCTTTAAAGTTTTGTTTGAGAAAGAAAAGGCCAGTATCATGGAAAACGAAGACACTATCTTAGAAGCAAAGAGAAGAAACGGATTATATTATCTTAAATTTGATGAGCCGGAAGAGACAGCAAATTACACGCCTAGTACTGAAAGCGATATGATGAAATGGCATAAGAAATTAGGTCATGTCAATGAACAAGATCTAAAAGTAATGGTCAAGAATAAAATGATACGAGGACTCTATTTTAAAGAAAATTCGTTAGGCACATGCGAGACATGTATCAAGGCAAAATTTACAACCTTACCATTCCAAAGCCATGAAAATTTAATCTCTACCGAGCCACTCAAGATAATTTACAGCGATGTATGCGGACCGTTCGAGAATGGATCCCTAGCCGGATCAAAGTATTTCGTAACATTCATTGACGATTTTACAAAATATTGCTGTGTCTACTTCTTAAAAGAAAAGAATGAAGTAATTGAAAAGTTTAAGGAATATAAAAACCATGTTGAACTTTTTCATAAAAAGAAGATTCAAAATCTTCAATCTGATAATGGAGGTGAATATAGATCAAAAGCTTTTGACACTCTACTCATTGAAAGCGGTATCAGCCGAAGACTATCTGCACCTTATACGCCACAGCAAAATGGCTGCGCAGAAAGGAAAAACAGATCACTGTTGGATAAAGCAAGATGTCTGATGCTAGATTCAAATGTTCCAGCAAACTTCTGGGCGGAAGCAGTGAACACTGCTAATTACCTTATAAATAGAAGCCCAGCAAGAGCACTAAATGGCAATTCCCCTTATCTGAAGTGGGTAGGCAGAACACCATCGGGAAATCACCTACATGTGTTCGGACATAGAGCATTTGTTATGAACAAGAACCGAAAAGGAAAATTCTCAGCTAAAGCACGTGAAGGAGTGTTCTTGGGATATGCTAGAAAGGCGAAAGGTTTTAGAATATACATACCGGAAAAGAATGATATTGTTATCAGCAGAGATGTAAAAGTAATAGAAAAAATGCACTATGAAAATAATCCTGCCGAGAAGATAAATGCCGAGAATTCTGAAAATAAAGCAGAAGTGATCGAAATTGAAATACTAGAAAATAATACCAATAAAAATTTACCTTCTCAGAATCCAAATCTTTCTCCTGCCAGCTCCAGTCAAGATCCGGTTGTATCTGCAACGGGTGGAAGACCTCGACGTGAACTAAGGCCACCCACATGGACCAAAGACTATGAGTTAAGTCGCTGCGTGACTATGTTACTGTCTGAAAATAATGATGACTATGACTGCTCTCTACTCACATACAAAGACGCTGTGACGGGCACGGACAAGGAAAATTGGGAGAAGGCAATACAATCTGAAATGGACTCACTATACAAGAATAACACCTGGGTACTAGTTGACAAATCGGAAGCCAAGGGGCACAAAATTATTTCTAACAAATGGGTATTTCGAATAAAAGATGACGGCACGTACAAAGCAAGATTAGTTGTACGTGGCTGTGAGCAAAAGGGAAACCTGGACTTTGAAGAAATATACAGTCCAGTTGTAAGTCAATCTGCCATAAAGACTCTACTAGCCGTTGCCGCATCCAAATCTTACCATTTAATGACTTTTGACGTCAAAACAGCTTTCTTGTACGGAGAGTTGACAGATGAAGTTTATATGAAACTACCTGTTGGCTACAAAACAAATGACTGTAATAATTCGGAAGTTGTTTGCCGGTTAAAAAAATCACTGTACGGTTTGAAACAAGCTCCGTTCACATGGAATAAAACTTTTACCCAAGTGATGTTTGATTTGGGATTCAAGACAATTAAAACTGATCGATGCGTTTTCATAAATGAAGATAAGTCCATAATAATCGGATTATTTGTTGATGACGGACTTGTTATAGGAAAAGACAAGAAAAAGATCGAAAGTATAATGAAAAAACTTGAAACCAGATTTGAAATGAAAAAAAATTTAAACCCAAATACATATCTGGGTATGGAAATAAGCAGCTCTAAAGAAGGAATAACACTGACTCAGAGCCGTTACATAAATGAGATACTAGAAAAGTATAATATGAAAAATGCCAAATCTTGTGAGACACCTGGAAGCAGTGATGCAAAGTTGGTACAGGAAACTACCCAGGAGAAGGAGTATCCCTATAGGGAGGCAGTGGGAAGTTTACTATACCTGTCCACTAGAACTAGACCAGACATCGCACAAGCTGTCAATCAAGTTAGCAGAAAAGTCGAAAATCCTACTAGAGAAGATGTCACAAAAGTTAAGAAGATATTCAAATACTTAGTTGGGACCAAAGACAAAGGAATTCTCTTCAAACGCAATAGACCAATAGAGAACATTGATGCTTATAGCGACTCTGATTACGCTGGAGATCCATTGACGAGAAGAAGTACTTCTGGTTCTGTGCTGTTGATAGCAGATGGGCCAATATCTTGGGCATCCAAGAGACAGCCTATAGTGGCCTTATCGTCGACTGAAGCGGAGTATATAGCCGCAGCAGACTGTTGCAAAGAGGCACTGTATTTGAAGTCTCTGTTGAAGGAAATAACGAATTCAGACGTGAAAATTAACTTACATGTTGACAACCAAAGTTCAATTCAACTTATAAAGTCTGGTTCCTTTAACAAGCGATCGAAACACATAGATGTGCGATACCATTTTATCCACGAACATTTTGTGAATGGACTGATCAATGTCAGCTACTGTCCAACAGACATTCAGCTAGCTGATGTTATGACTAAGCCACTGTCTAAAGTGAAGTTTGCAAGACACTGTGCAACATTGATGCATGGATAGAGAGACGCATCTTAGCCACGTGAGTGGGCATCAGGAGAAGGTGTTGGAAGGTGCTGTCCACTCAAGATTGTCTATGCATTTGAATTTTGATACGTCTATATACTCGTGTGTCATGTATTTGTAAAATTGATTTTTGTTTCTCGCTGTAAAACATAATAAACGTGTTTACTATAAATTACATTATAATAGCTTCAAACGCCTTTAATTATACTATCATAGACCTCGCGAGTCTATTTCTGTATAGCTCCATTAACCCCATTGCCCTGTAATTTTGAACGAATTCCAGAAACTGAATAGACCACAAAATCCAATTGGGTATAAATTTTGGAACCTGCTCACAAAATTTCACGAAAAACGGCTAAGAAATGCGAGCAGTATAGGAGAACAGCCGGACAGACAGACCGACGAAACGAAAGCTGTTTTGTCCAAGGTGAAACAGAGACGGTAGGTCCAATGGTTTCGTTGATCCATCTCATTCCAACAGAATATTCTCATTCTCACATTGAAACTTTACAAATATTTTCGGAATCAATTTCCTACGTGTCCAAGGTTCCCAATCCAAATATATTTCGTGAACTCGAGAAATGGAATGTGTCACTTTACATTTGTCAACCATCAGTTCGGAAACTGGGGCAACCTTTTCTATGGGATTAATTTTCATACAACTGATATGTTGTAGATGTACATATTTCCTCCTGCCAAGAATCTAATTCTGTCTCCAATTTCTCTTTAAACTATGAGAAATATGTCCACAATGTGACAGCGGAGGGCAAAATCTGATTGATCTAGGCCACTTATTCAATGAACCCCACACAAGGCTCACCATACCTAAATAAAAGGGAAGGTCATACTGTGTCCACACTCCACAGTCAGTCACAAGACATACGATATTTTCTGTAATGTAGTATCAAGTGACACGTCTAAAGGCGATTTTGGTTGGCATAGTGTCTTCGTTTTATACACTATGCTTCTACTATACTATAACCAAAGCATGTGGCTGTAACGATGAATTCTCCGAAGACATTTTTGGAATTCGGTCTTTAAAGTTTGCGATGTACGGAAGAGGTGACGCAATACGCGAAACTTGTATGTTATGTTTAACCAAGATGTTATCGCTATGCGCTGAGGAGCAATTACTTATAATAGCTTGGTTAGTATTGCTGTATGTTGTACTTATGCCATCATGCAAAACAAACTTACAACGACGAATTTTAGTAAATACAAAATCTTCATATTGTTTGGATTAGGTGATGACAAAATAAATCCTACACGAGGGCTATTTACAAATACTTATGTATCGGTAAGAAATAGGCAAAGAGATTGCAAGTAAAAGTCCTTTATGTGATCACCACAAATTGGAAAAGTTCACACAAAAACATTAAAACAACAAGGTGATAGATATTAACAAACTAAACTCCAAAAAATATTGAACAGTGTAAGCTCTGAATATCCTCGAAAAATTTGGCGAGTTTTAGTTATCTTGTTTACCTGGTAAACTAACTGCTGCATCTTATCTTTGTTATCTTAGGCGCATGACATTCACCTTAAGGAGTTAGTTTGAGTTTGCTCTACCAAGTTTCCTAAAATACCTCGGAAATTTGCACAGTTTGTTCGACTCACTCAACCCTCCTAGTTCTTCCTAGATTCGTAGTGAAAATTCTAGAAAATTATTAAGTGGTGGCGCTGGCAACTACTCCTATTGATAGGTAGAGCTAAAGGTAGAGCAGTCCTGTGCCCAGCAGTGGGCCGCAAATAGGCTTTTGTGGTGGTGGTGCAGGTGGGCTAAAGGCGTCTGTTGGCAAATGGTGTATTGTTAAATAGATGGCGATCCAGAATACATTCATTTTTGGATTTGAATTGACTGCAGTCACCATCCACTGAGGTCTTATTAAATCTAGATTTATATGAACATAATTATTAAACTAAGCATGTGCAAGATTAATCCGTTACTCCTGCGCAGCCCTGACGTCAACTTGAATGGACGCAGGAGCTAAAACGATCTTTACGAGTTCAAATGGGCAATAAATAGCGCCAATTGGCCACGGATAAAACTCCACCGGTTATTTACGGCGCAAGCGCAACGCCGAATATCTATTAAAATTTGCTCGCAAATAGTACAGTTGACGCTTTGTCCAAACCAAGGTCTGCGTTTATGGTGTACGTTTTCGCGGACGAAATGTGTTTGGCATATTCGCTCGCTGCATCCATCATCTACACTACACTAGATCATCTTCTAATGCCGGCACTTCATTTGGGGGCTATTTGACAAATATCCTCTTGGCGTATCTTATGGTGAAAGGCCGTATCATGTGAAGTGGCGGCTTAAAGGGTAAAGCAACCAAAGTCGATTAATCATCACAATAATCGAATTCCCCCAGTTATCATCCATTTTACTAACCTATTTCGAAGGCAACTAAACTGACGTACGAGTGTGTCGCGTCTGGCCTCTTTTTTAACGGACAGAGGCGTAATTAATATGAGGTGCAGGCATTCTAGAAAATATATCCTGGTTCTGTCTGAGATGTTCATGTCTGAAACGCTGAAATTTATACGTCCAATCCAGCCAGCAAATAAGTAATAGGTGCATTAGCAGCTTACCACGTCTATATTAGAAGAAGGTTTCTTCAAGAAACCTTCGCGCATGTGCTCGTAGGTATTGTAATTATCATACGTTCTAAATGCTCTGACATAACACATTAGTAATATGACGAGAAACGTGAAAATCTTAACGAAATCTACCAAGACAACTCAAATCAAGCTTCCTAAACCATCAAACAGTCTGTCGTTTTCGTTCTACAGCCGCAATAAAACTGTTTATCACAAAAAAATTTACGTCCTGTTGATTCCGCCATTAAAATAATGTTAATTTGCGCGTGGCGTGTGAATAGCGTATATTATATCACTTCCAATTACAATCACTTGACCTTCGCCTGGCTGCCTAGAGCCGAAACCAATGAATGCAGCAAGTACTTCGTTAGCATAAGTAACAAACAATTTACAGGCACATTTTAGAATTGTGTCCTATTCGAAATTTCGAATATCCTGTCCTGCAGGTCCTGCTACTACCACCTTATTCGCTAACCTACCGACAAAATTAAATAGCAATGCTCGCGCTGTTGTATTCCGGTAAGAGAGCCCGTGAAATTAGGCAGCATTGAGGCATTCAATTATCCCTCGAATTGGCAACAGATTCGAAATTTTGTGATAGTATCCATATGTTCATGGCCCACAGTGACTACTTACTATCAGGTACTGCCTGTGTGCTCATCGTCAACCAATGGCATGAAAAAACCTTGCGTCGGGACGCGCTCTCACTCATGTTAAATTCCTTTAGGGTGCGGTGCCTCTGGGCACAGAATATTTAATAGTACTACATACAGAATGGCCACGGAAGCACCCGCCTGAATCTATCCGGCGCGCAACTCGCGCCTAACTCGCCCTTATTTACCGTCATTTGTTTCATGCGAAGATGGAGACTGAATCATTGGCCCGCGTACTGGTACACACACACTTACAAGTGTACAGACGTCCTCGTACGCACACAGACGTCCTCGCACGCAAACATTGACACTTCATTCGAATTCTGTTCGAAAGCGTGCTTTTGTAGGCCGTGTCCGTATCCGCCCTGTGCTCTGGGTGCGGGTGAGGGAGCGGAGAGCTCTAATCCAGGTTGATGTAAATGAACCTCGGTGTTTTCATAGTTATATAAGTAATAAGAATAAACATACACCATCGCAAGCTGTGCTTTTTCTTCGTATTTGTTTGTGTGTTCTTAACCACAACACAGCTTCCAATATTATTTACCAAAAAGGTCTATCTATTATCTAACCTAATTTATAATATGAGATGGGATGGCCAATGTTGCTTCTTTACGTAGTATGTTTACTTAGTATACTTAACATTGACATTCGTAGCTGAGGTCTTTTGTAGGTGCCGTTACGCATCATTCCCATATCGAATTTGTTTTACAGGAGATTTGCCATTCACATTGCGTTTCCCGTCAAACAATTTATCAGATCTTTTCTGTCCACGACCTTGTATAGAGGAACTCCTCATTTCTGATTCGATCTAGCAAGGAAATTTCACGTTGTCATGTCTAGTCAACACAACGTTGGAACGCCTTATAACAGTTGAAACGCCTTGTCTCAATCATTATGCAAGTTTGGCCAATACAGGTATAGTGGTTGTAGTTGTTCTGTCATATCGTCCGTTACGTTCGTTATTATCTTTACTCTAAAAGACACTTGACAGCAAGATAGATTAACAGAATCAATCACGCGTACGATGTTTTCTTTATACCACTCATACATAATGAAGTAAAATGTTTACTCCGACACCACGGATAAATCAAGGTTTGCCGCAGGGATCGGTTCTGCGTCACTCGCAAACTCGCATCCGTCGGATCAATTCCCTGACTTTTACCAAATAGTGGGTCCTTGTTTTTTTTTGCGACACAGTACCTTCTTTGCGAGTACTTTCTTTCTGCAGAAAGCGATGTTTCAATTCAATCCATTTTCTCATCCAACGAACCACATGTACTTTCAAATTCGATTACTTTTGCTATATGTATGATAAGTACTCGTACTGTTGCTTTTTAATACTAACAATTAGCCAGGACAGACAAAGAATTCCACTATTTTTGAGGCCAACTCAAACTTGTCTGTCACGCGTCACGCGGCTCCCTATGTTTTCCAAAGAACTTGACATTGTGACAGGCCTATATAAACTTCATTCCGGTAACGAACCTTAAAATGTGTGACTAAAATATATTTTACTGCCGGCGCGCCCTTGCTCGCGAATAGCACAATTGCTTTATTATACGCTATCACATAATTTCATTAGGACTAATGTGGCGTGATATATTTCGTCCCTGGCGGGAATAGTTTTCGTTTCTAAACTGTTTTGAGCAACCTCTATATTTGGAGACCTGAATTTTGAAAGATAATAATAAAGGAAGCCCTGAAGTTACGTGGATGACTTATGCATGGAGGGTGCCAGAGACTGAAAGGGTTTAGCATGCATTGGTCTGGTCACTGTCATGTCGAGCAATGGACGTGCATTGGGCTATATACTACACATGCGGGTTGGTGATAGTGTCTTGGCGACATGGACCCGATGGATTCTTTCCTTCATATTTGGTCTCATAAAATTAAACTTAAATATTTAATTACCTATGGAATCTAATGAAGAATCGAAGGAACTCCTGGAACATTTTGCTGGAAGCTTTTACCACTTGACTAACGCACTGATTTGTGTAAGGGTTTGAGTTTATTTATAAAATTCTTTATCCAAGATATGAAAGCGAATTTCGCCTATTATTTTGATACTGTAAATATTTTGAAAGCAGCGCTTCAAACTCTTGTAAACAAATCTGTCGGCGATCTATTATGACCTTTTTATACTAAACTAAAGGAGAGAAGAAAATTAGAGGAGCTTCAGTAACAAACACGATCAATTAATTATTTCTTAATTTTCAACATATTCTACAAAGAACTGCTGCTTTTAAAGTGTGCCAATATGTGTGTGTGTGTGTATCAAAAAGGTTAGATATAGTTTTGGTATAGTAAATGCGGCTCTGATATTTTGTCAAAAATTGCTGAATTTATTGGTTATCGCTAAAATTCATATCAGTTATTTGGGAGTCAATACTGTTAACAAAACCTTAATTGAATTTGAAATATCTATTGAATTATCAATGGAATATCGTAATTTATGTAAATACAAAACTTTCCCTTTAAAACACGAGTGAGTAAATTGTGAAAAGAAAACCCGTGCGGTTGTAACGGTACAAAAGAAAACTGTGTAACGAATACATCTGTATAATAGTACATATTTCGCTTTACATTAAACGTTTGAGTTGACTCACAAGAAAGTATGAGTCAGGCTTCTGCAGAATTTAGTAAAACGAGTAACAATCGTGCGTGTGCGTTGACATTACTGAGTTATGGTCAAAAACATATGCGTAGAGCGAAAGCAGTTAAAACTATAAAGCCCGGGTCACACCGTACGCGAGCGTTGTACGGCATTAGTTCTCGTGAAACGTGACAGTGCCGTGAGTGTATTTATATGTATTTATACACCAATCCGTGGAGTGTAAGCCGTGGTAGCCTAGTGGTTTGACCTGCCGCCTTTTTATCAGAGGTCAGAGGCGTCAGAGCCTCGGAATTTCATAGGTACCTCGATACATTACTAATGTGCGAAAACCCCTGAGCCTTTTACGTAACAGTCTTAACGCATTTTGGCACTATCATCGTTCATTTGTTTGCAGTTTGGTATAATTTTGTTGCTAAATAATAGAACTAGTTTTAACTGGATCTAGCCAGTTCGACCGTAGGGATCGAGATTCGGGATGCAAGGAGCAAGGGGGCCGTTTGGTAATATGACCATTTATGTAGGCATATCCCTTTCTACTGGATTATTAATTATGGTAGAGCTCTTAAATCTAGATCAGTTAACAATTAGTGGCGGCTCACAAAAAGAACTGCAAATTGCAATGGCTGACTTGCTTAGAAAATAGGCGGTAAGGACTCGTCTATGAGGCAGCGGGGCGGGAGTATATACATATTTTGTGACCGTCAAGATAACCAGACCATAACGACATCCAGGATCTGATTATGCAAATAAATAGTACCCAAATAGTACCTACACCTAGTACCTATACCTTTTTTAAACTGCACTCTATTTCGAGAGTGATAAGTCGCTATTGGTTTGAGCGAATTGTTCGTCTTGTAATTTACGCGAGTTGTTTCTTCTGTTCTGTTCTATATTTTCAAAAAATTAAAATTAATGGACATAAAAAAATAAAATAAAATTACCTATTATGGAATGGTAAAATAACTAAAATACCTAATCGATCCCGATTCAACTTCGATTAATTTTGAATGAGATAGAAAATATTTACTTTTCAACGTTCAATGAGCTGGATGTACGTACAGTCGCCACCAGATATACCTATCATAGCGGGCGAGGTGATCATAAATATGTGAACATGCACTTTACCGTCTTAACCATAGACGTAAATAATATAGACCCGGTCTAACGTACACGTAATATGTCCCCACTTCCACGTTGTCCAATCCAAAGTTCTGTCACCGAGCGTGCGTGACAATAAGTGTTTTTAAAAAAACTTTTTTCGAAACTGTTTCTCAGTACCTATCTAAAAATTCGTCTCGTTGTTGAAAAAATGTGACCCAGCTTTAGTGTCACGATATAAGTTTAACTTTGGATTGGACACCAATGAAGTGAGGAAACATGACATGTATCTACGTTAGGCCGGGTCCATACGAAGTAGGTATTATTTATGTCTATGGTCTTAACATCTTGTTTTCTTCAATTTATCTAATGGCGACTGTACCTATGTCGTGAAACATCAAGCTATTTACTACAACTACTAAGTAGTTGTTTATTATTATTAAGATAAGAATATTCTTATCAGTTTGGAAGCCCCTCAATTAATAACAATTAGCATTCGAGCGAGCGACTCGAGTTGAACTCATCAATCGATTCAATTCGATTATCGACTCGATTATCGTGGGAGGGAATTAAAACTGGGATTACCGTGGGATTACTTAAATCCATGGAAGTAATAAGTACTTAACTAATAACTGGAACTAAATTTGAAAAAATATTAATGAAGTTTTTCAAACTATATCGTGTGACATACATACCTACCTCCTAAATAGACGTTTTGGTGGTGGTGCATAGGTACCTACTATGGTGGTGGACCTGCTTTTATTTAAACTATGAACTTCGCTCTCAAATGTATGAATCATATACGTAAATAATTATTTATGTCTATGGTATGAATCAATAAATAAACACTTACCTAGGTAGGTATATACCTATAACTATTTTGTAATGAACAGCAATGAATGACTACCGAAAATATAGGTACATGAGACTTAAAATGTACCTACTAAATGACTCAATTAAATGTCATATGAAACAATTAGTACCTATTTAAACTATTAACTTGATCACCTGTTTCCTGGCTGCTTCTGACTTTCACTTTTAATTTTAGCTCTACGAAGAAAAAAGAAACATACCTAACTAAACACTTGCAAAACTAACCTATAATCGGGGAGTTCCCATTAACGTAATAATAACCATAAAATAAATACTAAAGGTAGAATTACCATAAATTGAAAAGTGCAATTTGCAATGCTATGTCATAAGGTAGCATTTATAAACAATCCTTATCGGTCATTTGCCTTCACTCACTTCCTTCACGAACATTGAACCAAAAACAAAAATCGCAACCGAATCCGCGCAATAACATAAACAAACACCAAAAACCTTTTCAAAAAACACTGGCCGTCAAGAAAACCACTTCACGTTCACAAGAAAAAAAGAAATTTATAAAAATCCTTCTGTATTCGAAATTAGACGTTTGGTTCGCGCGCGTCGCGGCCGCGTTCCGAATGACAAATGCGAGTCAACGGGTTGCCGGCGGCGGCGTTTGTTTACTTCGCGATTTCGCGCCAAGTTCAAGGGATTAGGCCGAAAGGAGCGTGCGGAACGTTGTGATAGTGGTGTACTGACGCAAATTCGTACTTAACGATAACTAAAATTCAAATTCAGCTAATTCGCTCAGTTTTATTCGAACAATTCCAATAATGTTAAGTAATAATAGTGCAGTTATATGCTAACCGATTAAAAAAGGAGGATGTCAATTTCACATAGTATGTATGTAATATTATCAGATTTTTTGAAGGAGCTTATTTTTATCATTTTTTTTTATATGTATGACTTATATGAAGAAGTGCTTAGACAGAAATATTAAAAAGATAATTATTAATTACCTACGTAATTTACCATAAGCTATTGATTGACGTTTATTACGGTGTAATAAATAACTTCAAACTTAATGGTAAATTGATTATTAATCAATCAATAATTTATTCAGCAGATTGGTCAGATAGGGGCACTTTTACACGTCATAAATGAATTTACCAGCGCTTCCTAGACCCATTGCTTGAGAAGAAGCGCCGCAACAAAATCAGCAGAAGGCCTTTTTTGTAATAATAATAATCACATACAAATTTACATTACATTTGCATCAGGTATATGACATTATACGTCACATACCTAGGTACTAGGAATGTTTCACCAGTCATGGGACAAGTGTAATTTTAATAAAAAAAATAAGATTGTATTAGTTAGTAAAGCACAGAATAATATACCATATATTATTCTTTATTCATCATAAATAGTAAACATTATGTTAGCTGTAGGTATTTGTCGATGTAATCACATTTCCACTTCAAAACGAAACTTTAGGTAATTCGTAAACATCGATGAATCGATATTGAAGTCACAGCACTAGGCTCGACCAATCAGAGGTGACCTCTCTAGTCATCATCCAATACCTTTCCCTAATGCGCTTCCCCGAACTTATCACTTGACAATTTTACTTAAACACGGTGGCTAAAGTGAGAACTATCATCATTACATACTAATTTACTGTCAAGGCATAGACGACAGCGCCATTAATGCTAGAAAACTAATGTTGGGTTTACAGAACGTTGCAGATAAGAAATTCCTTATAGGTAATGGTTTTCTAACGTCATGCGGAGGTGATGTCATAAGTTTTGATAATGTGACGATAACAAAGCAATGTTGCCTAAACAGAAGGATGTTTTAGAACGGCATTCTTTATTTTTTAAACAGCGTTGAGTTTTACAGATAATGTAATGTAGGTATTAAGTACAAATAAAAACATTCCTTACGTAAACATATTGTTTAAAATGTTTGCGCATTTTTTTATTTGACGTTCAATATCAAGGTCACAACATGGTCACAACATTGTAATGAAAATGGTCAAATTGTCCAATCAACGAGGTTCGTGGTAGATCAAACGTGGGCACTATAGTTTGGCGATAATTCTGTTATGTTTTTACTTTGTGAATTGCTCCATCCTCACTTTGTAGCATCGTATCCATTGATAAACGTTAGAATATTATTTTTGGTGCTACAGTGCTGTCGCCCCTTTTTTGTAATGATTTTACATGCCTAGGATAATACACAGATCAAGGTACAAACATGATTAACCACATTTTAATGTGATGAGAGTGGAAGGATGAGTCGACCGAGAGTAATTCATTCATCTTTGAACTATATTGTTATGCTAATATGATTCTAGCCTATAATTATATCCTTGTGGCTATGCCACTACCATATATGTAAATTTAATCTAGTGCCTTCCCATGTCTACAGTATGCATAATAGTGTTAGTGGTACTTAGCCACAGGCTCTCTATGTAGCCTCTCTTAGTCTTATAGACTTAACACCTATGGTGTCCCGAGGTATATGGTTCTGCACTTCATATTAACTATCATATAGGTCTAGATTGGGCACGGTCGACTCGCTCCGGTCTAATCAGGGTTACTAGATCCCTGGTGACTCTAATCATTCGCTCAATTAGTCACTATAGCCGGACGGAGGAACTGTGTTCCCCCGGAGACCTCCACCATCCCCATAGTCTCGCCACGGTTGCTCCAACATCAGTCGACCGTGCCAGTATGCTTCCGTAACATACTTCTGGGAGTTCACAACTCTCCAGTCCATTTGCCTTGATCGTAAGTGATACAAGATGGACTGCTAATATAGACAATCAAACTAGAAACGGTCTTGTCATCCCTCCACGTATCATGCACTGGTTCGACTACATCTAATAGATTAAAGCACTTACCCAAGGTGTTCATGGTGGACCGCCCAGGAACTAGAGCCCTCACGACCACTCCACCCAGACGTTCCCCTTTTTCTTTTCACCCTTGTCGTGCAATGTCAATTGCCGCCATCATTCTAGACACAGTACCAACATACCAGTGAGTCAAGTTCCGCAGCAGGGTTGCCACACAAAATATAGATTGACAGTACTAGTGCTGACACTTACCGAATTTTACATGGCGACTCGCGCTGTGCGCGACACTCCGACAAGCAAGGGAATTACTGTAGCAAGGTGAACAGGTGGCGCGTCCATTCCAGGATCTTCTCCCTGGCACGGATGGCAGCGTCCCTGGTACTTCTGGATGTTCTAATTTCGTCACGTATAGTGTCAGGAGTGGTAGGAACATCTTCTAATTCTGACGTCTCATCATTTACCTTGGGCTCCTCACCAGATGCAAGTGATGGTGTAGTTTCCTTCATTGACTCTATTACACTTGCGTCGTTTTCTGGTACAATAGTAGGTGACATGTTCTGTGTGTCCAGTTTGTCATGCTCCGATGTCGCGTTTGATGAGGATGTCGTTTCCACGTCTATTACTGGTTCGGGTACTGAGGTCTCATCAGCATCAGTTTCTAATGGATAGAGATGTGCAATGGACCTTGTCATTATAGAATCACCTACTCTCACTTTAGCGACTCTATGTTCGCCATCTGCACCCCTAATCAATTCAGCTATTTTCCCGACCTTCCACATTTCACGGTTTTTTAAATCAGACTTTATTTGTACTACGTCTCCTATTTGAGGTACACGTTTAGACATCACACGTGGTTGCTTGGGAGAGTTGTTATATCTCTCTCTGAGATTTGTCAGATATTGTGTCATAAATATCTTCTTGAACTCTTCTATTATCTTTAGACCTTTCTTCCAGCTTTCTATTAAGTTGGATTTGAGTTTAGAACCGTCCTCAGATGGAAGAGCTTCTGTCGCTGGAGACAAGGTTAGGCAATTTCCTAAAGTAAGGAAATCTGATGGTCTTAATATGTGAATTAATTCTGGTCCCACTTTTGTTAGTGGGCGTGAGTTTATTACTCCCTCTATTTCCTTCAGTACCGTTAGCAATTTACTATCTCCTAATAAGTGCTTTTCCAGCGTACGTTTCAAGGAATGCTTTACTAGGGCGACAAGTCGCTCATAAAATCCGCCGTGCCATGGGGCGAGCTGAACAGAGAACTTCCATTCAATCCCCCTTTCGATACAATAAGGTTTCGTCATAACTTCGGAGGTTAGCTTGAAGTATGTGGCATTATCCGAATACACTCGCTTGGGAGTGTTTCTTGTGGCAGTGAATCGTCTGAAGGCTAACAGGCATTCCTCTGCTGTGAGGTTATTGACGACTTCCAGGTGAATGGCCCGGACTGCTAAGCAAGTGAACAGGGTTACCCATCGTTTCTCTTTTCCATCCTTGGTACTTACAAACAGGGGTCCGAGGTAGTCAATGCCACAGAATGTAAATGGAGTACTATAATTCACTCTTTCACTGGGCAATGCCGGCGTTACTGGTAGACGGTATGGACCTCCTCCATGTTTAATGCACTGTTGACATTTTGAGACGACCTTGGTCACTTGACGTTTGCCTTGAGGTATCCAATACTTTTCTCTAATTAGGCTGAGAGTATGCGTGGCACCAACATGGTAATTTTGTTCATGAGTTTGCTTTATTATTTTGTTAGTAAATTCACAGTCTTTGGGCAATAAAATGGGATACTTCATATCATAACTCCAAGCTGTGTTTGCCAGTCGACCTTTGCATCGTAGTACGCCATCTACGTCCATAAATAGGCCCAAATTTCTTGACAAGTGTGTCGGCTTTCCAGCAGTTTCATTTCCAAAGTGATGCTTTTGTAACTCCTTGATTTCTGTCAGAGTGTTGAGAGTCTTGTTTGACACAGGTGTGCTTTCTATTGGTGTATCCAACTCCATGATTTCATTTTCCATTACATTATTTGTTACATAGTCTACATCCATCTGTTGCCGTTTGTTTTCTGAAATAATCGATTTATTCCCTGGACTGTCATCTGAGACTGTCATTTCTTCATGTCCAAAGTCCAGGTCCTCCCCTGAACAAAGGAAAGATATATGACTTTCATAATGCCGGTTGACAGGCCATTTAGACTCGTCATTCTTTAAAAATGCGGGGCCATTGAGCCAAAGTTCAGCGTGTTGTTCCCATCTTTCAGGTCTTGTTGCTACATCAGCCGGATTTGATTTAGAATTGACGTAAAATAATTCAGCTTGCGATTGATTTTTCTTTATTTCTTCGATTCTGTTCGAAACAAATGGTGGCAGAAGTTTATTTGATCGCATCCATCCGAGAACAACAAGACTGTCAGTCCATAGTACTTCCTTTTCTAATGGTAAAGCCAGGTTCACTCTAACATACTTCAAGAGTCTACTTGCAATCAATAAACCTAGCAGTTCAAGCTTAGGAATATACAATTCACTTGTGTCTTCGCCTTTAGCTATTCTTGATTTGGCCATTACAATGGAAACCGAAGTGTTCTGTTCACCTCTCACTACTAAATATATGACGGCGGCGTATGCAATCTTCGATGCATCCGAAAAACAATGTAATTCATAGGTAGCTCGAAGATCTACAGCCTCACCAATCATACACCTAGGAACTTCTATGTCCGAAGCCGTCTCTATATCCTCCATGATGGATTGTATGGATTGTGTCAGTTCGTGTGGTAGAAGAACATCCCATTTGAGTTTCTTCTCACATATGCTTCGAAACAAGACTTTCAATGGCAGTAGTACCGGACATATGAAACCACAAGGGTCGTAGATTCGGGCCAAGGTACGAAGTACCTTCCTTTTCGTGTTTGCTGGTGTATCATGGTTAAAATGACTTCGAGTTACATTTAGTTTTAAAGTATCACTATTAACGTTCCATGACAGACCAAGGACTTTAACCGCCCCTTCATGTTTATCTTGTAGTTCGGCAGGTACGCAGTCAAGGAAATCTTTGCTATTTGAAGCCCAGTCTCTAATATTCATCGTGATTTGATTGAATGATTCCTTTGTTTTGTAATATATTTCTTTCGCTTCTTGAACGGAATTTGCTCCTGTCACTAAGTTGTCAACATAGCATTTATTAGCTATTTCTGTCAGTAAATTTTCTTCGGCTTGTTTCATGTGATGTCTTATTGTAGCATTAAGAAGAAAGGGACTGGATATAATTCCAAACGGAACCCTGCAGAACCGTAAATATAGCAGATTTTCTTCGGTCACGTCTTGACTGCTATCCTTTATCCACAGAAATCGTGTCACATCACGATCCTTCTCCTGAAGTCCGATCTGCAAAAATGCCTTTTCTACATCTGCCAGAATGCCTATAGTTTTTGTTCTGAACTTCAATAGGAGGCCGGTGAGATCTTCCAACATGGACGGGCCACTGTATAAACATTCATTCAAACTTCGTTTTCCAGTAGTTGTTGCTGAAGCGTCGTACACGATTCTGCCACGCTTGCCTTCACTCTTGACCATATGGTGTGGTAGGTAATGTATAGGATGATCAATATCATTGCTGTGTGGTTCAACTACTTCAATGATATTGAGTTCCATTTGTTCCCTGAGGATGTCATCATATTCTCGAAGTGTGACCATATCCAGTCTCTTCACCAAACTCTTCAGTCTCCCCAATGCCAATCCGAAATTCACTGAGAGCTGCGGAGGATACTCAATCCAGGGCCATTTTACCTCATAGCGTCCATTCCGATATTGAATTGTATTGTTGAAGTGTTTAACAGCCTCTTCTTGGTGAGTGGCCTTGGGTGAATCATTGATGCCAATAGACTCAAGAGACCACAAAAATTTTATATCAATGTTTCTGAGTGGGAGATCTGGTTCCGTAAAATATGGGCAGCCTGGACTGTGGCAAAGACAATAAGTGGTTACCGTTAAAGTATTTTCTTGTTCTGATGAAGTTTCTTGACTAACAGTTCCAGATAACAGCCAACCAAAATCCGAATTGACAACATACAGGTTGCTCTTAATTTTTATTTTGTTTTCCCATATGATACTTGTGTAATAATCATTACCAATTAAAATGTCTATTTTCTCACCAACAGAATCATCATCTGCCGGGACATCAATTTCAGGATAATTAAGGGTTGGTATTGGTAATCTGTCAGTAATATGTGGAACAATATTAACCCTTATCTGCCTTTCAATTCCCCGCTTGGTTCTTATGATGATCTCCGCAGAAGGGCTTGATATCTCCTTTGGTTTTGCCGATCCAAATGTGTAGATCATGAGTAGATCCGTGTTGGTGGATGTTATACATAGTCTGGATGCTGTCTTTGCTGTAATGTAACTTCTCTGGCTGCCACAGTCTAAGACGAGTCTACATTTATGCGTCTTTGTTGGGTGGTCGGATTTTCGCACCTGTGCCACTGCAGTCTGTAAAAAGGTTATATTATTTGACAAGAAGCATTGCGTAAAGTAGTCTTGAATTTTATCAGGGTTTTCTTTACCTTTGGGTTTAGTACACAGCAACTGCAAATGACCTTCACCACAACGATAGCATGAAATTTTCTTAAAACAGTTTTCCGTCTTGTGGTTTCTCTTCAAACATTTTAAACATCTTCCTGATAACTGCCCTTTTCTCATTTCAGCTGTTTTGAATTTCCGACAGTCAGTGCTAGTATGATTGGTCATCTTACAAAAGAGGCATGGTCTTCTTGCTTTCTTGACAGGTGGTTGAAGAGAATCAGATGTAGTGGTGAAAGAAACATTACGTTTTCTTTTTAGATTGGGATGTGGTTTCTTGTTCACTCTGACATGCAGTGACTCGGTGCTACAAGAAGGTGTACTATCTGAAGTTCTTATTAAGTTTTGGAAGGATTTTTCCAAGGCTGTGACGATTTTTTGCAGGCCATTACGGATGGCTACCATGCTGTTATCATCATTAATGAGATGATGCTCATGAATGACCCTGTCAGGAAATTTAGAGAGTATGACTGATCGAAGGTGATTACCATTGATGGGTTCTCCGAGCTGTTCTAGAATCCTCAGGTGTCTCTCTACTTCATCTAGGACACGCCTACAACTTTCACCATTGTATTCAGCTTTGGGAATGTTGTGTAACGCTGAATAGTGAGCGTCTACTAGGACATCCTTCGAACCAAATCGTTTCTGAAGGATGTCAACTGCTACCTTGTAATTGGCATCACTCCCTGTTATTCCTGCTATGACGTCTAGAGCTGGTCCTGCTAACCGATCTACTAAATATGCTAATTTGTCTGAATCTGCAATTTCTTGGCTGTGGACACTTGATTGGAAGCGGTCCCAGAACTCGCTCCATTTTAATTTATCTCCATTGAAGATGGGTAGTCCTAGTTTCGGTAGTTTAGCCGTAGATGTGGTTTTTGAATTTTGAGGGGTCTTATTTAGCAGGATGGTAACTTCTAGTTCGTTCAGGACATCTTCGGCTTTCAATTGATCAATGTTAATACTGTCTATGTTAGTATCTTTACTTATGGTGAGTAGGTGGTGTATTTCATTTTCCAATGCCTGGAGGCGTTGCTTCAACTTCATTTGACAACTTAAGAATACTGCTTCTTCTACTCCCCCTTCTTGGCATTTCATTAAGATCGCCTTGGCTTCTTCGGCTGTCTCATTCACCCTTTCTTGCCGTAGATGGACTCGCTCTAGTGTTGCCATTGTTCCATAGACTGAAATGGAGTACTTCATTTCATAAGTTTCAAATAGTTTCAATAATTTAATAAAAATGCTAGAATCACAACCCAATGCTTATGCGGTTACACATAGTTACACAGTTATTCAGTTGAGCAGCAAAGATATCCACTTACTAATTTATTTATTTATTTTCTAATGTTAATTAAAATCACAATACGGATATGTTCATAGGCTTCCCATTTGAGAAAAAAAAGAATATACTATTAATCTATCTGACATGTATAAATAGGCACAGTCAGCTGCAGAGGAAAGCGACCTACCAAGTCTAAATATTTAAATTCCCATAGATTAAAAATGTTGTTTGCAATAGTGTACTAAATCATAAATATATTTGACAACAAAGTCCCGGAATTCCGAGAAGCACATTCACAATAACATAATAATGGTATAGTATAATGGTCGACGTGTTTCCCGCGCTTCACCGGGGAATCCGATCACTGATTACGTATTTATTTCTTTACTCACCTTGCTTAACACAATCTTATCCCTCAATAAATATCTGTTGATATTGGCAGCGTCTGCGTCGCGTCCAGTCCTATGCGCGACCTTTGACTCATCAATTCCAGAATCCTACGAGAAAGTTTAACGAAGGATAATTAGATGACGAAATTACTGAAACGTATATAAACATCCTGCTTTATTGTCTGCTCTTATAGTTGTAACACTGACTGTGAATAATAAGAAAGCACAATGTAATAGAAACGACTGACTAAACAATGTTATACACTGCACACTTACTTGCTTCTTTAGCACTTATTTTCTAATTCAGTTGTAGTTTTCGCCTACAACAAACTGAAACAACCCGGTCTTGTTGGATTCTTATTGGAATCTTCGAGTATGGACATCAAACGAGGAATATTATAAGGCACGACAACTTGAAACTATGAATCGCCGTTTTTACGAACTTTGTAAGATTAGAAGCGTACATACCCAACCAACAATATATAATTTTTTTTTTTTAATAACAAGACCATAGACAATAATATTTGTTAAGCCGCTTACACACGTTCCAACCGAGCCTGAGCGTTCCGTCCGACCGAGATTGATGGATATCTTTCAGACCACAAATCAGACATATGGATCGGAAATTTCTACAGCTGGAACAAGCTAATGAAGGGGCGAAGGACATAAAACGAACAACTTTATTTTCAACAGTAAATAATTACAATCTTTGAAATCCCTATAGTACGTTTACATGCTCGGCGCTCAAAACGACATTCACGGACGCGTGTGTATAAGCGTAGCTACCTTATTTTTGTTTTCTTTTTTAGGTGTGGTATTGACGACTGGTTGAAAATAAGACACAATTTTTAACATCTTTTAAAACTAAAATAATTACACATTCAATTTGGTACGAAAATCTCATTAGAAAATAAAATAAATTACAGTTTTGACTTTAATTTCTTTATTTGCTACGATATTGGTTCCACCGGTCGCCAACAGATGTCACTATGAGTGTGAACAATTTCCACCCACAATTTAAATTAGTATGTATGTATATATTTTCAATGCTTCCGCTGCTTATGCTGGATACTGATAATATCGTGGGACCATCTCAATTTAGACTTTGTTTGTACCTCTACACGAGGTTGATCAACCAATGTGCCTTATATTCAGCCCTGTTCTGTTTTTAATTAAGTATGCCTTGTAAGTATTTTAGCCTTTATAAATCAGTATGTATATCCAGGAATATCCCAGCATCTCTCCACCAAATGTCGCCCCTTTTTTGTAATGATTTTACATGCCTAGGATAATACACAGATCAAGGTACAAACATGATTAACCACATTTTAATGTGATGAGAGTGGAAGGATGAGTCGACCGAGAGTAATTCATTCATCTTTGAACTATATTGTTATGCTAATATGATTCTAGCCTATAATTATATCCTTGTGGCTATGCCACTACCATATATGTAAATTTAATCTAGTGCCTTCCCATGTCTACAGTATGCATAATAGTGTTAGTGGTACTTAGCCACAGGCTCTCTATGTAGCCTCTCTTAGTCTTATAGACTTAACACCTATGGTGTCCCGAGGTATATGGTTCTGCACTTCATATTAACTATCATATAGGTCTAGATTGGGCACGGTCGACTCGCTCCGGTCTAATCAGGGTTACTAGATCCCTGGTGACTCTAATCATTCGCTCAATTAGTCACTATAGCCGGACGGAGGAACTGTGTTCCCCCGGAGACCTCCACCATCCCCATAGTCTCGCCACGGTTGCTCCAACATCAGTCGACCGTGCCAGTATGCTTCCGTAACATACTTCTGGGAGTTCACAACTCTCCAGTCCATTTGCCTTGATCGTAAGTGATACAAGATGGACTGCTAATATAGACAATCAAACTAGAAACGGTCTTGTCATCCCTCCACGTATCATGCACTGGTTCGACTACATCTAATAGATTAAAGCACTTACCCAAGGTGTTCATGGTGGACCGCCCAGGAACTAGAGCCCTCACGACCACTCCACCCAGACGTTCCCCTTTTTCTTTTCACCCTTGTCGTGCAATGTCAATTGCCGCCATCATTCTAGACACAGTACCAACATACCAGTGAGTCAAGTTCCGCAGCAGGGTTGCCACACAAAATATAGATTGACAGTACTAGTGCTGACACTTACCGAATTTTACATGGCGACTCGCGCTGTGCGCGACAAGTGCCATCTATCGTCGAGCGGTAATATGAATCCGATAAATCCTAGTCCCCGCAGTTCATACTTTACGTAAGCCTAATGTCGCTACTTGCCACGAGATGGCGTTTTCAGACGAGGTCGCTGAACTTGTTGATGATAAATGTAACGAAGTATTTATGTCACTTGCAATATGTTGGTTTGATAAACATTAAACATGGAGTTGAATTGCCTAATGGTATGGTATGAATATGCGAGACCATACTAGGTATGTCTTTCGCTTGGACCCACCTACGTCGGGTAGTACCTACCTACAATTTTTTTAGCTGTACTTTCATGTTATGGTATATGTTTCTAAATACTATCTTAAGCACTACCATGGACCATGTGACTTGTGAGTGTAGGAAAGCAAGTAGAAGTACAGCAAAGCAAGTCAGACTATCTCTGTACAAATTTTAATCTAAATCGGTTCAGCGATTTATGCGTCAAGATACGTTGCGACTCTATCTGTCTCTTACACTCGGTGTGTCACAGACAATGTAATTTATTATTATTACCTACTATGATTTTTTTTCGCCTAGAAGTTCAACGCATTGTTTGTTGTTGTCTGAAATTCACATCCGCTTCTTATCGAAAAACGTTGCTTGTTGTGAGATGAGTTATCGATAGACTTCACTTACGTCAATACAAGTAGGTACTTACTTGATTTTTGACGAACAATATTGTTTTAAATTTTAGTAATTTATATAAAAAGATGACTTATGGTACCTTTTCGTTAAGCACGAGCAGTTGATGTTGTAAGTATAGACGTATTCATCATCATCAGTATCATTTCAGCCGAAAAACATCCACTGCTGGACATAGGCCTCCCCCAAGGCGCGCTATTCAGACTGGTCCTGTGCCACGCGCATCCACTGCTTTCCCGCGACCCTTACAAGGTCGCGGCAAGGTATTTTTGTTTTTTATTATCTGCACCTATTATACCATTATAGAGATCTTCTACTATCTAAAGTCCCGCGCCTTCACATTTCAAAACGCTTCAATGTATTTAAAAAGTACCACCAACACTCTCATTACATGTGTGCGTGCTAAGACAGCCATCAACTATGCGTTGAGAGTGTTGGTGGTGCTTTTTAAATAATAATAAAAAATTGAAGCGTTTTGAAATGTGAAGGCGCGGGACTTTAGATAGTAGAAGATCTCTACCAAGTTCTCTAACTGCTCATCATACGTAGGTAGATTTATGAAGGTTTTCATATATCTACTACCTACTACTACTACTACAGCCTATTTGCGTCCCACTGCTGGGCACAGGCCTCCCCTCATCATGAGAGGGTTTGGGCTAGTCCCCACGCGGGCCAAGTGCGGATTGGGGACTTCACACACACCTTTGAATTACTTCGCAGATGCGTGCAGGTTTCCTCACGATGTTTTCCTTAATTTACTACCTACGTAAATAAAATGCTTTTTGCTTGTGTGTGCTTAAGCATGACCACAGTTCATTACATTAACCATTGCAGTATAGGTATTGTGTCTCGGAGTCTATTTTGAGCACTAATAATGGAGTAACATGATATTATTGCTGCTCGCTTATTACTTCACTGGGTAGCGTTGTTTTATTAGTTGAAACAACAGCCATATATCTTAACTAGCTTCTGTCCGCGACTTCGCCCGCGTGCAATTCGGTTATCGCGTTCCCGCGGGAACTACGCGTTTTTTTGGGATGAAAAGTAGCCTATGTCCGTTCCGGGGACCCGAACTATCTCCATGCCATATTTCATCCCAATCGGTCCAGCGGTTGGAGCGTGAAGAGGTAACTGACAGACAGAGTTACTTTGGCATTTATAATATTAACTAGCTTGTGCCCGCGACTTCACCCGCGTGGAATTCGGTTATCGCGTTCCCGCGGGAAATATGCGTTTTTGCGGGATAAAAAGTAGCCTATGTCCTTTGCCGGGACTCCAACTATCTCCATGCCATATTTCATCCCAATCGGTCCAGCGGTTGAAGCGTGAAGAGGTAACAGACAGACAGAGTTACTTTCTTATCACTACATAGTATAAAACAAAGTCGCTTTCTCTGTCCCTATATCCCTATGTATGCTTAAATCTTTAAAACTACGCAACGGATTTGATGCGTTTTTTTTAATAGTGTTTCAAGAGGAAGGTTTTCGTATATAATTTGTTATAGTTTAACGCTCAATTCCCGCGGGAACGCTATAACCGAATTCCACGCGGACGAAGTCGCGGGCACAAGCTAGTTTATAATATTAATGTGGATGTGGATTCTGTTTCTGGGCATATGCATGGGACTTCTCAATGCCTGTGAATTAAAACTCATGCATGCATATTATGCATGATGTCTTTTAGACATATTGGAGTGGAGACTCATCTCATCTTGGCTCTTAAAAAATAATAAAGCCTAAATGCACTACTTTTTTGAGATTTGTGAGTTTTGTCACCATTTACAGAACGGTTCAGCTTACAATTTGGCTCAACCAAGATGCCTGCGTTGTATTCTGTTACACACCACTAGTTAGGTAACTTAAAAGTGATTCCTCCGTATTCCCTCTCCAACCCTCACCTTCAATTCCACTAGCCCTACATCATTTGACTGATTTCCCCCTATTGGGTTAGCACCTATCAGTAAAACAGGCAATTACCTTTTACCCTTCCTCGTAAACCTGTTAATAGTGTCATTACGCAACCCCTCAACGCCATGGACATGGGGGTTCGTAACTGGTGTCGAGGTAAAAAGGGTGTGAAATCGACGCCGATTACGCTTGAGTCCAATTAGAGTCATAATAATAAGAAAAAGTATTTTTTTTTTCATTTTATTGGTAGGCTAACGAGCACAAAGCATTTCTTATTAAGAAATCAGAAGTTAAGATCTCGAATGCTTTGCATACCCTGAGGCCTAAGATGGAATGCCTCTTTGCCAGTAATTTCACCTTAACCCCTTACCGGAATACAACAGTATGAGCACTGCTACTTGTTTTCGTCTTTTATTTATGATCAACAAACTAACAAGGTACCTATATTCAAAAGTAAAAAGCGTTTTATTTTTTTGTAGCTACTGAGAATTATCTTCCACTTTAGAATGTTCGAGCAACTTGTGCTCAATTCGTCGAAACATTTACGCTCGATATTAAATTCCCGATAGTGTTATCAACATATTATATACCCTTGAGACATACCAATATAAACACATAATGTTATTTCGATTAAATTATGTATTTATAAATATTACTAAATGTCCGGTTCTTGTTATTTACCTTACATAACAATCGTTTCGCTGCGAATGCTTGTAATTTAACATATATAAGTATGTATTTCGTATGGTACCTGAAAGTGTCAGATTATAATCGTTTAACATTCCGTTATTTAAATATAGGGAACGGAAGTTGAATATCAAACAATAAGTACAACAAGCAAAGCCTTAATGATATTCTTATTTGTAGCGAAGAGGAATAATAATACTGCAATTTTTATCAATTATAATTTTAATGAATCCACGTGTTGTTGTCCTTCAGTAGATATACATATAAAGTAAGCTAATATTGTATATTTCATTATTTGTTGCTTTCTTTATTTATTACTACAAGCGATCTCAAAAACGGCTCTAACGATTTGGACGATATTTGGAATAAGTATAGGGGTTTTCGGGAGGGAAAATGGATCTAGCTACTAGACTAGGTAGGTATCATTGTCTGGCAAAACTCGATTTTGGCTATTTTCACCCGAGCAAAGCACCGACTAATGTAACTATCTGTCTAGATACTGTAAGTATAGAACTACTCAACAGATTCATTTGCAGTTTTCACAGGTGGAAAAATACTTAAAACCAGATGTCGTGAAACAAGTTATCGTCATCCATATTATTAATATTATAAATGCGAAAGTAACTCTGTCTGTTACCTCTTCACACTTCAACCGCTGGACCGATTTGGATGAAATTTGGTATGGAGATAGTTGGGGTCCCGGGAAAGGACATAGGTTACTTTTTATCCCGGGAAAACGCATAGTTCCCGCGGAAACGCGATAACCGAATTCCACGCGGGCGAAGTCGCGGGCAGAAGCTAGTTTTAATATATTATAATGTTCCACGCGTACGAATTCGAAGGGCATAGCTAGTATAAAATATGTCACTTACACAAGTAATTCCTGATACGATACCGTGTGACTCACTTGTAATTGACACCGATTGATAGCCGCCAGGACAAATCAATTGACTCATATATAAAACAGAAGTGTAGAACTAGCGTACCTCTTTTTATAATGGACAAGAATACGCAAAGCTCGACTTAGATGGCGCTGCAAACGTTTGACCCAAACCAAAACCCAAACACTGCAGAGCTGTCATTACGGGTTTATTTGTTGAAAATTTTAAGTTTCAATTATACCTGCCCCAGATACATACAAAGTCTTTCGGAAATACGTGTCGTCCGTTCTCATTGCATCCCGGAACTGCACAGCGCGGCATTTTTTAATAATTTAAGTAAAACCAATTACAACAAATATTTCTGTATGTAATTGACAGCTGGTTTGGGTCAAGCGATTGCAGCGCTCCTAGTGGCCAAATTATGCAGATATCTTGTCTATTATTAAAGTGCCCTGCGTGGTTCTTGGTATTGGTATAGCCCCGCTCAATGATTAGATAGGTATTCTTTATTGATGTATTATATTATATCTTCCATAAGTAGGATTAAAAAAAAACGAATAGATTACATTACAATCTTTTACTATTAATTTGACATGAATGTTACAATGGTTGACATTCTTGTTATATTTATCAATCAATTTATATCCGCCCACTGCTGAAAGGCCTCCTCGTTTTTTTATTCGCCACATATTTCACTAACTGTGTGTGTAATTTTCTGATTAATGAACTAATTCCAAAATTCCAAAGATTTAATAATTTGATTGACAGCTGACTGACGTACCTAGTCACATTGTTCTTTGCGTGCAACTAAAAGAAAATGCATTCCAATAAGTTACTTAGAGTGTTATTTATGAAGCAAAAATCACGTCAGAACATAAAAACTGTTAGAGCACGTGTTTGAAAACTGAATAAGTAATTCTGAGCATAATACGCCTTTTTTTTGATGACGTGGTCACATTAATAACAATATACATATATGTCTAGGAGCCAGATTGTTTGTAAACATAAATTAAAACCTGCTAAAAACGTTTTTACGTGTATACCGTGGAAATAACTTTGACTTCTGAATTTACTTTACTTAAAAATGGATATACTACGAACAATGTATAAAGAAATTCATTAATATGAGTAACAGATGCATAATATCTTTATCATTTTAATAGTCAGTCATGAAGTTACGAACATGATTTACACGATACTGTTTTCATGTCACTCTTCAGTTCAGTATCACATTGATCACTTTTCACTTTCACCCAGTCATCACCTATTCTCCCGTGCGGCGACTCTCGCACAGTCCTCACAGTGCTCGTGGAACCTCGTGTTGTTATTGTTCGTCTTCTTCCTTCTCACAGCGAAGTTCCTTTCTCTCGAAGGGAACTTCTGGAATTTCTTTGTTTCTGTCTCCTTCTCGCCCAAGACGCGCCGGCGCACATCAGCCCACTCTTGTTTTAATGAGAGACACATTGTGTTTGAGTTAATTTCAACTGCACTGTGTCAAGTTCGTGTTTGGGTTGTCTTTTTGTAGGACGCGACTGTCGCGCGCGCTGTCTGGTGTGATAGTGGCGAATTCATGCGCCTGCGACTTTGACCTTACGCCTCAAGCACCCGATCACACGAGGCTGATTAATTTTCCTCGTCTTTATCGATGTCGAGCGCGTGCGGATGTTTACTGTTGTCGTCCTATAGTTGCCGTCGAACGGTGTTATTGATTGAGAATTGATATTGTCAATTCAACCGGCAAACTAGGATGTTGCCGGTTGAAATGAGAGATACTCTGGACTTCGAAGAAGTATAAAAGTAGAGATATTCTGACGGGATTTGTTCGGAGACTAAATTCGGATAATCGGTAGAGACTTGACTATAGTCTGGCGTATTACAAGTTACCCAAAAATGAGTGGACTAATGACTGAAAAGTGCAACGCTAAGTAGGATCTGACCATACTGTAGCTTTGCATTAGTAATAGGTACATGTCAGAAGGGCAATTAACCTGGTCAAATACATATAGGTAAGGTAGGTACTTTTTCTTTTTAAGGGTATGTCTTAGGTGTGGGTATATATATGTAGATCTAGTTTCGGCCATAATATGTGTGTCGCAAAGTAAGTGAAAGTGATAAGCTATCGGTGACCCGCCGGTCAGTCTGAGTGATAACATATTGAGATGAGATACAAAGGTCGAAAGTAATATACAGTTTCGTTACACTTTTAACCGTATATGCTATACGTAAGATATAGTTTTTAATAACACTCTTTGCTATATGCGACCTTATTGAACAGCTGACATTAATGAGCTCGTTTGAAAACATGAATGCGTTTACTTAATTTGTTTTGTAATGCAGTGATTTCATATAAAAATATGTATGAGTAATTACGTCTAGGTGGCTTTTTAAGATTAATAACATAAAAATATTATGCCGGATTGATGGAGAATATTGGATTTATTTCTTCATTATGTTTTTTATAGAAAATAAATACCTAGTCAAAAAAGCTTTTGATAATGTCATGATAACTTGCACATTTGTTAATTTTCTCAAACTATTTCTTTATTGTTGCAATCAAAATTACAAATTGGTCAATATGACATTAGTATCTATTCTACTAAGACACATCAATACCGGACGTCATGACATGATGTTAAATCAATCGTATGTCTATTTACGGGCACATTTACTCGTGCCTAAGCAATTTGTATGCATGCATTGGACATTAACATACATTTCCAGGTCTAGGTCGTTCGGACATCACTAGATGGATCGTCTACTTCCTGACAAACGAAGACCTTAAGCGAGCAATTGCTTAGAGCGTTCTCCGAAGTGACTTAATTAAGTTCAACTACTACTACTTTAGCCTATTTGCGTCCTACTGTTGGGCACAGCAGGCCTCCTCTCACCACGAGAGGGTTTGGGCTTTAGTCCCCACGCGGGCCCAGTGCGGATTGGGGGCTTCACACACATTTTTGAATTACTTCGCAGATGCGTGCAGGTTTCCTCACGATGTTTTCTTTCACCTAAAAGCTCATGGTAAATTCAAATTGAATTTCGCACGCAAGTAAACTTAGAGGTGCGAGCCGGAATCGAACCCTTGAGTCTCGGCACGAGATGCGGAGGTCGAACTACCAACCAAGTTCAACGTTCGTATCAAATTTCAGTAACATTCGTTCAGCCTTTGCCATTAGATACGTGTTGAAACTTGGTAGAACGGAGTTTAGCAGAACTAAGCCTTTAAGCGCTAAAAGAAAGTCATCAAAGTACGATTGCTAAAATACATACCTCCATGCGTGTGGAATGAAGCCTGGACACAGTTCCGGGCAGTTGTCGCAGGGCCGTCCCTCCGACACCTCCTTTATCCGAACTCCCTGCGAACAAAGAAAACTAAATTTAAACACAGTACTCCAAACGATTAACACATTAACACCTTTGTTTGTCCTAACAGACCTCATTGTCCCCAAGCCCGAGTAAACTAACTCCCTTAGTCATATCGCTGACAAATTCATCCTTTGTTTTACTGACGTCTTCGCTCGACTCGCATTCGCTATAGCTATCAGAAGTCGAATATTCACTTTCTCGCCTAAATATCTTGAAAATCCCTGTTTTCTCACACCAGGATTCTCCTTCTTTTCTAACTTGACTGTTCCTCTTCTTCCTATGAATTCTAAAAGGCACTTGCTTCAGTCTTGGCTGTACAACATAAGACAGTTTTGGGACAGACTTTTTGTAGTGTTTCTCGTAATCTTCCGGTGTCACCCCGCAATGGTAGACTAGGAAATCTTTCCTTATCTGTTCTTTCCCTACTGGATCTCTCCAGAAAGTTTCTTTTATTCTGACTCCCAGATAGTAATCCAAGTCTTGTTCTCCTAAATAAGTGTCGTCTTCTGAAAGTTCTTCTTCGTTCTGGGTTACGTCGACGTTTTGTTCGAATTCGTCCTTTTTCAGGAGACGATACTTTCTGTTTGGCATTTTCTTCATCAAGAATGCGGTATTAGAAGATAAAAATTTCGTCGTTTTCCTGTAAACCGAAGCCACTGATTCTCTTCGTCTTCTCATCTTGGTTCGTTTGATGTTTTTTCTAGTTATGAACTTTTTGATTCTATAAACAAGTTTCAAAAATCCAGTCTTCCAGTTCATCTCATCCCATGCTCTGAATCAGAATCTCACATTATAGTTCGTATTTTAATATCAGTTCAATTTTATTTTAGGACCATCAGTTTATTCTTGTTTTCATATATTATGTCAACGAAATATATTATTGTCATTATAGTGAACTTTCTCGTCAAACTGGAGGGAAACTTAGTAGATTGTGGTGAAACGAGGGTCCCTTGTCGGGGATGATGTCGGAATAGAACTTTTACGATTCAATCGACAGAGTGGTCACCTGCCAATAGGTGTAGAGTTCCACGACCATTTAAACCTGATCCTTACTTCGTTTGAAATGCACCTTGCGCGCCTCAATATGAAGGCGTCTGGGAGTCGCTAGTCAGTCGAAGTAAAGTGGTTTTTTCGCAGGGCGGTAATGGGAAACGCCAAGGGTGTGGACATTTATGGTCAGGCAAACAAACGTGTATGTGTGCATGTAAATGGCAAATGGTGTGACAAATTGCAAAGGTCCCTTTGTTGTCGACGGTTTCTTTGATTGCCGGGGAAATGTTTCGAGTGCGATAGACTTTGGTTTGTCAAAACGAGGAAAAACGTTAGTAGGTACCCATTTAAAATATGGATATGATTGTATACTAAAATTATACTCGTAAATAACATAATTTGATAAAATATTTTGCTATTTAACGCCTTATCAGATCATCTGTGGAGCAAATGTCAAATTTTAGCCAATCCTTTTGATTCCTTTTCCTAAAAAAGTGTTGTAGTCATAGGTACGCCGTATTTCCTTAAGAAACAAGTCTGAGCTAATAAAATATCCATACCTGTCCATACCAATATTATAAATGCGAAACTAACTCTCTGTCTGTCTATCTGTTACTTCTTCACGCTTCAACTGCTGGCCGATTTAGATAAAATTTGGTATGGAGATACCTAGTTGGACTCCCGAGGAAGGACATGGGCTACTTTTTATCCCGGAAAACGCATAGTTCCCGCATGAGATGAGCACGATACTTAACCGAATCAACGCGGGCGGAATTTGAATAGTTGTAAACCATAACCAACCAATTCTTTTGTACAGCTGAGTTCTTTAATATTACATACTAGCCGTTCCCCGTGACTTGGTCCCGCGTAAAATTAAAATTTGCGTACCCGTTGATACTATACATATAGATGTGTATAGTTATAGAAGTATTGAAAAACTGGTTTGACCCGTGTAAAACCAAAGAACGAACTGAAAAACGAAGTAGATAAGGTGCAAAAGTGTATATACAATTCGTGAACTCGACTGTACGTCTTTTTTATACCACTAAGAGTGGCAAACAAGCATACGGCCCTCCTGATGGTAAGAAGGTCACCGTCGCCTATATCGGCTTGCAACACCAGAGGCATCCCTCGCGCGTTGCCGACCCCGTCTTGTTCTACAAAGTTTTTAACTTTACTTCCAGTTGCCCTATCTAGCGGCTAGCGCCGAAACAAAATAGCATTAGTTTTAGTTAAATTAAAGTTACACGCATGTTCAACAGATGGCGGTAGCGACGAATGAACGTGGCAACGAGTCGCCGCGCCTAGCGAGTTTAACAGTGTGCGAACAGCGCCATCTCGCGTCGAGTAGCGGAACTATCGAGTTACATTTGGTGCAACATTGTTTTGCTGTTTCGAAAAATAAACGAGCCTGGTGAAACAATGGAATTAATAAATATTTTTCATTCTTCACGTACTTATTTTACTAAATGCGCTGACTAATGAATTTGGAGGTGAACACATTCACTGCCGCGCTCCTAGCCAATAAATTTCTTGACTAAAACAAAATTTCAATTTTCATGCACAAGTTTTATGATACTGGCTTCTGTCCGCGACTTCTTCGTTGAATTCGTATATCGTTTTTGAGTTTATTAGTCAAACTAACGCGGGACTTTGAACTAACGTGGGAATTGATTTTTATGATATTGGATTTTAGGTAGGTATACCTACCTATAACTATAAAAAAACAATTTGATATGCAATCAGAGCCTCGTCAATTCGTCAACATACCTGTCACTTTGAAATTAATCAAATAAAATAAAAAATGTTTACTGAGATCACAAGTAACGTGGGAAAAGATCAAAGAGATGTCAGGTAATGTTAATAAAAACACATTTTCATTGCAAATTATTCAGATTAAATTTTCATTTTTAATTTTATCTAGAATCCTATCTTTTGATACTGTTGATGTTAAAATTATAATGATAGGTAGGTATTAGCGAAAGCGGGAGGAGATTATTTATAAAAATAATGAATCAAATTGCTTTGGTATACCTACACATTTTGACACTTGCGCAACGCAATACCTATATATGCGTTTTTCCGGGATGAAAAGTAGCCTATGCCCTTTCCCGGGACTTCAACTATCTCCATGCCAAATTTCATCGAAATCGGTCCAGCGGTTGAAGCGTGAAGAGGTAACAGACAGACAGAGACACTTTCGCATTTATAATATTAATATGGATTTTATCGTTATTTATTTATATTTACCAAAATATTCATTTGAGCCCACACAATGGATTTTTTTTAGTACCTAAATATAAATAGCAACTAAAGGCAAAATTCAATTTGAATTTACCACTGAGCTTTTCGGTGAAGGAAAACATTGTGAGGAAACCTGCACGCCTCTGCGAAGTAATTCAAGGATGTGTGTGAAGTCCCCAAAACGCACTGGGCCTGCGAGGGGACTATAGCCCAACCCTCTCGTGATGAGAAGAGGCCTGTGCCCAGCAGTGGGCCGTAAATAGGCTGTTGTAGTAGTAGTAGTAGTAAAGGCAAAAAATATGGATAAAACTCATGTCGTCCGCAAGCCGGAGCGATCGTGCCTCAGAATAAACTATTGAGTTTGATATCGCTAGGTATAGTATATCGGATGTTTGCCGATGCTAGCGTGGAGGATTTTTATGCCATAGTACGAAAGAAGACGGCCTCTGTGGTGATGCAGATGAGGGGGAGCACGAATAGAATTCTGAGAATGATAGCAGAGAGGTGGGATTCGGATATTCTACGCCGATACACCCACCTTCATATCTTTAAAAAATTAAATAAATAATAGGCTACCTTTTAATATTAGTTTACTAACATAGTCTTGTAAGTATTTTTGTAACGAACAATCTATGGATCTCTGAAATCTGATAATAAATTGTTTTTATTTTTATATTTTCGGGTACCTACTTCTAACTTCTAACGCGGTCGACACTTCAGCACTTAAGTACCTACTTATCTGGGCGTGGGTGGACGTTTGCTCCATTACATCATTGGCTTCTATTTGGCAAATACAAAAGGTATCGTATTACCTACCTACTAAGATATCTCGCAACTTCTAGCCTCTGAAGGTAACCATCTGGGTGATCAGCAGTTCATAAAGGTTAAACAGAATTTGGTACTAGATAGGTTTGCTACTCGTGGAACGATTTGGGGCACAGAAAGCGAGATAGTTAAAAAAACAGATTTTCGAGACCATTGACCTTGAATATCAAAGGACGCGAAATGTGTGAAATGATGCCTTGTACAAAAATTTTGCCTTCTCCGTTACATTTCGAGATTTTTCCCAAGATGACTGCATTACTCATAGGTCCATACCTAAATGTTGGGACGAATCTAAATATTCTAATACTTGTTTACACGATCTATAAATCGGTGATCGATGCCGATGCGCCGGCGTCGCAAACATCGCATCACCACTCCTCGAAATACGTCTTACGTAACGAGACCGTGAAATCCGTGAATGCCTAATATGGAGCCTGGCGTAAAGGACGAGTGGATGGAGATTCTGTTACTTTTGACGTGATAACGTCTTATAACATAACATAAACATGACGCGACAGTAGTGTTGTTGCGTTACGTGACGTTATCATGTATAAAATTATCGTCCGTAAACCGACTTTACAGACAACCAATTTTTTCGTTTTCTTTATTCTATTTCGTGTTTTACAAAAGTACTGCGTTAATACTATGTCGGTCTAAGTATAGACAATATTTACTACAATCAGTCCTTGACCTGTAAAACTGTGATATTTTATCAATAAATAATTTATTCATTCATTCAGTGCAAAATATTTAGGTACGATGTCGTCTGCCATATTTTCAGTACCTTTGAGACCACTCCAAGGATCAGCTGCCAATCTATTGGATTTTTCTCGCTACATGTCGGACTAAGTATAATTCTCAATTTGAAACATTCCAAAAATTACGTGAGGTCTGACGGAATAGTTTAAACTTCTTTCAGGGTGATGCAGTAAGGTACATACTTTGGCTGTCGCGATGTGCTGGTAAGTCAAGCGTAAGGCGATAAATTATTTGCTGATCCTTGAATAAGAGCCTGTAGATAGAAACTTTGTCGCTTCTCAAACCGCCCCCGCTCCCGCCCGTGGCTTGCACCTCGTAATAAACTCACCGTAATTATCCCTGATTAACAAAAGATGAATAAAAACATGTGTTCTCTGTGTGCTCGAATTTTATAGCTTCGCTAGACGGACTGGGTGAATCATTGTTTGCGATATCGGGTGGCGGATGCGCACGCGCAGTAAGGTCGGCTTCTGGTTACGCTACCGACTTGGGGTACTTATACTTTCCTATGTATAAAAAATTACATCTGCGAACTACTTCAAGGATGTGTGTGAAGGCCCCAATCTGCACTGGGCTCGCGTGGGGACTATAATCCTCTCGTGATGAGAGGAGGCCTGTGCCCAGTAGTGGGACGTGAATAGGCTGTTGTGTGGTGATTGTGGTGGTTAGTATACGAGCACACAGACAAAGACCACCTGATGGTATGTGGTGACTGTGGCCCTTGCACATAAGACATCGAATTTTGCCAACTCAACGACTGTAATGCCTCTATGCTGGTAATTTCTTATTCTGCTGTCTTATCCCCATCGTGGTAGCCGTCCGGACGGACCCTGAATTAGACTCTACCACCGGCAATCGTATGGGAACTGTGCAATTCCGATGCAGTAGTTAAGAAGATTCTAATATTCGTAGCATATTTAGCCTTTACCTTGGAATTGTGCACAAGTGTGGTTCCGATTACGACACTAAGGCCTTTACGTCTCAGCTGCTGCACATGCAAACTGTTGCAGCCCGCATTAGCCTCGCCTGTTGCTGCACTGTGGCTATAAAACCCAGATGCCGTAGTAAAATACATAAATAGAATCTACAAATGTATTGCATTGTAACATTATGTTTAGATACCTTATGTTTATGTTGACATTCAGCAAAATGGCTGTTGTAGGAGGACTTTACTTCTTCTTCTATCTATCTATCTATGATCAATCATCATCAATCAATCTATCTATCTATTACTATAATAAAAGAGTAGAACCCGGCGTGTCTGTACATAGAAAGAAAAGTTCAAAAAAAGGAACGGGGAGTCTAAAGATGTATGGTACACCACAAAACATCGATTTTTAGTAATATTTTCTGTCTGTCTGTCTGTCTGTTTGTTAGAGTTAATCTCCGAAACTACTGAACCGATTTAAATGCAGTTTTCAAGGGTAGATAGAGATCATTTAGAGCAACATATAAGCTATGTTTGATGTCGGAAAGAAAAGTTATCGGCAATTTTATATTCCACGCGTACGAAGTCGCGGGCAGAAGCAAGTACTATAATAAAAGGGTACTTTTCCGTCTCTTTCTAACTGTCTGTCTGTTAGAGTTAATCTCCGGAACTATGAAACCGATTTGAATGCAGTTTTCAAAGGTAGATAGAGCATCTTTTAGAGCTACATATAAGTTATGTTTTATTAAAATCAGATATCGGTTAATTATAAATAACTATCATCATATCGAGTAGCTATACCGCAATGTTGTACAGTTCCGTTCCGATCGGTTTTTTTTTTGTTTCAAAGCGTACACATTCATCGCCAAGTACTCCATATTTGCGATAATTTCACGAAGGCGATCACTTTTCAACAGGTAAATTAAAGAAATTTGAATTTATATCACGAAACCCGCCAAAACCAGTGAAAAGTGTATGTTCACGCGACACAAACGCATCTAGTGGCAAATTCACACGCGATAGCCCGCATTACGGGAACCAACGACTGTTGACTGAATGATTCAGGATATTTCCCTAGAGCTGGGACTTGACCGTCCGCTGGCACTGCATTGTTGATATATGAATCGCGTATTTGTTTAATTTTTGGATATTCTGGTGAGCAAATAGAAGTTGAAATTTAAAATTTTCAAGCGCCGAAAGTATTAATGCCTAATGAATGAATACGAGTTTGCGACTCTCGCGGTTGAGACTCTGGGTCCCTGGTCGGCAGACATGAAAGCATTCATGAGGGTGTTGTCGGCCCACTTGATCGTCAGAACTGGCGACCCGAGTGCTGGCGCTTACCTCTCGCAAAGGATTTCCGAAGCAATCCAGAAAGGTAACGCCGTTGTCAGCGTTATGGACACCATGCCGCAAAACAATCTTTTAGAAGGAGTGTTTTTCTTGTGTTTTATTTTTATTTTGCAAGTATTTTGTTAATATAGATAGGTTATATTATTAGATATTATAAATACTAAGTTAGTAATTTTCATGTTCGAAATGTAAATAAAATTTAATTAATAAACTTAATGAGATTCATTTTAGTTGAAATATATTTTTCCATTTTTGGCTAGCTGCTTTCAAATATCGTTGACTCGAATTGTTTTGTTGGTGTACCGCGGTAAGTGCTTAGTGTACCCATTGTGATCATAAGAACCTCCAGTAGGTATTTTTATTTTCGTCACTATGAGTAGGTATTACTACTACTACAGCCTATTTGCGTCCCACTGCTGGGCACAGACCTCCTCTCACCACGAGAGGAGGTCTATAGTCCCCACGCGGACCCAATGCGGATTGGAGACGATGTTTTACTTCACCAAAAAGCTCAGTGGTAAATTCAAATTGAATTTCGCACATAAGAAAACTTAGAGGCGCGAGCCGGAATCGAACCCCCAACCCTCTGCATGAGAGGCGGTAGGTCGAACCACTAGGCCACCACGGCTTTGAGGACAGATGTAATGAATGTAAATAAATATATTTACATTCCATCGAGAATTCTCGGTAATTCGACAAGATCCGAACTGTCAATCATTACCGAATTTAATAACGTGACATATAGGTATATGTATTTCCTTTAATTTGAACATTATTATGTCAATATTACAATGTGTTTGTGAACTTCAAATCTCCACCCAACAAGGTTTCATAATAGACCCACTTCGGTCATAAACATGTTGATCATTAACATTAATTAGGATCTTGTCGGATTTCCGAGGTTTCCCGATGGCAATTATATTTATTAACTACATCTGTATATATCTTGTTGAATGGTTTTCCTGATCGACCACTCTAACGTTTTCTGAAATCCTGAATTATACTTAGGCTTGGGTTTTCTTGACGCCGGCTTCCAAGGTCGCGGGTTCGAATCGCACTCGGAGGCCTGCAAACTCCTTAAACCTTCTGAAGACTGAAGAAAAGGCTTGATTGGACGTTGAATGAAACTGTCTGAATGCGTCACTGAAGAATATATTGGCTAAAACTGACTATTTACAATAATTAAGGACCTTGTGCGTCCGTCCTGAGATTGTAGTCGAAGTGAGAGTGAGACAACGAATACTGTCATCTTTTATCCTGCTTACTCTAAGTTGCGTTAAAGTAGGCTGCGTTCTGATACTTGTTAATTTTAATTAACATATCTGCTTCCATATTTTTTTACTGGTAGGATTTATCCTTTATGTCTTGTTCTCGTTTTCATTGGTTTATACATCTGGTTTATTTTGTCTTATTTGATCTCGATTATTTTTCTTGGTATATTTTGTTAGGTAACTAGATCTTTCAAGTACCTACCTACATAAAAAAAAAACTTACTTATTGTTTGTTTTTGTTACATATTCTGGTTCAATCGAAATTCAATTTTTTTGAAGTTAAATTGACCTACTGTTCACATTTACCAAGACTATTGTTTGGTTTAATTTAATTTAAATTGTAATCCGTTAAGATAAAATATGAGTGTTGTACACGCCTGTAATAGGCTCACATATAAGAACGATGTTCCTACAAATGTTAATTCTATCAATGTTTTATATGTGTGCTATTGGTGTGTCTATTTAAGCAAAATAAAAATACATAGATGTATTTATTCGGCGTCATTTACAAATCAACAACCTTAACCTTGACCTAAACAGTGAAAATCAGGCCCACCTTTTTCCAAAACTGTTTTACTGCACATTAAATAAATAATAAATAAATAAATATCTTGGGACATTTCACCATAATGACCTAGCCCCAAACTAAGCAAAGCTTGTACTATGGGTGCTAGACAACGATATAAATACTTATATAGAGAAATATATACATATATAAATACTAACATCCATGATTCGAGTACAAACATTCGTGTTCATCACAAAAAGTTTGCCCCGAGCGGGACTCCAACCCGCGACCATCGGAACAGAAGGCAGGGTCACTACCAACTGGACCAATCCGGCCGTCCCCTGCGTTACCCTGCATATTTCCCTAATATATTTTTTAAAACTGGAAATCTAAAGGCGGTGTCGTTTTCCAAAGTGTAACGCGAGCCTGGAAGCCCTTCGAACAGCTAAGATGCTACACAAAGTAGCATCAAACTTGCTAACTTTTAACGACGTAACATTATATAGGTACTAGGTGCAATCGTCGGTGTCTGAAGAACCTCGAAGTTAAAACTTTCATAAAGTATATCAGTTTTTGTTGGTAACTCGTTATTAATTTTATCCAACTGCTCAAGAAAAAAATACATAAGTAAAGTATGTAATTAATTAGTATGACTTTCAAATCAAATACTTAGTATTTTAGACGATACGCTTACATTTAACGTAAATAAGTAAGCTATGTATAACCGAAGGCCAATTGCCAACGATAAGTACCCCCCAATGGATGCAGAATAATGAAAGACCTTAGAAGGCAACTCCCTAGGGGATAGCAGTCGCAAAATTTTGGCAGAAACTATATTAGGTAGTTTAAGTTTGATCACTTCACACGAGAAGAAGAACAAGTTATGTAATCCAAATTGGTCATTGGCTCCGGGTATTTCCGACTGTATAGGATAAGTGGATCAACTGAATGAGACCTACCTACTACGCAATAAAAAGTAACGACTCAGTAGCACCACTGGAAAATGACATGAAACTTGAAAATAGTGCATTTCTGATTCCTGCTTTTTGAAAGCTAAATATCATTTACTTTCTTTTAAAGTACCTAGGTATGTTTACCTCTTTATGAGTTATTTTTAAAAGACGCACAGGGAATTTTTATTTGAAGGATCGTTTAAATTACGATACGGGAACGAAGATAATCTAAGCTCCATTCTAGGCGACCAAACCATGATTTTTCATCCGGTCCAGTGCTTCGAATTGGAAACAGTCACGATTTCTACTAAAAACTGTTTCTCCAGCGCGATAGAAATTGTATCCGTGACCGATAGAACGCGGCGCTTCTGTATAAGTATCTAAACTGGATTTTACGGTCCATATTTACATTCAATTTGGACACTAAATGAATAAGACACGAGCAACGCGATATTTATAGCATGTTTTAAAGAAGAATTTTTACACGAAGGGGCTTATGCAATTGTTAAAACTTTGTAACTTGGTACCTAGATCAGAATCTACGTTAAGATAAAATCTACTAATTTTAAGTTTCTGTCAAATAAACTTTTCATTTAAATTTCTTTCAAATTCAAATTCAGTGCAATGAAGGAAAATTAAGACGCGAGTCATTGACCAACCAATATAGTCAGCTACGTACTAGACTGGGAAAGACTATTCCTAGAATCATCATCATCATCATCATTTCAGCCGAAAGACGTCCACTGCTGGACATAGGCCTCCCCCAAGGCTCGCCACTCAGACCGGTCCTGTGCTACTTGCTTCCACCGGTTTCCCGCAACCTAAAATAACTGGGACTATTTCATGAAGAAGTCGCTTGACTCGCTTATTATGAAGCCTTTATAATGAAGGGTTCCGTAGCTACCGAAATTATTCCAAAATTATCAAATAGAGAGAGTTAATTAAGAGAGTATATACAATTATCGCATGAGTACTTCTCTCGTAATACTAGGTGACCAATTTTATCAAAATAATTTTCATTTGAAGTTTTTGTTTAATTATACACCTACATATTTTTTTTTGCAATTTTTCATTCCATTGCTCAACGTTGTAGGACGACAAACCTTTTACTACTTTTTAGAATTAGCAAAAATATTGGTTATTTTTTTAATTATTATATTAGCCTGTAGTGTCCCACTGTTGGGCAAAGGCCTCCCTCTCATTTTTCTACGCTTTTCTGTCTCTTGCGACATCCATCCGGCCAATCATTGCGGAAGGCAATGATTGGCCGGATGATCTAGTTCGTCCCGCCATCTCCGTCGGGGTCTAAATATTGGTATTTAGTAAACATTTTAGAACCTAAATATCATTTACAAAGATCTATCCAATGATACCTCCCACAGCTATGCCCTCTATTTTTTTCATCCCTCAGCTACATAGTGCGGATTGCCACCCTTAATATTTTTTTCTCAAATGATGCAGTATCATTCGGTAGCGGTTCATAGAACTCACATTATCTCCCACAACCATACAGTATCCATAGTCTTCGAGTAAAATGGCTGTGACATACATACGGACGGACAGACAGGAAGCCAGACGCACATGGCAAAATTAAAAGGGTTCCGTTTTTGCCATTAGGTGGTGAAAATCTCGCCGGCTGTATTTGACGGACGTTAACTTTTTGATGAAACCCAGGCTTGAAGTGATCTCTGCGTATCGAAACTCTCCACAATGACAGTCGTGACGTCATATCATGTTATGCAAAGGAGACCTTTCATACGTGCGGACAATGTGGCACTTAATTACCGCAGACAGTTAGCATAATGGGGCGACGAGTAGAGGCTGCTCAAATGGTCCGTGGGACTGCGGAACCCTACATTTGTATTCAGATGACGTCATCGTACTTTAGTACTCCTCAGTACTTAGAGCGTCATCACACTTGCGATTTGTGAGCGAGTTGAAAGCGATTTCAATACAAAACTCGTAGGTACGCGGCGAACTCGCGGCGTGTTCGCCTCCATACAAAACTCGCTCGCAAATCGCAAGTGTGATAACGCTCTTAGGGGAGTTAGATTGACACTTGTATTTTTATATACTCGTAGGTATAGCACGACACCAGTTAGGTGCGCGGCGAAGCACTTAAGCCGTTGATGCACAGTCTATTATCGCTTAAACCACGCGCCTTCTAAGTTGTGTTGTGCTTTATATCTATTGAGGTAACCAGATTGCAACGTCATCATGTCACCTCCTCAGACCTCGCTAGTTTTTTTGCATAGCTTAAAACATTTCTAAATCAACAGCAATAAAAACGGGTCACTTTTAATAGGATTTTCCATACAAAGTGACCTGTTTTCATTGCTGCTGAGTGTATTTTGAACCTCATGATGGCGACTGTACCTAATTTTAATGAGAAGAATCACCATCGCCGCGCCGTCGCAAAGGTTACGCCAATCGGATGGCTGTAACGATGAAATATGTCGAGGAAGTAGATAGAAATCATCATCATCATTTCAGCCGAAGGACGTCCACTGCTGGACATAGGGCTCACCCAAGGCTCGCCACTCAGGCCAGTCCTGTGCTACTTGCTTCCACCGGTTAGATATACATCGTGGAAGGATAAAGACTCCATCATAATCGCTCCACCTTTTGGCAGGCACACTGATTACTTGTCTTCCAGCACGCAAACACCATTCGAGAACTTACTGGCTCAATCGACCATCACTTTTGCGACCAATGCAATGTGCCCCGAATAGCCTGGCAAAGCCTCTAGATACTTCTTTCTTATTCTACACTAGCTGGTGCCCGCCACGTCGTCTGCGTCGTCTGAGTGCGCCAGCCCTAGCGCTAGGGCGTGGCCTCCGAAAGAGCGCGCTGCATGTGATAGAAAGAGATGGCCAATTTGGGAGCGTACGGTGCAACAAAACCGGTTTTTTGTTAGCAGTCGGCCTTCTGTACGTTAGTACTATTACTTATTCTGTGGTCTGACTAAAGAATATAGGCGGGCATTGCTGTTCAAAGATGTTCGAAATTTGAATGCTATTAGACAATCGAATTCGATGGGCTAATACAGCTATTAGAACATTGTCACAGATAAGAAATCTGTTGTAACTAAACAGTTTATCTTAATGCTGGTCATAATTTGCGGTTTTTGAACGCATCATAGAGGGTTTATTATATGAGTGTAGTTAAAAAATAAAAACTGAGCCTTGGACACAACTCGGTGCTCAATATAAGTAATCCTATATCATCCCACTGCGCCCTCGCAACGACTAGTCAACTTTAATGGATTTTTTTCAACCAACCCCTAAATATCGTGACAGAATCCATTTAGAATATAATTGAGCGCGTGGCAAGACTTAATTTAATTAAACAAAACCAGCTGTATATGTAGCTACGATTATGCGAAATCACGTGGGCACACAGACATGAAATAGTAGGGTATCCAGACGGACAATGTAAGTACTAGATTTTTCATGGTAACGAAACGTTATACAAAATATGATATCAGTATTTTTTTTTTATACAGTTGCTATAAAAGTTAACATTACGTACCTGTTTAGCGTGCGAAAAGTTGGTCATTTCCGAACCGGCGCGTTTTGTTTTTTGACGCCAAGTGAGCGTGCGTAAAAGTCTAGTGGCACTTTTCACTTTTGGTACTTTTTCCTGCTATTTTTTAATTTATTATATTTTTTGCAAATGTATAAAAAAATCATTTGATACACGTGCGAAATTGTCATTTTCACCTCGTATCCTTAACTCGCTTTCGCCCGCGCCAACATAACTAGAGACTCGTGATAAAATGACAAAGTTTTCACACTTGTAGTTACTATTTTATTCGTTTTTCTCTTCAACCTTTTATTTGTGTTAATTATTTGTTCCACGGCACACAACACGGCAGACAACTGCGTGGTCGGAAAATGTGCTTCGTTTTTTCCAGGACCCTTCCCTACGTTAATATGTTTCCTGTGACAATAAGTTTTAAATTAAATTAATCCACCTTTGTAGCTTGTATTTTATGTCAGATAATTGCATCATCGCGTGGGTTTTCTCAGAGTGAACATAATATCTCTGTTATTACATTTTTATATGATTACAGGCACCTTTGATAATCATAATTCATTATTTGCTTTCATTTCATGGGAATGTTGTGCTTATTAATGTTTCCTTTTCAAAATCTTATTGAATTTGACTGAGATATAGCATCCAATCCGCACTGGGCCCGCATGGGGACAATAGCCCAAACCCTCTCGGAGGCCTGTGCCCAGCAGTGGGACGCAACGCAAATAGGCTGTAGTAGTAGGAGTACAGCATCCAGTCATGTAAGGTTCCAAAATGTATAGTGCCTCTTAGTGCTGTGTGCATATAACTTGAGGTGAACTATTTGTATGCGGCCAATGAGGCAAAATATCTATAAAGCTCTATACCCTGTTCGCGTTAAGAAAATAGTGACTCATCACCGACTGCCGGCCAAGCCACGCCCCCTAGCCAATTAGAACGCTAGAAATTAGTAAGGCGAGTTCACAGTGCTCAGTTGCAGTCAGACCTTCGAAGAGATCGGTTGTGTATTTTGCGTATTACTTGTTTAAAATTTTTGGAAAATGGATATCTCACCCATTAAAAAAAATAAAAGTGGATCAATTATACATAGCGGAGAGAGACGCGTAATTTACAATGTTTTTAAGTATTTCAAAAAGACTGATTTAAATGAGACTGTGGAGAGCATAGTAATTAAAACTGCAAGTGCATGCGGTGTGTCCGAAAATACTGTTTATAAAATTATCAAAGAGCAAAAAGAAACTAATATATTGAAATCACCAGTGAAAAAAAGAGCTCGACTATCCACGGTCGATAAATTAGATATTTTATGACGCAATCGCGTTAGTAGACGCCGATCGGTGGAAGAAATGCTGCGACCACGTGATACGCGAAGAAAATACCATGTGGAATTTGGATGACGTCATGGAATACGCAGAACAAAATTCATTTGTAATAAATGTAAGGGACGAATCTAGCGATAGTGATTAGCGATTTCAGTACTTAGTTTTAAGACAATGTTGTATTTTTATTTATTTTAGTATTTATTTTTTTACCATTTGTTGAAATGTGTTACTCTACTAATATAGCGTTTAAGTTGACATTAAAAAATACTAATATTAGTTTAAATTGACATTTTTAATTATTAATTATAATGAATATTTTATAACATGTGTAAAATCACTGATATTTTATTATTTTTCTATTACACTTATTTAAGGATTTGAAAAAAATGTTTAATTTCTCTCCATTATGAATACGCCCTTACCCTGCAGTTGCACTGATGAGTCACTATTTTCTTAACGCGAACGGGGTATAGAATAACATAGCGATAGAGTCCCTTTTACAAAATTTTGATGGTTTAAAAGTTTACACATGCCCTTGACTGTACCTATGTACTAAACAAATGACAATACAATACAAAAACTCTTTATAGAACACCAAAAAAACAATTACACAAGTAAATACAAAGAACAAAGAAGACGGGTGACAACAGGTAGGTTGCCCCCGTAATCTCTGGGAATATGAAACGAACTGTTTAAAGTTAATCTATCTAGATTACAGTAGGTTTAGTACTTCTTTTCAATTTACCTTAAAGGTACACAAAGCGTCTTCGATTCTATAATAGGTAGGTAGGTTTATTTTCAATAAGTTTTGGCTTTTACTTATTAAGGATAATATTCTACTTAGCACTGATGTTGTAGAAGGAAACACTGTGTTCAAAGTAAAATATTGTTACAGTAAATGTTTTTATTATTGTTAGGTGTAATTAATCTTAAGTGGGTATATTATGTATATTTATCGTAAGTTCCAAATAGTTAATTTGCTGCGTTCGTGATGTCACCGGCTATAGGTTTAAGTCATAAAGGGTCCCACTGAAAACCAGCGCCGCGGTTCACCGCTGCATTATGCTGAGTGGGATCCTTTTTGGCACAATTCGGCACAATTGTATTACCGTACCTACCTATTTTTATCTTATCTTATTGTATTTGTTGTTGTGTCGAATAAATGTTTTTCTTTCCCTTTCTTTCTTTCTATAATGCGTATCCTTGTTGTTACAGTTCTACAAACGTACATAAGAATCCAGTTAAGCGACCCACGGTTGACTTTACCAAACATGGCGCTGAAAGTCAATGCTGGAATGCCGGTCCATTCCGCTCCGCCACAACATTGTATCTGCACGAAATCCTTGCACGATTACGTACTTTTTTATCTGTATCGTAATCATTATAAGTTACATAAGTAACTTGAGCTCCCGAGTCCGCTTTTTGCGTGAAACGACACTTTTTTAAGCGTTGAATTGAATAGCTCGCCTTCAACACACCGCTATGCCGCCGAACCGGTTGGCAGTTACAGCTCTGCATTGGCGGCCGGGGTTGCACTTTCTAAGGCCTCATAGTATTTGTAGCATAGATCGAGCGGTTGACGTGGCTTGAAAAGCTTGTTTGATCCTCTCACAGCTCAGTGAGAACTTTAGCGAGTTCTGTTCCACATTTGTTTCTTTCAAAGGACCATTCTTTTGGCGCCCGGACTTCTGGGCGTTTCGTGTTCGCTCCTTATTTAGGAAGATATTGAGGGAAATAGATCTCCCGTCTCAATTTTAAGGACTATTGAGAACTGAGATAATATTCTAATGGAATCTTCGCTAAATAGGGAGATATTGTGTCGTTATTTACAAATTGGAATAAAACTAATTAAACTTAATTGTTTTTAATTTGAGGAAACTCCAGGTTTATGATTCTTTATTACATACCTGCCGTAGTGGCCTAGTGGTTCGACCTACCGGCTCTCATGCAGAGGGTCGCGGATTCGATCCCGGTTCGCACCTCTAAGTTTACCTATGTGCGAAATTCATTTGAATTTACCACTGAGCTTTTCGGTGAAGGAAAACATCGTGAGGGCTGCACGTATCTGCGAAGGAATTCAAAGATGTGTGTGAAGTACCCAATCCGCACTGGGCCCGCGTGGGGACTATAACCCAAACTCTCTCGTGATGAGAGGAGGCCTCTGCACAGCTGTGGGACTCAGGCTGTAGTAGTAGTAGTATACATACCTATATTATTATCTGTTCTTATTTAATAAAAAAAATGGAACGGCCTAAAAGGTAGCTATTTATTATCTAGGTGGCTCTTCGCAGGGACGTAAGCTCCCTGTGCGTATTTGAAAGGATCTACAATGGAGGGGGCTGTGCTGTGAGAAACTCCTTGATCTTATCCCTGCAGCGAAGTTCCACCACAGATCAACCCGTATGAATTCTAGAATCCATCAACACCATCTTGATGGCTGGCGGTCCTCAACTGTGCGATTTACGCGGTCGTTTTTACCACGTACGTGCAAAATCTGGAATGGACTTCCTGCTGGGGTTATTACAGCGAGATACGAATTAGGTGTCTTTAAGAGGCATGTGTACAGTGAATTGTAAGGTGGGCACTGGGCAACGCACTGGTAGCTCTTTTTCAGCTGCTGGTGTCCATGGGCATGCTCGTTTGTCAACTTTAGATATATGAAAAAAAAAAAAAAAACCGCCTTCAAACTCCGACAGACTGCGATGTCAATGTCAAGTTCACTATATGATTATCATTTCTTTGGGTCGGTTCACTTGACACCGACTTCGCAGTCTGTCGGAGTTTGAAGGCGGTTTTTATTTTTTTCTTTAAAATTTTTTTTCCGGCTATTGTTTCCAAACATTACTATAGAAGTACATAAGTAACTCTGAAGTCCTCGAAATTGACACCAAAATCATCGACGTGCTAGCAAATTTCGAGGAGTTCCCTCATTTTCTCATGGATCCCATCATCAAAACTGAACCAAATTAATATGGGACCTACTTGGAAGTACCACCTTTCGAACAAAAAAAGAATCATCGAAATCGGTTCACGTTTACCATTTATTTTTGGTGAACATACATAAAAAAAAAATTAAAAAAAAAGATTCCGACGAATTGAGAACCTCCTCCTTTTTTGAAGTCGGTTAAAAAGTTGATACTTTAAATACTCTGCTGTACAATATTGCAGGTTAAGGTAAACTTACTCAAAGTATTAATGTGCCGTTTACTTGCAAGTTAAATATAAATTGGTATTTTAATTGAATTTGTATTTTTAAGACTTCTTGTTGAACCGTAGCAATGAATGGAGTTATTTTTAGTAAAAAAGCATTTAGTCTTGAAAAGGAATACTGTTCCTATGAATAAGTTGTTTTAATAAGAAGCTGGTATATTATGAACTAGGTTCTGCCCGCGAATTCGTCCGCGTGGAATTCGGTTATAGCGTTTCCGCGGGAATTGAGCGTTAAACTATAACAAACGTTAAAAAAATTTAAATAAAAAAATTAAAACCGCCTTCAAACTCCGACAGACTGCGATGTCAATGTCAAGTTCACTGTATGATTATCATTTCTTTGGGTCGGTTCACTTGACACCGACTTCGCAGTCTGTCGGAGTTTGAAGGCGGTTTTTATTTTTTTATTTAAAAAAATTTTTTCGGCTACAGTTTCCAAACATTACTATAGAAGTACATAAGTAACTCTGAAGTCCTCGAAATTGACACCAAAATCATCTACGTGCTAGCAAATTTGGAGGAGTTCCCTCATTTTCTCATGGATCCCATCATCAAAACTGAACCAAATTAATATGGGACCAACTTGGAAGTACCACCTTTCGAACAAAAAAAGAATCATCGAAATCGGTTCACGTTTACTATTTATTTTTGGTGAACATACATAAAAAAAAAAGAATAAAAAAAAAAAAGATTCTGACGAATTGAGAACCTCCTCCTTTTTTGAAGTCGGTTAAAAATATATACGAAAACCTTCTTCTTGAATCACACTATCTATTAAAAAAAACCGCATCTTAATCTGTTGCGTAGTTTTAAAGATTTACTGTACTTGGGCTTTTTTACTTAATCTTGTACCCCAATTAATGTAAATGTTAGAAAAAAATTAAGACCGTGTCAGTTTTGTGACCATCATTAAGCAATAAATTTAATGGAATTATACATTTTCATATGATTTATAAATTTCTTAATGAATAATCTTTAAAAAACATCGAGAAAATAGATTGCTTTCATATGAATTTCGTTCTTAACTGTGGTCACAAAACTGACGCGGTCTTAATTTTTTTCTGACATTTTCACTAATTGGGGTACAAGATTAAGTAAAAAAGCCCACTTAAGCATACATAGGGACAGACAGACAGCGAAGCGACTTTGTTTTATACTATGTAGTGATAGGCAAAGCTAAAGGTTTGAAGGAATGGATTAAAAAGTTTTATTTATATTTATTACTAGCTTCTGCCCGCGACTTCGCCCGAGTGGAATTCGGTTATCGCGCTCCCGCGGGAACTATGCGCTTTTCCGGGATAAAAAGCGGACCCGGACCCCAACTATCTCCATGCCAAATTTCATCTCAATCGGTCCAGAGGTTGAAGCGTGAAGAGGTAACAGACAGACAGACAGAGTTACTTTCGCATTTATAATATTAATATGGATTTGTTCGAATGCACGTTTAGGTAAGTTCTTTAAGTGCAACTGCAGAGAATTGTGTGACTTCTGACTTCTTTTTTTGACAGATAAAAATTGTGAGGTTTAAGTAAACTTAATAAGGAATACATTTGTACGCCAGAAATGGTTGAATGGAGAAAGGAATTTGTAATTTTATGTAACATCTTATTGTAACCTATTCAATGCAAATAAAATAAATTATTATTATTAATTATTATTAATTATACCAGTGACATAGGTGACTCACGATCAGGCGTACAGTATCCGTACCAATTATAAATGCCAAAGTAACTCTGTCTGTTTGTCTGTTACCTGTTCACGCTTAAACCGCTGGACCGATTTAGATGGAATTGGGTACGAAGTATGGAAATAGTTGGAGTCTCGGGGAAGGACATACGTTAGTCCTTTTACTTTTTATCCTAGAAAAACGCATACCTAGTTCCCGCGGGAACGCGATAACCGAATTCCACTCGGGCGAAGTCGCGGGCAGAAGCTAGTATTATATGGATAATTTTTATTTAATAAAATCTGCTGAGTCTACAAAGACGTCCCACCCTTGTGAATTTCTATTAGACTTGAAGGGATTATTTACTGGAAGAAATGGCCTTGAAGAGATAAGCTGCACTTCCATTACTACTACTACAGCCTATTTGCGTCCCACTGCTGGGCACAGGCCTCCTCTCATCACGAGAGGGTTTGGGCTATAGTCCCCACGCGGGCCCAGTGCGGATTGGGGACTTCACACACATCTTTGAATTAATTCGCAGATGCGTGCAGGTTTCCTTACGATGTTTTCCTTCGCCGAAAAGCACAGTGATTAATTCAAATTGAATTTCGCACATAAGTAAACTTAGAGATGCGAGCCGGAACCGAACCCCGACCCTCTGCATGACAGGCGGTAGGTCGAACCACTAAGCCACCACGGCTTCACACTTCCATTCGCTTGTAAGAAACTAGTTCCGAAGGGAGGGATTGCGCCAGCGATTTTCGCAAAGTAAGCGTTTGCCGCTAGAGATTTGTAAGCGAAGCGATCGACTTTGCCGGTGAAAAATTGTCGTGAAAACGCTTACTAAGTACACTCAACAGCAATGAAAACGGGTCACTTTGTATACTTACAATTTTCCATACAAAGTGACCCGTTTTGAGTGTATTACAGAAAACTAGCCTCTGCCCGCGACTTCGCGTGGAATTCGGTTATCGCGTTACCGCGTTTTACTTTATAAAGAAGCCAATATCATATCTACTATCGACTCCAACTGTCTCCATACCTGACCTGCCAAATTTCATCTAAATCGGTCGCAGCGGTTTAAGCGTGTAGAGCTAACAGGCAGACAGAGTTATTTTCGCATTTATAATATTATAGTAATGTATTACCTACATATAATAAGGGATGCCATTCATGATCAATTCCGCTTGTATAAGATCTATATTAGCGTAAGATCTCAACGCTATTTCTGAAACTCTAGATTAGAATATCTTCTCTAGATTATTTCAAGGTTTATGCACTTCTTTTTCTTGCACAGCTCTCCCTATTACTGTTTACGTAGGTACCATGACCTGTACCTATTTATAAATTAGAAGAAGAAGAAAGACATTTATTCGCTGCACAGAAGACACAGTTTACAGCAAAAAAATACACAAAAAACTTCACAAAAATCTTATCTTATCATGAGTACTTACTTAGTACTCTTATATCTAGACTAGTTGATGTGCCAAATACTACTACTGCTACTACAACAGCCTATTTACGGCCCACTGCTGGGCACAGGCCTCCTCTCATCACGAGAGGGTTTGGGCTATAGTCCCCACGCGGGCCCAGTGCGGATTGGGGACTTCACACACATCTCATGCTGAGGGTCGGGGGTTCGATTCCGGCTCGCACCTCTAAGTTTACTTATGTGCCAAATACAATTAATCAATGACAGGTGGCACCGTTAAGAACAAGTATACACGGTGTTGCCTGTAATATTAAAATTCCAATATTATCTACTTTAGTTATAATCCCCATCTAAAATTTTTGTCAAATTAGTTTAATTTTAAGTATTAGAATGTTTTTCTTCTGTTAGCCTCAGTGAATATCTGCTCTGATCATGTCGTGTACATATGTTAATTGGACTGTAATCTAGACTATATACCTCTGTTATATTCTTTTTTTGTAAATGATTACTGTCTATAATATTTACCTTTTAAAAATAAATAAATAAATAAAATAGGAGAAAAAAATTGAATGTAGATACCCTTTAACTCATCAGTAATTAAGTCCAAAATGGTTTCATATATTCTATTAAAAATATTTATCCCTTATTTTCTAAAAAAAAATATTGAGCCCGCAATGTATTTCAAACATATTGTGCCCAGTCGAAATATTTGACATTGTCGTTCATGATAGTTTTCAATAATTTGAAGTACATTGTAACTTCACATTACTTTGACTCCGATTTCAAGGACTAGGGAGCATAAGGATTAACTGTGGATACTCTGTGGAAGCATTGTTGAAAATTTTTGCACCTCTGTTACAGGCAACACCCGGTATATGTAGTAGGAGAGATTCCTAAACCGACATACATTATGTAGATGTAGATGCACGGTGCTAATAGCTAATTTTAGGTTCTATGGGGTCTCCGTAGCTGTCATATTTCGGTTTGGGAATCTCTTCTACTATAATTCCACACATTAACACTTGCACACTCACTGCTCAGCTGGCTTATGTGGACACTATCCGCGTCACAAAAAAAAGACGAATTGAGATCTCTTTCTTTGTCCGAAGTAAAATGACAAACTTTTCGCACTTGCATCAAAATATACTATTTTGATAGGTAATGGAACTTACAGACTAATTTGATTTTTTCACTCTAGATGAGTGAAAAAATCAAATTATTAGTCGGCATGTCGCGCTTCATCTTGCCTTGTTAGAGGCCACCCGACAGCGCTCTTCCATTTACGCGGAAGTTATTCCAGAACTTTCTGGCCCCCATCAATTCTGCGAATTTTCCTTTTCGAAGATACGAGTACATTAAGGAGTGAATCTTCCTCTTGCTAAATATAATTTACGCCAACACGTGTTAATAATGTTGTCGTAAACAAAAACTCAACGTGGGCGCATCCTTATTGCAGAAGGTTATGTCATAGACCAAACTCTACGTCAATACCATAATGTTGTAAATGCGGCAAACCGTATTGGCGTTTATAACTATTTTTTATTAGACGAAATTAATACTACCTCGTAAATGTAGCTCAATGATTTAATTCCGGATTGATTGTAAGCTTTCATATTACCTTTTTTATAAGTCCAATATGTATGAGTATGTAAATTTTTCTTAGTAGAGTATGTAAATTTTTCTTGAGGAACAGGTTACTTAAATGTATTCCTTAGATATTCTTGTATCAACAAGAGAGACTGCCTTTAGATATGCGTAGAGCCACTCTTTACATTGTACTTAGTCCAATTTTGCTGATGCAGTGTATCCAATTATCCATGTAGATTTAACTATCATCTTACCCGCTAACTTGCGGCCAAATTGTAACCCTAAGTCACTCGGGCAATAATAATCCATCGATGGACTGGTAAGTTCATTTCTGACGTGTCCCTATGCTATGTGAACAATTTGCTGAATAAATAATTGATTTGATTTGATGTGGACACTTCTTTTGTTAAAATAGGGTCAGTAGATTAGAATATTACGGGGGTAAATTATGTGACACGGCGGGTCAACATAGGCTACCTTTGTCCTGGAAAAATGCATAATTAGCAAACGCTGTTAGGCTGTTACCGAATTCCACGAGGACTGTCGCAGGCAGAAGCTAGTACAGTGCTAAAATCATGACCCTTCTTTTGACTTTTGCCGTAGTCGGGTAAGAACCAGCTAACCACAACATAACAGTCACATATAATATTGTTTTATCATTATGATCTTCCCTGCTGGACGAAAATACTCGTAGTCCATAGATAATAATATTCAATAAACCTTCTTAAACGACCAAAATTCGATTAAAGTTGATATAAGTAGATAAACAAAAGTAAATTGGTTTTCGATGAAATTCAATGTTTCGTGTTTATTCTTTGAGGACTTTTTCTGAGAAATATAATGTTATGTTGTTCGTAACTTTCAATAAAAAGTGGAGTTGCACGGTAGCCGTTTTATGTTCTTCTTAATATTGTAGGTATTACGACGCCTTTGGTTAAAAAAGAGGTTCGGTATATTTCGGAGTGGGTGTCATTATTTGACTGACTTATTGACATCACCTTCGAAGCTTTTGTACTTAGAAGTTCTCTCTATATTTAATTTTGGATGAACCAGTTACTATAATAACCGCCTCCATCATATAACGATTGTACCTATATTAAATTATTTAACCTATTGTACAATCTGTTAAGGTGTAGAGCATTGAAATCTAAAAGGCACTGCTTTGGCGTCAGGCCATTGTTTGATGCAGTTCCAAGAAGTGTGTATTAACATACAACAAAGTGACGTGGTTTAAAGTGAGAAATAGCCACAAGAGTCTCATGCTGAATTAAGTGCTTTTTTTAATTAAAATTTTGTCAGGTTTCGAAGCCTCTATTATGCATACCAACATAGGTAGTAATAATTATGTTTTCACCTCAGCAGCTCGAACAAGTAGACTTTGCTGTCAGAAATTAGTGAGCAAAATCGTGTTTGTTTCACTCAGTGAGACAAAGTATTTTTTTAATTTTTTTTTTAAATCCTTTTATCCCATCAGACAATCACATCAGGCAAAGGCAAAGGCTTAAGCCTTGCAGCCACAGTTAAATCGTTCCCGCGCTTTTTTTTTTTTAATTTGATTACTGCGAATGGTCATTTCATACTGCGGCATCTAACTAGTAACTACTTCTTATACCAATAATTCAAACTATCTCGATTTTATCCGCTCTCTTCTTTTCATTTCTTTAAGAAAAGAGGTAGAATTATACTAGGCAAGTCTTACTGCGAATCTATTTTCGTAGAAAAAAAAACTGAATTAGAAACGTTCGGATACGCGCAACGCATCAGTACGCCGTATTTTTAGACATTAAAATTATATGTTGATTTAACTTCTGAAAATCTTACAATTTTCAAATGACTTATATTTCATATAATTATGTTATTTGTAATCATTTTAAACTAAAGTTTTAATTTAAAGTAAACTAAAAGTTGTCAAATATTACCGAATAAATTCGAAAATCATACGTTTGGAAAATTGCCGCCATTGTCTCATGTCAAATCATGTCTTTCTTCTTAATTTTCGATAACTAACTTTAAAGTAATTCTTTTAAAACATTATTTATTTATTTATTTATTTTATTTTATTTATTCATAAAAGATTAACATGACCTTACAGTTAACACCAATGCGTCATGAAACCAAATAAAACTATTTTGGCGACGAAACGGCGTGGCTCCGCTGCATCGTCATCTCCGGTGTAGGATTCGGTAGGTTGCCCCGGAACCGTCGAAACACTACACCCTTCGGCCAGAAGTCAGCACTCTCGATGTTCTCCAGCAGCGGCCGCGGCACGCGCACCACAAAAGAGCTGAAGTGCACGTAGTGGCGCGAACGCAGCGGGAACACCCTCAGGGAGAAGCCGGTCTTCTGGCGAACATACTCCGCCAAATCATCAGCCGTGGCGGAGTAATGCAGGCGCGAAACATATAGCGCCTTGCTCGGTGTGGCAACGTGCAGACCAGAACCAACCGGTTCTGCAGTACCACCTTGGCTCTTGCGCGGCTTGCGCTTCCTCGACACCGTAGTGAAACCCTCCTTGTCCACATTGGTGTTAGGGGGCTCCTTTGGAGGAACCCGAACTTCACGCGCTATTGAGGGCGCGACACTCCGGTTGGCTGCGACAGACCGACCAGCTACGGCATCTGCATAGCGATGACGTGATTTAGAGGACATGAGGAGAAACATGAAATTCAAGTAATAATTTGAGTGAAAGGAGTGAAGAAGAAATGTTATTTCATATTTTTCGTATTGTAAGTATTCTTTGCAAGTACCTTTTATGTGTTCTCGCTACTGAGGTGAAAAATTGTATGTGCTACTCGAGAGCAATTTATTTTACTTCTCGTGCCTTTGAGTCCTTCGCTAGCTCAAGATTCTAAACTAGAATCACTCGCTAAGCGCTCGTGATTCAACTATAGAATCTTTCGCTAGCTCAGGACTCAAACATGGCACTCGAAGCAAAAAACAATTTTGCTCTCTTGTTGCACAAATAACAATTGCAACACACATTTTAATTCAAACAATCCACCCATACGCTAGTTACTCACATATTAATCCTGGTAAAAAAAATATACAAAAGTATCACAATGATACCTACAAGATTATTTTTAAGATGACTCATTATCATTATCATCGTACTAAAACATATATTAGGTGAACTATTGAGGCAAGGTCCTAATTCTAAAATGCTAAAAGGTAACTAACCTTTGTGACAGAGCCAACAGCTAAATCTTTAATGGCTGAATCACAAATTAATTATAAATCAACTGAATAAATAAGGAAAATTTGCATAAATTACCTTATTTCGCTACATACCTACTACCTTTTTTACTTCTTCAACAAATGGCATAAATCGAGTAGGTAAGGCGATCTGCTTTTTTTTTAATTAGCGACCCGGCTCAGCTTTGCACGGTTGGTAAGTAGAGCATCATGTTGGGTAGTTAAGTAGAGCATCTGGTAAATTCATTTCTGACGTGTAAAAGTGCCCCTTTTTGGCCAATTTGCTGAATAAATCAATGATTTGCTTTGATTTTATCAAATTACTTATACCTACACCAATATCTCCTTTATCTATTAGTGAAAACCGTATGTTTTTAAGTTTATTGCGAATAGACGGACAGACGCGGCGGGGGACTTTACCTTATGTATCTATCTACACCGTCGTAAAAAATACACGATTAATTGAATAAATCTTCGACGTTTATGTATAATATTCCAGTTTTTGAGATGATCAACTCAACTGGTAAACTAGTAAAATCTGTAACTATATACCTACTTATGTGAAATTTGTCAAATATCGATAGCGTATGTAAGACTAAAAGGTTGCATATTGTCCTTGCAATTAGGGTCATAGAGTGCAGACGGTATGCAATGAATCATGCACAACACAATCATTGCCTGATGTCGAAATTCGAAGCCTACAAATCTTTATCTACTACGTAACTTTTCTTTTTTTTTTTTAAAAGCAGGACCTAATGCAGGGTTCGTCCGGATGGCTACCACCATTTTACCTGCCAACTTGCCGGCAAACACTAGCGCTCGCACTGTTGTGTTCCGGTAATAGGGTAAGAACCGGTGAAATTATTGGTGGCCTACCTATAGCATACGACAATAGGCCGTTCCCTGACCCAGCATCGTCGAAGATCTTACTTTTCTAAGAAATGTTAAAAGTTAAAAATATAAAAAAAAACATATGTTATATTTGATTATATCATCCTTACATTGAGGACCTCTAATCCAACTTTACTCCAGTTTATTATATCAAACAGTGTAAAACTAAATATAACAGAAAAAATATCCATATTATATTCATACATTGACAGCTTTAAAAATGCCATGTTTTAGCCGGTATTTTTATAGAAATTAAAACGCGTTAAATACTAACTAAACCGGTCGTTCTGTGCGTAGCGCTTTCTCTTTCACTCGTTGCACGAGTGACAGTGACGGCTGAGCTGGGTACAGGAACGACCTTAATTGTCAATAACAACTTGGCAAACGATAAGATTATAATTGCAATAGACGCGTAGGTATTATTAAAGCATACAGATAACAAAACTGGGACAATCAATAATCGATACTTAAATATCATTGGCCTACTCTGCGAACCTAAGCACTGTTATGAATATAACTGCTTTCCTATTCAGAGGACACGCTAGTGGTCATTTTTCCATACAAACGTTCTCGACATATTCCTCCCTGGATTTTGAACGTAGATCAATTTCGTCAGTATCTGTGTGTGTGATATTTTTGTTCTTAATAGAACTAGGTGACTCCAAACAGTGCTGAAAACGGCCCGATTGAATAGGCCGCAAAGAAATGTCTGGTATACAAGAACCACAATAATAAACGCAAAAATCAAAACGGTCCGACACAGATAATTTCCTTCCCATCCAGTTCCCAAAATTTCATTACGATTGGTTTTATTTTGGAGGAGGAAAATGTCGAGAACGAAACCTCGATTTCTGAGTTTTTTACGTCGGATTTTTCGACGGAGCTACAGTTATCCTTATCGCACCTTTTGTCGCTCCGTCCGCGCTTGCGAGACACCAACAACATTGATATAAATTTCTCAAATCTGAAAAGGGGCTCAGCTCACGTATCCCCTTAATTGTGTTCTCAATGCACTGACACTGTCTGTTAAATGTGTAAAGCCCGACCAGTAGTTCAGCAGACCTTTCAATGAGGGCGCTAGTTTTGTGTTTTATATACCTATGTAGCAACACCAAATTTCAATGAAAACATGACTGGTTAAATGTTATGTCAAAAGAGTCTGTGTGCAAGTTTTCAAATAAAGACCGACTTATTTTAAGTGTACAATTTCATACGGTGCCATAAACAAGACGAGGGTTATAGGTACTTACTTTGTTTTAAGTAGCTTATTGTTGCCAGATGAATATTTTATTTCACGATGTAACTCGCAAAATGGCGAGGTCTGTTGAATTACTGGTCAGGTTTTATATACACTAGACCAACATAATGTTGCCATAGTTACGCTTACGAGAGAAATAATGGTTAGATATTTAAAATTTTCTGTGACAATGTGCGCCTCGGTCGTCGGGCGATTTTACCTTATACTGGAAGAAATTCCTTAAGAGGGAAAATTTTCGTCTTTTGTACGTTATTGCTATTTGCCAATTTTATGTTCGTTATTTTTTTTTACTCTAACGTAAAGTGTTTTAGTAACTTACTTTACCTTTAAACATAGGGATTCCTTTTAAGGACTTATTTTATTATTTATTCAATTTACTACGAGATAAAACAGCTTGCCGGTCTAGTACAATCGAGTATATCAACACTTATTACATCGTAGTAAGGTAGAGATCTTCTACTATCTAAAGTCCCGCGCATTCACATTTCAAAACGCTTCAATGTATTTAAAAAGCACCACCAACACTCTCAACACATGTGTGCGAGATGAGACAGCCATCAACTATGCGTTGAGAGTGTTGGTGGTGCTTTTTAAATAGTAATATAAAAATTGAAGCGTTTTGAAATGTGAAGGCGAGGGACTTTAGATAGTAGAAGATCTCTACCTATCCTAGAGATCTCGACTGTACAAAAAAATCTTGTTACAAAAACAATCAAGCATCGACCTCTTACATAACAGAATAAACAATTCGTTCGTATCTGGTCGTCTGTTTACCGTCTGTGGATACCGCGTTATTTTTAGGGTTCCGAAACTCAAGAGGTAAAAACGGAACCCTTATAGGATCACTCGTGTGTCTGTCCGTCCGTCTGTCACAGTCGTTTTTCTCCGACATTACTGGACCGATTAAGTTGAAATTTGGTACGCATATGTAAATTCGTGACCCAAAGACGGACGTGTAACGAAAATAAATGAATTTTAAACATATACCCTATTTCATTTGGACACGAAACAAGTGGCCTTAGCTTGCTCATCTCTTATCTTATCTTATCTAATATTTCAAACACTCTAACTTGTATATTTATTTATACCTACTATCTCAGAAACGGCTGTAACGGTTTGCACAAAATTCACATTATAGGGTTCTACGGCTCAAAAAGTGTGTACATGTTTATGCCCTGGACTGTACCTTTACCTACCTAAAGAAAGTGTAGGTTACGAGTGTGTTTAATAGTGTATACAAATTATAGGCTTTCCATCGTTGAAATATAGCTAGAATTGCTATAAAAAATGAACCTAAGTGCCTAAGAAAAGTAACTATAGGTACATACCTATTATACAACAAAGTTATTGCCTTATGTGTCCGATGACTTGAAAGCGACAGCAGGACTAGTCAGGATGAGGGAAGGACAACCGCTCTAAATGGAAAGAGATTGGAGAGGCGTATGCCCAATGGTGGGCGAATACATGCCGATGAAGAAGAAGACCTACTAATAAATCCTCAGAATCGTTAGCCTGTGTGAATAAACCTTGTAGCTTCATGCGCTACATTATACTTAGTACGGCTTGGCAGAATATAGTACAACTTTCTTGATGTTTAACTAGAAACTTGCACTAGTTCCGCTCAAATAGAATAGTATAATAGGCTTCAATCTGCATAGGAGGCTGTCATTTTTCCTAGAAACTGGGACGTCCGTCGGAAACCCAACAGGATTAGTTCGAGACCGTTAGAATATGAGCTTCGATTTCATATTAGAAACCTCCAATTACCAGCAACCCTTAACTTCCACCCTTTGGCCGCGTAAAAAGGATACCTAAATAATGATACAGATTTTATTCAATGTTATATTCGTCTACGAGTATGTAGGTATGTGTATTGTATATATATTTTTAACCTCAAGCCGCGTTAGACACTTATGTCGTCAACTCCTCAATTAGGGTACCAGTTTGGCCTGTTTTCCGCGGAATCTGAGTCGTCGACCGCTGACTCAGTACTGGTCCAACCAGAATCGAACCTACTGCCCACTGCATACTGGGTAAAGACCAGAATCATACCTTGATTAGAAAAAAACAAGTGATAAATGTGAATCCCGTAAAACCCGACCCCGCGGGAATATCGGGATTAAAAATCATAAGATCTCGAATGCGTTGCTAGATAATTAAATGCTTCTATACTGGTAAATTCACTGGCTCTCTTTAGTTTAGATTGGAATACATTTTCCAATCTTGCATTCCCACGTGATCGAACTGATCAATGATGAGCAGGAGCAATGGTCCTCTGATGTTTGATTTACTAGCAGCGAGCTCGTACCCGCGACTTCGTCAGCAAGGGATTTCATACTAAACTGCCACCCCCTTATTATCCCCTGAAGGGATGATTTCCGGGCATAAAAAGTAGCCTATGTCCTAATCCAGGTTCTAAACTATATGTGTGTCAAATTTCATGCAAATTGGCTGAACCGTTTTAGCGTGATTGAGTAACAAACATCCAAACACTCAAACTTTCCCAATAGATGGTACCAGTGGAAAAGTTAGCTTCCCAAGATTCATTATGTAGTTTCAGGGTTTTCCATATTATGTTACCTAATAAATTTTCTAATCTTTAATATTATTAGGATTAGGATGATAACCACATTAAATCCATTCTATCGTGTCGTCAGCCTGCACTCCATCTATAGCAATCTTATTTTGAGATTTTGGGGTCCATGCGGGCGGATACACTCCGACTCATCGGGGTCTATACTTAAAGTTTTTAATATTGCGGAATAAGTTTTGATTTCTGTCCATCTACACCTATCTGTTACTTTATTTTTATTATTATCAAAGTTGCATAATAGATTGCGAAAGGACATTGAAGTATATTCATCTAACTTGTTGAAATACAGAAAATTTGTAAGCAAAGTATCATAATAGGAGTGAAATCCTTCAAAACAAGACATCAGGAAATGTTTCCATTTACGATTAGCAACTGACATTGTCAGTTTTAACTAAAATGATCAAGGATTTGTCATTGAATAACTTTTCCATAAAAATCTGCACAGAGCCATTGTGTGCCTATTTTCATCCTAAATTGTAGACGAAAATCGGTTTAGTGGTTTATTCTTGGAAAGGTCTAGTGTGGATGGTACTTTATACCCCTTTAATATAAAATTACCCCATCCTAAACAGGGTTTAGGGTAAATGTCAGACTTTACGTCCGAGAGCATGCGTTTACATCCCAACGCGTCACCTAAATCGATCATTCGGTTCACCGGATTATCGAACGAGTGATAAAGTCACTAGACACCTAAAATAAACCTAGTTGCAAAATGCCACAAACTGGACGGTTAGAAAAAAAAGATAAACTTGAAAAAAAACACAAAGAGTAATTTTTAGGGATGTACTTTGATCTATGTATTAGAGCATGTGCCCACGGGATTTTATTAATGGGAAATCGGATAGTCTGATTCGCATTTAGCACGAAAACTCTCATACAAATATTGACGGCTACTTCGGATCTATCGTTTCATTTCGACCTATTTCTCTGTTTCTCTGATTCGAATTTCCAGGTTAGGTTACTTAATTTGGTGTGATACGGATTTATTAGTTTCTTTAGTAACCCAAGTTTCAATATATTCCCGTGAGATAAATTTGCATTTTTATGCACACGATCAAAAGTCGAGCTTAAAAATCATTGATGTTATTACTGGAAAAAAACAAGGCATCATACTATAAATATTCGATTTGGCTATCGGAAACCTCTATCATTTGGCGCTGTAAACAACTGGTTATTAAACGTTATTAACGAGAATGAATCGGCCGTTCACCGATATTTATAGGTTGACGTTGTATTATAAACAATGACGTTTAATTAGATAAGAAGAGAACTCAAGGAAAAACATGGAAGTATTACTAATTGAATAGCTGGAACTGCCTCTGTGACCAAGTTTTAGGCCAGGTGCGCGGGGGTGAGGGGCGTGGAAGGCTTCTATATCTCTTTAACTAACATTATGACGAGAGATAAAGATAAAAATAGGTTAACGTCAAAATTTGGGCACGTTTTTGAATTGTGAACGAAAACGACCTTCGGGCTCACGTCTCTTAGTTCAATTTTTATTGTTTCGAAATTGACACAACTCGCTCCAGATGTACTTATACCTCCAGGCGAAACATGGTTTGAGAAAAATTGTACACGTGCATTATAATTAGGCCATGATTTATACGACAGCATGTAATCCATTTAATATTATAAATGCGAAAGTAACTCCGTCTGTCTGTCTGTCTGTTACCTCTTTACGCTTCAACCGCTGGACCGATTTGGATGAAATTTGGTATGGAGATATGTAGTTGGAGTCCCGGGAAAGGACATAGGCTACTTTTCATCCCGGAAAAACGCATAGTTCCCGAGGGAGCGCGATAACCGAAATCCACGCGGGCGAAGTCGCGAGCAGAAGCTAGTATTAAATGGAGTGGAAAATGTCAGTTCACAAACAACATAATTTTCGCAAAATTTTAAGTGCTGAACTGATTTAACAACTGCATTCAAGGCTTATGTTTATGTCGCTTGTTTAGCACCGGAAAACGCCGTAATTCGGATAGAACAAACGAAGTTTTGGCAGAGCGCCATCTTGCGGTATTTCAACAAACTAACATTTGTTGACAAACCCTAGAGGAGGCCTGTGCCCAAGCAGTGAAGCAGTGAAATGGTCTTCTCGTGACCACGGCCGTTGCATCGCGGCCGAAACGTCGAGGTAAAATATAAATAGTTTTTACATCACCCTTGGCCATAAAGTGGTATTTTCTGCCCGCTACGCGGAGAGAAAATCTCACTTCTTGGCCAAGGCAAGACGTAAAACTTTTGACAAACCACGGGCGGTAATTCGTAAAGCCCCAGATCGCATATTTATGGCCCTCGCCTTCGGTTCGGGCCACAGAAACCTGCGATCTGGGACATTTACGAATTCACCACCCTAGGTCTGTAATGTACTATTACGCGATTAAGTCCCGTTGATAGTGTGTTTATTATCAGTGAAAGGAGGCTTGTGTCCAGCAGTGAGAAGTCAACAGGTTGTTGTGATTGTGGTAGTTGGATATTTAAACCTCTTCATTCATCCTATGTACAGTTGCCATGAGATAGGTATATCTAAACAAACAAGGGTGATCATAAATATCTGCTCATGCACTCCAATTTCCGTGCTCTGAATACCGTGTTTGCTTAGATACTATGACGTTAATACTATGCTTACTACTACTACAGCCTATTTGCGTCCCACTGCTGGGCACAGGCCTCCTCTCATTACGAGAGGGTTTGGGCTACAATCCCCACGCGGGCCCAGTGCGGATTGGGGACTTCACACACACCTTTGAATTACTTCGCAGATGCGTGCAGGTTTCCTCACGATGTTTTCCTTCACCGAAAAGCTCAGTGGTAAATTCAAATTATATTACAATCTTTCCGAGCTTGGTCTTTCAATCAAGATTATTGACTAACTAGATTCTGCCCGTGACTTCGTCCGCATGCAATTCGGTTGTTATCGTTCCTGCGGGAACTGCATTTTTCCGGGATAAAGTTGACCCGTGTTATAATCTACTCCATGCCAAATTTTGTTGCAATCCGATCAGTACTTTAGTATAAATAAGTATATTTAGTTTCTCTTTTATTTTTCTATACATACTTACTCGTGAACATGTTTCCTCCCCACTACTCAAAGGTTAGCTGGAAGAAATTCCTTGTAGGGATAAGCTCGCCTTTGTACATGTGTCTCTTCTCTGTATTGATAATTGTATTTGTGTTTTATTCTGTACAATAAAGTGCTCCTTACTTACTTTCCGAGTAAAAACCGGACATACCTACATCCATAGACGTAAATAATATAGACCCGGTCTAACGTACACGTAATATGTCCCCACTTCCACGGTGTCCAATCCAAAGTTCTGTCACCGAGCGTGCGTGACAATAAGCGTTTTTAAAAAAACTTTTTTCGAAACTGTTTCTCAGTATCTAAAAGCTCGTCTCGTTGTTGAAAAAATGTGACCCAGCTTTAGTGTCACGATACAAGTTTAACTTTGGATTGGACACCGTGGAAGTGGGGACATATTACGTGTACGTTAGAAGTGGGGAAACATGACATGTATCTACGTTAGGCCGGGTCCATACGAAGTATTATTTATGTCTATGCCTACATCATAAGGTCACGTGACTTCAACATACTTATTATTTATAGAAAACGTCTATGGAAACACGTAAGTGATTCAAAAGAGAGGTCACGTGTCCGGCCACCGGTGTAAGGGCGAACAGAAAGTTCACACCGGTCTTGACCCTTCAAATATATTAAGTTCCCGAAACTTTAGGGGTCAAGGGTGTTGGGCGAAGATCAACATAAGTGCCGTACGCAAAGCCTGAATTGTAAATATTCTGGTTATTTAGGTACGTCTTGTTCTTGTTAAGTTGTATATTATTTATGTGTAGTTGTATAAGACGAGATTTTACCCGCGACTTCGTCTGCAGGGAAATTAACACTATATGCATATATCCAAAGCCCTTTTTCCAGGATACTTTTAAATCCTTTTCCGTGAATAACGGGATTTCCAGGATCTGTGGGATTCGCGGGATTTCTATCCAAATTCCTTTTTCGGGGTCCCTCTATGAGTTTCCGTGATTTTTCCGGGATTTCCGGAATAATAGGTAGCTTATTTCAGGTTCCAAACTATCTGTTTGCCAAATTTGATGCAAATTGGTTGAGCCGTTTTAGCGTGATTGAGCAACAAACATCCAAACACCAAAAACATCCAAACACACAAACTTCAGCTTTATTATATTTAGTAAGATTATTTTTAACATCCAATTATACGGGAAAATGTGGTCTCCATCGAAGGGCCATAATAATATGGTTCCCATGTCTGCTTATAGAGCTATAATTGGCTATGGGTGAAAAATGACAATGCGCTCGTATTTTTTTTTATGGATAGGAATAACCTTCCGTATCAAGAGAAAAAAATCTCAGAATTTTCCGTGCCGTCGATTTCGCGTAAAAAAAAGAAATTGATTTTGTGTTATGACGATTGAAATAAAGGTGTTTCCTTAGTTTAGTATGCAGCACTACTTCTTGAAAAAATCAATAATGTCAATAGTGTCAACACTTTTTTTCAAGAAGTAGTGCTGCATACTTGGACCAAGGAAACACCTTTATTTCAATCGTCATAACGCAAAACCAACTTTATTTTTTACGCAGAATCTACGGCACGGAAAATTCTGAGATTTTTTTCTCTTGATACGGAAGGTTATTCCTATCCTTAAAAATAATAATCGAGCACATTGTCATTTTTCACCCATAGCCAATTACGCTCGAAATGTTTCAAATTACGGCACACATACGGCACCCGTTTATGTCTTTTATAGAACCATTCTTCAAAGTCAATTGTGAGGCCACTGAAGAAAATCGAGGTGCTCTCTGGTATGTAGTGAACATCTCTTAACAAACAAGCATCAGACAAGATGCAATCTTTAAATTTTATGAAAATTAATAATAGTGTCCAAAATGCTTACACAAGTATATATTTTACTTACGTACTATTACTTATCTATCTATAGATCTAGATAGATAAGTAATAGTACATTACACACCTAGGGCGGTCAAGTAAAGAAAGTCTCTGATCGCGGGTAATTGAGGCCCGAGCCGGAGGCGAGGGCTATAATCAAGCGGTCTGAGGATTTCTTTACGACCGCCCGTGGTTAGTATACGATTTTACGTCACCAGCTGGCCGTGAAGAGGGATTTTTCGTAGCGCTCAAGGGCGGTAAATACCGCTTTTCGGCCTGGTGTGACGTAAAATTAGTTTACCCCTTCATCAAACATTAGATTCAGTTAAATACAAAATTTACCTCATAACTAGATACTACTATACTACTACTACAGCCTATTAGCGTCCCACTGCTGGGCACAGGCCTCCTCTCATCACGAGAGGGTTTGGGCTATACTAGTCCCCACGCGGGCCCAGTGCGGATTGGGGACTCCACACACCTCTTTGAATTAGTTCGCAGATGAGTGCAGGTTTCCTCACGATGTTTTCCTTCACCGAAAAGCTCAGTGGTAAATTCAAATTGAATTACATAACTAGATAACTTAGGACTAAAACTAAAAAGCCCCAGGTACCTTCCATGTTTGCAATCTTGGACAAACTTCTCTTGACCTTCGTCCAACAGGTTTGGGCATACCTACTAAACAAACCTACCTATCTAGTTTAGATATGTTATATCACTATTATACACATATTGAATTTTCAATGTCATTGATATTTGAACAGGTTTTTTTAATTTATAATTTATTAGCTTCTGCCCGCGACTTCGTCCGCGTGGAATTCGGTTATTGTGCTCCCGCGGGAACTATGCGTTTTTCCGGGATAAAAAGTAGCCTATGTCCTTTCCCGGGACTCGAACTATCTCCATACCAAATTTCATTGAAATCGGTCAAGCGGTTGAAGCGTGAAGAGGTAGGTAGACAGACAGACAGAGTTACTTTGACATTTATAATATAACACACACATTTATATTTTATTTATAATATTAATATGGATAAGAGTAGTAGGTATTCGCCGATTCTGGAACACGGGGTGGGCGGGTCCGTGGGGTGAAATTGGGCGGTAGGCGGACCACCATCCCCTAAAAAAAAAAAAAAAAAAAAAAAAAAAAAAAAAAGCCCCCACTTGGAACGTTTGGGATAGGTCTCAGGACTCTCAGATAGTTCGGTTACGACTTACACGATGTGCTATATCTTCACTAAAAAATCCAAACCCCTTATCTAGACCACCGACCCTTTTCTATTGTCTATCCATGCTCGGTTGCTATTGTTTACCATTTCAATCCTTACCTGATCCGCGGACCCTTTTCTATTGTGTGTTCGTGCTCTCGGTTGCTATTGTTTGCCATTTCAAAGCGTACCTGACCCACCCTGATCCTTTTCTATTGTCTACTCGAGCTCACTTTTAATTGTCCTCTCAACAATTTGATGAATACCTAAACTATTTCTATACTACTGCCACTTTGGTTTTAATTGATCATAGTTCTAACCTAACCTAACCTATGCTACAGAAGTCTCTACAAATCGGAGGAGATTCCGTGTTTGGAACGTTGTCCTAATATCATGTAATTTAATAAATGCGCCAGTTTGGTTTTAATTGATCACAGTTCTAACCTAACCTAACCTATGCTACAGAACTCACTACAAATCTGAGGAGATTCCGTGTTTGGAACGTTGTTCTAATTATCATGTAATTTAATAAATATCCAAGTAGTTATTGCCTAAATATATTTTATAACTTGTGTTAGCGTATGTGTTTATAGAACTATTCAGTTCTTTGTATAATTGGGTGGTCGTTTAACTTGTAACAACACGATGGTCGTTTAACTTGTAACAACACGAATAACACGATCCATTGGACTCTATCTATTGTTAAATAATAAAAAGGTTTAATGTTTTTATGATGGGCGTCTATTAACAAAGGGCCGAATGACTATTGTAATTTTATTATTTCGGTGTCGGTGAATGCAGCAAACGCGTTCCAACTAGTTAAGACGAGATTTTAACGGTAAACTATTGTTGCATCCTTATAAAAACCGAAGGATGGAAACGTTTTATATGTATTTCGACTCCAGTTGTGCTTGCTATCAGAGCTCTGTTAGTATACAGTAGTACAGTGTTGAATCGTGCTAAAGTGTTTTTGGTGTAGTGTTTATCGACTCCACATTATGGATGTAAGTATTTAAATTAACTGCTTTTTAATTTATGTGACCTAACCTAGCCTAACCCATGCTACATGACTCTTTTGATGATAGAACTCACTACAAATCTGAGGAGATTCCGTGTTTGGAACGTTGTCCTAATATCATGTAATTTAATAAATGTCCAAGTTTAACTTGTAACAACACGATCCATTGGACTCTATCTATTTTTCACTCGTGTTCATAGTTTTTGATAGTGCTTTAAATAGTTGTGTAATTGGTTTCAGTTTACCGACAATACTTTCAAGAATTATTACTACCTTGAGACTAATGGCGAAGCTAGCGATGAAGAAGGAACGGTTGGACACCAAGTAAAACAAGCTATCGCGAGAAAGCGTGCTGGAAACAGCATAGATGGATTTTTTGAAAGACCAAAAAAGAAACCTAAATCGGCGAAAAAGTCTTCAAGTGTTTCACAAAGCACTAATGACGGTGTGGCATACATATCATCGGGACAAGATGACGGCGTTTACTCATCCCATTTGATAAAAATAGAAATTTTTGATATTCAAAAAATCAAGAACATTGCACCAGGGGAGCAGTGGAAACACGCTGACGTCAGGTTGAAGTTTTATACGTCTTCAGAGGAAGACAAACAACTTGAAAGCACTCGTGATGTTATTTTTAACATCACAAAACAATTGGTGGAAAAGGACACCTGTGTTAAATATTTTATAGACAATAAGAAATTGTGAATTGTGCTTGTGTTATCTTAAGACTAGGTTAAATTTTTATTACATAAAAAACCCATAAACTTAAAAACAACCTTCATTTGTATAACAAAAATATTTTAGTATCGTATTGCTTTTTCTTAAAACTCATAAACTTTAGTGTAATGTTTTATTGCACACCTAAGTTCTAGTGAAGGGTCGGTACCTCTTAATGTACCTCATTGTTCTTATATACTAAACATCCATGACTCGGGTACAAACATTCATGCTCATCACACAATGTTTGTCCCTAGCAGGATTCGAACCCGCAACCGTTGGAACAGTGGGTATGATCATTACCAACTGAACCAAACCTGTCGTCATTGTTCTTATCTAAATTTTAACTCTTATTGTCTGAAGTTGTTGTAAAAAATGTTCTTTTTTCCTTTTAAACCGAAATCTATTCTTAAGTGTAGTATTTTTGTTTCTCGTGTAGAAGTGGTAATAATGTGTTTTTTTTATCTTTTATGGTATTCATATAGAAATAAAAGCCAGTTTTTAGTGAACACATTGTTTTATTTTACAAAAATGACAAACATATTTCTTAAAATTAAATCGTTATACCCTTCGTTACCCTCGATTCTTAAAATATAAGTAAAGTAAACAATATTCATCACAAACTGAAATAAATGAATTTAAACATATTTCTTAAAATTAAATCGTTACATAAAAAATTCTCAGAAAACAAACTCAGCAAATCACTCATATTATTCCCTTGATACTTAAAATATAAGTAAACTAAACAATATTCACCGCAAACTGAAGTAAAATAATGTTGAAGTGGTTTTTGGTTATAAAACCATCGTTTCGCATTTCTATTTAAAAATAACTTATGATACCCAGTAGGTTTCCGTCCAAACGAATCAAAGTATTCCCCTACACCATCAGTATCAATATGTATAGCAACCCAGTGGGAACCTGGTTTCGAATCAGGATCCAAATTGCTTATAATAAAAACTGGAAGATCAAACCGAATAGGGATTTGGTTAGCAGCAAATACGTTTGATTTCAATCTAGAGTCTAGTTTTTCCATACAATATTTAATTTCATTAGTATCCATAGTAGATTAAAATATAATACATTCATCGATGATGTTTGGATCAATGATTAAGAAGAAATGAAATTCTTTACTAATGTCATTGTATTTATATTTATCTTAACTGTTATAATCTACAGATACTTCGCGATTTTTGTTTATTTCAATAACATTATCAAATTCAGCGTACACAATACAGTTAACAGTAGTACTCAGAGCTGAATCAAAACGAACTTCTATTCGAACACTTCCGTGTCGTACAAGGTTCCAGTGTGAGGTTGAACTTGCTGATAGATCAGGAGTTAGATCAAAACATAACAAACAGTTACCGCCGCTATAATCGGTTCTGCTTATTGCATTACCTTCATTGTGAAAGTGAATGCCAGTCCCAGAAAAAAGAGTGTGATATGATGATGCTATTAAACCAGTGCTAAATGATGGTTGTAAAGTTTTAGAAGGAACTTCATGACCATCTACAAATAAACTGAAAGAATTCATGTTATAATGTTGAAAATTGAAAGGGTTCAATGCAAGATTACCATTAAACGCAGAATTTAATACAAAACCAATAATACATCTCTTAAGTACTTGTCCAAGAAATATGTTATCCAAAGTTTTACCCTGTATTCCCGATGGTATTGTCAGAACCTTCACTTCAGCTCTTGTGATAGGATATTTTGCTGTTGTTGATGCTAACACTTTTTGGTGGGCTAACAAAACACTAGGACTGATTCTAGCTCTTCTTATGATAAGGCTAGCATCCGTTATTTGTACCTTAAATTTCTTATCTTGGTGACAAATAAGATTAAATGATTCTTTTGATCGCACTAACTTAACACGCATTTCTACACCATTGATTAGAAACTTCTCTTGATTAAACATATCGCCATGTAAGTGTCCAATCATTTCAACTTGATTACTATTTTTAACAAATTCCATTCTTTTTTGAAACCCTTTGTTATTTGCATCAACGGCATCCACATAATGTGCTGTATCTTCATACCATAATCCACATGTGAGGTGAGTTTCTTTAGCGGCTGGTCCATAGTTAAGTAGATTTTCCATATAAGCACGGTAAGCATATGTATTGTTTGGTGGTGAGATGAGTTTTTGATTTAAATACACATCGAGCTGGTTAAAAAGGGAGTGTAACCAATTATTAACGGGGGCAACTTGAGTATCAGATTTTAACTTTGTACCATCTTGGTTTAATATTTTAGCTTTTATGTGTAATAATGTATGTGATAGGTCAATGTAGTCATCACCTGATCCAGGGATTTGAAACTCAATAGGGCCATCATCACTTAAAGATGAAATTGGATTGTAATGAACCCACTGTCCACTCTCAATACTCGTCTGAGTCGAAGGAAGGGCAAATATATCTAATTCAGATTTTGCACATTCACACGAATGACTATGTAGGAATGACATGATTTACTTTGAAAATATATCGTCACTATATTTATTTCTTTTAGTTCCTCTTCGGCGTGATGCTTTCGAGGTAATGAGAGGTTCCCGTCTTTTGGTTGACATTTTATACCCAGATCCCGACATGAGAGAATCAATCTTTTCATCAGCTTTTCTTTTTAATTTAGCACTAGCTTCTTTAAATCGAGTCCTAACTGAACTATCCATAGGACGTGAGTTTATCATATCAGATAACAAACCAACACCAGCATCTAACGCTTCTTTCCCCACGGTTTTAAAACCACTGGATAATAATGGAATTACTGATCTAAATAGTCCTCCCAAAAAACTTCCTATACCATGACCCCGTTGAAATGGAACACCTTTATAGACAATTCCTACACCAGATCCAGCTTGATGTGAATAATAATGATCGTAGGGACAAGAGTGATATGATTTTTTATGATTCATTTTATTCGTTGAAAGTGTAGTTTCACACAAGAATTTCCGAATTGAAATGGCACTCTTGCACCGGTAGTTGTTCTTATATCTATTTCCACGGTGTCAAATTCTCTACGCAAAACAGATACATAATGAGCGGGTGAGAAAATGTGTGTTTTATATGCACCATAAATAAATTTTGTAGGGTCTAATGGTATTATTCTAAGCAATGTTGTTATAACATCACCAACTATCTGTGGTTGTATGATATCGGTATAAATGAATAATTGTGATGGTAATCCTAAATATAAATTAACGGGGTTTTTCCCAAATGTAACTTCTCTTAAATTAGTTCTTGGTTTAAAACCTAACTGCAGACTTAGTATTGGTGTTGTTATAAAAGAGGTTAAGTCATTATTGATTGTTGATACCCCAACCATTTTGGTCAAATTATCATATCTAAATTTAATGTTATTTTTTAATTGTGGGTTTTCATTGAAAGCATTAATAAAATGTTCAACGCTATCATATGTAGTCGCTGGTATATGACTTTTTATATCCACAATTTTGGTTGTTTTATCAGAGGATGACACTACTTTCTTTTTTAAATAAATCATATTTTCATGATCTTGAACATTATACATTGAACAGGGGTATTGAAATTCTACTAATCCAACTACCCATTCTCCTTCCAGTTTTATACTCTTGGGTAATTTGGTTAAGAAGTGTGCAGTTGTATTGTCCGTATAGTAGTCTGCGGAACTGTTACTTAACAGTGTAATATAAAAACTGTTATCCATCATATTTTTTTCAAGCTTGAAGCGAGTATCCAAGAATTAAATTTGTTAGGATAACCTCGCCACTTCACTAGTACTTCTTTTCTGGCACCAACACCACGCGAGCGTACTATTTTATCTATTTTATATTCAATGGTGGGGAGGTAAGTTACTTTTTGTAATTCTTTAGAATAAAATGTACCAACGATGGGTTCACCATCTAAATCCCTTAACGTATAGACAACTCGCGGAAATCGGTTTATTATTGATTCAATTGTAAATATTTCATCACTCCAATTAGTTTCATAACCCTTTTGAAAAATATGTTTATATTTTGTAATTCTAACGTGATCACCAACATTCAGTTTTGTAGTTTCCAATGAAATTTGTCTATCCTTCTTTCTATCATACAAATTACACCAAACAGTCATGATGTTATCAGAATTTACATCAATAGGTCGCATTTTAATACTAGAATGATAGCTATGGTTATAAGAATAAAGGAGATCTTGCAAAATATCTACATAATTGTAAGTATTTTTATGAGTAAAGTACCGCCACATTTTCATTTTAAGAGTTCTTTGAAATCTTTCTACTATACTTGCTTTAATATCGGGATTATTAGTAGTATAATAATTAATGTTTTTGCTCTTAAAGTAATCTCTAGCTACCTTTGAAACAAATTCGGTACCTTTATCAGACTGGATGTGACGAGGAGTAGAATTAGCTTCGGTAAATATGCTTTCAAAACATTTAATAACAGTTGTGCAATCTTTCTTCTTCATAGCTCTTGCGAAAGCATATTTACTGAACACATCAATAACACACAGAATATATTTGTATCCATCATTATATTCACTGTAAGTACTCATATCACTAAGATCAGCTTGCCAGAGTTCATTAAAGTTAGATAAAATGTATCTATTTCTGGCGAATCGTCTGTGAATAGGTTTATGTAACGTGTACGTCTCTTGAGATTGTAACCATTTTTTTACTTCATCTTTGTTCATTCGACCTTTCATTTGTTGACTTAATTTATTTAAACTACTATAGCCAGCTGGATTGGAGACATCATAATAAATTTCATGAATGTCTACTAAGGGTTCCATTTTTCCCACTCTAATTTCTTTTTTGCCCTGAGGAGTCCACTTGAAAGAGGTGTACTGGTGCTTGTGGCTTTAAAAGATGATGACGATCGCGCACTTGACGGAACAGATGATGTGCGAGGTTTATTTATAAATTCTAGATTAGTAGGATTACCTATACAATGCGTAGGCACTTTTATATCCCTTAATACTGAAGCAAACTCTTCCCATCCTGTTGGTTTTGGACGTTTAAGAGATCTAACCGTATCGCTTACCAAATCTAGAATATTGCTATTTGGAATAGTTCGATTGTATATTACAACTTCTCCATTAGTTTTCCACCAAATTTTTGGGTTACTCAAAACAATACATTCCAATAAAGTTCTAGTTTTTTTCTCATATGATTTTGGTAAATTTTCTATGATACGAGATGGACTAAATTGTACAAGTTCTGGATTTGTTCCAGACGGTGTTGTTACAGTATTTGTAGAAACATCACCTTCTGGTAACGTTTTATTTGATACTGATTCATAATTTTCATGTTCCTCATTTTTAATTACTTCCTTACTTTCATTGTTGTGTTGATCAACCCCCTCCATCATAATTGGTATTTTAAATGGTTTTCGATCTGAATCAATAAAGTGTAAAAATCGTTGTAGTGCTTGAGAATATAATGCCCACTTTTCACGATCGTTCATTTTACTCTTAAGTATTTTTTGCATCTCTCCATCTAGACGAGATGATACATTTTCGGATACACTATCATTTCGTTTCAATCTCTCAATAAAATCTGGTTCAACTAACAACATTTTTTTTGTGTTTTCCATTTTATTTATGCTACAGAGCTTAATAAAGCACTTAAAACCGCACCTAATATTATAGGTAGAAATGCACCTCCTTTTTGAATAATAACAGTTTTTCTAAATTTATGTTTCCCCTTCGAAACTAAGTTTCGTAATGTGTCTTTATATTTTTTTAGCTTTGATTTATCTTTTTTTTCCAGTGGTATTTTCCCCTTTAAAACGTTGTAAATACACTCGCAAATAATATTAATCTCTTCATCATCACAAGATTTTAACAACGCCGTGCGATACTTTGGTTTAAGTAACTGCAGCGCTTCAAGTAAATGTTTATATGTGTTTACTCTTGCAGACATTATTTGGAACTGATTAAAACATGTTGATTCTTATCGTATTTAAACCCTTTTTTAGGAACGTATACAGTACAATGTCCATCAAAAGGAAATATTTTAGTTTTAAAACGACATATGTCATCTGTATTTTGTTTCAGATCAATCATAAGGTAACCATGAGCATCTTTAGTGGCATCTTTGTAAGCTTCATCTACAAATTTTGGGTTTTCTGGATAGACTTGTCGTGACAAGTAGCGGATTTGTGTTTTATCCCTCGGATTCTTGAAATATACAATATAGCTAGTATTCAATGAAATATCACGTTGTCCCCTACCTTGATGAAATATGTTTTGAGTTATATAGAAAACACTTAGGTTTCTATGATGACTACCTTTTGTAAAAATATCAACGATTCGTCCATCTGATTCTCTCATCAAATCATCAATTATGAGAAGTTTGGGTCTTTTCCCATCAAATATAGAAAAATCTGGTATTCCTTGGTTATAATTTACATTTTTCAGATCGTATAAAGGTTGCATTTCATCATAACACCAAATAATTTCATCAAATTCAACATTACATACTTCTTTTGCATTGTTCAAAAAGTTTGTAACAAACTGAGTTTTACCACAACCACTAGGTCCTGCCACAATAGTGGTGAAAGGGTGAAGAAAATGTATCATTATAAATTCTCTTACTGTGTGTTGATATGAAAACGTATGGACTTCAAATGAAAGGAATCAAAGAATTACAAACATTTATAGTAACATGGAATAGGAAATAAATAAAAAAATGTTTTTAATACTTTTGCTTTTTTATTATGTCTACTAGTGCTACAAAAAGGAGGTTGTTGAGAAGAAACAAGAAAAAATACAATTCTTACGTATAGATTTTATTACATAACTTATAAAAGTAAACATTCTTTTACTAAACATTAACTTCTCAAGACAATCATTTTAAACCCATAAACTTATATACAAAAGTTTCATGTACACTAATTTGTATTTACAAAACTTAAAATAAATTTTAAATATTTACAATGGATACCAATCCCACAATTGAGGTTACATATTCTTAATACAGTATTCTACAATTTAGATTTGATTTCTAAAATATACAATGTACAAAATAATGATGGAAAAAAAAAAGAAAAGAATGTACTATAGTTTACGTAAGTATTTATTTACATCGACAACAGATATAAGGTTTAAACTAAAATGTTTGATTTGGTATCCTGTAATGACCCCACGCTAGTGTGTCTGTTGAATTTTTTAATAAGTATCGTTTAGTATCATTGTAAGATAACGATATTTTATTGATATTTTGAGTAAATATACTATGTTTTATTGATTTAAAACGCAACATTTGAGCATACTGTATTGTTTTTTCAAACAAACAAGTCTTATAGTCACTAAGAGTTAATTTTTTAGTAACGCACTTATTAATTCCTTTAGCTTTAGATATAACACCATTGTTCTGAATATCCAAGGCATACATTTTTGATCTGAGACCTACAAATTCCTTTAGAATTTTACCATTATTTTCATCTTTGAAAAAACCTAGCTTTTTTTTGTTTACTAACGGCAACCCATATTCGTTGTTGGGTTTGTAATCCGATGTGTCGTAATGTAAATTTAGGTCCGGTTTCATGTCCTCATAAAAGTTAGAGGTGAATATTTGATATATTAAACTATCGGTATCTGTATAAAGAAGCTTGAGATTGTCTTGATATTTGGTTTTCATATAATCGTAGTGGAATTGATACATTAAGGTTTTCGATAGGTCTAAAATGCAGAATCCAAGATAGATTGGTTTATTATAATATATTTTTGTTTTTTTTAGTTGCACAGCTACTAAGTTTTCAGAAAATATTGATAAACTATGAAATTCAGGTTTAGCTATTAAAGATTGAACTCCTTGAGATTTACCATGATTTTCCCAGTGGTTTAATAATTTAACATTTACACGTTTTGCAACATTTTCCATGGTTTTTCCAAAAACAGAATTATTCATGAGTTTGAAGAAATCTTTTTCAAAATCAGTTGATGCCAGCGAACGCATGTGGGTATTTAAATCTATATAACTTTTTAACCAAGGAGATTGTTTAAACTTTAAGATTCGATGAACTTTTGTTAAACGCAAACCATTTTTTAAACATTGTTTTAGATTTCTGTAATGTATTACGTATTTGCATTTACTATTTAAATTGGGAATCAATTTTTTATCCTTGGTTTCTCCTAAACATACATTTTCTGGACAGAACGGCAAGTCTGAATGAGAATCATGTAATTCCTTAGGGTACTCTAGATCGACTTCTAAAATAAACCCGAATTCGGCATCATCCGGAACATGAAAATCAGTTTCGTTATTTACCCATTCAAAATTACCGGTGGGAAGACATTGAGACATCGCCCACCCATATAGATTATTTGCGTCTAAATACATGAGATAGGATGTCGGAATATTGGGGTCATAGTCATCCATAAATTCATTATTTGCTTTTGCGTGTCTGTTGCTACATTGGGAAATACCTCCTCGAACATTATTTGCTATAAAAGCTATTTTATTGATATCCGTCAAAAGTTCTAAATTAATTCTGGTAGTCCTTAACATGGCGTCCCACGAAAGTCCTGGGGCCGTGTAATAATGGGCAGGATCTAAACCATATGTCTTAAGACACACATTTCTAAAATTTTCAAATACATCGGTTAGTAATAAAACATCTGTTTTTAGATAAAGATCGGAATAATCCCCCATATTTTGACATTGAAAATGAGACCAAACATCTTGAGCATGTAAAAAATCGTTTTCTGAAATGTGATTGTCAGTAAGAGTGCTATAGAATTGATCCCGAGCAGGTAGAGAAGTTAATTTCAAGGAATCATATGATTTCATGTATTCATAAGGATAGACACCTTTTCGTATTAGACGTTTAAAGTCTTCTTCATTCGGGAAATTCAATTTCATTTCATTAAATTGATCGTTTGTTAAGTTTTTAGCTAATTTGTCTAAGCTACTCGACATAAATTTTAGAGAATCAACGAATCTCAGTTTTACAACACGGTTATTTACTTCTAAACATTTAGAAAACGAAATGTACTTTTCTTTATTCTCTGGGATCAATTCTATGTCACCATCTTCAAGTCCAAGACCATGCACTATGAAATGACTATCATAGTTGCTTAAATTATGGAAAAATACTGGTACAAAATTAGGAGATCTGTATTTTTCGGAACAGAACTTATGTGCAATTCCTTCATAAACACCAGTATGGTGGTTATAAGAAATATTGATATCCCCGTTTAAATTTTTATCACAAATATAACAAGTACTAGCTTGTGCAATGTCTGCATTATTTTTGGATGACAGTGGTAGGGGAGTTTTCGCAAAGGTGTTGCTTCTACAAATAGCTTCTAAATCTTTTTTAACTGATTTCATAAATGTTTCTGCACAATTTTTGCCTTTGTATGTTCTATAAACGGATAGTGTATCATCATACGAACATTTGATATAATAACCAAAACTATACACTTCATGTTTTTGCACATTAGTAGTCGAAGATGTTATTGGGTTATTAGAACAGGACTGAATTGGATTTAAAAATGCTTCAAAATCTGCATAAATGACAAAAGGTACGCGTAATTTTCGATCATAATTATCGAAAGTAACTTCATTACAAGGTGTGTTTTCATTAAACCAATTTTTCTTTTGATCTTGTTCAGAAGGTAGTTTTGTGCAAACGTGAAAACAATCATTTTGTTGGTGATTGTTTAAGTTGTCTTGTGATGTAAAGTGGGTTAGACAACCATCACAAATGTAAATGGCGTGCTGTGTGTTTGAAAATTGTTTTGATACTAATCGAGATAAATTATTGATTAAACAATAATGTCCTTGACTACCATTTGTCAAATATAACAAATTAAAATGGGTTGGTTTTCTGTTTTTTGTTAGGTGTAATGGACCTACAACATCATGTTTTTTGTTTTTAGAATCATACTCCAGACCAAAAACGTTTATACTCATATTATTCATATTTTCAAATTTTTGTGCATCACTCAATTTAAATGGGAAAGCTAAGTTTCCGAAATGTAACGCCTCTCTTTGTTGCACATACGAACTAACAAGGTTAGAATGCTTTGTAACAGGATAAAGTCCTGATAAGATAGCCCACCGGAAACATTCATGATCATTATTTTTGACATTTATTATAGCTTTTTTGTTTTTTATGTCAGATGGTAGATCAACATAAGAAGATCCACGAAGCGGGTTATACTTGTTTATGTTAACATCTAGATGATTGAACTTGGTAACGCTCCACCCACTGTCTTTTCTCTCGAAGTTCGATAATCTAGTTGTCACTTCATTAATTAAAGATGTGAATAAGTCATTTTTATCGCTACTGACATCTATAATATTATTACTAAGTTGAAAATCAAATGTATTATTTAGTTGTTTAGTTTCCTGAGTAAAATCAGCATTCAAAATAAAATTTACTTTTAAAGCACAATGAATAGATAGTGAACGATCTAGCAATGTAAAAATTTTATCTTTATTATTTTGCAATATTATTTCGGGAACAAGTGATTGGTTTTCTTTTTCATTAAAAAGTATTCTATAGGTTGCAACCCTATTCCTAAATGCATTTTCAATTAGTTGCACATTAACGAATTCGCTATCAGATTTAGTAACATTACCCTTATGTATGTTACTATTCAGGTGACTAGCAAGAAATCTTTTTGATATGGTTATATTACATACAGAACATTCAATTTCATTATTATTTTTTGCGCTTACATTGTTAGATCCTCTCCTGGATGGTTCTGTTGATGATGCAGCTGCAGCTACATCACAACTGGTTGAGACATGATCCCGACTGGTTGACGGACGGTTTCTCTTCACAGGGACTTCTGTTTCGAAATCTGTAGCTGATCTCTTAGCTCCTCTTCCTATTTGCATAGATCTGTAAAATATAAAAAAATAATTAAAGTTGCGATTCAAAAACTTAATAACACATTCAACATGGTTATCATGTTAATTATACTAACTTAAATCTTCTCTACATTGTTGACAGTATGCTTGCATTTTTAAGACCCCATCAATTGCATCCGATGACAATGTAATAGTATTTCGTTTCGATTCATCGATATGACCGTGACATGGTGTATAGTAAGGTATGATATCCGGATCTTCAAGAAACTTTTGGGGCAATCGATTGTCTATAAACCACAATCTTATATTTCTATGAAAACACTGTAAAACGAATTCTTTGCTTAAAACTGCTATTGTATCATAAGTTAAACTGGGCCCCGTATGAAAATATCCGAGCACCATGTTGGAATTAGTATATACGCACACACACACACAATACACTCAGTAACTTGACCACGGTAAAAGAATGAATGAATGAGATCAACTCGAAGGTTCTCTCTTTTATAGAGGTTCCCCACCTAACAATAAACAAACAATGAAAACCTGTCATAACAAGTTAACAGCAGTATTTGAACACATCGAAACAAGAATACAATATCAAGTTAAAATATAGGTGTTATAAACGTGTTGGAAGAGGAATATTCAATATAAAAAAAAGCATTACTTACGCGTTACGATGTAGCTGACTCATTAGTTCACCAATCTCAAATAATTTCTGATCTTCTTCCAGTTCTTCACAAAGGCGGATAAGTTGTACATCGTAGATATCACAATTCAAACTGTCCATGGTGAGAAGAAAACAAGAAATAAAGTATTATATTGTACTCTTCGGTCCTTAAATAGTGTACATCAGGTATGGAATCTTTAAACTATAGTGGGGATCTAACCTAACGAAAATAAATATGTAACACATTTCCTATTACCGCTTTTAGATAAGGTACAAAAATGCCGCACTTAACAATAGATTTCGGTTTAAAAGGAAAAAAGAACATTGTTTACAACGATCATAAACATTTAGAGTTAAAACTTAGATAAGAACAATGAGGTACATTAAGAGGTACCGACCCTTCACTAGAACTTAGGTGTGCAATAAAACATTACACTAAAGTTTATGAGTTTTAAGAAAAAGCAATACGATACTAAAATATTTTTGTTATACAAATGAAGGTTGTTTTTAAGTTTATGGGTTTTTTATGTAATAAAAATTTAACCTAGTCTTAAGATAACACAAGCACAATTCACAATTTCTTATTGTCTATAAAATATTTAACACAGGTGTCCTTTTCCACCAATTGTTTTGTGATGTTAAAAATAACATCACGAGTGCTTTCAAGTTGTTTGTCTTCCTCTGAAGACGTATAAAACTTCAACCTGACGTCAGCGTGTTTCCACTGCTCCCCTGGTGCAATGTTCTTGATTTTTTGAATATCAAAAATTTCTATTTTTATCAAATGGGATGAGTAAACGCCGTCATCTTGTCCCGATGATATGTATGCCACACCGTCATTAGTGCTTTGTGAAACACTTGAAGACTTTTTCGCCGATTTAGGTTTCTTTTTTGGTCTTTCAAAAAATCCATCTATGCTGTTTCCAGCACGCTTTCTCGCGATAGCTTGTTTTACTTGGTGTCCAACCGTTCCTTCTTCATCGCTAGCTTCGCCATTAGTCTCAAGGTAGTAATAATTCTTGAAAGTATTGTCGGTAAACTGAAACCAATTACACAACTATTTAAAGCACTATCAAAAACTATGAACACGAGTGAAAAATAGATAGAGTCCAATGGATCGTGTTGTTACAAGTTAAACTTGGACATTTATTAAATTACATGATATTAGGACAACGTTCCAAACACGGAATCTCCTCAGATTTGTAGTGAGTTCTATCATCAAAAGAGTCATGTAGCATGGGTTAGGCTAGGTTAGGTCACATAAATTAAAAAGCAGTTAATTTAAATACTTACATCCATAATGTGGAGTCGATAAACACTACACCAAAAACACTTTAGCACGATTCAACACTGTACTACTGTATACTAACAGAGCTCTGATAGCAAGCACAACTGGAGTCGAAATACATATAAAACGTTTCCATCCTTCGGTTTTTATAAGGATGCAACAATAGTTTACCGTTAAAATCTCGTCTTAACTAGTTGGAACGCGTTTGCTGCATTCACCGACACCGAAATAATAAAATTACAATAGTCATTCGGCCCTTTGTTAATAGACGCCCATCATAAAAACATTAAACCTTTTTATTATTTAACAATAGATAGAGTCCAATGGATCGTGTTATTCGTGTTGTTACAAGTTAAACGACCATCGTGTTGTTACAAGTTAAACGACCACCCAATTATACAAAGAACTGAATAGTTCTATAAACACATACGCTAACACAAGTTATAAAATATATTTAGGCAATAACTACTTGGATATTTATTAAATTACATGATAATTAGAACAACGTTCCAAACACGGAATCTCCTCAGATTTGTAGTGAGTTCTGTAGCATAGGTTAGGTTAGGTTAGAACTGTGATCAATTAAAACCAAACTGGCGCATTTATTAAATTACATGATATTAGGACAACGTTCCAAACACGGAATCTCCTCCGATTTGTAGAGACTTCTGTAGCATAGGTTAGGTTAGGTTAGAACTATGATCAATTAAAACCAAAGTGGCAGTAGTATAGAAATAGTTTAGGTATTCATCAAATTGTTGAGAGGACAATTAAAAGTGAGCTCGAGTAGACAATAGAAAAGGATCAGGGTGGGTCAGGTACGCTTTGAAATGGCAAACAATAGCAACCGAGAGCACGAACACACAATAGAAAAGGGTCCGCGGATCAGGTAAGGATTGAAATGGTAAACAATAGCAACCGAGCATGGATAGACAATAGAAAAGGGTCGGTGGTCTAGATAAGGGGTTTGGATTTTTTAGTGAAGATATAGCACATCGTGTAAGTCGTAACCGAACTATCTGAGAGTCCTGAGACCTATCCCAAACGTTCCAAGTGGGGGCTTTTTTTTTTTTTTTTTTTTTTTTTTTTTTTTTTTTTTTTTTTTTTTTTTTAGGGGATGGTGGTCCGCCTACCGCCCAATTTCACCCCACGGACCCGCCCACCCCGTGTTCCAGAATCGGCGAATACCTACTACTGATAAGCAATAATCATTCCAATAAAACATGTTACACACAGGATTTTATGTGTGAAAGAAGTATGTACAGTCAGCAGCAGAAGTAGATAAGCTGTCCAGGTGTTCAAAATGACCTACACACGCCCTTAACGCCTTAAGAATAAGGTCGTGTGTAGGTCATTTTGAACACCTGGTCAGCTTATCTACTTCTGCTGCTGACTGTATCTAATTTTATCGAACAGTCGTTACTTTAACGCACACTTGCACCGAGCCTCTAACCTCGGGTTAGGCTCTTAAATCAGGGTCAGTTGTATCAACTTAACTCGAGTTAGAGGCTAACCTGAGGTTAGTGGCGTTGTTGTAAGTCGGGCTAAGTCGGTCTGTTCTTGTTGGATTGCTACGAAATTTCATATGACGATAGAGATCTTCTACTATCTAAAGTCCCTCGCCTTCACATTTCAAAACGCTTCACTTTTTTTATTATTATTAAAAAAGCACCACTAACACTCTCAACGCATAGTTGATGACTGTCTCAGCACGCACACATGTGTTGAGAATGTTGGTGGTGCTTTTTAAATACATTGAAGCGTTTTGAAATAGGCGCGGGACTTTAGATAGTAGAAGATCTCACATTATAGTTTTGGCCAATAAATAAGGTAGTTTAAAAAAACACAGTCACTATCCCCATTCCCCCTGTAGTGTTTGTATCTATGGTCTGGGGTTGTGATGACGTAATCTCGAGTTCGCGGGCAGTAGGGAGGACAGTCATGAGTAAGTTATCTGTGGTCACGAGAGCACGGTGACAGGACGCGAGACGTGGACCCTGACTGCTGGCGGCATAACGAGCCTTACTTATACCCTCACGGAGCGAGTACTACACCCCCCAACACCCAAAATTAATCAAGCAAAGTTGTGGGAAACAACTAGTCATGTTACTAAACGAGTAGCATGGTTACTCTGTTTTATTTAGGTAGGTATTTAGAGTAATCACCAAAGTGAATTTAATTACTTAACATCTTTAATTAATAGGAAAGTTAAGTATCCAAGTCTCACTTAAATTACGGCAGAAATAGCGTGTATAAAATCACATTAAATGTATCTAATCAATTTATTTATTTGAATCTATTCAGATTAAAATATGAAATGTACAAAAATCAATTCAAAAACCAAGTTACAAAGTTTATTTATTTACAAGAAATGTCTCAGTAAACTTATCGGAGGGAGTCTCAACTGTTGTAGAATCTATGTCCAATACAATAACAAGACACAGATAAGCACAGTCAATTTAAGGCATTTACAGTTGCATTCTCGGTGCTCCCTCTCGCTCTAACGCACCTTTCTCTCCGCCAACGGTCAGTTTCTAAAAAAACCAAAGGATCCACATTAAAAAACACTTACCATTTCGGAGAAGGCACTCTTGGGTCGTCTCGCCGGCGCCCCATTCATGATCACAGATTCACTACACTCACTTAACTTCACTTATTTCACTGACATTGAATATTGAGCCGGTGAAGTCATACGTTGACGTTTGATAAGTTATCGGAAAGTTTTCGCGGCGGAGACGTGGCGTCGGCCGCGGAGTTGTTTTGTGACTGAGCGGAACGCGAGTCTCTCGACAGTTTCGACTCTCGCCTCGAGCAGACTTAGTTCACCGGCCGTTGAGGTTATGTTACACGCGGCAAAACGCATTTTTGTTCAAACAATCGCGTACGGACTCAATGCCATGCTCAGTTTACATACTTATTACAGCTGAATATGATTCACTTAAGAGATGTTTACATTCTCTGTGCGATAGGTGACGCGCTCGAGAGATCGCTGCAATGGTTTGACACGGTCCATTTTTCGAGACTTGTCATGTCAAAGATAGTGCGTTGTGTGAAAGGTAACCAATTCGAGATACTTCACATTTTCAAGATTTCTTCCAAATGACACTCATTTGTGCTAGATAAAAGAGCATTATCGTTAAATACAGTACAGTGTTTTCTCTTAAATACTGATGCAAAGACTATATGTTATGACGATATTTTAACCACACAGTATCAGTCATCGATTGTAAGCATTTCAGGTTTAGTTAGTAAAAAAAAAATTGTATGGCCCAGTATGAGATTGTGTGCGAGCGATACCTCAATCCCATAAAAAATATATCAACTCGAAAAAAAAAAACCTAAAAAAACATGCTTAGAATCGGTAGCTGACTCTGTGGGTAAATTATCGTCACAACGTTTTGCTTGACACTGTATTGCCAGCTATATGGTAGATTGTGATGGATGCTATGATACTTATGTAAGACTTTTTAGGTATATAATACTCACAAATTCACAATAAATTATTTAAGAGTAGACAAAAATAAAACTGCCTAAAAATACTTACAAATAGAAAAGATAAGAACTATAATTTTAATTTTAGATATAAGTAAATAACACACGTGTGAGCAATGCGACACATTCGCGGTTCATATAAACCTTTAAACAGGTTTCTGTAACGCGTCTTAATTTTAAGTCAAATTCGTTGTTTTAGTATGATATAAATAAATTGGAAAAATAAAAAATAACATGGGCGCTGGGTAAATACCCAAAGCTTCCTCCGGGTATATTTACCGGGTTTTTACCCAATCTTCCCCGGTATCTACCCGGAAAGCTATGGGTATTTACGGGGAAGATTGGGTATTTACCCGATATTTACCCGGTATTTACCCGCGGGCGCCCATCTCTACTTAGAGGTCTTCTACTCTACTATCTAAAGTCCCGCGCCTTCACATTTCAAAACGCTTAAATTTTTATATTATTATTTTAAAAGCACCACCAACACTCTCAACGCATAGTTGATGGCTGTCTCAGCTCGCACACATGTGTTGAAAGTGTTAGTGGAGCTTTTTAAATACATTGAAGCGTTTTGAAATGTGAAGGCGCGGGACCTTAGATAGTAGAAGATCTCTACAAACTGAATGAAATCCGAAACGGGCTCATGCACGATAATATAAGGACGGTATCTTAAAATAAGAACAGAATTTACATTAGAAAAACATTCGTTCGTTTGGAAGAAATATAAAGAGCTCTTTGCTAATTCATATTGCCCTTTCGGAAAAAACAGTGAAAAAACAATGGGTTTAAAAGTCCCCAACTACTTATCAGATTGGCACCAAATTTTACAGGTAATAGTGGAGCAGAGATACTCGTATTAGTGTCCAAAATACACTTTGATGGTAATAAATTGAATAACAAAGAAACTAGGACCATTTTAGTTTCCTCCATACAAACTTCAAAATTTAGTTTTTTGGCTGTAATTTAATTGTGTTTTATTTTACCACGACATTTACTAATTTCGTACACTCACAATAATTATTTTATTATGTGTACCAAGTTTCGAGTCAATCTGTTTAGTAATTAGGGAATAAAAGCAAAAATACGTTTGTATGAAAAGTTGAGAAACGCCGTGCGTACTGGGGACTCTTAAATATCTGTTGTGGGTTGATCATGGTCTGCGCGTACGCCGCTGACGTCATGGCCATCCAGCGACACATTGGACATTCTATAGGCGCAGTGCATTCTGGGAGAGGTTGTACATATGCTTCCCAGATGTCCAATATTAATTACTTCCATCGAAAGCAAGATTCCGTGCCTATTTTATGAAAAGGCTTCCATATTATAAATGCGAAAGTAACTCTGTCTGTTATTTCTTCACGCCTCAAACGCTGGTCCGATTTGGATGAAATTTGGTATGGAGAGAGTTAGAGACCCGAGAAAGGACATAGGCTACTTTTTATCCCGGAAAAACGCATAGTTCCCGCGGGAGCGCGATAACCGAATTCCACGCGGGCGAAGTCGCGGGCAGAAGCTAGTTTTTTTATAAAATGGGGTTGGTAGTTTCAACTTTTTATTTAATATACTAGTTTAATGTAGAGCCCTTAAAAGTTACTTGACAACCCTGCTTTCAAGCAAATCCATTCACTTAACCTCATTTGAAAATTAAACATACTTGATGAATGAATACTGAAGAGGTAACTCTTGGCAGAATCTACCAGAGTTATTCTCAAATTCAAATTGAATTTCGCACATAAGTAAACTCAATGGTGCGAGCCGGATTCGAACCTCCACCATCTGAATGAGAGGCGGTGGTCCAACCACTAGGCCACCACGGCTGACAAAACTAGAAGAAAGCAAACAATCAATACCAACCAATAATATTCAACCTTTCTAGATGTAACTATGGTCATTTCTCCGAGTTCAATTATATCAAAGATCTTAATCTCAATCGCAGTGTGTGGACTTTCTATCCCTACTACTACAGCCTATTTATGGCCCATTGCTGGGCACAGGCCTCCTCTCATCACGAGAGGGATGGGCTATAGGTAGTCCCCACGCGGGCCCAGTGCAAATTGGGGACTTCACACACATCCTTGAATTACTATCCCTATATAGTAGTTATTAGTTTATGTTTGTGTCATCATCATCAACAGCCCATAGTAGTCCACTGCTGGACGTAGGCCTCACCCAATGCACGCCAATGAGCTCTGTCCAAGGCGTGCCGCATCCAATCTACACCGGCCACCTTGCGCAAATCGTCACTCCACCTGGCAACAGGGCGCCCTACACTTCGCTTGCCTTGTCGTGGTCTCCACTCAAGAACGCGTTTACTCCAACGACTATCCGCAGTTCTCGCGATGTGACCGGCCCAATGCCACGTCAAAGAGCTTATTCTTTGGGCTATGTCGACAACTTTCGTTCTCTGCCTGATCACCTCATTGCGGATCCGATCTTTCAGAGAAACGCCGAGATGTTTGTGTGGTCCAATTAAATAGAGCATAAATAACTACCAGCAATTCTGAGATACTGTTAGGTTGAGTCGAGCGTGAAGATTGATGCGAGCGAATGTCTTTAAATGTGACCGAGTAATGCTACGTACGGGTGCTGGACAACGACATACACTCAACAGCAATGAAAACGGGTCACTTTGTTTGGAAAAATCCTATACAAAGTGACCCATTTCCATTGCTGTTGAGTGTAGATACTTACTGCTATATTACTTAGAGCACAAAGGAACATTATATGAACAAGCTTTTGGAACATGTTCTGTCACTCACCGTATAAATACCACCTATTATTTTCTTGAAACTCAGATATTCCTTTCTTTGGCTGTTATCTTATATTTTAAATGCGCTAAACTTGTATATTTCTCTGTTCATTTATTTATTTACCCAAGAGGTCTCAGAAGCAGCTCTATTTAGACGAAATGTGGAGGTGGTGTAAGGTCTCATATCTGAGAAAACTTGGTTTTAGCTATTTTCACCCAAGAAAAGCTTGGTCAGCCATATCCTAATATTTAATGTATGCTGACGTATATATATTTAACTAAGTATCTATGTAAGTTTATTAGCAATGGGTCTAGGAAGCGCTAGTAATTCTTTTCTGACGTGTAAAAGTGCCCCTATGTGGCCAATTTGCTGAATAAATGTTTTTTTTTTTTTTTTTTAATTATATATTTTACTCTAGGTTATTCTTGTTATAGAGCACTGAGTAGTGCCTATCAACCTATATTCGCTTTCTTCCTCTCCACTTTCCAAAGGTTGTTTGGTAGAGATCGCTATTTAGCGATAAGAGTGCCTGCTGTATACCATAGGTCCCTCTTAAGTTTTTTATATTTATTTTTTTGTTTCTTTGTCAAATATGCTCATTAAATTGTGATTTTTATAAGTATTTTTGAACAATAACAAGAGAATAATATAAAACATACTAGCTTCTGCGGGATAAAGAGTGGCCTCCAATTTCTCCATACCAAATTTCATCCAAATCGGTCCACCGGTTGAAGCGTGAAGAGGTAACAGAGAGACAGACACAGTTACTTCGCATTTATAATATTATAATATGGATATCTCATTTCAAATAGGGCAGTGTTACGGAAAATCCTGCGAGCTTACACTGAAAAAAATGATTTGTTGTTTTTACCAGAAAAGCAAGGGTTGGCTGAATTATAAGGAAAACTTGATAAAAATAACAAGACATCGCTTTTGAATTTACAAACCGAAAAAGGTTGACATCGAAATTATGACTTTACCAGAGTTATGATTAAAACTACTAAAGTGTATTGTACATTTTACTAAACAAATTTCAATTATTTTGTTTGGTTAATTTTATTATAATTATATGTTAGTTTTACAACAGATAACAGTGCATTTTAACAGAGCAGTTGATTGTAAGTACTATTCTTGTTTGATAAAAAAGTTTCCAGTGCCTTCGCATGGTGGCGCAGCAATCGCTACCTCAGTTATGGTAAACGTGACTTAAGAGTATTGTAAATTTTACTAAACAAATGACAACTATTTGGTTTGGTTGATTTTACCATATTGGTATGTTAGTTGTAACAGTGTTTTTTAACAGAGCAGTTGATTGTAAGTACTATTCTTGTTTGATAAAAAAGTTTCCAGTTCCTCCGCATGGTGGCGCTACAATCGCTATCAGACTTACGGTTAAAACGACTAAAGAGTATTGTAAATTCTACTAAACAAATCTCAACAATTTAGTTTAGTTGATTTCATCATATTACTATGTTACTTTTACATCAAATTAAGATTTTTTTTACCAGAGCAGATTGTTTTTTAATACTATACTGGTTTGGTAAAAATGTTCCGGTTGTTGCCGTGGGGTGGCGCAGCAATCGCTACCTCAGTTATGGTTAACGGGACTAAAGAGTATTGTAAATTTTACTAAACAAATGACAACTATTTGGTTTGATTGATTTAACAATATTGATATGTTAGTTTTACAACAGATAACAGTGCATTTTAACAGAGCAGTTGATTGTAAGTACTATTCTTGTTTGATAAAAAAGTGTCTAGTGCCTCCGCATGGTGGCGCTTCAATCGCTACCAGACTTACGGTTAAAACGACTAAAGAGTATTGTAAATTCTACTAATCAAATCTCGACAGTTTAGTTTAGTTGATTTCATCATATTACTTTGTTACTTTTACATCAAATTACAGATTTTTTTAAACAGAGCAGATTGTTTTTAATACTACACTGGTTTGGTAGAAAAGTTCCGGCTGTTGCCGTGGGGTGGCGCAGGAATCGCTACCTCAGTTATGGTAAACGTGACTTAAGAGTATTGTAAATTTTACTAAACAAATGACAACTATTTGGTTTGGTTGATTTTACCATATTGGTATGTTAGTTGTAACAGTGTTTTTTAACAGAGCAGTTGATTGTAAGTACTATTCTTGTTTGATAAAAAAGTATCCAGTTCCTCCGCATGGTGGCGCTACAATCGCTATCAGACTTACGGTTAAAACGACTAAAGAGTATTGTAAATTCTACTAAACAAATCTCAACAATTTAGTTTAGTTGATTTCATCATATTACTATGTTACTTTTACATCAAATTACAGTTTTTTTTTACCAGAGCAGATTGTTTTTTAATACTATACTGGTTTGGTAAAAAAGTTCCGGTTGTTGCCGTGGGGTGGCGCAGCAATCGCTACCTCAGTTATGGTTAACGGGACTAAAGAGTATTGTAAATTTTACTAAACAAATGACAACTATTTGGTTTGATTGATTTAACAATATTGATATGTTAGTTTTACAACAGATAACAGTGCATTTTAACAGAGCAGTTGATTGTAAGTACTATTCTTGTTTGATAAAAAAGTGTCTAGTGCCTCCGGCATGGTGGCGCTACAATCGCTACCAGACTTACGGTTAAAACGACTAAAGAATAATGTAAATTCTACTAAACACATATCAACAATTTAGTTTAGTTGATTTCATCATATTACTATGTTACTTTTACATCAAATTACAGATTTTTTTTACCAGAGCAGATTGTTTTTTAATACTATACTGGTTTGGTAAAAAAGTTCCGGTTGTTGCCATGGGGTGGCGCAGCAATCGCTACCTCAGTTATGGTTAACGGGACTAAAGAGTATTGTAAATTTTACTAAACAAATGACAACTATTTGGTTTGATTGATTTAACAATATTGATATGTTAGTTTTACAACAGATAACAGTGCATTTTAACAGAGCAGTTGATTGTAAGTACTATTCTTGTTTGATAAAAAAGTGTCTAGTGCCTCCGCATGGTGGCGCTACAATCGCTACCAGACTTACGGTTAAAACGACTAAAGAATAATGTAAATTCTACTAAACAAATATCAACAATTTAGTTTAGTTGATTTCATCATATTCCTATGTTACTTTTACATCAAATTACAGTTTTTTTTACGAGACTAGATTGTTTTTTAGGGTTCCGAAGTCCACAAGGAACCCTTATAGTTTCGCCATGTCCGTCCGTCTGTCCGCACTATTGCTCGGAGATGCTTAGGTCTAGAGAGCTGTCATTTGGCATGAATATGCATATTAGTTATGCTGACAAAGTGGTACAATAAAAATTTGAAATATATTTTTTTATAGGGTACCTCCCCTACTCGTAAAGTGGGGATGTAATTTTTTTTTCTTGCATACCCCATGGTGCGGCATATCGTTGAATAGGTCTTGAAAAAATATTGTGGGTTTGTTAAAACCATTTTTTGATTAAGTGATGCGTTTGTGAAATATTAAGCTTTAAAGTGCTATTTTTTGTTAAAGTCACGTGTCCCCCCCCCCCCCCCTGCCAGCTAAATGGTGGTATTTGGATGGCTGAAAAAAATCACGGTTGTGGCATATATAACGTAGTTGAAAGGAAAACTATCAGAGCTAAGTAGGTTTTTCTCGAGCAGCAGGGGAGTCGGGCGGGCACGTCACACCACAGGCTAGCTAGATGCTAATAAGTCTTAGAAAGGTACTGTGGGCATCGTCAACTTCGGAACCCTATAATTTGCGCGTGGCCCGACACGCACTTGGCCGGTTTTTTAATACTATACTCGTTTGGTAAAAAAATTCCGGCTGTTGCCGTGGCGTGGCGCAGCAATCGCAACCCAAGTTATGGTTAACGGGACTAAAGAGTATTGTAAATTTTACGAAACAAATGATAACTATTTGGTTTGATTGATTTAAAAATATTGATATGTTAGTTTTACAACAGGTAACAGTGATTTTTAACAGAGAAATTGATTGTAAGTACTATACTTGTTTGATAAAAAAGTGTTTAGTGCCTTTGCATGGTGGCCCTACCATCGCTACCAGACGTATGGTTAAAACTACTAAAGAGTATTGTAAATTCTACTAATCAAATCTCGACAATTGAGATCAGTTGATTTCATCATATTAAAGAATCGTATCAAACATTCAATGATTTTTCCCGCGTCTATTGTCTATAGTATTCAGGATTGTTCTCCGTTCGTTAATCATTATCAAAACTTCCTCATTACCGATGCTCATTTCCTTTCCATCCTACTTATGCCTTTCATTCTCATCCAGCACCACATTTCAACAGCTTGGAAGCTTTTGAAATGTGGTGGGTTTTGTCCAGTCTTGCCCTATCCATCTGTGCCAGCGTCCACGTTTCCAATCCAGCATTACTCCAAATGTACCTACATTTTAATCAGATGTTTCTTGCTTTGGCGTGACAATAGCTGCGTGATTTTAACAGTTAGGTGTTTTTGTGTTTAAAAGCTGTTTTTGCCATTTTTTTATTCGTGTGACAATATCAAGCTTACACCTGGAGTCCTGGAGCTAAAATAGTAGATTGTTTATCAACGGACTAAAACAAGCCATTATGACACGAGATGTTTAGCCACCCGAGCAGAGCGAGGGTGGCTATAGTTCGAGTGTCATTATGGTTGTTTAATCACGCGTTAAACACTCTGCTTTTCACTTCGAATGCGAGGAAAAAAAACGAAGTTCCATACAAAATTACGATATTTATTATAACAAAGTAGATAACCGGCTACTTCCCGATGACCTAGAATCATGAAATTTGGCCAGAAGCAAGGTCTTACAGGACACGTACAGGAATAAATCTGATAACCGTAAATATTATATATTTTGGTGCAAAAACAGCCAATTTACTAATACAAACTTATCATTTGCGGTTGGCGCAGTAGCCGTGTCTACTTCAGCAACCGCAAATAATAAGTTTGTATTGTTAAATTTGCATCATCAAGTTTGTAGGTACGGAACCCTCGGTGCGCGAGTCCAACTCGCACTTGACCTGTTTTTTTATCACGTGACGTTTTGAATGATATTTAGCCAACAGATTCAAAATATTTTAAAACTAATTGGGTCATGCATTATTAAATGTATTCACTTTAAATAAAACAAGATTCATAGGTATTCGTAATCATTAAATCGTGTTTCACGAAATTAAATCGTTTTTTCACGCCCTAGAAATTGTCTAGGTTCACTGGAAATGGGAATAATCCTCCTTTCACAAACTCTGTGGTTGGCTGTTTAGGCGGGTTTCCAATGTCAATTATTTTTTTTTTACTTTAGTCCCTAGAGACTAAAAAAGAGCTTTAGTCCCGATGTGCAGAGACTAAAGTAACATTTTAAGAGCATGAGACGTGAAAAATATTTTTCTCAGATATGAGTCCTAGCTAGATCGATTTGTCACCCCCGAAAACCCCTATATACCCACCAAACTTTATCGATATCGTTAGAGCCGTTTTCGAAAACGTGATTACAGATCAAATATAAATTTTTACAAATATTGCTCATTTTATAGTATAAAATCCATATTTAATATTATAAATGCGAAAGTAACTCTGTCTGTCTGTCTGTTACCTCTTCACGCTTCAACCGCTGGACCGATTGAGATGAAATTTGGCATGGAGATAGTTGGGGTCCCGGGAATGGACATAGGCTACTTTTTAGAACGGAAAAACGCATAGTTCCTGCGGGAACGCGATAACCGAATTCCACGCGGGCGAAGTCGCGGGCAAAAGCTAGTAATAATATAAAACCTGGACGACCGAGCTTTAGAGCCGACGAAATAGCTAAAACCGAGTTTTCCCAGATATGATCGTCGACGTCGCGTCGTCGATATGATTGTCGCTCCCGAAAACCCCTATCGTATCCTATCGTATAGTTATATTCCAAATTTCGTCCAAATCGTTAGAGCCGTTTCTGAGATCGCTTATATAAATCTATCTACACATCCAGGGTCCAGTCTGTACATGGAAGATATTCGAAAAAAAGTTGGCTGGGAATACTTACTTAGTATCGATAACAGAACACATTCCAACAGTTTCTAGAATTTTTGTTTGTTTTTCTGTTTGTCTGTTTATTTGACCGCGCATCACGTGAAAACTACTGGACCGATTTTGATGAAATTTGGTATGAAGATAGTTGGAGTCCCGAGAAAGGACATAGGCTACTTTTTATCCCGGAAAACGCATAGTTCCCGCGGGAACGCGATTACCGAATTCCATTCGGGCGAAGTCGCGGGCTAAAGCTAGTAAATAAATAATTAAGAATTTTATTACACAAGGTTAGCGCGTTTAAAGTATTTAAAGATATATAGGATAGGATAAACCCACCACCACCATCACCACAACAGTATATTTAATGGTCCACTGCTAGGGCACAGGCTTCCTCTCATCCCGAGAGGGTTTCGGCTATAGTCCCCACGCAGGATAAACCTCTTTCTATTGATGTTTCATTCGTTTTCGAAAAAAGTATGGTACCTATGGCCGTACCTATTTCTTGCCCGACTTGCATTGGACACTTCATCATCATCATCATCATCATCATCAGACAGCCAAACATTGTTTGAATCCCAAATTATTATTATTTTTCTTTGGTTGTAGGTACAACCAGTTAAAATACCATACAAGGTTTTAATTTCTCTTAGAAGTAGGTAGGTACCTTGGTATTTCGATGATCATCAGTCAGTCAGTGAAGAATTTAGTGAAACTTCGAGTTGAAATATTTCATGAACTAAATAAGGAACCTACCTACCTAATAAATAATAGCTGTTCGCGTCCGTGCCGACGCGCACGCGCCGCGCCGACAACGCGCCCGCCGTGCGCGCGCCTGCGCTGCTCAACGAGCTGAAAGCTGATAGGTACCTATTTGCCGATAGTTGGCCAGTTATAATATCGAAAATTACCATATTTTGAACCCATTTTTTGATTAAGTGATGCGTTTTTGAAATACCTATTAAGCTTTAAAGTGCTATTTTTTGTTAGCCCCTGCCAGCTAAATGGTGGTATTTGGATGGCTGAAAAAAATCACGGTTGTGGCATATATAACGTAGTTGAACGGAAAACTTGGTATCACAGCTAAGTAGGCTGTACAAACTTACGAGTCATAGTCGACCAACTTATGAAATGATTAAAAAACCAATGATTTTTCTCGAGCGGCAGGGGCGTCGGGCGGGCACGTCATACCACAGGCTAGCTAGATGCTAATAAGTCTTAGAAAGGTACTTTGGGCATCGTCAACTTCGGAACCCTATACTTTGCGCGTGGCCCGACACGCACTTGGCCGGTTTTTGTTGGCTATATTTGTATAGTCATCCGACATCCTACCTCCGTATCCATACCTAGTTTCATGTCGATCGATTACTATTTACCGTTGAAAACTTCCCTCCCGTAGACGAACCTGGCTGGATCACCAGAGTTTTACGACCAGATTATTGTACATATTGTCATCGGAGTTACATAAATACCTACGAGTATGTAGGTATGCCAAATTTCCAGTCAAGCCGACTACCTACTGGAAGTAGGTCAAATTTAACTCGCGAGATTCGACCTGAACCACAGAATATTTCATTCTGAACATAGGTACCTACATACAAACAATCAAACCCACAATAGGTATATTCAAGTTAATAAAAGGCTTGTAAAAAACCCACTGCCGTCGCGTTGTTACTTTACTACCTATGTGTAATATGCAGGTAGGTATGTACCTACTTACACTCAAATTCATACAGTAAATAGGTAGGTAGCCATTTAAATTGTTACGCTTGTTTTACTAATTTTCTATGACCATCAAGACCTCAAAAAGACTTCATAGGTACAGGCACTGTAGACTCGCTACTTACTCGTAGGTACTTTCAGCAGGTAATAAATAATCGACTTTAAACGCCTAAACTCGAATAGGTACCTAGGTATTTCAGCACTTTCTATGAGGGAGTTTCACTGGCAATCTTCTGGCTCCATCTTCCGACCCTCGCCTGAATAGGTACCTATCAGTTATGACGAGAGAAGGTAGGTACCTACTTGTCAAGACAAATTAAACAAGCCCAAACTCGACTCGCAATCTCGGCTCAGAAATCCGCGGCGTTGTAATTTTAACCTTTTTTCTTTAGCTATATAGCAAACAATATAGGTGTACATTGATAAATAATGGACGTAGTTATGCAAAAATGGTCAAACCCACTACTAACCCGAAATTGAGATAAGACCACTAATGTACCTACCCTTTCTTGACGTACCTATTACATCATATCACCACAAAGATTACGCATGTATTCAAGTCTACTTTCCAAAGACATTTGACGTTTTGGAGACCTTAATGTTGCGTGTAAGTGCTAAATAAGAAAGTTTATTAAAAGGTATTACATATATTATCCCATATTTTTACTCATAAGTCGTGTGCTAAATTGGCAACACTGCACCTGATAGGACTCAAGCGCCTCTAGCGGCAAATTCACTCGCCGCGGTGCCCTCATATTTGGATCGGGTATTGTCGAATTTCCGAGATTTCCCGATTATTATTTATTTCAAACGTTCCAACACAATTTTATCTAAATATAGCTACCTTTTTGATATAAATAAGTATTCAACATTCACAAAAGACAAATATATTCTTACGCCTTTAAACTATTGGAAGTATTTTTTGTATTAGCTACAGCAAGAAAGTGTACCACAGATATGCAAATTAGTAGTTTATGTTATAATAAAGGTCCTTAATAAAACACGAGTGGCGTTTTATGAAACGAGCCGCCAGGCGATTTTCTTAATAATATCCCACGAGTGTTTTAAGGCCTAATTATGTAGGTACAGTTGCATACACAACTTTATCCACACTCATTTTATAAATCATCTAAGTTGCTTCAAAATCTGTCCACAATGGCGCCAATTCGAATACGTCAGTGTCTCACATTCGATTTTCAGAAAGCATAGACTAAATCGAGCCGACATTTCTATTTGGAACAAACTTTCGTTCTGTCTGTCTGACTGAAGAATATAGGCGGCAATTGTTATTCGAAGATGTTCGAAACTTGAATGCTATTAGACAATCGAATTCGATGGTCTAATACAGACATAAGACCATTTTCACAGATAAGAAATCTGTTCTAACGAAACAGTTTATCTCAGTCTATATTTTGGACGCATCATAGAGGGTTTAAAATATGAGTGTTGATAAATATGATTATCCTACAATGAGGTTAGTGTTGGTTGAAAAGTTTTTGCATAATAACATTCGCGCGCGGCGCGGGAGTGGAGTGGTGGGGGCCCGCGTCATGAGCCGAGCCTCCATTTTTACCCGACTGCGCACCGCAAAGGAGGGTTATGTGTTTACCTGTCTATGTATGTATGTATGTATGTATGTATGTATGTATGTATGTATGTATGTATGTATGTATGTTTGTTCCTTTGTGGCACACTAGAGATCAAACGCGTGGGTCGATTTTAATGAATCATACGTCAATCGATTCGTCTGAATTGCGCGAGTGTCACTGATATTATGAAATTTATCAAAATTCAAAATGGCGGCTACCAGACGCCATATTGTACAAAATAAAAAAATAAAAGTCAACCAACTATGGCATGTGAGGTATCGTTGAATAGGTATTTAAAAATCATTATTAGGTTTCTTTGACCATTTTTCAGACAAAAGAACCGTTTATGATTTATAACGATTCAAAGTTCCTTTACTAACCACGTAAAGTAGGTACCTACCTATCCACCCAGTAGTACATCCGTTCGAATTAGCAACACAGGAAATAATCTAGACCAACGAGTCTTCAAGCAGGTCACGACGACTATAAAATACTTAATAATAATGTTTTTCATAAATCTCAAACTTCAATCAAGTACGTACGCATGTGCAATGTAGTGTACCAGTAGCGTCATCTATCCGTTGACTTGAAGACTTTTAGTTTCGTTATTACATTTAAAGTGTCAATAGTGTGTGTGATACAGTGAAATATAACCTAATTGATTATAGGTACCAATTAGGTACACTAGTCAGTACTCAGCGCTCGTAAATAAATAAAATAGCTACCTAATACTCTTATGTAGTACCAGTAGCGCCATCTATCGGTTGACTTGAAGAATTTTAATAGGTTCAGGCTTATGTAGCGTTTTGAGCCGGGTTAGGTCTCTAGAGGGATTAATAATCAGTAATTTATTTCATCGCAAGCTACTTAATAATCCCCACGATAGCAACTCTCTCCATGAAATGACAAGATTGCGGAATTTACGGTCTTTTAATCCCTAACTAAAAATAATAAAATAAAAAAGTTAATTAAAAAAAACAAAAAACCCGACTGCGTAAAAACTAAAAAGAAAAAAACAAGACTACTTAGTTCAGTAGTAGCTAGGATTATGTTAAGTAATTGATTGCTATTGAGGAATCTAAAGATGCCTACAGTCGGGACCCATTTAAAATCTAGGTTAAAATGTTACAAATAATGGGTCCCGATAGTAGGCATCTTTAGATTCCTCAATAGCAATCAATTACTTAACATAATCCTAGCTACTACTGAACTAAGTAGTCTTGTTTTTTTCTTTTTAGTTTTTACGCAGTCGGGTTTTTTGTTTTTTTTAATGAAATTTCTTTCTTTACCTTCCGACGTCCACGCAAGGCGGCGGCGACGCAACAGCGTCGCCGCTGCCGAAAATAATAAATAATACAGTAAAGTGTTGGATAGTCAATCAAGTTATAGTGATTTGGAAGATGATTTAGGCATTGGTGTGTGTTATTTAACGGAATGGGGATTATCTGAATCCACTATAAATATATTTGAAGGTAAGATATCATGTACCTACTTGCTTGTTATTTTGTGAAACATTTGTTTAGTGAGAAGCGTTCGCCTTACATTTCTTTTCAAATATGAATGCATCGTCAATCGGTGGTTAAATAGTACCTACTTCCACGTTGTGTTTTAAAGAAATACCTAATCACTTTGGTAAAATTTACCAAAGTAGTTTCGTTTGTTTTCAACGGGCCGTTGATATGACAGGATCGGCCAGACGCCAAATAACGCATTCACTGCCACCGACGCATATATGCGTTTTGCTGACTTTCCCGCAGTGCCTTGAACGCACATGTGCGTTGCAATGTTCCTTTAATGACAGATGTGGCACCTGGCGAAGATTCGTAGAACAGAAGTGGCAGTGAATGCGATAAGCTAGGTATTACTTGCTTGTTATTATTTTGATAAATATATTTTAGTGAGAAGCGTTCGTGCACTGATGCGTGTCGGACAATAATATACTTACTTACGGAGTTCTAAATCTAATTGACATTGAGCAGATTTTTAATTTCAATTTTAAGTATGAAGTTTACGACACGAAAAAAAGAGTAAAGTTTCAAAAAAAAAGTCTCAACCTATCTAGTGCAGTTCACATATACCTAGCCCTACATACGAATGAGAAGGCAGTTTTCGCGACAGTTCTCGTAAAAACTACCCTAAGTGCGTGCCCTAACATGTCTACTTAAGTACTTAATCTCTTCCATTTTTCAGAAAATCGGATATCACATAAATTACTCGAATACATTGAAGAAGCAGAACTTAAGGAGCTTATTCCGGATTTACGAGAAAGAATATTATTCAAACGGGGACTGAACAAATTGCATAAAATTATTCATCATCATCATCATCATCATTTCAGCCGATAGACGTCCACTGCTGGACATAGGCCTCCCCCAAGGCGCGCCACTCAGACCGGTCCTGTGCCACTCGCATCCAGCGCGTTCCCGCGTTCGACGCGAAAATTATTCATGTAAGTTGCTCATCCTTTTACTTAACTAAAAACAAATAGGTCACCGGCGCCGGACGGTCAATATACAGGCTGTCGTTGTTGCGAAAGCATGTGTTCTAAACAGAATAACTAATTGATTGAATCAGGGGCTCTATCCAAAACGTTACATAGGGAAAGAGAAAGGGAGATTCCCCTGCACTCAAGCGTCACGCCACGGGCAAGGCGCTTAAATTGAACTTTAAATCTAGCTGTTTAAAGTTCGGTTTCAACACGTGAGCGCAGGGATATGGAATCTCCCTCTCCCTTTCCCTATGTAACGTTTCGAATAGAGCCCCTGATTCAATCAAGTCAATAACCATAGTAACCAAGAGCATCTTACACTTGTCGCTTTCAAGCACGGAACCAGGTCGGTGTCCTCAGGCAAATATTTATTTATTTATTTAATTTTAGACAGGCAGCAATTCGCTGATGCGTCAAATCATATTTTTACTGTTATAGAGTTCATGTTAGTAAGAGAGTTTATCTAGTCTGTTTTTGAACTGGTTAACACTTGTAGAGTTCACTGTGTCGGCGGGTAGTTTATTCCATACGTTAACAATCCGGTTTGAGATAAAGTTCTTAGCTATGTTGGTGTTGGATCTTGTAATAGCCAGTTTGTCAGTGTGCCCTCGTGAAATATCCACAAAGTCCCAAGCGTATGTAATTACTATGGGGACAGAACCTTAAAAAAGCGCCTACCATACTTTTTAAACACTTTGCCTGAAGATATCCGACAGGAACTGAATAAAATTAGATTTAAAAATAAACTTAAAAAGTATCTGTTATCTATGTTATAAATATCCAAAATAATATAATGATAATAATATATTATGTAATAATAATATGTAGCATATAATATTAAAATTAAGGAATGTCAAACTGAAGACTATCTGTATATTTTCTTGCCTGCAGACAAACTGCATACAAGTAGTTTTGCGGGAAAATGATTTAGTTAGTTTTTTATTCCTGTAAGGTTTATTAATTTTCAATAAACAATTTAAAAAAAAATTAGTTATTCTGTTCCTGCCTGTTCTGTTAAGATCACTTTTTTTAATTCGCTCTCAGTAGATAGGTATAGGTATATTTAGAAGGTAAAGGTTAAATGCATTTTTAACCGACTTCAAAAAAGGAGGAGTTCCTATGTTCCACTGTACTGTATGTAATTATAGGGTTCCTTTACCAAACGGCAAAAAACGGAACCCTTATAATTTCGATATGTCCGTCCGTCTGTCTGTCTGTCTCTCTGTCCGTCTCTCTGTCCATCCATCCATCCGTCCGACAGGTGTCTTATGAACCGCTACAATATTATATCGATATTAATATCGACGGCCGGATTGGTTCAGTTGGTAGTGACCCTGCCTTCTGTTCCGATGGTCGCGGGTTCGAGTCCCGCTCGGGGCAAACTTTGTGTGATGAACACGAATGTTTGTACTCGAGTCATGGATGGTTAGTACTTATATATGTATGTATTTCTCTATATAAGTATTTATATCGTTGTCTAGCACCCATAGTACAAGTTTTGCTTAGTTTGGGGCTAGGTCAATATGTCTGAAATGTCCCAAGATAATTTATTTATTTATTTATTATGTTTTGAAAACAAAAAAATACTAAGGGTGGCACTCCATACATGCAAATGAGGGATGAAAAGTAATTTAAGATAGCAAGTTTTCTTTAATAATTACAGGAAACAGCGTCTGTGGACACTCTAAGCCTCTGTTCTAGTGCTTCGGCGCAAAGCCGAAGCACCACCACAAGCAGTCACGATAATGATATACCGACTACGACGAACACAACTCATGTAAGGCCTTTTCGTTCAGTTTTTGATTTGGCTTTCACACCAGACTTCATCAAAATCGTTTTAGTTAAGGCTATAAACCTGCACAAAATAGTTGTTTTTGCATGATTCTGTTTTTGTTATTCAATATGGTGTTTTCTTTTTTCAGAATGATGATTTAAAGATTACCTTAAAAAGTAATAGTGCCGGAGAACTGTGTCTGGCTTCTTTAAAGAAGAATGCTAAACTAGACTCGTCGGCACGCAACTACTTAGTTAAATCAGTAGTGGAATTTTATATCAAGCAATACGGCGTTATGAAAAGAGATCAATTTGAAGATATTTCTTCACAAATTGTGTCCTTAGTCCCAATTGAAGTTAAGGTATCAAAATTCATCATCATCATCATCATCATTTCAGCCGATAGACGTCCACTGCTGGACATCTATCGCCTCCCCCGAGGCGCGCCACTCAGACCGGTCCTGTGCCACTCGCATCCACCGCGTTCCCGCGACCTTTACAAGGTCAAAAACGGTAAGGATCAAAATTGTAACTCTTGAATTATTGAAGTGGATTACTTCTTTGTTCGTATTCTTGATATGGATCTGGGCATGTTGAGAAATTGTACGTCAGTTCCTGTACAATTTTTCTAAAACTTTATCGAATTATAATTTTGATTTCTTATATAGGGTCAAGCAAAACATTGTGACGATAGTTTAACCGCAGTATCAGCTATCGTTTCTAAGCATGTTTTTTAAGTTTTCAATTTTTTAGGGTTCCGAAGTCCACAAGGAACCCTTATAGTTTCGCCATGTCCGTCCGTCCGTCCGTCCGTCCGCCCGCACTATTGCTCGGAAATGCTTAGTTCTAGAAAGCTGTAATTTGTCATGAATATACATATTAGTTACGCTGACAAAATGGTACAATAAAATTTTTAAATATATTTTTTTATAGGGTACCTCCCCTACTCGTAAAGTGGGGATGTAATTTTTTTTTGCTTACCCCATGGTGCGGCATATCGTTAAATAGGTCTTAAAAAAATATTGTGGGTTTGTTAAAACCATTTTTTGATTAAGTGATGCGTTTGTGAAATATTAAGCTTTAAAGTGCTATTTTTTGTTAGAGTCACGTGTCCCCGCGGATGAAAAGCAAAGCGGTATATATTTGAACATTTTTTCATAATTATTTCATCTTCTTTTATGCATATAAGGTCCATAAAAACCTTTTGCACATCCGTCTGCTCGTTAGCAGCATAGTTAAAAAATTACTACACCATTTTTAAGCGCGATTTACAGAACACACTTACAAGTTAATTGGTTGCGATTGCGACAAACGGAAAGACAGACAGACATGATGAAACTACACGACTTCTGTTTTTGCAATTTGGTTTACGGAACCCTTAAAATGACCACTAGCTTTAATATGAGCAAAGGGTTCTGTCTGGTTGAGAGTTCTTATTTAAATTGCAGTGTTTGTATGTAAGTTGTCATTTTGACGATTTTTTTACCTGTTCGATCGTTTACAGTGTCTAATGAAGAATTCGAGGAAATCAAAGCTTGGCTGAAGTATAACAAATAAACCATTGACCGAAGTACTTGAAAATTGGAGAAAAACATCGAAATTGCGGCTTAAAGAACTGCAGTCTCAAAAATATACAAACCTAAATGATATCGTGAGCGATTGGCCCTCTTTTAAATTGAGCATTGGATATATGCTGGTAAGTTATGACAGTAATCTCTTTTTGCATGTAACGCTTTAGATACGACTATATTTTACTAACCCACTTCAAAAGTGGGAGGTTATCTGCTTAAGCCTAATATACATGTATGTACAGGTATGTATAAGTACGCACTCTAAATTTACTAGTACAAAATACCTACTAAAAACTAGTACTTATGGTGTTAAACTAACACCGAAACGTTAATGAAGTTTGAATTGTTTTTTTTAAACAAGGTGCAGAATAATAGAATCAAAATTAAGTAATAACTCTTTTTTCCAGATTGAGTTGGATTTTGAATACAAGTATAAAGGATCGGAAATATCCTTATATAAGAAATGGCCTGAATTTCTTGAGAAAGCGCTTAGCCATTTTAAGGATATAAAAGCTGCTGCTGAATATGTTGAACTAAGAAACTCAAATCCAAATGAAGGTTGGTTGTACATGGTTAAGTTACACGTTCATTATTCAGGGCGTCCCACGGCTATGCGACGCGAAGAAGAGTATCTTAATTATTGTAGATAGGATATTTTGCGTCGGGGGTTAAAAATTGTCTTTATTATACAAAGTGTACTTACTTTCTCTAATTTCTGTACTATGGGAATCATAGAACAAGCTTTGCTTAGTATGAGACTTGGTCAATTGGTGTGTAATGCAAGGAAAATACAGTTAACAGTCTACTTTTACTCACCTCATACATAATGGTTGGCTATTTATTTTTAATTTAGGCTTAATTTTTTTATTAATATTTTAGATGTAAGAGACTTCTGCTATTGCGCGGCAATTGGATTTAAAATAGTTCCAACTATACGGATGCAGTGCCAAGATGCTAATGGAAAAAAGAAAACCATAAACCCAAGCATACAAGAGGCTATGAACAGTTTTATTCTTCATGCAAAGGTATAATTTCATATTTTAATAATTATTATTTGAATACAAAAGTTCATTTCAGGGCTAATGTTATTTTATGTTAAATAAGGCATTCACAAACGTAGCTGTAAAATGTAGAGATCTTCTACTATCTAAAGTCCCGCGCCTTCACATTTCAAAACGCTTCAATGTATTTAAAAAGCACCACCAACACTCTCAACACATGTGTGCGTGCTGAGACAGCCATCAACTATGCGTAGAGAGTGTTGGTGGTGCTTTTTAAATAATAATAAAAAAAATTGAAGCGTTTTGAAATGTGAAGGCGCGGGACTTAAGATAGTAGAAGATCTCTATTAATATACCGTAACATACCGATATATATAATAATGTTATTTTCTCTGGTTCGAATTTGTTTTATTTTCTCTCTATTTGGATCATCACTTCTGGATTGTATTTTTCATGTAGTAAAACAAAGGCTTAATTGCTTTTCTCTGTTAATCTTTATTTACACATTTAAAACATATTATAATTTATTTATATTTCGGTAACTATCTTACGGTATATTAATATATTATATTATAGCTATGTCTGTGATGGGCTTTAATTAATGTTTTGTCTGTCTACTAACTAATAAAATAACGCACCTTACAAAGTCTGGCACATAATGGTGTTGACGTTAATGTTAAAAAAAAATCTTTAAGCTTTTTGTAGCTTGCCCCTTTTTAATTAATTAAATAGTGCTAGGTCCGTCCGGGGTAGTCCCCGCTAACCTTCCGCCAAATAGCAGTGCTCGCACTGTTGTGTTTCGGTAGGGGGTTAAGGCAGCTATCTCAGGCCTCAGGGCGGGTAGGCAACGCATTCGAGATCTTATGGTTTCTTAAATGCCCTATTAAGATTTCGGTGTCCATGGGCCGCAGTGACCACTTACCATCAGGTGGGCTGTGCGCTCGTTTGCCTATACCAATTAAATAAAATAAAAAATAGTATATTAATAAATAATAAAATTTGCTAAATAACTCGCCACTCTACTACTGCTCTACTGGCCTAGTCCGAACTAGGCTTACAACGGCCGTCTAAACTGGCACTTTAGTTATTGAAAAATGTTTTCATAATCATGACTCAAACAATAAATAATAATTTTCAGAACCAAAGCGAAGTCATCACGAAGCTCAACCATCGGCGGGAAGTTCAGATGGCTAAAGGACTCCGGTGCCAACCAATAATAATTGTTGTCGGAGCCACAATCGATACACTGAAGGACTTTTATGTTGCCTACGACGACATTCTATACAAAATTGACTCATTTCTAAAAACGTGTGTTTTAAAACTTTTCACTGCCTGGACGCAGAATATCCAACAGAAGCGATTCATATTTGGATGTTCATACAAAAATATTTTTATGAAATAGACTTGAAATCAGACAGAAAGCTTTCGGGAGTTTCATCTTTCATATTAGACTTAAAATAAAAAACAATGTTTGTTTGCTTCAAATGTCTCGTTTCTGTTCAAAATTACAAAGACTTTTGTGAACACTTAAAAATTCTGCATAACTTAAGTTCTAACGCAACATATCGCTGTAAACAGTATCAATGTGATCGTGAATTTCAAAACGTAAGATCTTTTAGACGCCACTTAATTTCCCAGCACTTAAACACGCAAAAAATGAGTGTAGACTATCCAACACTTTACTGTATTATTTATTATTTGCGTGGACGTCGGAAGGTGAAGAAATTTTAAAATGGAAGCTCGTGACGCTAACCCCCCTCTACTCCACTCCACTCTCGCGCTGCGTGCCAATGTTATTATGCAAAAACTTTTCATTTTTCGTTCTAAATATTCTACGAGTTTATATTTCTTGTGTAAATCATTAAATTGCTCTGGTTTCAATGATCATTTTCAGGCTCATTCAATTGGCTATGGGTGAAAAATGACAATGTGCTAAATTATTTTTTTATGGATAGGAATAACTTTCCGTATCAAGAGAAAAAAATCTCGGAATTTTCCGTGTCGCAGATTTCGCGTAAAAAAAAGAAATTGATTTTGAGTTATGACGATTTAAATAAAGGTGTTTTCTTGGTCCAAGTATGCAGCACTACTTCTTAAAAAAAAGTGTTGACACTATTGACGGTGACAGTTCTTGCTTCATTCGTAATTACGTGTTTATAGCATACGTCGTCGTTCGGGCCAAGCTGAATCGAAAGTCCAGTAAGCAAAAGCAGTCATCAATAAGCTATTTTTCCAATAAAATTGTTAAAACACGTATAGTTAGGTTGGTACGAAGGAAGCGAGAACTGTCACCGTCAAATGTCAACACTTTTTTTTCAGAAACATGTGCTGTGCTTACTTGGACCAAGGAAAACCCGAATCTTTAAATCTTTATAACGCAAAACCAATTTTATTTTTTCGCAAAATCTACGCCACGGACAATTCTCAGATTTTTTTCTCTTATAACGGAAGGTTAATCCTATCCATAAAAAAGAATCAAGCACATTGTCATTTTTCACCCATAGCCAATTGAAGGCGAAAACGACTCATGGGAGCTGTTAAAACCAGAAAGTTTAATTATATCTCCAACTAGTTTACTATTTAAAAAAAAACTTTAATTACTGTTGTAAATTTAACCTCTAATAGTTGTCTTGAATTATAGGATCCTTTATACTTGTATTCAAAAGCCAACTCGAAACTTAATTAACGTTTCGGTGTTAGTTTCAAAAAATAATATTGAGAATAATAGTGACTGACAATGTTTGTTTTTAATGTAGATTTTAAAATTTTGAGAGTTGTTGTATCTAGTTCACTAAGTTATGTGCAATAAACAATACTACATGCATTGTAGCTAATCTGGTTTTAATTTTAGTTTTAAGTCCTTAATATATTAGTCCTTAAGTATATTTTTGAAGTGTTTGTATAATTATTTTTTTCTTTAAGATTTTATGTATCGTTCTTATGTCATGTTTTTTTTTAATTTGTAATGCTTTTGGGGTATCGCTGTAGGCACCATAAAATTTACAAACTGGAATAGCTATAGAGGATAACTGCAATGTTTTCATTCTGATAGAATGTGAGAAATATTGTAGATTATCTCTTTCGTAGCTTTCAGCTTGTAATTTTCGGTAGGCCACGCCCTAAAATTATTTTAAATAAAAAAACGAATTTGGTAATATCTACCTAATAAGCTTTGTATGTTTTACTAGTGTTAATTTGGTAAAAATAACCAAAGTAAAATCAGTAAAATGTACACTTTTTATTTGGTAGGTATTACCATACTAAGACTGGTACAATTTACAAGACAAACACTGATAAAATATTGATAGATTTTACTAGTAAAAAGTTTGATAAAAACTACAATACATATATGGTAGATACTACCAAACTTTTTATAATAAAATCTACCATACATTTCAGGACAAATCTGGTAAATAATATCAAAGTAAATTTGGTAGTAAATACAAAACGCACTGGTAAATAGTACTTGTTATATTTAGTAAAATCTACAAACTCTCTTCTGGTAGATAATACTAAATTTATTTTGATAAAACTAAACATACACATATGATAAATAATATCGAATTATATATGATAAAATCTACTATACACTTCTGGATAAATCTGGTAGACAATACCAAAGTATATTTAATAAAAAATACAAAACACAAACGGTACATGATACTTAACTATATTTGGTAAAATCTATAATACTTGTCTAGTAAATCATACTAAACTAGCTTTGTTACAAACAACAATATAAATTTGGTGATATAACAATAAAATCTAGTACATATTTGGTCAAATCTGTTATGCTCGTCTAGTAGATTATACTAAACTAACTTTGATGTAAACAACAGTATAAATGTGGTGATATGAACAGTATAAATATAGTAAAATCTACAATGCTCGTCTAGTAGATTATACTAAACTAACTTTGATGTAAACAACAGTATAAATGTGGTGATATGAACAGTATAAATATAGTAAAATCTACAATGCTCGTCTAGTAGATTATACTAAAGTAAGTTTGATGTAAACAACCGTATAAATGTGGTGATATCAACAATATAAATGTGGTACATATTTACCAAACTAACACTGATTTACCAAATCGGTACTATTTTTTTTTAGTAAAACATGAAAAAAAATACCATGTATTTTGGTAGAAAGAACCAAATTAAGTGGTTAAAAACTCTACTAAACTACCTTGGTAAAGATAACATTCTACTTAAAAAACTATGGTAACAAACTACCAAATTAATTTGGTAAAACACCAACAATTTTCGTTTGGTAAAATCAACAAAAATTCGTGATAGGACCGAAATCAACTAACGACTTTGGCAAATCCAACCTATTATTTTTTTTTCAGTGTATGTAGAATACCCACACATGTCCACAGACGATGAGTTTTGTAGAGCATTGCATGAGTAAATAAAAAGCTACATTGGTTCTAATGACTGGGGCTCTATGCGAAGTCTTAAATATGGATCTCGCTTTTCCCTATAGAATCGCTCACGAGTTACGTTGAACTTTAAATCTAGCTGCTTAAAGTTCACGCGACGCGTGAGCGATCCTATAGGGAAGAGCGAGATCCCTATTTAAAGACATCGAATAGGTATAGGCCCTGAATAGTTACACGGCTTCGGCACGCCAACAGTTACAAGATATTTGATAGTATTTGGTAAACCATTTGAAAATCAGTCAGTATTTACAAATACAGATAAAAATGTAAACAAATACTAAATTAGCAACACAAGAAATGAAAATAAACACGTCCAAAAACGCATAGTTCTCGGTCGTCAGCAAAGCAAAAGCAATGTGACAGAGATAAGTGTTGGTTTAACAGCACCACCACAACCTATGTCCCACTGCTGGGCACAGGCCTCCTCTCATTACGAGAGGATTTGGTCCCCAAGCGAGCCCAGTTCGGACTGAGGACTTCACACACACATCCTTGAATTACTTCGCAAATGCGTGCAGGTTTACTCACGATGTTTTCCTTCACCGACAAGCTCAGTGGTAAATTCAGATTCAATTTCGCACATAAGTAAACTAGAGGTGCGATCCGAATTCGAACCCCCGAGGGCTGCATGCAAGTCGGAGATCGAACCAATTAGGCCACCACGGCTTTTAGTTTATCAGTAGCTGCGTTAATTTTATAGCCAGCTATGATGCTTTTATTTCTAGACCTAGAATAGAATATAGCACACCGTGATCGTACAGCAAACCTGTTTCACGGTGAAAGTACCTAGGAGATAGCTTTCGAAAACCGATGCTTGGACAGGCAAATCAAACACAGCCACACCAGACGGGCCCTTATGACACCAGGCTAGGATATCACTTGCCACTTTCAACTCACTACTTTTCACTTATTCACTTAGCCTCGTGCCTACATCCTTCATTTGGAAACGACATAAAATAAATATGAGGTGTAACTATACGTGCAGTCAAAAAGATTTCAAAAGCGAACAAAATTGCCGGAATGTAGGCACGAAGTTAAGATAGTAGGAATAACAACTTACCACAGAAGCACAGAACGCCTTTTTTGCATTGAAAAAGAGTTAGGTAAATAAGATTTCTTTTTTTCTTTATTGATTTATTAAATCAAACAGTGTGAAACTAACTACTGCTACTGCTGCAGCCTATTTGCGTCCCACTGCTGGGCACAGGCCTCCTCTCATCAAGAGAGGGTTTGGGCTATAGTCCCCACGCGGGCCCAGTGCGGATTGGGGACTTCACACACATCTTTGAATTACTTCGCAGATGCGTGCAGGTTTCCTCACGATGTTTTCCTTCACCGAAAAGCTCTGTGGTAAATTCAAATTGAATTTCGCACATTAAGTAAACTTAGAGGTGCGAGCCGGAATCGAACCCCCGACCCTCTGCATGAGAGGCGGTAGGTCGAACCACTAGGCCACCACGGCTTCAAAGTGTGAAACTAAAAACAAATAAAATGAAAGCTTACTAAATATTTAAAAACAATTAATTAATTCTTCTATAATATGAATAAACTGTTAAGTTTCTTGCAGCGTTTCTTCGTAGCAATGGGTGGCTCCATTTGAAGCCTTAATTGGCAATTAAACTCAGAATATTTACGACTAATTATGCTTAGATTGGGCCTAATTGGCTGATTAGATAGGTAATAGGTTGATCGATATATTTATTTCTCAACTAGCTTCTGCCCGCGACTTCGTCCGCGTGGGATTCGGTAAAAGCGATCCCGCGGCAACTGTGCGTTTTTTTCGGGATAAAAAGTAGCCTATATGTTGACCAGTGTTATAAACTACTCCCATACCAAATTTTGTTGCAATCCGTCTAGTAGTTTTCGAGTTAAATCCGTAATATTTTTTAAAATCGTTATTTTGTTTTCAGTATCGTTTACATAGTCCCCTCGACTTGATAGTGCATATTTACACGTAAATTAAAACTTATTTCTGTTCATTGAACAGTTAGATATGTATGAAAGGCTAACTCAGCTGTATCCGTCCAACAGTGGACGTTCAAACCTCACAGTTGTTATTGTTTACATGACAACCATCTAAGCGTATGACTCGTGCACTTGCCCCCGTTCTCTGATTGGCTAAATTAATCCGTGGGCCACTCATTGGGCTAATTCAAGTATTTATTTTTGGAGTCGAAAACTGTCACGCGCCTGTTTTTAACCTCTGAGTCACCATCATTGCAGCCGAAAGACCTCCACTGCTGGACATAGGCCGCCCCCAATGCGCCAGTCAGACCGGTCTTGTGCCACTCGCATCCACCGCGTTCCCGCGACCTTCACCAGATCGTCACTCCATCTTGTCGGAGCCTCCGGACAGCTCGTCTCCCGGTTCACGGACGCCACTCGTAACCTTAGTCTATAATTATACTAATAATAAAATTAAAAGAAACTATCAAGTCAGGGGGACTACAAACAACACTGAATACAAAATAATGATTTTTTAGAAAAATTGTCTGTATGTATGTCATAACAAAATTTGGTATGGGGGTAGTTTATAACGCTGGTCAAACAACATAAAGGCTACTTTTTATCCCGAAATTCCCACGGGAACGCTATTACTGAATTCCACGCGGACGAAGTCGCGGGAAAAAGCTACATTACCTTATAAGAATGAGAAAAGGTCGTCTATTTTTCATTCAATAAAAAACATGTCATTCCCCGCCACGTGACTTACTATTGAAGTTTCACAAAAAGCTATTCATACTATGTATACATAAATAGTTATGCGACTTTTCTATTTTCAACCTAAATCCTGCGTGCGTCAGTTTGAATTTGCACAATTTTATAACAGCTTACATGGACATTTTTCAAAATAGAATGTTGATGAAATGGACTGGGTAAAGAATACTATTTTCATTACAAAACGTTCCGATACAATTCATTACTTAAGCACTTCAGAATGAAATCACTGGATAAGCGAAGAGACTTTATAGACACCATTTTTTTAACAAAAAATATAGGAACAACTTGGACTGCCCTCTGCTACCGAGTCGTTGGAGTCTCTGCATAGCAGAATTCCACGCCGCTCTATTTACCCCCTTTGTTACTCCGTATCGAAGAACAAAGTTAGGCGCCAATTCCCAAATAGCTCGCATATCCGCACTCGCTAATAAACTCAGTGACACCATAGACCTTCACTATACGTCAATGGAAGCTGTCAAAAAGGTTTTTTTCTTTTCTTTAAATAATGGGCTGCGTTCCGAAACGTGCTCAGAGCGCTCACAGAATCTTGCACCCCTTTTCCTCTTGAAAGTCGAGTCACAAGAGAAAAAAGGATGCAAGTTACTGTGAGCGCTCTAAGCGCGATTCGGAACGCAGCCATGGCTTCTATGTGCAAGACAATTTCGCCAGTGTCAACTGTTCGGCCTGTAGGCCAATTAGGCCTACAGGCCGAACAGTGTACGGTAATAATCATAAATGTACGGTATAAAAGATAAATCAAGTAAAAATGGGGAAGCTCAACAAATGTCAACCATCTTGGACGACGGCCATTGAGCAAGCAAGGTTATCTTTAAATTAGGAACTTGATCTGTCAAAAAATAATTTGCATGTATTAGTATATATTGCATGTGCATGTATTAGTGAAAGAATTAAACAATGTAACTAGCATTAGTATTGATGTAACAATCATTGGTAAACCAAATAAATAAATAAGGACACTGAAGACCAAATAGATGGTACAGTCGCCACTTGATATATGGTAGAGAACAAGGTGATCATAAATATCCGAACACGATCTTATTGTCAAGACGTTTATGATCACCTTGTTTGGTTCCATCCATACCTATAATCGTAGATATTATATCTACATGCGAAAGTAATTATTTCTGCGTGTCTATTACCTCTTCATGCTTAAACCACTGGATCGATTTAGATAAAAGCTGGTGATAGTTAGTCCCGGGAAAGGACATAGGCTACTTTTTATCCCGGAAAAACGGTATAGATAACAAGATAAAAAGAATTCCACGCGGAAGAAGTTAGAAGACCAAAGTCAGAAGCTTGTAATACCTAAATAGATGGTAAAAACCTAACTATACAAACTGGGGCTCTATTCCAAACGTTACTTAGGGATAGGGAAATTTCCTATCCCTCCATCAAAGCGACACGGCACTCACGACGCTCAAATTGAACTTTAAATCTAGCTGACGGACTTGACGGAGGGATAGGGAATTTACCTTTCCCTATGTAACGTTTCAAATAGAGCCCTGAGTCAGAAATATTTACCTACATTATCGGATATGATTAAAAAACAATAATATGTGATATGTGAAGGCAAAGGTACATGCGCACAAAAACTTAATATCTTGCGTCTTTTTTATTATTATAAACAAGCATTTGACCACGATCTCACCTGATGGTAAGTGACGACGCGGTCGAAGCGGTTACCTTCGACCGCTTATGCTTACTTAGATAGTACCTGTTCACTCTCGACTTGAAAAGATCCAAGTTATAACCATCGGGGAAGAGACCGGCCGGTAGAGAATTCCACTCCTTAGCTGTTTGCATGATGAAGCGTGAATCGAAGCGCTTCGTGCGCTCTGGAGGAATATCTACAACATAAGGATGGCATCCAAGACCACGCCTAGTCCCGTAGTGACGAAATGGGGATGGTGGAATTAAATCAAACAATTCCTCCGCACACCTCTCCGCGTCTGCGGCTAGGCATGGCACAGTCTCTGTTCTAAGTAATTCAATTAGGATTCAATCAATCAAACCACCCACTGATTTGTGTCTCTGGCCTCTATCATTCTTCTGCCCACTCTTGGTCAGATTGTGACCGCCCTTGACCACATGTTATCCTGGTCCGCGAAGTGACCTTTCCCATTGTGTTATCCTCATTAAATGCTTATGATAAGTCTGTACAAATGTCTGTAGGTACTTTATATGTATCTGCCGGGCTAGCGAAAGAATGCCATGCGACCCCGGCACTAAGGTTTTCCGAGGATCACGTGGGGTTTTACCTGGTAGGAGTCCGGCATAACCACCCTGCTCCCCACAGAACAGGGTGGTGTATTCACGAGGATTTTCCCACGAAAAAAAATCCGTTACTGACTATAAAGGTCCATTTTATAGTGCAATTAAAATATACAACAAACTCCCGACAACATTGAAAGCAGAAATTAATGACAAAGTCCTTCTAGCGAAATTGAAGAGACTCTTATTAAAAAAATGTTATTATACAATTTTAGAGTTTATGGAAGACGATAATGTAGATACTATATAGGTTATTATAATTTAAGTTTGATATGTATACCTAAGAGTATCGTATATTGTGTCGTTTTTGGTAAGATCGGTACATACTTGCCAATATATGCCATACCCTGCCAGGGTCCATGTACTCTACTAGATTTACTAGTTATTTAAGATCTAATGTTCCTACATTAAGAAAAATGTATATGGTTGCATTGAATAAATAAATAAATAAATAAATAATTTCATTGACTGACTAGCTTTTCCCCGCAACTTCGTATGCGCAGAAATATTAAAATGAAAAATCCCGTTTTTCCCGTGGGAATTCCGGGAAATCCTTTCTTAGCGGATGCCTACGTCATAACATCTACCTACATGCCAAATTTCAGCCCGTCCAGTGGTTTGGGCTGTGCGTTGATAGATCACTATGTCAGTCAGTCACCTTTGAGTTTTATATATTTAGATGACAGCATACAATACAGCCGAACCGCTGGTCGTAGAAAGCTAAAATATGGCTTGAGGAGTGTAGGGAGCATTAAGAAAGGATCTCTCGAAATTCCCACGGGAACAGGAAAAAAATTGTTATTGCATGTTACTGTGTAACAGTAACATGCAATTTACGTGTTACAATTTTTCATTTTAATTTAATTAACTGTTAATTATAGTAGCCGACAAAAACCAGTAGGTTTCATTAATACCCAATGCAAGTTTCAATTAACCTTCTCAAATTTACCTACTTAATAAAGTCTATGTACCGGACTAAGCCTCAGGCAACAGTTGGTAAGTATTTGGCATTCATTCATATGAATATTGGCGTTTATTTTTCTCTGTAAACTCCTTCATTTATCATCCGCCCGTTTTTTCCGTGTCTTGTTAACACCAGACTATTGAGTTCTATTCTAAGGTGACTCAAATAAAAAGGCACTTTGTTGTATCAAACTCCTTAAATAAACACGTTATTTTTATTTAGTATGCTTGTAATGCGATACAAAAACAAAAGCTGAACGCGAATTGTTCGTGTGGGTTCCTTACATTTTGTGTTATGTTTACTGTATAGTACCTACTACAGTCAGAATGAAAAGCAAGTGAACTAATAAAGTGACAAAATGAGTCTGCGATCAAGGCCTCCTTGTGAAAAGTGGAAGTGTCTTTGAAATTGATGCAAAACTCATACACGTGCCAACAAATTTTGAGCATACATTTTTTGTATAACTTTGTCCCCAGGGTCACAATGATGGACCAAGGACTACTCCTAAGGAACTCTAAACCGCTGCAGCCGATGACGGAATCGATTCCGACGGTATGAACTCATCTCGGTCTCTTTTTTGCGGTCCGTTTATTTTTAAGTTGCGGCTTGAATGGACTTTCGGAAAAAGATTAGCTTACTGTCAAACTTGAAAGATTCAAATGTGTAGTAGCTTAAATCAATATTGGCCTATTTGTAATTATCAACATCATCATCATCATCATCATATCTTCATCAACACCAACAACAACAACAGCCTATAGTAGTCCTCTGTCCAAGGCGTGCCGCATCCAATCTACAACCGGCCACTTTGCGCTAATCATCACTCCACCTGGCAACAGTGCCACACGGCGGACACGGCCTATAAAAGCACGATTTCGAACACAATTCGAATGACAGTGTCAATGTTTGCGTGCGAGGACGTCTGTACATTTGTAAATGTATGTGTACCAGTACGCGGGCCAATGATTCACTCTCCATCTCCGGATGAAACAAATGATGGTAAGGACGAGCTGGGCGCGAATTGCGCGCCGGCTAGATTCAGGCGGGTGATTCCGTGGCCATTCTGTATGTAATACTATTAAATATTCTGTGACAGTGCGCCCATAGGTGCCTGTGCCTATACTCCGTTTGCTTTGCCGTGGTGTGGTATTCACTCAAGAACGCGAACTCCAAACTCCAACGATTATCCACAGTCCACAGGACTGGCAATGACCGGCCCAAGGGCTTCAGGGAGCGAAATTCGAAAAATGCGCAGCTTATTTTGAATAGGTACCAAGTAGTACCAACTTACCAAGCCAATTGCAAATGTAGCGCCAGTTTTAACTCTACACGAACTGCTAATACTGCTAAGTATAAAAAGTCTGTTCTTAGTAAATAGGTACACGTACCTACACCCTGCACGAGTGATGCTCGTGATTAAGTATGTCTCAATGTTAATTAACCTCTGTGTTAAATTTCATGCTTTTAGACACAGTCGGTTTGGCTGTGTATTGATCGATCAGTTAATCAGGTTTTTTGAGAGATCGATACACATAGGTAAATACAGCTTTAATACCTAGTCACTTTAATAGCTTAAATTTACCTTAGATTAATTCCAGGTGCGTCACTAGCATACCGAGGCAATGTGCTTGCAAGGTCGGTCTTTGACCCGAGTGACGTCACTCTAGCACTTCTATTCACTAGCAACTCAAGGGTGGAATTGATAGTCCCAGATTTAAGTCAACTTAGTGTCACAGGTGGTTACTTACAAATTTGATCATTATACCTACTAACGTGACGGTAAGTGGTTTAAATGGCTTTGGTACTTTAGTTAGTTTTGATTCGATGCAAACTAATGTAGGTGGATGTTTGTTTTTTGAACCTAGGCATTTCGGATTTTAAAGGTCAGCGATCGATTTCGGCCTGTTGCTCTCATCGGCGGCGCGCGAAAGTCGCGACCAGCGGAAGTCATCATCATCATCATCATTTCAGCCGAAAGACGTCCACTGCTGGACATAGGCCACCCCCAAGGCTGGCCACTCAGACCGGTCCTGTGCTACTTGCTTCCACCGGTTTCCCGCGACCCTCACGAGGTCGTCGCTCCATCTTGTTGGAGGCCTCCCGACAGCCTCGTCTCCCAGTTCGCGGACGCCACTCGAAAACTTTCCGGCCCCATCGGCCATCAGTCCTGCGAACAATGGGCCCCGCCCACTGCCACTTTATGCTCGCAATTCTTCGAGCTATGTCGGTGGCCCTAGTTCTACTGCAGATATCCTCATTTCTGATTATATCACGCAGAGAAACCCCGAGAATAGCTCTCTCCATTGCCCTTTGCCCCATGGGCCTGATAAGAAGGCTCAAGGTCACGTCGGTTATACTGAATATTAATATAATTTTCTCTTTTTGTCAGGAAATTAACTTATTATTACTGTCAATATAAAATATTTTCAATACAATACCATTGCCAATTTGCCACTTTTGTGTCTAACAATCTGTGTTTGAGCGCCATCTGTTGTTGAGTAGCAGCATTAAAAATACGTTATCCTAGTGGTCATGAGTCGAGTGTCGAGTTGAGTCAACGTATCGTTTAGTTTCAAACACTGTTAATAGATGGCAGTAAGTAATACATGGTTTAATATTTTGGTAGTAATAGTAAATAAAAAAGCCGAATTAGAACTCTTTTTTTGTTTAATTAGGTTTTTCTTTTATGTAAAGAGATTGACAAACAGGCCTAACCTGGTGGTAAGTGGTCACCGCCGCCTATAGGCATTTGTAACACCAGAGACGTCACCTAGAGGAGGATAGCGCGTATGGGATAAGGGAGGATAGCGCGTATGGGATAAGGGAGGATAGAGGACATGGGATTAGGGAAGATGGGATAGAAGGATAAGGACAATAGGTAATAGCAAAATGAAATTATGAAGCGTTGCAGATACGAAATGATATAGAGATCACACGTGGGATAAACCTATGCACTTAAGTACCTATTCTTTCCATTTAGTTAGAGTACCTACCTACCATGAAAATTTGTTGAGTAGTGAGTGAAAGATTAAAAAAGCCGTGGTGGCCTAGTGGTTCGATCTACCGCCTCTCATGCCGAGGGTGAGGGTTCGACTCCGACTCGCACCTCTAAGTTTACTTACGTGCGAAATTCAATTTGAATTTACCTGTAACCTGCCGCCAAATAGCAGTGTTCGCACTGTTGTGTTCCGGTAGGGGGTTAAGAGGGAAGAATACCTACTACGCGTCCATACAAAAAGAGAAAACGAAGTGGAAAAACGTTTTCTCTTTTTGTAATTTTTGTATGGACGAGTACCGTACCGGCCGAGTACTATTCTTCCCTATTAAGGCAGCCGGTGGAATTTCTGGCACAGAGCCATTCCATCTTAGGCCCCAGGGTAGGCAACGCCATTCGAGATCTTATAGTTTTTTCTTAGGGAATCATAGGATTTCGGTGTCCGTGAGCCGCAGTGACCACTTACCATCAGATGGGCTGTACGCTCGTTGGCCTATACTATACCATTGATATGAAAAATATACAATTGGAAGCATTTTCACCACTACATTGCTGCGCTAATCTGAACCGTGCTTAAGTGCAACAAGACACAATAATTCGTTTGTACATAATCAATGCGCCTCAGTTGTAAAAGAGCGTAAACTCGAAACATTTCCCCGCTCCTTACGCCCTTTTGAATTTTAATTCGTTTGTACATACCAATGTGACTCGATTGTAAAGAAGCTTAAGTTCGTAGCTATGGCAAGCTTCTTACGCCCTTTTAGAAGCGCTGTAGGGCCGGCCTTCGTGGGGCCCTTTCGTATCAGTTATCACTTATCTGGAATGTTTGCCAAAAGATCTTGTGTACTTAAGCCGTTTCATAACGTCGTCTACGTATTAGTAAATTACATACTTTTTTTACGTCGATGGTACTTATAGGCAAACGAGCGCATAGCCCACCTGATGTTAAGTGGTCACTGCGGCCTATGGACACCGAAATCCTTTGATCCCCCATTAAGAACCAATCAGATCTCGAATGCGTTGCCTACCCTGAGGCTTAAAATTTCACCGGCTGCCTACAATTTTTTCGTCAATATATTAGTTAAATATTTGTGGGGAATAGGTATTACAAAAATTGAAACCGTTCGTATTTCGATCGAATAAAATTAAATTAAAGGGGATAAGAAAAACAATGCAATTAATTCATTTAAGATATCACGTTTCATAGTAACGTTCACTGATTAAGACCGAAACAAGATTTCTACTAGATAATTGTTTTTATACTGTTAAAGAATTCATGGATCATAATTAAATTCATCTTTTTAATTGAATAATATTGTAATGAACATTTTCTTTTCTAAATATTTTCATCATAATTAATATATATAATATAATGATTATTGCTATTAATGTACCTATAAAAATTAAAATAATTCAATCTTTAGGTACCTAAATATTTGCATGCTGTTTGAAACAGCTGATTAAGGTGAATCGTCACGGCTGAACCCCATACAAAAAACTGCTCACGTAATCTTCGACTACGACTGCTTTTAGTTTCTTTTATCGTTCTAATAAAATATTACATTATTTCCCGAGCGCGCATAGATCAAAAACACCGCAAAAAATCAAAGAATAAAATAATTATAAGCATTTCAAAACCAATAAAATTTCGGTCGAACCAAGCTTGTGTGAGAGAACGTTTACACTGTAAGCATCAGGCCAATATGGCGTCGTGGTCTATGAACAGCTGATCTGCTAGTGCTAGTGTCCGTCCGATTCCTATTAATTTCCAGAATGCTCACAAGATGGCGTTAACCCGCCGTTACATAGTTGATCGCGTAAATCGCTTTTTATGAGTTGGAAAATCATTGAACGAAATAGGTAAGTAAGTACCTATACAAGTATTTTGTTGTTTATAATGATCAGATATAAAAAATGTAATGAGCGGTGACATGTCAGAAGACTGCTAGAAGAAATAAATCATACCTATCTCTTATAAGTATTTTATTCATTTATGTAAGAAATAAAAATAGCTACTTATAATAAGAAGTAGGTAGAGATCTTCTACTATCTAAAGTCCCACGCCTTCACATCCTAAAAAGGTCTAAATTTTTTATTATTATTTAAAAAGCACCACCAACACTCTCAACGCATAGTTGATGGCTGTCTCAGCACATGTGTTGAGAGTGTTGGTGGTATATTGAAGCGTTTTGAAACGTGATGGCGCGGGACTTTAGATAGTGAAGATCTCTACCTGGCCTGGGCGATCGAGCTCTGCTTAGGACATTTTATCTCTTATATAGTACCTATAGATAGTACCTATATATAAAATTCTCGTGCCACAGTGTTTGTAACCAAACTCCTCCGAAAGGGCTCGACCGATTCTTATGAAATTTGGTGTGTATGTTCAGTAGGGCTGAGAATAGGACGTAAGCTATTTTTCATACCCACCCAAAAAGAAAACTATGGCGGTACGAAGTCCGCTGGGTCAGCTAGTTAGTCTATAAAAATTGATTTTTGCTGTAGGTAAAAAACAAAAAACAAAAATAAATTGACCAGATAGTAGACCACTCGAGCGTAGAAAACCCGCACTGTCTACACGCTCGCTGTAACAGTTATGGTGACGAGTACATATAATCTACTACTACAGTCTATTTGCGTCCCACTGCTGGGCACAGGCCTCCCCTCATTATGAGAGGGTTTGGGCTATAATAGTCCCCACGCGGGCCCAGTGCGGATTGGGGACTTCACACACATCTTTGCATTACTTCGCAGATGCGTGCAGGTTTCCTCATGATGTTTTCCGTCGCCGAAAAGCTCATAGTAAATTCAAATTGAATTTCGCACGTAAGTAAACTTAGAGGTGCGAGCCGGAATCGAACCCCCGACCCTCGGCATGAGAGGCGGTGGCTCGAACCACTAGGGCCACACCACGGCTTTTAGAACATATAAGCTGTGAAATTACCATGAAATTACCGATCATATGCGTATGCGTAATAATAATAGTAGGTATCCAGATTATACAAATTGTGATTTGAAAAGTGGCATTTTACAAAATTAAATTGTTTTGGGTCCTGAATAATGTTTAGAATCTACGGTACGTAGCTAGTATCTAAACTTTAGATACTAGCTACAATGTCAGTTATACATATAAATCGTAGGTACGAGTAGGTACAAGCGAAATAAACTAATGATTTATTATTATTTACCTACTACATTTAGATTTACACATTGATGTTTCGACCGGCGTGCAAAACGGAACTCAATTAGGAATAAAAAAAAAAACAAAAAGAGACATTGACATTTTGTTGTGGTTATAATCATATGTACCTACGTAATGTAATGTAATGTCCCGCATTTGCCCGCAAATGCTACGTGCTATTTTCATCAATGCCTCAGTTGTATATTCTTTGGTGTTCTTTGGCCTGAATCCGCGCGCCTTCTAAGTTGTGTTTTGCTATACCGTGATGATGGTGATGGTATTGATGGTGGTGGTGATGATGATGATGATGGAGATAGTGATGTGATGATGATGGAGATGGTGATGTGATGATGATGGAGATAGTGATGTGATGATGATGGAGATGGTGATGTGATGATGATGGTGACGACGACGAGTAGTATTTCCTCACAGTTTGAGAAAAGCATTGTACCTATAGACCTCGGCCGCAACAGCATTGCCGGACTCGTACCTACTAAGAAGGCGTCCGGCAATGCGCTCCTTAGCGGCGTCTGCAATAATGTACTATTTGTACTTTTTACCGGGAAACGTCTACAGGAACAGCTAAAAAAAAGAAATATAACTTTGTATGGGAATCACCTTCGGGTGATACGAAGTTCATTCACCCGGCCAACCTATAGGGTCATTATTTATAAATGTTTATAATATAGTATGGATGGATATCACAGTCTCTTTTGGCTGTAATAAAATTGTGACAAAAAGACGCTCGGTCGCCTGTGACTTGCTTTCGCAGTAGCTGTACCTGCGCTGTACCTACTGCCGCCGCCGTCGAGACGTCCGATAGCCCGCGTCGCGTACAGCCGTCGAGTCGGCCGAACGGTAAGTATAGGAGCGGGTGATCGACATTCGTATTCTCGTTGTTGGAGATTGGTAGTAGGTACAAACAATGATACAAGTGGAATATGAATTCGGAATATTTTAGAGGTGTTTGTTATTTTCCTGGATAGGTATACCTAATTAGTACATACCTATTTTACTAGAATTGAGAGAATTAATATTTTTTATGTAGGTGGTAGGTAAACGGAACTCTATACTTTGCGCGTACCTATAGGGTATTACTATTAGTCCGTTTTCTATTGGGAATGCTTGTATGGAGAGGTCGAAATTTTGAGTACAGCAATGCCATTTGGTAGGAATGTTATACACATTGACCTTAGTCCAAAACGCCCGGTAGCCACTTTGAACTCCTCGACTGGTGGGGGGGGGGGGGGGTTAAAGTACAGAGCTCCCGGCGTTCGGAAAAAAAATCCTGTCGGATTCGTTTGGACTTTTGAGTCAAGTTTGGTGTCGTTTTCAGGTAACTAGATGATGCCCAATTCATTCCTCATACCAGTTTTTAGGGTTCCCTAGCAAAATATGACGCAATACTTAAAATAATAAACTTTTATTAGTAGCGAAATGCAAACAAACCCTCATATTTTCATATTTTTGTATGAAATTTGGTTTATAAAAAAATACTGTCTGAAAGCCCATTTAATGCAGAATCTAAAAACATAAACAGTAAGTATATACTTTACAATTTTCAATGAAAAATAAAATATTGAATGTACTGCGACGGTCGTCAGCGCAGCGTAGTGGGCGGTAACAAGACCCGAAAAACTGTCAATGTCAACGCAAAAAGCTTTTATAATATCAATAAATTAAAGTGCTTACAATAATATCACACTTGTTATAAATATTCTCTTAATTATTATGAATTAAAACAAATGTGTTTTTTTAAAAAAACACACGAACTTTCGCCTTTATTACTTTAGTGTCATTTTTAATCATCTTCAATTTATAAACGAATTCAGATAATGTTGCCTGACTTCGTAGTCAGGCAACATTATTAAAAGTAAAGAAAAATAATAATAGAACGTTTTGTGAATTAGTTTTACTTACAACCACCTCCACAATTACATAACTCAGTACATTTGAGCTGGCGTTTGAAACATTGCACCTGGAACTTCAAGATTTCACGCACCGACATCTTTTTAATTCTAGGCATTCTTGAGCAGCCGGAGGGCTTTGGGTCTACAGTGGCACCCAAGTTTCTTCTTCTTTCTGCCAAACCCATTCATATCGGCAAGAAATATTTTGCATCGCGTCTTCTTTAGGCACTTTTTTTGTAATATAAAATCCATATCCATATTAATTTGGCATGGAGATAGTTCGGGTCCCCAAAGGACATAGGCTACTTTTCATCCCGGAAAAACGCGTAGTTCCCGCGGGAAAGCGATAACCAAATTCGCGAAGTCGCGGGCAGAAGCTATTTTGTTATTATAAATCTGGTCAAGAAATTGATAATTTAATAAAGGCGAAAGTTCGTGTGTTTTTTTTTTACTTCTTCACGCTCAAGATGCTGGACCAATTTTGATAAAATTCGGTATGGAGGCAGCTGAAACCCTTGAGTAATACATAGGCTACTTCTTAACAGCGGGTAATACCGCAGGGCGCCGCTAGTATAATATTAAAAAGAAGAAAATCAGGTAAAGAGAGAAAAACACATTTGTTTTAATTCATAATAATTAAGAGAATATTAATTACAAGTGTGATATTATTGTAAGCACTTTAATTTATTGATATTATGAAAGCTTTTTGCGTTGACTTTGTCAGTTTTTCGGGTCTTGTTACCGTCCACTACGCTGCGCTGATGACCGTCGCAGTACATTCAATGTTTTATTTTACATTGAAAATTGTAAAATTTATACTTACTGTTTATGTTCTTAGATTCTGCATTAAATGGGCTTTCAGACAGCATTTTTTTATAAGCCAAATTTCATACAAAAATATGAAAATATGAGGGTTTGTTTGCATTTCACTACTACTAAAAGTTTATTATTTTATATATTGCGTCATATTTTGCTACGGAAGCCTAAAAAACTGGTATAAGGAATGAATTGGGCATCATCTAGTTACCTGAAAACGACACCAAACTTGACTCAAAAGTCCAAACTAATCCGCCAGGATTTTTTTTCCGAGCGCCGGGAGCTCTGTACTTTAACCCCCCCTCCACCCCTCCAGTCGCGGAGTTCAAAGTGGCTACCGGGTGTTTTGGACTTAAGTCAACTTGTACACCATTCCTACCAAATGGCATTGCTGTACTCAAAATTTCGACCTGTTTCCCAATAGAAAACGGACTATATTGATAAATCAATAAACAATATGAATTTCAACAACGATGATACACCTGATTCAGGTACTTACTTGCATCGCGATTCTTATAAGAAATTACGACTCTCCCCGACTAGGTGAGCATTTTCACTCAAAAGTGTACCACGATGAAAATTCAGGTTTTATTTTTAAAGTAGTTAATTTCTTAATTTTTTTAGCCAGAATAAAGAGTATACCTTAAAATTTATGAAATTTAACACGGTCCCCCTGAAATATCCTTAGTTTTTAAATAAACAAGGAACTTAGCTGACATGGTAGTCAATTCCTGTCAGTTTTGTTACTATATGGGCATTTTCACTCAAACTTGTACCCCCTGGTTTTGACAGTGTCCCACTACTTCAATATTTTATTACTGCCAAATATATTTGTTTGTGAATATTCGAATGGCATCTATATAAACTATATTCCTTAAATTATAGATTTCATCCCTAAATTCAAGTAAATTATGCTAAATGTAATTATTATGATTTTTTAAAGCCGCTCGGGTCTTTTTGACGTGTCCCACCCCAATGTCGACTTTTTTAAAGTTGAATAATTAAAAAAGTATTGGGAAACATGAAGTCAATTGATGGCGTCCATAATCTACATTAGTTTGCTCGTCACAGAAATGAATATCGTAATAAAATTAATAATATTTCATATTAAAAACTAAATTTATATAGTGGTACCGAAAACTGTTGCCACCTGACATGTCAGGTTTGTGACCGCCAAAACGGGGCCAGAAAACCCACCAATTCATTTTTTTATCATATAAATAGCAACATTGAATGCCACTTGACTAGTTAGCCACAGGTTTAAAAATCCCGCGTGCGCAGGAGTGACGCATAAGTAAACTTACAGGTGCGAGCCGAAATCGAACCCCCGACCCTCTGCATGACAGGCGGTGGGTCGAACCATTAGGCCTCCACGGCTTACCTTCAGTCACATAACTCGTGGAAATCCGACAAGTTGGAGAGACTAATGCTGAAGGGAAAAGACCCAGAGAGAGGAGGCCGAACAGGTGCCGCCGGTAAATGCGGCGATGCACCAGGGCGAAGATCGCTGCACATGGAAGACCGCCACAAGAAGTATGTGCCGGAGGAGGAGGATAATGTAACGAAATACACACGGATTTTTATCCTTTGATTAAAAATAGTAGTAGAAATAAATAATCATATCTAGATTAAAAATATTTCTATAATGTCAAGTAAAATATATCAAAAGTTTCACTAGTTTTATTTTTCCCCTTTACAAATATTTATTATAGAAAAAAGAAAAAAAAAATACAAAAAGTTGAAAAAGTGAGGATCGAACCCACGACTTCCACGATTTATACTTCATAAAAAGAAATCACAAAAACCACAGCGCCACAGAAGCTCTGTGAATCTCGGCGAAATTAAGCCTTGGTTTCCACTACGTTTCACTACCTCAGTATGTGTGCGTGAGTTCATTCTCGGCAGACTTGTCGCCTTTTTTCCTAAATGAAAGGTAATGTACGGATAATTATGTGAAATTGAGATGTATAATATATCCCTTCAATCGCATAGTCCATCAAAGTGTACCTTTGGGCTTGGAATTTGGCGTAAATCCTGAAAATTACAATATCTACCACCCGCGCCATCTATTATCGTAGAGGCTACATGAAACCGTGAGTTATCACCTTAAGGCGAACTAACATTTAATTTAAGACCTGTAAATTAACCCTTTTTCAGCAAATAAATATTATCTTATCTTATCTACAATCGATATCTAAATAGAAATGATGTTAGTGAAATTCAGCCGGTGAAATTACAGGCACAGAAGCATTGCATCTTTGGCCTCAGGCAAGGCTTACCCATTCGAGATTCTATAGGTATGCTTTGTTAATGAATCATAAGGTTTCGGTGTCCATTGGCCGCAGTGAGTTACCCTTACCATCAGGTGACCTGTGTGTCCCTCTGCCGACCAATTAGGTACATAAAGAAAGTTTCGTTTTTCAAAACGTTTTGGGTTCGATTCCCGAACTGAATAATACTTTTTTTAATCGATGAATGCAGCTTTTCTTGTCTCTGTGAAATGACATCTTGTTGAACAGACTTTCTAAGCCATTAGTTTCAGACTTGCTCATATGTATATACTGACCGGTGTTATTGGGACACCTGTGTATGACTAACATAAGGTAGCCCCAAACCATAACTACTACTACTACTAATACAGCCTATTTGCGTCCCACTGCTGGGCACAGGCCTCCTCTCATCACGAGAGGGTTTGGGCTATAGTCCCCACGCGGGCCCAGTGCGCATTGGGGACTTCACACACATCTTTGAATTGCTTAGCAGAGGCGTGCAGGTTTCCTCACGATGTTTTCCCAAGCCATAAGATATTACGCAATAGACAGTACTCATTTATTTTCATAATACCTAGAGCAGAAAGGAAAGGATACATTTATTCCTGACAAACACAGAAATAATAAGAAGGAACTAAAGCCATAAAGACATGGACAGCAGTCGCTGGACGAGACGTGTGTGTACTCGAGTGGAGACCCAGAGCGAACAGAGGGCGCGGCAGACCGCCGCAGGCGCCGCAGCGCTGGCACAGGGCTGGCTGACACGGCCTATAAAAGCACGATATCGAACACAATTCGACTGAAGTGTCGATGTTTACGTGTAAGGACGTCTGTGTGCGTGCGAGGACGGCTGTACACTTGTAAATGTGTGTGTACCAACTACGCGGGCCAGTGATCCATTCTCCATCACCGGATGAAACAAATGACGGTAAGGGCGAATAGGGATGACGACAACTTTTTTTTCCTTAGTCTATCAGGAAGATTATTGAAAAGTATTGGACACGTATTTTTTTCTTTTTTCACGTAATCAAACTTATACGGTGACTAGCTTTTCCCCGCAACTTCGTATGCGCAGAAATATTAAAAAGTAAAATCCCGATTTTTCCCGTTTCCGTGGGAATTTTGCAAAATCCTTTCTTAGCGGATACCTACGTCATAACATCTACCTGCATGCCAAATTTCAGCCCGATCCGTCCAGTGGTTTGGGCTGTGCGTTGATAGATCACTATGTCAGTCAGTCACCTTTGAGTTTCATATATTTAGATATATTGAGTTGAAATGTCGCGTGACGTTACGGTTAGGTACGATTTATACCTAACGGTGACGTAGTTAGCTCTCACCCACTCTTCAACTTTAATGCGTTTTAACTTAGTCATTCTTTGTTAATTTGATAAAACAAAAAATACGTATCTAATATTTTTTTATTACCTGACTGACGGACTAATTAAACTTACGATTTCTTCACCCTGTCGTCATCCCTATTGGCCGCGAGTTGCGCGCCGGCTAGATTCAGGCGGTTGATTCCGTGGCCTTTCTGTATGTAGTACTATTAAATATTCTGTGGCGCTGGAGTGACGACATCCGACGACACGGAGGTCGGGCCTGGATGAGGCGGGCACAAGATGGCCTGGAGTGGAAGGCAAGGGAAGAGACCTACATTCAAGACCGGATAAGTAACAGGCCACAATGATGATGATGATGAAAGCTATAAAGAAAATAGAACGTATTGCAGGGTCCTAACTCAGCATATGCTGGTTACTGGCATTTGCCATGCCGGCGCTCGCTGGTCTTCCTTTACGACCATTTAGTGAAACCACGGAAGCTACAAGCTACGTTCATTGGATTTGACAATATCCATGTTAAACAAAGTACTTATTATGTTTGCTAGCGCTTATGTGTTACAGGTATGCTGACTAACACAAATAACGCCACAATAACGTTGTATAAATACAAATTGTATAAATGTAACATGTATGTCATGACATGATGATTCATGTTATTTTATGACCATGAGAAATTCTTAGGCAATCATATCACTATTTTATAGCTGCTTGAGACATAACAAAATAAGACCTAGTTAGATGTGATGTCATAGGTGCCTATCTTAGTTTACAAGGCACTGCATAAACACATAAGTATTAATTAAGAATAAGTAAGTGAAAATAAACTTCTAAAATTAATGCTAGAATTTTATGAAAATGATACTAGACTCATACTCATACTCATTTATTGATAATAATAGATATTACATGTCAAATTGGTACATTATACATTATCACTTACAAGCATAATTATTAATTATTAAACATACTGTTTATAATTTTCAAGTACCTACATTAAAAATTTTCAAGTAAATATCATTTTTTATACAAAAATAATCTTTGATGTCATAAAAAGAATATGCAATAAGAAATTGTTTAAGACGGTTTTCAAACGTTGTACAATTTTCTATATTTTTATAGACTTACAGGGGATATATAGACTTATAGGGGAGTTCATTATAGACCCTCGGACCAAGAATGTGCATCGTTTTGGTGGATTTAGTTAGGCGACTGCTAGATGTGACAGTTGATTTTGAGATCCAAGCCGGGTAATTGTAATTTTTTTCGTTGTGAAAAAGTTAATGTTTGACCTGACATATTTGATAATATCGAATATGTATTGGGAGGGTAGGGTGAGTATTTTTTGTTCTCTGAAGAGATGTTAGGCCGGAGTTCCGGGTGGCGCGTGCGAGATGATGCGTACGGCGCGTTTTTGGAGAACAAATACGCGCTTCCACTCGGCTGCTGTACCCCAAAGCTCAAGTCCGTAACTCATTACGGAGTGGAATAGTGAAAAATAGCTAGATCTAAGCTGTTTTGGGGGTAGGATCCGAGCTAGTCTGCTGAGGAAACAAGCACCGGACAACTTATCACAGAGCTTATCGATGTGAACGTCCCATTTTAGCGCAGAGTCAATTGTAAAGCCTAAGAATTTCATACTGTTAATTTCTGATAACAATTTACCATTGATATTTATACAAAGTGGCCTGGGCGGTCTTTCCCCTAGATGTATATGTATCACATGTGTTTTATCCAAGTTTAATACTAAACCATTCGCGATAAACCACCTTTGAAGTTTACAGATATCGGCAGATATACGGTTTTCTAAGTTATCGATACATGGAGCAGTAATTACGTTACATGCGTCGTAAGCAAATATGTACATGTCGCCATCCACGGCCATTGGCAAATCGTTAACTTGGACAAGGAAGCACAAATTTGCCAGCGAGGATCCTTGAGGGACTCCCATGTCAACAGAGCCACCGCTGGATTTCACTGAACCGTTGTTCACAACGACCATTTGTTGGCGTTGATCTAGGAACTCGAGCAGTAATTTGTGAGCTGGGCCTCGAATACCTATGTGGTGGATTTTTTTAGCTAACACCGTGTGATCACACAAATCAAAAGCACGAGTCATATCACATAGTAAAATGGCTACATGTGTTGTCTTTTCTTTTGCATCCATTATTTTATGAATGACTTCACGGACAACTGTTATACATGATCTATTTTTATTTGTTATTGCTGAGTTGGCCGACATTTTCCAAGAACCGGGTTATACGTTTAGAAAGACCATTTTCAAAAAAATTTGCTATGATAGGTATTATACCTACTGATAGGTCTATAGCTTTGTAAGTTATCTTTAGGACCCTTACCTTTAATATCTTATAAAATCTCAGAGTGATGACATGGCGAAGGAGAAATTTGAATTACCATCATCACTCGCATCCACCGCGTTCCCGCAACCTTTACAAGGTCGTCACTCCATCTTGTTGGAGGCCTACCGACAGCTCGTCTACCGGTTCGCGGACGCCACTCCAGAACTTTCTGGCCCCATCAGCCATCAGTCCTGCGAGCAATGTGCCCCGTCCACTGCCACAAAGTTCGCAATTCTTCTGGCTATGTCGGGTTTTAGGAAGAAGAAACCAGAATACTTGAATTTTATTTAACATCCTATAAATAATGACTCATAGTTGGAAAAACTCATATTAGCTATTTTCACCCGAGCAATAGTTCATTTTGTTTCGTACTAATAATAGGCACCTATTTATTACATTTGCTACATCCGGAAAAATCCAAAAAAAAAACGATTAAGTGCGAGTTGGACTCGTGAATCGAGGGTTCCGAAAAATGCATATTTACTATTACAAAATTCTTTGGTGCAGTTTGTATTAGTAAATTTGCATTTTGTCATAATCAAAATGTATATTTACGGCTTTCAAATTTACTGTACGTGTGCTAAGACTTTGCTGCTGGCCAAATTTCATGATTCTAGGTCATCTCAGGAAGTAGGTTTTGATTCCCTTGTGAAATCGCAAAATATGCAATATAAACGGGCATATCTACGTATGTACATATCGCTAATTCCTAAAGAACAATATTTAAAATAAGGAACTAGGCACCTAATTCGAAACTACTCAAAATATTTCTGATTACGGCACTGTTCAATCAGCATCTTAAAAAAACAAACTCATGATAACGTCTTATAAATGAAATTAGATTATATTATAACGTTCAACAAACGAAACTAGTTTTTATTACAGCCAATGAAGCAACTTAGAAACCATGCACTATTACCGTTGATGACAGAGGCTCCCATTTCAGGAACTCCGCAAGAAAAACTATGAAACTATTTCATTCACGATCTCTGAAAGTTGTCTAACCGGCCAGTACTCTTTCTGCGCGCACGGAGGTCGCACGCCGCTAGCTCCCTCGCCCCAGCGGACGCCGGCTCGTAAAAGTTGAATAAAAAAAAAGTAATTCCAACCTAAAAATCAGTTGGGAATCCAGTTGGACTTTTCACTTGTGGTATAAGTGTGTTAGTGCCCAATTTGATGCCACGTGACTCTAAGGTAAGCCGGTGATAATCGCTTATCGAAATATTTTGCATTTTAGATGACGAAGGAGTTTTACGGTATATTTAAGCATGCAAAAATTTTACAATGTCACCCAAGTATGGATTGGTTTATTTCCTGTGTTTTTATACTAGCAATACTACTAGTATTTTTTTAGAATGATGATTCTCATATTTTAGCCCACTATTTTAAAATAGGTTAGTTAATTACTTTCTTATAGGTAGGCTTTAAGGTTTTAGCTAACTTTATGCACACTTATCTGGTAACTTTTTCTGTAGCAAGCAGAACATGATCCGACTGAACTTTGTGTTTAGTGAATGTGAAATTTCAGTGTTAGATTAGAGGTACCTAAATATTAAATGTAAACTTGTTTTGAGATATTTAAGTAGTACCTATAGGTACATATAAGTATGCATGTACATATTTAAAGAATACGAAATTTTATGTGCCTGTTTAAAACTCATTGCCAATTTTCTATAAAAATCTAAACTATGTAGGTAATCTTAACATTGATTTTTACAAAAGGCGAACTTAACCCTTAAATCTTAATGGTATCTTCCAGCTTACCTTGAATGACTAAAATCAGAAGTACTTATTTTCATGAACATATCTATCTATAAGTTATTTGTGTTTATGAAATATTTCTACAGACATAAGAATAGCTACAGATATTTTATGAATCTAGAATTAGGCTACAGTGTGTAACTTACGAAAATAAATGCCGCCCACAAATTGTTTTACATAAATACGAAATAGGTTCCAGCCTCAGTTATCAAAGATAAACTAGATAAAGCAGTTTTTCTAGGTCAAAGATAAGTGATGTCACCAGTTTAGGCGTTCGTCTAGTTAGATATACAAACAAACCGATAGAAATGTTAAGTGTAGGTGCACATAATAGATGCCTTGACCCGATCGTGAGTTCGAAGAATCGGTTATGTTATGAGATATGACATAATATATGTATATGGCCGTTTTAGCCCTGGTAGGTATGTCGTGTGCAGGATTTCAAATATTTTATTTTACCTGCTTTTTGTATATTTTTTTCATGCTTTTCATAGTACTGTCGAACAGTGAGGAGGTTCGTACTCACTATAATAAGTAGTAGTAGTAACTACTTACTACTACTACTTTTTACTTTGCTCTGGTGAAAATAGCTAAAAATCAGTTTTCCCAGATACCTATGCGACCTGGCTAGACCTTTTTTCTTGCAAATTTCGTCCAAATCGTTAGAGCCGTTTCTGAGATACTTGGAATTGTACAAGGCGCGTTTAAAGTACCTATGTAGCTCGGTATGCTGTGCTCGGATGAAAAATAAATAATAAAAATGAGTTTTCCCAGATATGAGTGAAGACCTTAGCTAGATCGATTTTTCACCCCCGTAGAACCCTATTCTAGGTACGCTTATATGTACTAGCTTCTGCCAGCGACTTCGTCCGCGTGGAATTCGGTTATAGCGTTCCCGAGGGAAATTATCTTTAAACTATAACAAATTGCATACTAAAACCTTCCTCTTAAATCACTCTATTTATTAAAAAAATGCATCAGAATCCGTTGCGTGGTTTTAAAGATCTAAGCATACATAGGGACAGACGGACAGCGAAGCGATATTTGTATTTAGTCACAGGTTTGCTGGCGACACGTAAATTAGATTGAAATATTGCTTAAAGTAACCCCTGCAGCTGCGCAGGAGTCGAGGCCAGCTCAAGTTAAAAAGGGGCGTGGCGTGGGCGAAGCGTTTGGTTCCGTGCGTTAGGTGACTTCCTTCTCGGGCACTAAATGGCAATTATCACCCATTTGGACATTTTTGATTACTTTAGGAAATTGAAAACTTGGAAGGAGCCTACGATTTTTTAATTGCTACAGACGGACAATTTTGTACGTAATATATAAAAAAATGTTGTATTATTATTATATAGATATCTATTGACTGTTAGTATCCATGGACTAATTGATGGTAAGGTGCGAACACCGTTCGTAGGAAATCGAAAACTTGGAAGGAGCCTAGTGCTACAGACGGACAATTTTTTACATAATTTTGTACGTAATATGTAAAAAAAATGTTGTTTCATTATTATTATATAGATATCTATTGACTGTTAGTATCCATGGACTAACTGATGGTAAGGTGTTCACAATTCACTTAACCATTATCGCTTTTAAAAATAAGCCGCTAATTAGGTACTGAATACTATAAAAAAAAATAAAAAAAAAACAATTTATCAATTAACACATTAAAAAACTGACTGTGTATATATAGCCTTTTGTTTTTTTTTTACTGAAAAAGTATAGCAAATGCATCGCCAAGTACCTAAATGTCGCATCAAGGGTGTGATTATAAAAGGATTATAAGAAACATAAATATTCTTTATTGAACACCAAAAAACGATTGCACAAGTACTTAGGTATGTAATGTACTTAGAAGGAATACAACAAAAATAAACAACAGACGGTCTTATTGCTAAATAGCGATCTCTTCCAGACAATATCGAATGATTTTTATAAACTTGCATCGATTTGTAATCGGAAATAATTGGGTATTAGCACATTAGTTAGTACTTAAATACATGCCTACATTTTTATACTATTACTACTACTACAACAGCCTATTTACGGCCCACTGCTGGGCACAGGCCTCCTCTCATCACGAGAGGGTTTGGGCTATAGATAGTCCCCACGCGGGCCCAGTGCGGATTGGGGACTTCACACACATCTTTGAATTACTTCGCAGGTGCGTGCAGGTTTCCTCACGATGTTTTCCTTCACCGAAAAGCTCAGTGGTAAATTCAAATTGAATTTCGCACATAAGTAAACTTAGAGGTGCGAGCCGGAATCGAACCCCCGACCCTCAGCATGAGAGGCGGTAGGTCGAACCACTAGGCCACCACGGCTTCTATTTTATACGCAGTCAGAATTCTCATGTTATTATACGAGTTTTAAAGCATTTGAATGTAATGTACCTATGTATTTAAATAAAATGTCTTAAGTCAAAGTTCAACTTTAAATCTATTCCTATTCTCATATTAATTAAATATATAATTAAAAGAACGTTATGTTCGGAAAAAGACATAAAGAGTGGAATTGTTTTTTTTTAATGGCCTATTATGTTCTAAGCGTTATTAAAGACGCCTACCCCAACTAACATTTTCTGGTTCTATAGTAGCCCATAGAACATTTCTCAGAACACCACCTTAGCCCTATAAAAGGCCATAGAAGGTTGAGTAACGCCGATCTGGCGCAGTTATATCTCCATTTAGTGATATAGTGGAACCGTAGCAGCTTTAGTTGTGACGTTTTAGGTCTGTAAAGGTGATGTAATGAGGACTCGTATTACAATTTAGTGACATACGGGCCACAGTAACGCTAATATAGTGCTTTTTTTATACTGTAGTAGCGTTCGTTGATTCCCTTATAGTCCTATTTTAGTCTATAGTAGAATCCGTGATTCCTATTGAGGCGCTTTCTCGGCAAAGTTTGGTATTGTGTGTTTTTGCTGTGAACTTTACTGATGGACAACAAAAATAATTCAATTATATAAAGGAGTTCTATTCTATCGTGGTAAGTTTATGTTATCTTATTTAGACATTTAATATTTCGATCAATGCTGCAAAAAGCACGTGCGACTAAAGTTTTACTGATAGAATAGTATTTGATTTGCTTAGTATTTTCAATGCGCCCTCGATTAATTGAGTTTCGAATAAAATATATTGATATTATAAAATTAAATTCACAGTCATTTCTACTTTAGAGCCATTAAATACATCCGTGGGTCTTATCGGCTCACTATAGTACCACCGACTCCTGTCATGTCAAAGTTTGAGTAAAATTAGAGTTCTTTATCCTATGACGGATCTATAAACTCCATTATAGAAAGTTTCGGCCATATAAAAGAGTCATAGTCACAACTATCGTACGAGCCTATAATAGGGATTCAAAAACAATTAGAACACTTTTAAGTACTATAAAAATGTCCTAAAAATCGATTATAAAACAAAACCGCTCTATTACGGCGTCATTATGGCTACTAAAGACCATGTACTATAGGAGTGATTTGTGGAACCACAATATCGTAAAATCCTTGTATAGTAGAACGTTCACCACTGCTAAAACGCAAGATTTATAGCGGTTGTCCCGGAAACCTTATAGCGCAAATTAGATACATAATGGTGATTTCAATCACTTATACAGTAACATAGCTCTTTAGTGACTATATTTGAAGTTTTTATAGCACTTGACTATAATAGCCCTATAAAATGGTTCTATAAACCTTTACATCAACAACTTATAGGATAATTTGGCTCTTTAGCTTATAGAGCAAGAATGTGTTCCCAAACGCCTTTATACAACTGGTAGTCACCGCTGAGACCTTTATACGACGTTTACTCGACCTTTTAGTGATGATAATTCAAGTTATAGGGCCAAAATGTTACTTGGGACACTATGTCCATATTAATAAATAACTAATAACAATGGCGTACCTATATTATCAATGATAAAGCAGTATCTAAAGGTTTAAAAAACGATTCACAATCAGCCGGAGAAAAATAGCCCCGTCAAAACGGGTGCCCGCCCCGCACGCTCGGGCACCCGTTTGGCCTTGGTTATAAAGAGGCGTTATTACTATATTGGAACGTATTTTCCAATGTCAGTTTGCTCCCTTGTTTGTACCATATATTTTGACATATTCTGTTAGGCACTGTTCGTCCATTACTTATTAGGTCAATGGTTTAAAATTCTTCGTAAATACTAGTATGAATTGTTATGTCGACTTGTTGTTCATTCTCACATTAATCAAAATCAACAGACATGACCAGATTGACAAGGATGCGCATATTTTATTATGTAACTTTATTTATTTACTTAGCTATGCCGAAATACATTATTTGATCTATTCTTAAACTAAGTGAAGCTTGTCAATAAAACATTTGATTCGATACGAAAAGTACCGATTGGTTTGTAAGATTATAATGGACTCGCACTTGCATAGACAACAGGAGCACAATGTGAGGAAACCTGTACGCATCTGCGAAGTAATTCAAAGATGTGTGTGAAGTCAATAATCCGCACTGGGCCCGCGTGGGGACTATAACCCAAACCCTCTCGTGATGGGAGGAGGCCTGTGCCCTGCAGTGGGACGCAAATAGGCTGTAGTAGTGTGTCAAGTCCCAGATCCGCACTGGAACCGCCTGGGGACTATTGGGGAACATGCCCAATGAAATTGTAAAAAATGTATTACGTAATATCCATATTAAATACCTTATTTAGTCTAGGTTCACTAGCCCTAACCAAAAACTTTTCTAAGTAAGCGTGTATCACCCTTGACCGCATCGTCACTTACCATCAGGTGAGATCGTGGTCAAAAGCTTGCTTAGAATTTAAAAAAAGTGATGAGAGGATGCATGACATGTATCAGGCATAGGGACGTACCCAAATAGACTGTTGTAGTGGTTGTTGTTTAGCTAAGTATAGCAGAACACAACTTAGAAGGCGCGCGGCGAAGAGCTTAAGCCGTTGGCGCAGAGTCTGTTATTGCTTAATCTAAGTTGTGTCGTGCTATACATCATTTGCTAATTTTTTTTCACTACTTTAAGGATTAGAAATTTATTGTTATTTATTACTAGCTTCTGCCCGCGACTTCGCCCGCGTGGAATTCGGTTATTGCGCTCCCGCGGGAACTATGCGCTTTTCCGGGATAAAAGTAGCCTATGTCCTTTCCCGGGACCCCAAGTATCTCCGTGCCAAATTTCATATCAATCGGTCCAGCGGTTGAAGCGTGAAGAGGTAACAGACAGACAGACAGAGTTACTTTCGCATTTATAATATTAGTATGGATTTACTAACTCGAAAATTGGAAACCTAAAAAACAGCTTAGAATCGATAAATAGCACTGTGGTTAAAATATCCTCACAACGTTTTGCTTGACCCTATATAAAAAACCGGCCAAGTGCGTGTCGGGCCACGCGCAAATTATAGGGTTCCGAAGTTGACGATGCCCACAGTACCTTTCTAAGACTTATTAGCATCTACTCGTAGCTAGCCTGTGGTATGACGTGCCCGCCCGACGCCCCTGCCGCTCGAGAAAAATCATTGGTTTTTTAATCATTTCATAAGTCGACTAATGACTCGTAAATTTGTACAGCCTACTTAGCTGTGATAGTTTTCCTTTCAACTGCGTTATATACGCCACAACCGTGATTTTTTTCAGCCATCCAAATACCACCATTTAGCTGGCAGGGGGGGGGACACGTGACTCTAACAAAAAATAGCAGTTTAAAGCTTAATATTTGACAAACGCATCACTTAATCGAAAAATGGTTTTAACAAACCCACAATATTTTTTCAAGACCTATTCAACGATATGCCACAACATGGGGTACGCAAGAAAAAAAAATTACATCCCCGCTTTACCAGTAGGGGAGGTACCCTATAAAAAAATATATTTCAAAATTTTATTGTACCACTTTGTCACCGTAACTAATATGTATATTCATGCCAAATTACAGCTTTCTAGAACTAAGCATCTCCGAGCAATAGTGCGGACAGACGGACGGACATGGCGAAACTATAAGGGTTCCTAGTGGACTTCGGAACCCTAAAAATGCTTGTACTCGTAGGGAAACAATTTTCTATTCGTTGCAGTTTTTATTATGTAAATATAAAACCCTAGAATAATGCTTAAAAAACCTTTATCATGCTGTCGCAACGCAACAGTTGTTTATCAGCAATTCGAGAAAATGCCGGTCTTTTTACATCAGAAAGGGTAATCTGATAAATAACTAATCAGAATAACTTGCTTCTTTACCTATAATAACAGATTTAAATGCTCCAATTTTTCATGAAACGTACTTTTATTTTTGTAGGGATTTCAGTTTGTATGAGTTTGTATGAAATACTGTTTGATCTGTTTTACTATAAGACCATGAGCAGGATTTAGTGGGTCAATGTCGTGATGTTCTGCTGAAAAATATTCAAGTGCTTGATTGATGTTTATACCAATGGCGAATATTTTAATTATTTTATGACGTGTGGCATCGTGCAGTTAGACCCCGACCTAGTATAACCTGGTATAACTAAGTGCTCATAAATGCCGTTGTAGTATGACGTCTATTCTATATCCATACTAACATTATAAATGCGAAAGTAACTCTGTCTGTCTGTCAGTCTGTTACCTCTTGACGCTTCAACCGCTGGACCGATTGAGATGAAATTTGGCATGTAGATAGTTGGGATCCCGAGAAAGGACATAGGCTACTTTTTATCCCGGGAAAAACGCATAGTTCCGGCGGGAACGCGATAACCGAATTCCGCGCGGGCGAAGTCGCGGGCAGAAGCTATTATTTATAGGAAGGTTGGGCTTCGTTTGTTCGTTCCCTTAAGTGTCAGTAGCTGTTAAATCAATCCTCGCTATAAATCAATTACTTTGACGGTTGTCAATTGCAAGAGGCGTTTCCGATAGATCGTTGTCACTGTAGTTAACGCAATCAACGCTTATTGAACGCAGATAATAAGATCAGGAGAACAGGAAGAAGCCAATAGTATAGAAATGCCGAATCATGGCATATGAATGACTAGCTTTTTGCGGGAAAAAGCTAGTCATTCATATGCCAATCATTCATATACTTCGTATGCGCAGAAATATTAAAATGAAAAAATCCCGTTTTTTCCGTTCCCGTGGGAATTTCAGGAAATCCTCTCTTAGTGCTCCCCTACGTTCCCTAAGGAACCTGCATGCCAAATTTCAGCTCTCTACGACTAGTAGTTTCGGCTCTGCGTTGATCGATCGTCAGTCAGTCAGTCAGTTTCTTGTTTTATATACTTACTAGCTTCTGCCCGCGACTTCGCCCGCGTGGAATTCGGTTACCGCGTTCCCGCGGGAACTATGCGTTTTTCCGGGATAAAAAGTAGCCTATGTCCTTTCCCGGGACCCCAAATATCTCCATGCCGAATTTCATCTCGGTCGGTCCAGCGGTTGAAGCGTGAAGAGATAACAGACAGACAGACAGACAGACAGAGTTACTTTCGCATTTATAATATTAATATGGATATGTATAGACTATAGGTAGGTTATGCCTATCCCCGCGATTTCGCGTGGAATTCGATTACATCGTACCCGCGGGAGCTATAACGTTTTACCGGAATAAATATGTATTTAAAGTTTCCTTTCCCCTGTACTCTCCCTCCCCCACAGGCGAGATATAAAAAAAACACATTACCATAAACTGTGCTATAATGTTACAAAAGGTGCTGTCGCCATAATGAAGCTATCCTCATCTCATACTACATTGTGTACAAAACTGAAACACACGCTTTCAGTCTATCTTATCGCCAACGGCCATTGCCGTGCGTTTAGCCGTGGTGGCCTAGTGGTTCGACCTACCGCCTCTCATGCCGAGGGTCGGGGGTTCGATTCCGGCTCGTTTACTTAGGTGCGAAATTCAATTTGAATTTACCACTGAGCTTTTCGGTTTAAGAAAACATCGTGAGGAAACCTGTGTGAAGTCCCCAATCCGCACTGGGCCCGCGTGAGGACTATAGCCCAAACCTCGTGATGATAGGAGGCCTGTGCCCAGCAGTGGGACGCAAATAGGCTGTAGTAGTAGTAGTATCGCCAACGGAAGAAATAAAACCAAACCGTCTAAGTGTAATCTAAATAGATCTATTGCCATTTCCGAACCACGGCAGTTAACACACAAACCGACAAATACCCTCGAACAATAAAATAATTTCCGGCTCCAAATATGACTAAAATAGCGCTAACCACCAGCGGCCATTGTTTCCGTAACCATAAAACATCAAACGGACATTATAATGGAACCTACTTACGACACAGTCAAAGCCCCAAGTATATATTTTGTTCGTCAAAGAATAATATTTCTCGACTTGGGGAACATAAACAGGACATTGTGTACAGACGCAATATGCTGAAGAGAATTTTCAGCTGTGAGAAAGTTTGAGGGTAGTTTCAAAACTAGGTGATTTTCTTGAGGCATTACAGAGAGGATTTTTGTAGTAGATTTTCCTGTATCTTGCCTACGTCGTCCACACAGACATTTGGCCATTTTAAAGCTTGGGCATATTAAGCAAAGACTTAATCTTATAGGTACAAGCGATCTTGGAAACGGCTCTAACGATTTGGACGGGAATTTAGAGGTTTACGAGGGCGACAAATCGAATCTAGCTAGGTCTCATATGTGAGAAAACTCCTGCAAAATTTGATCCTCTCAAGAAAACTTGAAGACATTAATGTACTTAAATCCCTCATCATTTCAGCCGAAAGACGTCCACTGCTGGACATAGGCCTCCCCCAAGGCTCGCCACTCAGACCGGTCCTGTGCTACTTGCTTCCACCGGTTTCCTGCGACCTTCACGAGGTCGTCGCTCCATCTTGTTGGAGGCCTACCGACAGCTCGTCTCCCGGTTCGCGGGCGCCACTCGAGAACTTTCCGGCCCCATCGGCCATCAGTCCTGCGAGCAATGTGCCCCGCTCACTGCCACTTAAGGCTCGCAATTCTTCAGGCTATGTCGGTGACCCCAGTTCTACTGCGGATATCCTCATTTCTGATTCTATCACGCAGAGAAACCCCGAGCATAGCCCTCTCCATTGCCCTCTGAGTGACTTTGAGCCTTCTTATGAGGCCCATCGTAAGCGCCCACGTCTCGGAACCATAAGTCATCACTGGCAACACACACTGGTCGACACTTAAATCCCTATTACCTTTAAATTGTAATAGATGTCACCCAATACTCCTTCCATGAAAGGAGCATCGAATTTAAATATGTCATTTCGCACATCGATTTCCAATCCACAGTTTAGCAAAGTAACAACCTATTACAAGTGTGTGATGGCTTCTTATTGAATAGCAAAAAAATTGCATGTATGTCGTTTTGTGCTTTCAGATTATTTTGCCAACTGTTGCTTAAGACGCCTTTTATGGGAGTAGCAAAAAATGTGTCACGTGAGCTTAGAATATCACATTACATATCTACTACAAAGGAGTGAAATCACAATAATCTTCTTAGCGTGTTTACGGTCTTCCGGATTAGTTTCACTTTCTATAAAACTCGTTTTGCATTTTAAAAAATACCGGTAATAAAACCGCTGAGTTACCGGTAACATACAAAATGGAAGATGTGAAAATGGATAAGTAAGTTTTTTAAAAATATAATATCAAATAGTTGAAAAATCGATGTCAAGAAACAATTAATGTAATAAGTCTTAAAGCGCTTTCCTCCATTCTGTCATAGATGGAGTTGTCTAATCTATCAAAACAAAGTACCTCCATCTACAACACACTTATAAATCTGAGCTTTTCAAGAGAAATTTCAGAATTTGACTTCTATTCAATATCCAAGCTCAAACTATTATTCTGATAAATTCAAGTCATATTTTCCGTGCAAAATTTCACATTTCAACCACATTTATAAATTGCATTCGATTCCAGGCAATCGATGCAAACCGATTCGACTGAACACTGCGCCCCGCAGCTTTAACGGTTCCAGCGCCCTACAACTCCTAAAGGTCACAAGTCAATTCGCCGTTTCAGGTTTATATTACCTTTCGGTACAGTTAGCCTAATCTACCATCTCTTCCCGGTTAAAATGGATATGCAGTGTCTTTTGCAACTGGGTGTTTCGGTCTCATGGTATCTTGATTCAGCCGGCCGGAAACGTAATGGTCTTAGTTTGGAGAAAATAAAGGACAATTTATCGGTTGAGATTCAATATAAAAAGGTCAATAGTAAGTATTTCATTTCATATTATTTATTTGCCATAAATTGTATGTTTACATGAGAGATGGTACATTGAATGTCTGTAGATTGGTATCAATACAATTTTACCCAATGGGTATAGCAACTTACTTAATATAGTAAAAAAAGATACTTATATATAAATTTAATAAACTAAAATATCAGTTACAAATGACAAGTATAGCTTATAGTTAGAGAGACAAGAGACTTAATGGATAAACAATTTCACAGGACAAGTACCTATTTTGCGATGAAGACACGCTTGGAGATTTGGTATGCAATTCCACACAATCTGTTGCTCTACATTAAAGAAATTAATTACAAATATATGTATCATTTTGTGGCTTTCGGTGTCGAGACTTTGGGTCCGTGGGGTCCAGGCCCGCATACCCTCTTCAAAGAGGTCAGTAAGAGGCTGGTCGACACAACGGGGGACCGAAGAGCTGGCAGCTTCCTCGCTCAACGGATTAGCATAGCAATCCAGCGAGGAAATGCTGCCAGCATCCCCGGTACAATGCCGCAAGGACCCTTTTAGATAATTTGATTTTTTGTCTAGTCTAGTTTAATAAGTCTATTTTTAATACCTATAGGTGCTCAAAAAGTAAACATTTCGATACCTGTTTACGGTGCCAAAAGTTTGTCATTTCCGAACGAGCGTTTTTTGTTTTTTGACAGCTAGTGAGCGTGCCTAAAGTTGTTTTTTTACGAACTAGTCCGCAAAGTTTTTTGAGCTTCGTCCTGTTTGTTTATTTCTTTATTCTTTTTTTTCGCAAATGTATTAAAAAATGTCGTTTGATACACGTGCGAAATTGTCATTTTCACTCGTCCCTAGTGTTAACGCTCGCTTTCGCTCGCGCCAACATAACTAGGGACTCGTGATAAAATGACAAACTTTTCGCACTTGCATCAAAATTATTTAAATAGGAAAAAAATTAAGTAAAGAAAGAACACTATACACCTTGTGCAAACTCAGTAACCTGAAACCTCTGTCAACTATACCACCACAAACTTTACAATTGTTTCCTCCTAAATTCTACCCTAATTTAACACCGACACAACACACGCCAAGGCACGTGCTATTCATTTGTGTCTATTGTGACGCCGACACAGTTCCATTGACAGATGTTATACCTATTTACAATTTATATCCACGATTTGTCACGAACAGCTGGCCGATCAATAAACTATATTTCTTTTCTCCCAACTATAAATGTCAATATTAAAAGAGCAACTGTCCTGCTCGTATTTGAAAGAGTGAAAGTAATGTTTGTTTGTATCAAGATGTTGTTAAGAGGTTTACTCTGAAAGTTGGCAACGTCGCAAATAGCTGTCAAATATTTTGCTGTTTTCATTAATTTCTGAATACAGCTGAATGAAAACATGAATTATCGCTCTATGGTTGAATAAAACATTAAGTATGGATTGCAACAGTTATCATAGGAACACGAAATTTTTAGTATTATGGAAGTAATATCTTTTGAAAACTTTCCATCGCAGTTTCCATGCATTTTAATTTAATCTTATAATTTGAATGCCTAACCAACAAATATAAAACGAGACGCGTCATTCAACCATAGAATAATATCTTCCTTTTTGATTCAGCAATATTGAGAAATTAATAAAAACAGCGAAACATTTGTTTGACAGCTATATGCGACGTTGCCAACTTTCGGGATAAGCCCTCTTAAGAAGCGGAAAAATGCAGATAATACCAATACCATACATGAACGACAAAATTACAATATCTGTAACAAGTTTTTGAATGAAATTGTCGTCAAATAATTTTTCCTTGCTTTTTTTATTTGGCAGTTACAAAATATATATAGCCAGAATTGCGAGCCTTAAGTGGCAGTGGGCGGGGCACATTGCTCGCAGGACTGATGGCCGATGGGGCCGGAAAGTTCTCGAGTGGCGTCCGCGAACCGGGAGACGAGCTGTCGGTAGGCCTCCAACAAGATGGAGTGATGACCTTGTAAAGGTCGCGGGAACGCGGTGGATGCGAGTGGCACGTAGACCGGTCTGAGTGCGCGCGCCTTGGGGAGGCCTATGTCCAGCAGTGGACGTCTATCGGCTGAAATGATGATGATGATGATGATGACTGTTCGTCCATATGTTAATGGTCAATGGTATTTACACATATTTTCCCTTATAAGGGTTCCCAAGAAAGTCATTTACGTACATACGTTCAATATTTCATCAGTTCAGTCCATAGGATCTCGATTGATGGAAATGACGTGTTAATTCATTTGTGTCCTACAGTCTTGGTTTAAGTTAAATAACTTTAAAAATCATCAGTCTGGACCGTCAGTCAGTGGGTTACACGATCAATCTGGCGTCACATCAATCTTACTAGACTGATGGACTGAACTGATGAAATACTGAGTGGGTACCCATTGTCTAAAGTAAGTTAACTACGTTATCACTATCCTAAGTGAATCCCGGACATCTAAATCCTGCGCAGACAGGAAACGGAAGCAGCTGACACTTGACACTAATCCAATGAAAATATGGCCGACACCAGATTAAGGAAATTATCGCAGTCATACGTTTCATGATGTTTCATACAAGTTCATTCACTTCAACAAAGAGGTTTCTTTTCTGAAATAATGTAAGTAAGTAAAGTATATAAGTATGTAAAAAATGTCAAATTGGACAGGAACTTCGAGACTAGTGATCATGATCGCAATAAAAAAACGTTTAATGATGAAATGTTATTTATTGCTCAGTGAAATAAAAGACCCGATCAGTGTTAGAAGAAAATTTGTGTTATGTTCACTCGACCGAAAATAATACCGATTCTATTTAAAAATCAATTAATGGAGGTATTTCATTGCCTTCAACAAATATTATTTAAGACTGGTGTATTCTAATAAACAAACATTCAACTTATAATTACCGACGGAGCTCGTAACCGTAACAACTCAATCCCATTAAGACTAAATCTTCATCGATATGCGCGCGAGTGCTTTGATCTTCAATATGGCGTTGAGTTTTGCCTGTGAAGAAAAAAAAGTAAACAGTCTAGAATTCTTATTCAACTAGAGCAAAGTTATTCTTAATAGGAAGCAAATAATTTCATAGACATACCTACCTAATCATCTACCTTATTAGAACAAGAATAATTTATTTGCGAATATTTGAAGACACCTGTACGCATCTGCGAAGCAATACAAAGATGTTTATGAAGCTCCAAAGAGCGATAAAACGTTACATGCTAGGATATCCTGGAAATTACGCCATAAGCAAACTAAGGTCGTAAATGTGGGCCACTGAATCGCACGTCTCAAGCAGGCATCCTCTGCCGCCGAGAAGATGGGCGATGGAGCAAGAGCGTTCTAGAGTGGAGACCGCTTACGGGGACAAGAAGCGTATGCAGGCCATCAGCAAACTGGAGCGATGATATAAGGGACCATCTAGGCCCGAGGTGGATGGAAGCTACCGCCAGCAGGCAGAGATGGTACACGTATGGAGAGTCATTTGCTCAACAGTGAGCAAATATATGCTGAAAAAGAAGAGTGTGAAGCTCCCAATACGCTGTGGACCCGTGTGGGGAGTAGCCTAAACCCTCTCGTGATTAGAGGGGGTCTGTGCCCATCAGTGAGATGTACCTAATCAGTCGGCTTTTGTGATCGTTGCATCTACTACATACCTAGTTCCAAACGATTCCCTGACATCTGGCTTAAAATTATTACCATACACGTCTCTAGTCTAATATCTTTAAGAACCGGCCATAAATAATCGCGTAAAGCAATAAAGTTCAATGCATTATAGTTAAAACTAATTATAGATAATATTAATAACGGTTTGAAGCGCCGCTTTTACAGCCTCTTCTGGTAATAGCTCTATAACGATTTTATAAACATCGTCGACCTGTCGTGTAAGAATTATGTCAAACATATATGTAATAATGCAATGATAATTAGAAGTTAGCCCTGTTTTTACATGTATAAATACCCTAACTTTATAGATACCAAACATCATCAAACAGAACTAACCGCTTACTCAAAGAAGGAAGGAAAGATTACAAACATTATTGATTATAAATATTACTAAGATGGTGGTAGCCATCAGGCCGGAACCTACCAACAGGTCCTACCAACAGCAGCCCTACTAACAGAAGGTCCTACCAAAAGAACAAAACATGAAGGGCATTTTAAAATGTTAATTTTATTGATTCACTAGCTTTTGCCCGCGACTTCGTCCGCGTGGAATTCGGTTATAGCGTTTCTGCGGGATTTAAGCGTACTTCCGGGATAAACACAAACTTTCAAACCCCTTTTTTACCCCTTTAAGGGGGTCATTTCCAAAAATATTTTCTTAGTGCTCATTTACGTCATAGAAAGAACCTTCCTGACAAGTTTCATGTTTCTTAGAAGTTTTATACAAACTTTTAACCTCCTTTTTACCCCCTTAAAGGGAGAATTTCCAAAAATCCTCTCTTAGTGCTCCCTTACGCTTCCTAAGGAACCTGCATGCCAAATTTCAGCTCTCTACGACCAGTAGTTTCGGCTCTGCGTTGATCGATCAGTCAGTCAGTTTCTTGTTTTATATATATAGATATATAGACTATATCAATATGTACCGTACTTTAACCTATTGATTTAAATAAATATTTACTCTTTAAAACGGTAAATATACTCAGTAAGCAGTAAGCACCGTCACGCCCTTCTTTCGACTGCCGAAGCATGTTTATATTTTACTGCAAATAACCTTTGTAGGGAGAAAAGGGAAAGTGCAGTCAAATACATGCATATGTATGGAAAACTGGAAAACTCATATTACCTTCATGTTCTGTTCTTTGAATGAGTGGTTGTTACTCGTAACTAGACGATATTTTATTTTGAAATAGGTACCTATTACCTTACCACCTATGTCACATTAACTTTTTTTTGAACGTCAAAACGCGCATTCATTTATGGAATTGTCATACAAGTAGTCTAATGTGACGTCGTAGTTTTGAGGTATTAGGTAAATCACTGACTGACAAAAAATAACTTCGGGATGATGTTACACTTTGGGGATGGGACCACCACCACAACAGCCTATTTCTACTTCTGGGCACAGGCCTCCTTTTATCACGAGAGGGTTTGGGCTATATATAGTCCCCACGCGGGCCCAGTGCGGATTAAAATGGATTCTCACGTCCCATCCCCCGTGGGAGGTAATCATGAAAAGTTGCATACTTACTTTAACGGACCATTAAAATTATTGGCACACCGGTGGTCTGATCCGTAGCCAAACTGGCCTGCGCGTACGCAATTTGAATGCAACCCCGTGCGTGAGATCATCGAAATGTCTAGAAAGCGGGACGTGGCGTCAGTGACGTTTTACGATCTTTTTATTACACATAGCTATGTGACCTAGACTCATTATTAGCAATGTTATTCATAGGATGAACTAAATCCTAAATAATACTATAGTAGCGAAAGTAACTTTGTCCGTCTGTCTGTCTGTTACCTGTTCACGTTTCAACCGCTGCCGCTGGACCGATTTATTTCCATTTCTTTATGCTTTGGCTGCTATGACCATCTGAACTAATCTTAAGTTTGCTTATTCAAACCCCAATTCAATGAGCATCTAACTCACAAAAATAACTCAAAGAACAATTCGTTTTCTCTGTTATATTAATAAAGAATTGCATAACAGATTTTCACAGCCGATTCTAACGTCTCACCGAATTACATGGAAAATATAAAAGAATGACAGTTTTATGTCTTCTCATAATCCGGTCCGGTCGGCACTTTAATCTCGTACCTAATGTATTATTGAAGCTTAGTCATATAGTGAATTTACGATTCGTCCGCTGCTCTCATTTCATATAGACGTTTACAACAGCCATTTGGGTTTACACGACAATTGCTTGCAGATATGATGTAATAATTTGCTGTATCTGACGGCCGAATTGGCTCGGTGATTGGTGACCCGGCCCTTACCTCGCGGGTTCGAATCCCTACTTTGTGTGATAAACTTCATATCATGGATGTTCATTATTTATACACATGCATTTTTTATGTCATTGGTAGGCAAAAGTGCATAGGACCACCACTGCGGCCCACGGGCGCGGCACACCAATTTTTACCCGACTGCGCACCGCAAAGGAGGGTTATGTGTTTACCTGTCTATGTATGTATGTATGTATGTATGTATGTATGTATGTATGTTTGTTCCTTTGTGGCACACTAGAGATCAAACGCGTGGGTCGATTTTAATGAATCACACGTAAGTCGATTCGTCTAAATCGCGCGAGTGTCACTGAAGATATGAAATTAATCAAAATTCAAAATGGCGGCCACCAGACGCCATATTGTCCAAAATAAAAAAATAAAAGTCAACCAACTATGGCATGTGAGGTATCGTTGACTAGGTATTTAAAAATCATTATTAGGTTTCTTTGACCATTTTTCAGACAAAAGAACCGTTTGTGATTTATAACGATTCAAAGTTCCTTTACTAACCACGTAAAGTAGGTACCTACCCACCCAGTAGTAAATCCGTTCGAATTAGCAACACAGGAAATAATCTAGACCAATGAGTCTTCAAGCAGGTCACGACGACTATAAAATAATAATAATGTTTTTCATAAATCTCAAACTTCAATCAAGTACGTACGCAATTACGCATGTGCAATGTAGTGTACCAGTAGCGTCAACTATCTGTTGACTTGAAGACTTTTAGTATCGTTATTACATTTAAAGTGTCAATAGTGTTATTTACATACTTAATACAGTGAAATATAACCTAATTGATTATAGGTACCAATTACACTAGTCAGTACTCAGCGCTCGTAAATAAATAAAATAGCTACCTAATAGTCTAATGTAGTACCAGTAGCGCCATCTATCGGTTGACATGAAGAATTTTAATAGGCTCAGGCTTATGTAGCTTTTTGAGCCGGGTTAGGTCTCTAGAGGGATTAATAATCAGTAATTTAGATCATCGCAAGCTACTTAATAATCCCCACGATAGCAACTCTCTCCATGAAATGACAAGATTGCGGAATTTACGGTCTTATAATCCCTAACTAAAAATAGTAAAATAAAAAAAAAGTTAATTAAAAAAAAACAAAAAACCCGACTGCGTAAAAAACTAAAAAGAAAAAAACAAGACTACTTAGTTCAGTAGTAGCTACTGAGAAATGACACCATGGAAATAATTTCATGTTCGACACTAACATAAATCAAATATTGATTGCTATTGAGGAATCAAAAGATGCCTACAGTCGGGACCCATTTAAAATCTAGGTTAAAATGTTACAAATAATGGGTCCCGATAGTAGGCATCTTTAGATTCCTCAATAGCAATCAATATTTGATTTATGTTAGTGTCGAACATGAAATTATTTCCATGGTGTCATTTCTCAGTAGCTACTACTGAACTAAGTAGTCTTGTTGTTTTCTTTTTAGTTTTTTACGCAGTCGGGTTTTTTGTTTTTTTATACGAAATCTTAATCTCTAGGCCTAATATGGAATGCGTTTGTGCTAGTTATTTCAGCCAACAGTGTGAGCACTGCTATCTGGCTAATGTGGCGGCAGGTTAGCAATACAAATACATGTGTATGTATATTTAGTCCGCTTTCTTTCCTTCCTCAACCGTCTTGGTGTAGGCGTCCTTCGACCTCTACCACTAGTTCAGTTTCTGACAGTCAAATTTTGGATGTCATCCCTCTTTCTCATTGGACATTTGGTCACTGGTCTGTTACTTTTCTTTGTTGTATTCATATCGTTGTTCAGTATATACCTACGGAATTGCTTTTCGTAGCTTAGAGCAAGGTCAACAATGTGTAAAAATATTTGGAGATGAAGTTATTTAGGGGTCTTAACCCGTGACCATCTCTTCTAAAATTAAGCTTTTTAGAATTCTCTACGAATTGAATTCTCCAGTGAAGTTGAAGAGGAAATACACGTATTCCGAGATACACTGTTGTGTTGACACAGATGCGCAGGAGTGTGTTGTTACAATTTAAACAAAGACACTGACAAAAAGGGCGTTTCATATTCATTAGGTTTAGGACCGTTAAGAATTCGGATACTTCCAATACGTATCGATTTGTTTGAGTAACAGTATTTTGTTCTGGCTCTCCTTTCATGTGTCTATGTTGACATGAATTTTGAAAATCTATTCTGTACTCATGTTATTATAACAAGGTAAGAAAAGGTAACAAGGTAAGTTTGAGTTTGTGAGTTTTTTTTGAAGGAAATAATATGTGGATACTTTTGAATCGATTTAGAAGATTCTTTCAAAACTAGAAATTTTCCAACGGCATCGTAATCTTCTTACTATGTATATTTTATTAACGCTTTGTATATTTTATAGCTAAGTATTTTTTTTTATCATAAATATGTGATGGCCTAGCAATTATGAACCGATTACACTGGAAAATTAAAGTACGTATTTACTTTTATAGTTTAAAGCAATTTACAAGTGTTTTAACATAACTAAAATCATACTATCTATGAAAATTGGCAGCACCAAGCCAGCACAAAATGCATGCCACAATAACCAAGTATCAATAACAGTAAATATAAAATTACCTCAATAAATAAAACACTAAAAAGGAAACACAAATCAGACAATTAACATGTTTAACTCATTATGCCAATCAAACATTTATCTTTACCCACGATCACCGCGTATCTATAAATGTAGCCCACGTCAAATAAACACAAATTCACACATATCAAGGATTTTAACCTATTACTCGCGAAGGCTATAAAACTAACATAACTTTGCGGTTAGCCAAACCGTTTCAACATTGTTTGGAACTTTAACAAGAGGCTTTATAAGTTAGATTGGGTCTACACCCTTTTATAGAACTACAACGTTAACCTAGTCAGAATTAGATCATTTCTGTTTAGCGGACGCCTGTCGTTTGTCACATTGACCACATTGTCAACTGTCAAATTTGACAGCGCTCTTGTCATCGTTTAAGTGACGAATGTGGCATGATGTTTAATTTGCATTCGTTTATTATTATTTCGTAAGCTTTGTTTCATGGAATGTTATAATTGACAAAGTGCGTCATCTTTTTTCTATAGCATATTTTATCTATATCTATAAGTACTTAACAAATGTTCGTATAATGCTACAGGTCGTGACTTCTGCTAAAGCAATTACCTACTGTGTACTCTTAAATTGTTTATTTAACTATATGTTACATAGAGTTCTATAAACATAACTTAAGACGACTCTATTGAACCGTTTCAAAGAAGAACAACGACGGAAGCTCAGACAAAATCTCATGTAAAAACCGGCCAAGTGCGTGTCGGGCCACGCGCAAATTATAGGGTTCCGAAGCTGACGATGCCCACAGTACCTTTCTAAGTTATTTAGCATCTTAGCTAGCCTGCGGTATGACGTGTCCGCCCGACGCGACGCCCCTGCCGCTCGAGAAAAATCAATGGCTTTTTAATCGGTTCCCCTTGTTTACGCATAATTTTTTTTGGCAGAATTCGATTTTGTATATTCAGTATAGGCATAATAGTGTTTACGCCGAAACTAATCTCGCATAACGATTTTTCGTCGAATTCTATTATGCATAATCTATTTACGCCGAATAGTATTCACGCATAATTTTCGAATTCCGAATATTATTTAGGCAGAAAATTACTTTCGCCGAATTTTTTTACGCCGAAAACTACTTTCGCATACCTTTATTTTCGCCGATTTAATTAAATGAGTATCTTGTATAACATCGATGAATATCTAAATAGGGATAGGGGGGATTTTTACTAAATTATAATTTCGTTTACTTATATAAAAAATAACCTAACCTAACCTATGCGAGTCGACTTTGCTCCAAACTTTTGTGTTACCGCACACCGTGAACTGCCAAACTCATGTTGAACAAATTATATCATACAAAATTTTATACTTAGCTAAAATCGTTTATGACATACATTTTCGGAATTCCAGTTTTCGGACTAGCAATTTTATATGAACTTTGGCGCTCCCTACATTAATTGTTGTTTCGGACATAAATTCGGAAAATATTTCGGCCTATCAAAATTCTGTTAAATTATTAGTATGCCAAACAATATTATGCATAATAAAATTCGGCCAAATCAGCATTTTGCCAACACAATATTCGGGTAAACACCCATTCGGTCAATTAAGAATTATGCTTAATAAAAATTCGGCAAAGTCAAGATTCGGCGTAAATAAATTATGCGAAGCCTGTTATGCGTAAACAGTTTCGGGCAAAAAGAATTATGCCAAATAGATGGCACCCCTTTTTAATCATTTCATAGACATAGACAAACACATAGACATTTATTTCCCAATATCAAATTACAGCATATTTTACATGTCAAAATAAGAGAATTTCACATTGAGATCGTCAGAAAGAATACAAAATAAAAATATAATGAAAATCAGGAATAAAATATTTCACCGTTAGGATCGTCTTTTTATACCAAAATAAGAAATAATATTAACAAATAATAGGATTAATATGGTACAATTGGTATGTCAAATTATATATTACAAATTTATAAATCTAAGTCCATGTATTCTTTAACAGAATATAACGGATATTCCAACAAAAGGTTCTTAAGTTGACGTCGAAACACCGCGTCAGACGGTTCACTTTTTAGCTGTGCGGGTAGACGCTGGTAGTAAGACGGACCGATAACTCGCGGGTTCTTCCCTGCAAGAGCCATGCGACGTGGAATTGTCCTCAGGCATCCTGTGCGGCGGAGTGGCACGCCGGGAATATCAACACGCGCAAACATGGACAAATTATTCCTTACATATGATAAAACTTCAAAAATGTACAGTGAGTAGTGAGTCAATATACGTTCAGCTGAGAAAGCACCCCTACATGTCTCTCTAGGTTTCAACCCAAGTAACGTGCGCACGGCGCGTTTCTGCAGGATCAGAACTCTGCTGGACTCTGTCGAGTTCCCCCAATAAGTTGGTCGACTATGACTCGTAAGTTTGTACAGCCTACTTAGCTGTGATAGTTTTCCTTTCAACTACGTTATATAGGTATGCCACAACCGTGATTTTTTTCAGCCATCCAAATACCACCATTTAGCTGGCAGGGGGGGGGGGGGACACTCGACTCTAACAAAAAATAGCACTTTAAAGCTTAATATTTCACAAACGCATCACTTAATCAAAAAATGGTTTTAACAAACCCACAATATTTATTTAAGACCTATTCAACAATATGCCGCATCACGGGGTAAGCAAGAAAAAAAAATACATCCCCACTTTAGGTACGAGTAGGACACATATAAAAAAAAATATTTCAAAATTTTATTGTACCACTTTGTCAGCGTAACTAATATGTATATTCCATAGACATAAATAATACTTCGTATGGACCCGGCCTAACGTAGATACATGTCATGTTTCAACACTTCATTGGTGTCCAATCCAAAGTTAAACTTGTATCGTGACACTAAAGCTGGGTCACATTTTTTTAACAACGAGACGAGTTTTTAGATACTGAGAAACAGTTTCGAAAAAAGTTTTTTTAATAACGCTTATTGTCACGCACGCTCGGTGACAGAACTTTGGATTGGACACCGTGGAAGTGGGGACATATTACGTGTACGTTAGGGTCTATATTATTTACGTATATAAATATAATATAATAATATATTCATGCCAAATTACAGCTTTGTAGAACTAAGCATCTCCGAGCATTAGTGCGGACAGATGGACGGACTAATAGTATATATGAGCTAAATAATGACGGTAAAATAATGTATCTACTCGTAAGACTAAGTAATAGTTTTGTAGTTATTAAGGTGAGACGCAAACGTTGAGACGGGATATCGCCCAATGCGTGACGATATGTGACATTTCACTTTAGTGACTTATGTGACGTTGTAATTTTAAAGACGTTCCACGTCAAAAAATATAAGCTTCCACTTCCACTCCAAAATCCGTCCCTAAACCAAAATCATCAGACAATTTCCACTTCCTCCTGAACCCGTCATCAAATTATCCCGCCGTCACGGTAAATCACTTTCATCTCCTGTCGTCGCCTGTCACTGTCGCAGTGACACATTGACAACGCGGCTTGACAGGCGCGGTGACTAATTGCAAGTGCATGGTGACACGCGCCGTGACACACTTAGTATGGGAAAATATTTACCTTCTCCTATAAATTATTAGTTTAGTGAAGGTATGAGACTCATCGTAAGCCAAGATTAATGAGTTAATTACTATTTAAAAATACTAGCTTTTGCCCGCGAATTCACCTTTGTTACATTCGAAATCTTAAATAGGGACAGGGAGATTCTCTATAGCATCGCTCACGCGTCACAGCGCTCAAGTTGAACTTTAAATCTAGCTGCTTAAAGTTCGGTTGCAACGCCGCGACGCGTGAGTGATCCTATAGGGAATCTCCCTGTCCCTATTTAAAACTGAATATAGCCCCTGGGTTTCTTAACTCGTGCAGTTGAAAAGGTAAAAGTGAACTGTACCACTACTACTACTACTACTACAGCCTATTTGCGTCCCACTGCTGGGCACAGGCCTCCTCTCATCACGAACTGTACCACTGTACTAATGTATTTCTCAACTTTGACTGCATATTGGGATCACTTAGTTTCTACCCCGTTTTTTTTTCAAATATAACAAGGGGAGAATGAAATAGGAACAAAAAATATGCTGACGGGCTGCGATCATAAAAGTTATAGTTACCGAATTCAGGACAAAATAATTTATCCGTATAACTAACCCTATTTCGACACGTCCTTAAAAACCTTGCAAAGATTCGGCCGTAAATGACAAACATATTTATGTCCTTTTAACGACGCATGATGGCACCATTCAATTTATTGTCAAACTTTGAACCCCGCGATGGTGATTTATGATCATTTAAATTCGGCCCGTTCATAAAATCTTTAGCGAAATTGTCACCATGTAGGATGATTTAGTATTAGTACATAAATTATGGTTGTAATGTACGTTTGACTGTTTGCATGTGCTGCGTGTTAATTCTGGAATATTGTAATGCTCGTAAGTAAATGGAAAAATCGATTTCCTACTACTACTACTACAGCCTATTTGCGTCCCACTGCTGGGCACAGGCCTCCTCTCATCACGAGAGGGTTGGGCTATAGTCCCCACGCGGGCCCAGTACGGATTGGAGACTTAATCGATTTCCTGCATTTACAATATTCGTCTGAAGTTCTGAATGAACATTTCCTGACTTTTTAAAATCGACTATTCAAAAAATAATAACAGGATCATCAACATAATACGTTTGCGTTTGGTGGTCTGTGGTTTGGTATTTACCATATTCCCGCTAAAATACAAAAAAAAGAAGATCTCGATTGAGGTTACTTATTCCTGTAGTCTCATCATCATCATCATCACCATCATCATCACCATCATGTCAGCCGAAAGACGTCCACTGCTGGACCTAGGCCTCCCCCAAGGCTCGCCTAACTCGCCTTATAGTAATCAATATACAGTAATTAATGAATAGTTAAAGCAGGGTAAAGAAGCCGTGGTGGCCTAGTGGTTCGACCAACCGCCTCTCATGCAGAGGGTCGGGGATTCGATTCCGGCTCGCAACTCTAAGTTTACTTATGTGCGAAATTTAATTGGAATTCACCACTGAGCTTTTCGGTGAAGGAAAACATCGTGAGGATACCTGCACACATCAGCGAAGTAATTCAAAGATGTGTGTGAAGTCCCCACCCGCACTGGGCCTGCGTGGGAACTGGGGACTATAGCCCAAACCCTCTCGTGATGAGAGGAGGCCTGTGCCCAGCAGTGGGACGCAAGTAGGCTATAGTAGTAGTAGTAGTAGTAAAGCAGGTTTAAAAGGTCGTTAAATATCGTAAAGCAAAATCTTCTCAGCTGCACGAAATGTGCCAGTTGGTATTTAAGTCATTAATCTGTGAGTTTCGTGGAATGTATTCTTGCTTCATTTTGCCCATTGTATTATTTGATTTATTGACAACATGATTCCCTTGGACGTCTGATTGAATTGCACATACGATTCACAGGCCCCAACCGTACACTATTAACACATAGACAGTGCATGAAACTTTTAGCATATTCCACTGTTAACCGGTGGAAGCAAGTAGCACAGGACCGGTCTGAGTGGCGAGCCTTGGGGGAGGCCTATGTCCAGCAGTCGACGTCTTTTGGCTGAAATGATGATGATGACGATATTCCACTGTTTGAGCGTGCAAGAAAAGCCGAATAAAAAAGGTGATAGAACCTGGTGGTCCCTCGAATGGTTGGTTACCAGTGTTACCACCCTCAAGCAGCCTAGCTGAATTCCATAAGTCGTTTTACTTAGTCTCAAATTCAGTCTGACTCGCCATGGGTAACAGCGACGCATTGTTGAGCCTCAAATATGAGATAGCAAAAAAATAATGCAATGTGGGAGCCGAGTATATACATATTTTATTTTTCTTAATAAAGTAAAAAGGTTTTGTATCCAACACAAACCCTGTAATTATTAGAAACGTGACAAACATTAAAATATAATAGCGACTTTTATTATAAAACTAATGTTATATTTCCTATAATTTACCTACTTACGTGCATATAGTCACACCTAGTTGCAATAAATAAACTGTTGCATATCGTACAACTGCTTCGCGGCTAGTCGCGTGAGATCACTTTTGATCACTGGTTTTCTATGCGTTATTATTGCAAGCCCTTAGCGCTGGACAGGACGGATCGCCCTGCCTACGGCGAGCCGTGACCCAGTAAGGGGTGACGTCATTTTAAGGCTCAGCCGTGACTGAAGTAAAATGATACATACTGGTGGGCAGTGCGGTGAGTAAACGCCTTGCTATGCGAAGACTTGAACTCATTACCATGTTGTATTACAGATCTTCTACCATCTAAAGTCCCGCGCCTTCACGTTTCAAAACGCGCATAGTTGATGGCTGTCTCAGCGCGCACACATGTGTTGAGAGAGTAGGTGGTGCTTTTTAAAAACATTGAAGCGTTTTAGACTTTAGATAGTAGAAGATCTCTAGTTGTAGTTATCATGAAACATTTTTTTCCGCTTTAGAGCTACTTACGATGCCACTTACGATTCTATTTCCATTTCTATTTCTAAAAGTGGAACTTTCATAACACCATAGAAAAAGTAAGGTAAACCTAGTAGAATGACAATCTTCAAACAAATCAGCGTACGCCCGAAATAAGTGTTAAATGCGATAATAGATGTCGTTTGTATGAAAATTTTAACTCCATGAGCTATGTAGGGTCCGCTGTACGCCTAAGTATGAAAATATACTACCCTGGATATTGCCGATGTACGCTAGATAACACCCTCCTTTTCTGTAAGGGGCTAAAAAAATAATACTAAAACCATTAAGTTTGTTCATCAATAAAGAGTCCCGTATGCCCATATCCATTCTAAGCAAGCATACAAGATAAATATCTTAAACGTTTTATCGTATCTAATTGTATCACAAAGACCAGACATGCGCAGGCGCGTGAACAGAATACACACTAACTTGACATATTTCTCAATGCAGGTGGCGAAAATCGGAACTATCCCGCGCCATACAATTTCTTAACTTTCGTTTGATGACAGCGACGCAAGCGTCGGTAATAGTAAGTTTGTGTGTGTAACCCTGGTGACATAATTTGAGATAAATGCCGCCAAGATCTTTAAAATTTAAATTAAATTTCTTTTTAATTTGAACGCTTTCGATAGATGTCGCTACGTTATTTGTTTCAAAATGTTTTTATGTAATTTGAATATTAATTTTAGCTTGATATACCTATACAGCTATACTTAGGTACTAATATTATAAATGCGAAATTAACTCTGTTTGTCTGTCTGTTATCTCTACACGCTTGAACCGCTAGGCCGATTTAGATGAAATTTGGAATTTGCGGACAGAATCTATAAATAAACAAATTGAAATCATAATATTAGACCTTAGCATGATTTATGTCTTTGTATTATTATAAATCTCACGACTTGACTTGAACAAGATAAAAGATTGCCAAACACGTGCGCGCCGAAAAAAGCTTAAACCTTTTTTTCCACTAAACGTCGACTCGTGCGCAGGCTTGGGATCCATTCGCGTAAATCAGATGAAAGATAACAAAAGGCTTTTTTATAAAGTGTTACGTGTCGCCCAAAACGATTATTGTAAAGCAAAAACGCCAATACGTTTGATAGAAATCCGAATAAATTGGTTTCAACACTTAGCCATAGGTACCTACTCGACAACGTTATAAGTAATGTAGTGAACAAATTTCAATCCTTGGTCAACATACTTAAGTACTTTTGTTAAGACAAAATCGTATTAAGTACTTATACAGTATCTAACTAAGTATGTATTCTAAACGATCCTCTAAACACTGTATTTTCCGACCTGAACGTTTCATTGCGTACTGCCAACAGTGCCAACGTTTAATCCGTCAAAAAATCAAATGAAGAAGCACTCATTTCTTCTAAATAAAATATGTAGAGAACTAATTATGTGTGAACTTGAAAATAATGACAGTGACAAAGTTTTCAACTAACTTGACGCTGACACTACCATTTATCTATATTTATTGGTAGACAAAATATAAAGACAAAATATAAAACATAAGTACATTTATCAAAGGTTCATAATATAATTCATCATACAATAAGATATTCCAGTTAATACTTGTTAGTGGGCCTAGGACGTACTATTTCTAAGAACATGAGCAGTACAAGCTTAGTCATTTAGCCAACTAGATGTTGACATTTCACATTAGTCACTGGGTAATCTAGGTTTATTGTTTAGTTACGCACAGTCTGCCGATCAAAATGACAAGGATTCTCGAAGATAGTAGTAGGATAGTACCTGCCGAAGAGATCATGGACAATTGTTTACAATATAGCAATGCTACAAACGAAAAAAGAGGCGAATAAAATGGTCGACGAAATCAAAGACACGTCGAACGTTGATTTTAAAATAGTGCAATGGATACTCGTACTTAGCAAGAAACGAGTACAATACGAATGGTATGAAATCAAGTGCAATGTCAAAGTTGTAATATCCCTGACATGATGAAATTGTTTAAACAACTATATCACAACACAAGCTAACTATTTTATTGCTAAATTGTTTTTTTTTTATTATCCCGAGTCAAGGAGGAATGAACACGAGTATCTACTCGTATTCGTTCGTCATCCCTGTTATAAAAGACCGTAACGTAACCTTTATATGACTAACAAGCCGCTAGAACCACAAGATGATCTGGCAGTACGTGAAACGCTTAAATCAGGTAAACGGGAAGATTGTACCAACATATGTCACGTATCATTTCGTATTCCGATCACAGCGTGATAGCCGAAGACGGATCCGCTTGGTAAAGCCGAGTGAGTCAACGGTGTAGTAGGTCGTTTGTCTAGTATTGGTTGGGAGACTAGGGAGAAAATCGTTGCTTATCGCTGTTACCGAGTAATCTTTCGTTTTTGATAAAGGACACGAACAAGAATTCACTTACCACAGTGCAATTTTAGCTTCAAAACTTTCAAATTGGCATATCCATATTACGGAGACCTCGGGGAAACCCAGAAATGCTACTTGACCGTTTCTATGATAGCAAAAGTTCTGACAAGTCATCAATATCATATTTGAATCCTACTACTGATTATGGGTCAAGTTTTCTTTTGGAATATTAAAAACTCCTTGTTAGCATAGCAAAAACTGAGATGGCCTTTCATAAAACCTATTTCCAATAGTAAATTTTTTACTATACATCGTCGATCAGACCTCACCTCTTTATATTATATTTATTGAATTATTTATTAATTTATTGAATGACTGCTATATTTATTGATTGAAGTCGCCATTTCTTTTTTATTGTTTCATACCTGCTTGTGGTTATTTTTATTACTATTGAGCCACGGGCCATCTGCTATTGTGTTATGATTATGACATCCCTAAAATGCATTTCGTTTATTTTCACCTCTACGCGATGATGATTATAGATCAAATCTTAATGAAATCAAGACTGCAAGTTACTGGAGCTTGCATCTTTCAGTGCATTCAGCACCACTTATACCTTCTATGGAATATCATCTTCATCCACGGCATAGCCGACTCTATTTCAAAGACTTAAGGCATGTTCTTTAAGGTATGAAGGTATTTATAAATAATTACAGTGGCCCAGTTGTATGGCGTTATTGTCGGTGATGTAAGAGCTTCCTGGTCAGGTCGATTGGTATCATCTGAAGTCTGCATTATTATTTAGGACAATTCTAATTTAATGACTTGCACACTCTATGGGCTTAGCTATTCGACTATTTCGACGCTGCTAAGGACTCAAATGTCGTTTCATATCTCTAAGCCCCACTAACACCAAGCCGCTAACCTCGGGTTATTGGCGTGGGTTAAGAGGCTAACCCGAGGTTAGAGTTTGGTGCTAGTGAGGCTAAGTATGAAATACCACTGAGGTCCAATGTCAAAGAAAATATCTTCAAAACCGCAAGCATCCGTGAAGTATAGTTATCTAACTCAAAGTGAATTACATTAGTCATTTAATTTGTACGAATGACGATAACCTAAACTTTTTCATGATTAAGCTTTAATTAAATTCGTAAATGGGATATGGGGTTATAATTTAGACATGGGACAAAAGGAACCATTACTTGCTAGGGGTGGGTTGATTCAAACCGTCCGTTAAAGTTAATGTTAAATATTTTATAGGACAAAATGACGTTTCTGTATGGAATGACAGCTCGGCGGCCATATTTAACGACCATGAGTACGTCAACCTGTGCTTGAATCAACCGACCCTTACTTTGTCTTAAAGTTATTATTGTGAACCATGTGAGATTTACATTATTCTGTCTGAAACGACCTTCATAAATAGTGACAATAATCAGAAAAACGTACAATAGATGCATTTTTAAATTGCATAGGTACGATTACTTTGCATGTGTTCACCAATTCGTTCATTGTAAAAAATAGTGACATTACGACTGCCCGTGCGCATCTGTAATTTATACCACAGTCGTTTAGGGTGCCGGATACAATGCATTTCGTTGAATACGGGGACAGAGCAATTAGGTACATATTTTTATTTTTAAATATAACCACGTTTGTCCGGTAACCCACATTAAATCATTATTACGCCAGCGTGCGATAATAGAATGTTATAATAAGGTGTTAAAATTAGTTTTTATAGCGCTGCAACTCGTTCACGGCCAGATGCGTCAGCGCAGCATTGGATGCGACCGGTTTGTTTATTGTTATTGTCATATGCTTTTCTAAAAGGGTTTTGTTAATTTTCCCCTTTAATTCATAAATCGGGACAATGCGTTATTATTCAAATATATATCTAGATGTCATAACATAATCGAAATGGAGAACGGCATAAAACAACGAATTAATTTCTCGAAACTCGAGAGAAAAGAAGTTGAAATAAAAAAATGAAAAAATATCTATTTATTTATTTATTTTAGGATTACCAACAGATAATACATCATGTGAATCATGTATCTAATAAAGGCTTATGCTAGATGCTTATCTAACTATAGGTAAACAATCAATGTTATAATTTTCAATAATGAACAATATACGAGTAAGTAGTACTTGTAGGTACCTTACTCAGTTGGTTCAACCCACACTAGATTACAATCGACTGAGTGATTAAATAAATACTCCAACTCAACTTCTTCTTGAACCTTTTGTTAATTATACTTAGTCATCATAATTATATTGTCGCTTAGTCACGAGAGCATTCACACTTAATCCAAATTTCGTTATCTATAGATTTATCATACACATGATAGATACCTACTTTAGATATACCTACTTGGATTCGAATCAGACTCAGCTTTTAACAAAGCTTTTATCATATTATAATATTTGTCATTTATTTATTTCTGTTAAATATGTAGAAGTGTAAATGTCCATATTAAACGCACTATCACCGGGACTTAATCGCGTAAAAACTATTTATATTTTACGTCACGAGAAGACTTCGAGCGGTCTTCTCGTGACCACGGCCGCTGCATCGAGGCCGAAACGTCGAGGTAAAATATAAATGGTTTTTACGCGATTAAGTCCCGGTGATAGTGTGTTTAATATGAGTGTGTATCGCGAAAGTTTGAGACAATGTAGTGTAAATATCGCTACGAATTTTATGTAACCTTTTAGTAATGTATTTAAATTCTAGCTTCAACAACAATCGCCTAATATGGAGATTGTTCTCTGGTTGATCGCGTATTGCATTTTCAAGGTAGCATGCACGTTAAGATGCTGCAATATGTGATGTCACTCATTATGAATTTATGTATAAGAACGTAGCTTGACTGTCGGTTTTTTGCACTTGATAAGGTTTGCACTTTGATGACATTTCCACGTTATATCTTATAACAAGGTTTCAAACTTCTTTATCTGCAATTTCCTGTCTGTCTGTTACCTTTTTACGCTTGATCGACTGAATCAATTTTAGACTTTTTTATGGAGTTAGTATGAGTTCCCCAGTCCCAAGAACATGGAATAGTATTTATCCCATAAACTATTCTTTATGAGGGTAAAATGGGAGTGGTATATAGTATGAAGATTCACGAAGACAATGTCGCGGGTGGAAGCTAGTGTAAATCTATTTTGGATTTCAACAAATTCAGTTTATTTATTTTTATACAATTAATGAGTCAATTTGATTTTTTTCACACGAACCTATTTATGTAAGTATCCGCATAGTAAGTAAGCGTGCTGATATTTTGTAAGCTATTTATTGTATGCCTTTGGAAAGACTCTGCCGGTCATGAAAAAATGTTGCATCATAATGCGACCTGCGTTAAGACAGATACCGATAATACCTACTAGTTAAATGACTACATACATACATACATAATATCACGCCTTTTTCCCATAGAGGTAGGCAGAGACCACTTCTTTCCATTTGCTACGACTCTTGCATACTTCTCTCGCTTCTTCAACTTTCATCCCGTTCCGCATACATGCTCGTCGGTTTAAAGTACTTAAATAACTAATTAAATAACTAATGATAGATCATTGGACTTTCCTTCAAAGCGTAAATCATCTGACTAATATGAGTTACCGAAATTTTCTCATTAGATAACTCTAGTTTTATTGAACTAACGATCTGAGACTTGTTTGATCTATGTTAGTCTAATTAACAATTTGTAATTTTCTACCAAAACAAAAAAAGAAGTTAACGAACGTAACTTAGAAGATGGCACGCATGGATCGGCACGTGCGATCGAAGGCAATGGAAACGCAACCTTACTAACTACAGAATATGGTGACTTTTGTGAGTAAGTGAGTGGATTGAAAGTACTTATAAAAAAGGTAAATCGATTTGCGCATGCGACTAGTGAATGACCTTTTAAATTGTTATGTGCACGTTATCAATAAGTAAGATTATGATATGATACTAGCTAGCTTCTGTCCGCGTGGAATTCGTTTATCGCGTTCCAGCGGGAACTATGCGTTTTTCCGGTATAAAAAGTAGCTTACGTTCTTCCCTGGAACTATCTCCATACCAAATTTAAGCTACATCGGTTCAGCGGTTTAGACGTAACAGACAGACAGACAATCGGAGTTACTTTCCCATTCATAATAGTATGGTACCTATTATGAATTCTTTTAAGTCGATTCAGAGCACATACTTATCAACGATCCAATACTTTCAGACCATCTTAAAGTCTATCATAATTTCGCTGAAAACTTCCTTCGCTGAATAGGTATTATTCCTTCCCCAAGTTACGCCACTCGGACTGCCCTAACAGTCTGAAAAAGGGCACAGTACCTATCTACTTACAATGGGGGTATTCCGAAGAATTGATATAAGAGTGATGAAAACGGAAAATCTACTGTATAGAAGAAACGACGCATAGAGACGAGCTCAGGACACAGGATGACAGACTGTCACTGACATCCATATTTTGGATGTTCATGCCCATTCCATAGAGACCTTGAGTTTGTCTATGGTCACTATTTTCCGTTTTATGCAAGGTAAAAATAGACAAAATATTATACAAGCCCTCTAATACATATTTGCTGCAAGCGTCACCGACCTTGAAAATGACTGTAATATTACAGAATCGTGACTCCTTTGTTACTTTGTTGAACGATCATAGGTAGGTAGGTACCTGTTTTCTAACTCGGGCAGTCTTCGCTCATGATAAGGCAGACGCGGGGAACTGGGCCAATGGATGTTGAGATAAAAATTAAGGACAATAGGAATTGATTTTCTTAAATCAATTAACCAACGTAAGGAGTTTTTGATCGCGCTTAGACACTTTCACTGAGGAAGGTTTCCTTCCTTTTCAGGCGACGCTCGCTGGAGATCAGTTCGTAGTACTTACATAATCAGTAAATAATATTTTAGTTTCTTAACTTTTTATATTAAGGTTGCAAGCGGCCCATCTAATGAAGGTCACTACCAGAGACAAGGTTTTTTATTTATATACGGCTCAATCTCCTTCCTTACATTACGACATCGGAAATAGCCAGGGAGCTTCAAATTTTCATACTTTGCCTGTACAGCGCTATCTAGATGTAGCTCATGGAGTTCAAATTTGCATGCGGCAGCGACATCTATTATCGCATTTAACACTTATTTCGGGCGTACGCTGATTTCTTTGAAAGTTGTCATTCTAAGTTTACCTTACTTCTTCTTTGGTCACTGCCGACTATCTATAGACATTTCATTTACAACACTCGAGGCGTCACGCTCCGCTTTAAATTTGGACCCTAAGACATGTAACCTTATAACTTATAAAATACCTCTTTTTTTGCACCCTTGTTTTTTATAAAAAAGGTGTCATCAAAAATCTTACGAAATTAATCTGATTTATTGCGTGCAAAGAAATCACATTACATTTTCTTTAAACTGGCAATTACTCGAAATACTTAAGTGAAAGTATTAAATCAATTATCTCCACTGATACGACTCCGACCGCAAGTAACTGCGACTGAACACGATACAAATGCACTTACTCTTATGGCAATACAGTCGATCACTTGAAATTGTAAACACATTTTGGTTTAAGTACTGTATTATAAGGTATACCTTAATCCGATACAATTCAAGGACTCGTTTCGACACGGCAAAATTGACCCAATTTTGTGCCTTTCTTTGTATGGGTTCATCGCATGCATACAAACTTTACAAACCACTATACATATATGATCTTGCCGATCATGAACAATCATTGTGGTATGCGTTGGTTTTTGATTGCGTTGTTCGGATGGTAGGTATGCTCTTCATGCACTCGGTTTCTATTCGCAATACCTATTCATACTCGTAAGTTTCAAGTAAATGGTAAAATTACAATTAAAAATCCGAATCTTATACTATAAGCAAATGTTTGTTCAAATTCAAATTCAAATTCAATCATTTATTCAGCAAATTGGCCACGTAGGGGCACTTTTACATTGTGACCAAACTATGCTTTAAATATGGAAACAATTTCTCAGAAAATAAACCACGTTCTTTACTTTAAATTATATCCATAGAAAAACAGTGATACCGAGGAATAATTTACAGGTAAAGCAAAGGCGCTTTAGCTTTTCGGTGAAGGAAAACATCGCGAGGAAATTTGTACGCATCTGCGAAGTAATTCAAGGATGTGTGTTAAGTCCACAATCCGCACTGGGCTCGCGTGGGGACAGTATACCAAAACCCTCTCGTGATGAGAGGCGCCTGTTCCCAGCAGTGGGACGCAAATAGGCTGTATTAGTAGTAAGTAGTAAAGCGAGGGCAAAAGCTTTATATTATAGAAATGTGGAAGTAGTTTAAACCACTTTGTGCAGAAGACATTTGATAGCCTGTTTAACTACATACATTAAACAATCACCTGCTGGTTACATAAATAATTAATTAAGCTTTATTCCAGCATTAAATCGCTTTGATTGATAACGCTGCACTCCGGCCACTCCTGCGCATTTCAGATTAATTGGGAGCTAAAAATAAATGAACTTCAACATTTATATTCAGGCTAGGCAGCTTGGAAAGTACTTTCAATTTTGGACAACAGGTTTAAAGGAGGTAAATGAAATAATTCATGTATGGTTTGTAAATAAATAAATTTACTTATAATTTACATATCGTTGCTAAAATTTTATGGTTCTCGTAAACGATTTTAGTTGTCGCATGTTGATTATAAAGTATAGTAAATGTTTTGCGGGGCCTGTAATTATTATCGTCGACATATTCTTAAAACAAATTAACTGCATAAAATAGGATGGTGATTACTAAGTGCCAAGTCCCTTGGCTAGTTCTTTTGTATAGGAATTGAGGAAAATGTTTCTAGGACCGATAATCATATTGACTCCTTGCGATCGGAATCGGCCCACTCGTTCTTATCTGAATTATTTTTTTAAGAACTCTAATGAATTTCCTTAACTTAACTTGTGGAAGTGGGTTTTTTTTAATCGACTGATATGTAAGTATACTTAATTAGTAAGAAATATAAATTATTTAAGTTCGACCTAATTACAGCATAATAAAGCGCACACTTCATATTTCTTAAAAATATGAAGTGTGCGCTTATAATATAATACTACTTCATAGAAATGTACGAGCAGATATTTGAAACGATAGGCTGTGCGGTGAGGTTAATAAAACGGCAAGATCATTACTTCAGATTTTAGAATTATCTTTTAACTCAAAGCAAGGATTTTATGTACTAGTTTCTAATACAACATTGGAAAAGATTACAGAAATTGCACTGGTTCAGCAAAACGGCGTGCTACAACGATTAAAGTCTCAACTTTATTAAGTAGAACTGGTTTAACGATTTTCTGCACCAGCAGGCCGCCACTAACTAGCGCACGAAACCAATTAATGTACGTAGAACGTACACTACACCTATAGCCCGAAGGATTAACTAGTCGGGCACATTGCTCGCAGGACTGATGGCTGATGGGGCAGGAAAGTTCTCGAATGGTGGCTGCGTGCACCTGTCAGTGCAAATACGATGGAGCCTCATTGTGCATGGTAAACCTCACAGGAATCACATAGATGCTCGGACATGACTTGATGTAATTTATAATTCCAATTCAATCCTTCATTGAGCAAAATGGTTACATACATACATACGGGTATTTTTATGTTTTTCCTGTGTCTTTGTTAAATGCCATTTCAAATTGACGTTTGCCACAATGCCATGGTATAGTTTTCCGGCGTCGACTGTATAAAAAAAAATTGCTACTAAAACCAATTAGCATTAGTGCCCATCCTATAAACGTAGTACCTACGATTACTCCTGGAACCTACTCTGAACCGGTAAATTAAGTTGAGCTTAGGATCGCGGAAGGGCGGACGCAGGTGATGTGCGCTTTAGCCCTGAGATCGTAGGAGAAAATTATAACTTTAGTTGATCTGAGGGTGTGTTGGCAAATCTTGCAAAATTCTACGTCATATCAAAAGATGGGTGTAGCCTGAGATTACCGCCAAAGTACAAAGTGCTGGGGTACTGCGGCCACAGATTAGTCCCTTAATCTGTGCTACAGCTCATTCTATGAGCTCTTTGAATGCTTGGTCATTTTCATCCGACCAGTCCAATTCTTGACGCCTGAGAATGCGTGGATTTTTTTCCATATTTTTGTGAAGAATTATGTAACTTGGAGGAGTCATAGACCTCCATAAGCGAATTCGTGTCGTAAATTTTTTGTTAGATACGGGTCGTTAATTTGTTTAGCGTGAGTCATTTCCGCCGTATGCTTTACCTACAGTTTTATATTATAAAGTATTGAAAAAAAAACTTTTGTTAGCATTTTTTTCTAAAGCACTAGGACATTTTTATTAACCACGTAAAATAACAGTCCACAGTAAGATGGTGTCCACGGTAAGAATGGTCATTAAAGTAGCGTGATATACGTCTTGTTTCGTGTGAAATGTTCATATGATCAAGCGCCTCGCGTGCTGCTCTCAATAGATCCGTAACAAGTCTATCGGCAATTATCATACCGAGTCATTTCACGAGCTTCCTTGTCTGTCTTGTTATAAATTATAATTGCATCCACTAGATTTAATATGCTACGGGTTTATGGCCGAGTCTAGACACCATAGTATTTGGATGATTTGCATATTATGTTTTCTCTATAAATGATGACGGAACATGGTCTAGGATTTTACTGATTCTCTATAATAGAATAGCATCTACGACTTATACAGTGTCTACGACAGCCATATTTATCACAAATCGGTCCTGCAAAACTGGTTGATGCAACCTACATTTAGTGTTACATTACAGAAAAGATGAAGTTATTTACCTAATGAAATATTTTTTGTTTCAGGTAAACGTTGGATTCTACGAAGCAATCGGCGCAAATGCATATGAAAAACCGATTATAGTACTAGCATGATCAGTGTATGCGGTAGACAGTAAATTGTTCATACAAAATGGAATGCCCACCAATGCTTTCGCTATTTTTCAAGAATTGGCTCATTCCAAATCGCTGATAGATTCATAAATAACAATTCTAAGTCACGTTTAAAAGATCATTGATATGGCCAGTATGCAGAATGAACCGTGGAGCGTGAGTATTTACAAAAATGTCATCCACGTAAGTCACTCATGCTCCAAGGTACTTGTATTTCTATAGAACTTCTTATCTTCCTGTAAGTAGGACACCGGTCCCGGCAAACGTGCCTGCACCAGCTGCTAATTATCTTAACTCCACTTAACTAGTTTAGTTTTCTACTGCTCAAGTTTGGCAAAGTGAATGAAATTGTGCCACCTATTTCAGTAGGTACGGAATTCAGAAATGACAATACAATACAATACAATATACTTTATTGAACACCACACAATCAAGGAACAGTAGACATTATGTAATGACCTTGAAGGTTTGAACACAGTTGTTTTAGAAACGTCATAAACTAATTTCAAACTAGCTTTCTGCCTTCATTTAATTTGATACAAAGCAATACACAATACAATATTCTTTATTGGACACCACATATGAAAAAAGGTACAAAAAATTAGAGGCTTCCAATACATTAGAGGTATACAACAGACGGTGTTATCGCTAAATAACGATCTCTGCCAGATAAACTTTGGATAGGTAGTGGAAAGGAAGAAAGCGAATCGAAGTCGGTCTCTCACTGAATAAAGTTAAATATCATATTCTTACTAAACATGTCCACTTCGTATTTAGCGACTTTTTTCAAGATTTTTTTACTACTGTAGTTAGGCATGTTATTTAAGAAACACTTGTGATAATTAGTTTGCTTCAAGTCTAAGGTTAGTCATATTATATTGTAGTGAGATTAACACTATTTGTAATTTTATTATTTATATTAATGTATGGAATGCAATGTCGCTAAAAATAAAACGCTGTTACGCGGTCCCAGTTAGAACTGGGGACAAAAAACCATATCTACCAAATTCGCACCATGTCTCAAGATGTCAAATACCGTTATCTATAGGAAAAAAATCTAACCCAGACACAATATATACAAGTAAGTGGTTCTAGAACGGACGAAAAATCGATAGGCCCAATTTTTTCAAATCGCCATATTGACACAAAACATTGCGATTATTCTAATCGGGCACATTCGGCTAAGATAAGCAGATAGCACCATCTTATCACGAAATGTTTTTTACTTCCTGGGATTCTAACATTCTTGTCATCTTCACTGTTGAACGGTTACCATGCCATAAATAAAATAAAAATTACAGTACTACTTAAATAGAAATCTGAGGAAACTAGATTATGGTTAATATCTCTGCTCCTGAAATTCTTTTCGGCACTTTTTCTCGTTCAAGAATGTCCTCGATTGTCGGCAACGTATCAGAAGAGGCAATATAGCAGGCCCAACATAACGATGATCTGGTGATCTATCAGATGAGTGCGAATGATGAGTTATGCCCATTTGGGATGCACGATACGATGATGATTATGACTAGTTACAAGTGGATGTGTGAATTTCTCCATGAATTATAGAAGGTAACATTGTTAATGTCAGATTCATCGTATAATAGGGACCTGTCCTATTCGCGCCTACTTATCCGGGTTACCTATGGAACATTGTAATCTAACGTAATTGCATAATGTTCGTTTAGAAATCTCGGGATCCCGTACACTCGTACGAATAGGTCTTTAGATACCGGCCAGATAACAGGTTATCATTGAGAACTTCTAGATACTATGATAAGCCAAAGAGGTGGCCATATAAGCAACAATGACAATATGCAAATTTAAGAAGTTTGGTGTAAAATTTATAAAAGATTACTCCAATCTAAATTGGTTCTAATATAAGTACACGGAGTATAAGTTGTGTATAAGTGTACACGGAGACATATTTGAAGTCATATCATTCACCTGTTCGGTGTCATTTCAAGAAATAACATTTGATAAATGTTCCCCAAACTGCAAATGAATTGATTCTGACAACGGCATTGCTTACCTAATACCTACTTTACTTAGATGCTAAAACTTTGAAACATCTACCTCCACATGTAGTGAATACATGATTTTAATTTTTTGACGTTTAGTAACTCGATCGTTTAGGAAATCCGGGTTCCGAATGTTTGAACAACTGTCGAAATAAAACAGAAGATGACCTCGCAAATAACCTACGTTGAAACAGAATAAGCGATAATCTGGCAAATGAAATTTCGACCGAAACAGTATGAGTTATGCAACATCTATAACGCTTACCTAGTTCAATGTATCTTTTTTCCACCAAACAAAAAACCGAGACACGACAACAGATACGCATAATAAACCTTGAAAAAAGTCTTGCGCCGTCTTTGGCATTTTCAAAGTCAACGGCTAATTGTTTAGAATTAGAACATAGTCTTAATTGGTCAATGCCATGTCTATCATAACATAAATGAGAGAGCTCCTACTCATGTAGTGAACTAATTGTTCGTGTTACTAAACTTGTTTTGTTTGACGTTACTCTCTTGCTCTTAGATACTCTTATTATAGTCACTGTTCTTTTCTTGCACAATCAGGCTCTGTGGCACTTAATATCTCACTCTGAATTCTTCAGCAACTATTTCTACTTCTGTATCCATTTCCTCTGGCCTATCTAATCAGATAGGCCAGAGGAAATGAGGCTTCTGCCCAGCAGTGGAATCCCACTGCTGGGCAGAATCCTCCCCTCATCCCTTTCAGTCCTCTCTGTTCTTTGCCAGCTGCATCCATACTAACAACTCCTTCATGACAAACCAAACAGACTAACTATTAAATACCAGTTTACAAGAAGGCAAACTAGGGATAGACTATATAATAGCTATATAAAAAGAGATAGACATCTGACGTCACGAAGTCCACCATAAAATCTTTCCCAGACTTACAATAGCATGATATCATCTAGCATCGAATTCCGTAATATTGACATGCGGGACAAACTTACAATGCACCTCATTTGACGGCTGTTTAGCAATTATACGCATTGTTTCATACGATTAGAAGTCCTCTTGGAAGTTTCCGAAAGCAGTGTTAACTTGGTATATTTACAATAAGCCATTATACATACACAACCTGCCTGGAATGTAGTATTTTCTTAAAAAGGCTAAACCGAAATTGTTCCGAGAAACGGACGCGGGTAAATACGAGACTATTTTATGATTCTGAGAAACCGCCATGAGAATGGGTCAAGACTCAATCAATTTTGATCTGAATTGGTTCTGTTGTTTAATGTTTTTGGCTCTACAGATGTCAACGAGGATTGCAAACAATAAGAATTTGTTACTTTTAATAGGCATCATGCGTCTTTCCAATAAGTCAATTTGAAATCCAAAAATGAAGATTAGGGTCAAATGTCGCCTTTCCCAAGCGACCGCAAAACCTAATTAATATTTCCGAGTCAATTCAGCTTCACGAGACTATGACAAGGTACCAGGTTACACTTTATTCTTCCAATAGAGTATTTTCCAAGGATAAGTAAGTCTTTCAAAAGGGTAATCTATCTTTTTCAACGGCTATTAGGTTCGGAACAAAAATTTTATAGTCTAATTTGAAACTGAAAATATAGTGGACTGGGAATCTAGTAGTACCTAGTTGATTGCTGAAAAGCTGTCCGTCCGCTGAGTTTGTTTAGCGACCTTGTTCTTAGCAATGGGCTTAATTTTCTTGGTTGTAAAAGTGCCGTTATGGTTTGCTGAATAAATTACTGAACTATTTTTTTTTTCATTCTATTGGATTCATTGCATGTGGACCGGTTTCTGTAGACGATGGATTTGTTCCAGCTGAAATCTATTTTGATGATGATTACCTACTGATTACGATCACAATACTTTTAAACGTGCGTGTTTTGCTCAAGTGATTGTTTGCAAAGCTGCGCGCTTATTACAAGATTGTTTGCTCGGAGTTTTCACCAAAAACGCCGCGCCGTCGTTATCTTATCGTCCAAGAATTTGCTCGTAAACCTCTATTACAGTTTCTCGAGAGAAACTGAATTTTAATATCTTCATTCTTCATTTTAGTATATAAGATTTCATAAAGCACCAATTTGTGTACCTTATTTCAGAGCAAATAAGTGCAAAAAGGCATGCACATATGTCGACGATTTGGCAACGATTTTTATCTTAATTTTGGTCGTAAAAATTTAAATGCTTAATTGATTGTAGCACATGTTTGATACTTAAACGGATTATAAAATATTTTGAGATATTTTTTGATAATAATTACAAAGACTTTGTTATAAGAATAGGTCATCTCGTATTATCTTTGCGAAATTAAGTTAATGCGTGATTAATTTTCATTAGTAATTAAAATTTAATAACACTTACTTGCTTAGCTGTCGACATAGCCTAAAGAATAAGCTCTTTGAAGTGGCAGTGGGCCAGTCACATCGCGAGAACTGCGGATAGTCGTTGGAGTAAACGCGTTCTTGAGTGGAGACCACGACAAGGTAAACGGTGTAGGGCGCCCTGTTGCCAGGCGGAGTGACGATTTACGCAAGGTGGCCGGTGTAGATTGGATGCGGCACACCTTGGACAGAGCTGATTGGCGTGCATTGAGTGAGGCCTACGTCCAGCAGTGGACTACTATGGGCTTTTGATGATGATGATGATGATGATGATGATGATGATGATGATGATGATGATGATGATGAATACTTACTTTGTGAACACCTATATCCACGAAATTTTAACCGTCCTTAGGCGAGACGAGGCGTATTGTGGATATATAGGATTTGCAATGTACCTAATTAGAACAACGCATATTTTTGGAGACATCAACTCACTTGCATTAGGTATTTTGGAACTTTAAATCTAGAATTCCGTAATCAACAGTCTATTTAATATCGGCATTGAACTCCGGAATGGATAACACTCTCCAGAAATTTGTTTAAGCAAAATTACTGAAATTACTTATTCGATTACTTACAATATTATTCATAATCACAATGAAACGACAAACGTGAAATTCAAGACAAAATCCCACGCCTTTGGTCAATAATTTCATACACAGCTCCGTTTGAAATCAAATAAACAATTTGCATAATTATACAGTCTGCACGACGACGCTATCTTTCAATACTTACGATCGAACACAAAGCTGACACGAATGGATTCAATGAGTGAATGATAATGTCAATGTGTGTGTGTCACAATTTGGTAACAAGTAACATACATACAGGTTGAATCAAAAAGTAACAACCGTGTTTTTAGACAACCCTATTATATAATCGCCAAAATTTTCAGAATATTAAGAGCCTCCTTTATAAGAATGACACAATAATAACACACAATACACAATAACAGTAACAAGAGACATTTCTCTTCGTTCATTCCATTCGTGAATCGATCTGTAAATTGACGTTCGATACCGTAACATCAGGTATATAATTGTATACGATACATTGACACGATATCCTGTGCTTGTACAAGACAAGAGAAAGGTATTTACACAGTAATGAGAACCAGGCGAATCCGCCAGATATACCAGCAAGTGTAGCTACATATCGAATTTGAAATACACTGAACAGCAATGAATTCGGGTCACTTTGTTTGGAAAATGCTATACAAAGTGACCCGAATTTTATTGCTGTTGAGTGTATATGGTTGGGGTTTCGATACGCTTCCTTTAAATGTTCATGGCATTGCTTCATAAATAAAATCGTAACTGCCGTAGCCACGTAGCCATAATGCATAACATCCTTTTGGCAGTCAAATTTGATAACGCGGTATTTATTAAGTAAATAAGACCTTTACCAGATAGTCGCTCCATCATGTCTTATTGGAGGCCTACCGATAACTCGTTTTCCGGTGCGTGGACGCCATTCGAGAACTTTGGCCATCAGTGCTGAGAGCAATCTGCCCACTGCCACATAAGTTTCGCAATTCTTCGAGCTATCAGTGATCCTAGTTCTACTGCGGATATCATTCATTTCGGTTCGATCACGATGAGAGACCCCGAACATTGCTCACTCAACCATTCAATATATCTTGTCATATCACTCTCTTTTAATCTGTGTAATCGAATATTGTATTATAATTATATCATTTATCTTTATTATAATAATAATAATGTAAATTAGACAGTTTGTATAAATTAAGTAAGATTTGGTAACTGCCACTCTATGTTACCTTTTATCGCACAATAAAGAATTCATTCAGCTAATTCATTAATTTTTAATGAACTAATCCGATTCAATTTTCATTTTCATTTTGCAAACCGTACGAAACATCCACCCGTGTTCGCACGAATTCCTTCCCCGTGTGTTCCCGATGGCAACAATGTATCACTTTGCTCATACTGTCTCAGCACTGTATGCAAAACCGACCACTACCTTTACCGAGACATTTTCTTTTCTGCAACGTCCACACACCTACATAATACTGATAAAATCGAGTATCGGCAAAATAATGCAACACGATCCGAGCGTGCTGGCAGTGACACATGGGAAGACCAGTCACGTAATATATAAATATAGGTACTTAGTCGTATCGTATACACAGAAGTACCTGGACGACCGAGATTTGCTCGGGTGAAAATAGCTATAAAACCGAGTTTTCTCAGATATGAGACCTAGCTAGATATTGTGACGAGAAACTGGGGGTCGTCAGATGGTAGCGCTCCTAGGTACTCCTTGAGGTTAATTAATTAAATAGAGTTAAAATTATACTTCGTATATTCTTTTATAGTGGGGCCTAAATACAAGTGCACGTTGCTACAACGAGCTTCAGACTACTCTCTAGACATTCCAGAACCGCTTTCTTTTTAATTTTCAAATGATTAGTACATCTAGAACGTTTTACAAAATTACAGCCCTAAAGGGTTCGTATAGCGAGGGCTATACCAACTCTACAGAATCGATTTGTCCCCCCGTAAACCGCTATATTCCAAATTTCGTCCAAATCGTTATCGCTGGAGCCGTTTCTGAGATCGCTTGGCTAAATAAATAAATAATCAGAGAAATATACAAGTTTTGCTCGTTTAAAGTACAAGATATGAATACAGTAGGTGCTATAGTACAGAATAATACCTAGTATACGTAGGTAAAGTACGACATAATGAATATGGCGAGTGGATTGTGTGATAAGACTATTTGTCAATGCAACGGTGTAAAGTAATTCGCCGGTGCGGAATAATTTTGTCGTAAGTAATTCAAAATTCATTCAGCAAATTGGCCACATGGGGCACTTTTACACGTCAGAAAAGAATTTACCAGCGCTTCCTAGACCCATTGCCCGAGATGAAGCGCCGGAACAAACTCAAGCAGAAGGCCTTCTTTCAAAAAATCCACATACTTACAAAATTTACATTTGCATTACATGTATAAAATATACATATAGGTACGTACTAAAATTACATTGAAGGGATGTATAGTTCCTATAACTACCAATATATACCTACCTAATGTACCTATCTATGTTTTAGTAAACATGGTGTTAGGTTAGGTTAGTATTTGCCGACTTTGCTTATGCAAACAGATCATTTATAACACTGGTATTGTGTATCAAACTGTATACAATATCAAGTCATTCGCTGTAATTTTTATAAAATGCACGGGATGGGATAGTGGTTCTTGTTGGGGGATAGCTGAGACAGAGAAATGATGGAAGGTTCGGGAAGGTTTTTTTCCACACTTTGGAAAACAAAACAGGCTATTTAGGCAGGGCAGAGATCGCTATTAAATTAAGCGATAAGACCGCCTGCTGTACGCCATTACTTTTTGTGTAATTTCATCATGTCTGTACTGTTCCTTGAATGTGTGGTGTTCAATGAAGTGTATTGTATTGTATTTATAAAAAATACTTTTGATCTGAGTTCACGGATAAACTACTATGTATTAGAATTGTAGGCGGGACCGGATATGAGTTTTGAGTTTATATTAGTGTGAAATTGGAATTTAGAAGCACATAATCGTCCCACACACACACGCAACGTAATTTGTGATGTTCACAAGGCTAGTTACGTCATTGGTTGAGTTGGCTTGATCTTCCCTAATCTCAAAGGATGTAATGGATAATTAACTACATAGTTACTAGTGGTACCACAGAATAAACAGTGCAACCTATAGGTGCTAATCTTTAAAATTCTAACATAAAAATGTCGGCATTAATCATATCCCTGTTTTGGGTTAAAACTAGTCTAGAATCTTTGGGATTCGACAACCAGGCACCAACCCTATTTGCGTCCTGCGAGAATACGCATTTCGTATGAGCGTTTTTTGCGAAGATTACATTAGCTAGAGGCACTGATCAACGTGATTTCTCCTAGCATTACTACTGACGCAACTACTTAGGACGTTTAATAGTGCCCTACAAGATTAACACGTATTATGCCGGTCAAAGAAAGCCGAGGTGTTGAAGCCCGCGCTCGGTTGCTTCGTTCGCCACCCACGCTGCTCCACTTCGGTGTTATCGCGTAAATCAACCCGCTAATATTGGAGACGCGTCTTTAAATTAAGGCATGACAGATATAACAGAGTTAACTAACTTCTCTTGATTAATGAATGGTGTGGAATGATATTTTATTCAATATAGGTACTGTATACATATAAAACTCTTCCGTCACTGGCTGTCTGACTGACTGTAAAAGACGGTGCATGAAACTACTGGTCGTAGAAAGCTGAAAATTGGCATGTGCGTTCCTTGGGGGGTGTAGAATTTCCAGAAATTGCTATGGGAGCGGAAAAAAGGGGAAACAGCTTGTTAGTAGGTAACATTATTAATTTTAAGAAATCATAATTACCTACGTAGGTATTATGATTTCTTAAATCGTTTTGAGATTGATCCGAGACTCTGCAAAATTATATGAAACATGGTAGGTACCTAAATGTTTTTCTTTCTATAATTTACCAACATTGTGGATTTTAGATAGACTGGTGAAATTACTATAGCATAGAGGCATTCAATCTTAGTCCTCAGGCTCCCCCCCCCCCCCCCCCCCAAAACAAAAATCCTGGATCCGCCACTGATCAGGTGCGGACTGTCCAGCGCTATAAAAATACTTATTATCCGTACGAAGTGTTAATTTAGACCGTCAAATTGTTATTTTTTTAAATAAACGCGTCGTCTGTAATTAGGTGTGCGAAGCGCACTTGAAAATACACAATGCGTCATCCCCGTCATTCACGACTGCAAAAACACTTGTGCAATACCGAAAATGTTACGTAAAGACTATTTAAAATGCAATTCGAGTACGCTCCACAATGCCAGTGCTAATTTGCGTTTTATTTAGCAAAGCCATAAAACAAATTGTGTATTTTCGCGCGGCGCGCCTTCCTGTTGAAAAGACGTAACGCGCATCGCAATCGAATGCAATAGTTTCTTTTAAAATCTATTCAAAATGTAACGTATATTTTTACTTGTGAAGAATATTGAATCATCTCGGTTTTATCGGTTGGCCGATATATCTGGCCGAATTGTTTACTTTTACTAAAATATAACAGTTCTCATGAAAGTGTCAGAGCACTGGCTGGAAAAAATTTCAAGAGTTTCAAGTAAAGCTAGCTCATTGGAATTTCAAATTTAAATACAGCGCAATGGAGTTTGGAATGCACATTACTTTTATTATGGTTTATTTTTATAAGAACGTAATGGACGGAGTTCAATGTCGCCTTTGAAATATTAATTGCAGAAGAAACAAGCTTTCAATTTTATTGAACTTGGCCTCGATCGCAATTCTTAAAATAATATACCTACTTATTGAAAAAATTGTCGAGATGAAAAATAGGAAAATGTTTTCATGATCCAAATCTTTCAATTTAGCTGCTTTGAGAATCTTCTCGGAATTTTCTCGACACTTTAGAAATGAAACAAGCGGATATTAATAATTAGGTATACCTAGTAATTTATTAAAAAGAAAAGCTTTTTGAAGATTTACGCATAGCATACCGCATCGAGTAGATATTACCCGTCAAAAGAGCAGAACCAGACGTCTGTACATAGAAAGAAAAGTTCAAAAAAAGGAACGGGGGGGTCTAAAGATGTATGGTAGACCACAAGACAGCAATTTTTAGAAATCTTTTCTGACTGTCTGTCTGTCTGTCTGTCTGTTTGTTTGTTAGTGTTAATGTCCGAAACTACTGAACCGATTTGAATGCAATTTTCAAGCGTAGATAGAACATCATTTGGAGCAACATATAAGCTATGTTTGATTAAAATCGGATATCAGAAAGAAAAGTTATCGGCAATTTTATATTCCACGCGTACGAAGTCGCGGGCAGAAGCTAGTTGACAGTAATTACTAAATTATCGCACTGACAGACTAGGTACCACGAGTGTTGTCATATTAAATCATTTCCTAAACGCTCGTGGCGAAAGCGATACGCCCCCGGCTTCTGTGTGGCGTGTTACGAGTCGCCAGTAATTTCAGTTTACCGTACAAACGTAGTTTTCCTCGTTCTCTTAACGGACTTAACAATACTAAACAAAATACAATAGTACATTACACACCTAGGGCGGTCAAGTAAAGAAAGTCTCAGATCGCGGGTAATTGAGGCCCGAGCCGGAGGCGAGGGCTATAATCTAGCGGTCTGAGGATTTCTTTACGACCGCCCGTGGTTAGTATACGATTTTACGTCACCACCTGGCCGTGACGAGGGATTTTTCGTAGCGCCCAAGGGCGGTAAATCCTGCTTTTCGGCCTGGTGTGACGTAAAAAATATTTATTTGCTCCCACGAGGTTGTACAATGACTTAGAGCTATTTCTCAAGTGTAAGTACAGTTTTCTTAAGTAACCAGTGTGGGAGCCTGGAGTCCGTACTAGGTTTTCCTGTCTGATAGATCACCAGGCTCCCGCCCCGAATTATTGATGGAGTTTTAATTCATGGAAGACTAGCGTTCCCGCGGGAACTATGCGTTTTTTCAGGATAAAAAGTAGCCTGTATCCTTTCCCGGGACTCCAACTGTCTCTATACCAAATTTCATCCAAATCGGTCCAGCGGTTGAAGCGTGAAGAGGTAACAGACAGACAGAGTTACTTTCGCATTTATATTATTATATACCCGTAGCTTCTGCCGGCGACTTCGTACGCGTGGAATATAAAATTGCCGATAACTTTTCATTCCGATATCCGATTTTAATCAAACATAGCTTAGGTATATGTTGCTCCAAATGATGCTCTATCTACCCTTGAAAACTGAATTGAAATCGGTTCAGTAGTTTCGGAGATTAACCCCAACAAACAGACAGACAGACAGACAGACGGACAGACAGACAGACAGAAAAGATTTCTAAAAATCGCTGTTTTGTGGTCTACTATACATCTTTAGACCCCCCGTTCCTTTGTTTGAACTTTTCTTTCTATGTACAGACACGCCGGGTTCTACTCTTTTATTATAGTATAGAAGATAGAAGATATGGATATCTTGTTTTATATATATATAGATAAAAATACCTAACAGAGAGCTAAGGGTGGGTGAGGAGCGTGTCTGTACATAGAAAGAAAAGTTCAAAAAAAGGAACGGGGTGTCTAAAGATGTATAGTAGACCACAAAACAGCGATTTTTAGAAATCTTTTCTGTCTGTCTGTCTGTCCGTCTGTCTGTCTGTCTGTCTGTTTGTTAGAGTTAATCTCCGAAACTACTGAACCGATTTGAATGCAGTTTTCAAGCGTAGATAGAACATCATTTGGAGCAACATATAAGCTATGTTTGATTAAAATCGGATGTCGGAATGAAAAGTTATCGGTAATTTTATATTCCACGCGTAGATTTATTATATAAGAATATCCCATAAAGCAAAGAAACCTGCGGGAAAGTAACGAATTATGATCAGTAAGCTCCTTTAGAAATAAGTAAAACTTTAGATGAAAGAAACGTAATTAAATAACAGCTAGAAAAGTCCATATAAGTCTGTTCACAGAAAACAAAAATGGCCGACCATTTCTTCGTTTTGATTTTTTACCAAAATGTGTTTCAAATAATAATATTATCACTCCATTATTATAAAAATTTGGTAGTGATTCCATAAGTTATAGTTTGGTAGTTATTCTAGAGATAATAAAAGCGTAAAACGTTTGTATGCGGAATAACCTATACTTATTGGGCGACTTAAGCCAATTCGAATTCGGACAACCGACGTTTACCGTCTCGATATTTCTCTTGGGCAACTGGTTGGCATTTCACACCCCCGCTGCATTTTGAGCGGAAAGCAAATTAACAGCTTGTGTAATCAGCAAAGCCGTGGTGGCCTAGTGGTTCGACCTACCGCCTCTCATGCAGAGGGTCGGGGGTTCGATTCCGGCTCGCACCTCTAAGTTTACTTATGTGCGAAATTCAATTTGAATTTACCACTGAGCAAACATCGTGAGGAAGCCTGCACGCATCTGCGAAGTAAATTCAAGGATGTGTGTGAAGTCCCCAATCCACACTGGGCTCGCGTGGGGACTATAGCCCAACCCTCTCGTGATGAGAGGAGACCTGTGCCCAGCAGTGGGCCGTAAATAGGCTGTTGTAGTAGTAGTAGTAATCAGCAAATATATGGTTCGAAAATATTGCTGAAAACATCGGACTTACTCTATGGTCAAACAAAACGTTGTAACGATATTGTACCCACAAAATCAGCTATAGACAGACGTAGGAAATTAATCCTAAAAGAGTTCCTTAGATACTCTAATTACGACACCCTAAAGAAAATCAAAGGTCTTTAATTATCAGCTACCCAATATTACGAAACTAACGTCTATTTCCGTGAACTAATCAATTGCATTCGGGGAAGTAAGTCGATACGGCGTTTGTAATGGACGAGCGTCGCGTTACAGGCGCAAGCGCCGCTATGAACGCGCACCTGTGCACTCGAAATAGGCATGACGATGACGACAGGGTGAAGAAATCGAAATTCTAATTAGTCCGTCAGTCAGGTAATAAAAAAATATTAGACACGTATTTTTTGTTTTATCAAATTAACAAAGAATGACTAAGTTAAAACGCATTAAAGTTGGAGAGTGGGGGCTAACTACGTCACCGTTAGGTATAAATCGTACCTAAACGTGACGTCACGCGACATTTCAACTCAATATATCTCCGTATAAGTTTGATTACGTGAAAAAGGAAAAAATACGTGTCCAGTACTTTTCAAAAATCTTCCTGATAGACTAAGGAAAAAATGCTGTCGTCATTCATATTCGGACGTCCTACCTACCGTCTGAATTTGTCTCTTACACTATTTCGTAGCGTCTGTAGTGTAAATGGGACAGTGCAAATGGTAATTTTCACGTTCAAATTGGAACGGTTCTCAATTATGACGATGTAGATACCTATATGATCTACATATTCCTTTATTTTCAGGTGTCATAGACGTATCTGCCTAAATCAAGTTTCTTATTTTTATATTGAATTATTTTTAGATAAAGAAATTATTTATTTATTCATGGAAAACTAACGGCCATATATTATATCTAAAAAGTAGAGCGGAATGCAATGGTAAAGTCCACTGATTTGTTTCGGGTACTCATTTTATTAACTCGCAGAGTCATCAGTTGCCGCTGTATGGCCGCTGTACATAATGAAATACTAGAAGTAATAGTACATTATTGCCGTGGCCGGGAAAGTAGGTCTTTGCAGGCTGAGTACTGGTTTAAAGGGCCGAGGCTTCGCCGAGGCCCTTTAATATGTACGAAGCCTGCAAAGCCTTTCACGTGCCGAGGCTTATATAGTGCTTTTCTCAAAAATGAAAAAAAACCTTGATATTAGGTATTCATAATACAGCATTGACAAGCACGCAAAGGTAGTCAAGTACTTACAACAAATCCAATGGAACGCCAGTCTTATTTCGTATTCACCGACATTTGACTTTAACAGACACACTAACACGGCAAGTTAAAAACTCGCATGTAGATTTCTCGTTTTTTATAAAAATTAAGACCTTTTATTAATTTTTAAACCAAACTAGTAAACTATTTTCATGAAATTTAGCTAAATAAATCTGATACAAGACAAGAACTCCCGCTCTTTATGGATCGTTCTTTTTTTAAATTCCGTTCGGAAATACATTGCGCTGTTTCAGACACGGATAAAAACGTTTGGTTTCGCGTCAATTGACAGATACAGAACATGCAGACTTGGCTGTTTGGGAATTCCTTCGCGTATTTATCAGGTTAAAAAAAAAAGTACCTGTACGATAATGAAATTTCATACAACATTCCCTGCGCTCATACATGCCGCGGAAGTAAATTCATACAAATTTCCGGGGCTTGCAGTTGAGTTTTTTTTTTTTAATTTTTGACTGATTGTCAATGACGCACTTTGCGGTCTGATAGAAAGCAGACAATGACGAGTTTCCCCGCCATTTTTGAGAAATAGTACATTATTGCAGAGGCCGCCAAGTAGCGCATTGCCGGAAGAGTCAGTTAGAAGGCTTAGCGAAGCGAAGCCTTCTATTAGTACGAGTCCGGCAAACGCAATTGCGGCCGAGGTATATATAATGCTTTTCTCAAACAGCGAGGAAATACGTAAGGTCAGTCGGGGCAAGTGCGCCAGGATGGGGTAAGTGCGCCTAACATAAATATATCGAAACCAATAAATATTACTCAACTAGTAGTTGGCTGTTTACAAGGCATAGGGGCGAAATAAATTTAGGCGCACTTACCCCACATCAGTATTTACTACTTCCATGATCGTGGATGATTTGGCCATGGAAGTTGTACTTATTACCTCCATGGATTTGTCAGTTTCTCTACAGAGGTGTCTCAAATAGCAAGCGAATTAAAAAAAAACACACACGACAATAATGTTTTTGCTGGCCAAGGCCGGCAATGGACAGCCTCGCGTCTTCTTTTTTTGACAGTAACACGAACATTTCCGAGCATGTTTGAGAAAAAGAGATTAACTTAAACATGACGCGAATTGCCAAACTTACATACGCATTTTACACTCGCATACAACATTATATAGGTAATATTACGGTTTATAAATAGTTCTTTTGTTACTTTAGCTTGTAAAATTAAATTGGACTTTACCTTCTTTTAAACTGTAGTCGTTTTTCCTTGCCTTCTACAAATAAGCCATTTGTTTTGAGTGCATTCGAAAACTGGTTCCAAACCCCGAAATAAAAATACCTAACTTAAAGAAAGGACCGTCGACAGGTGCAAGGCGGGTCGCCATTCTCTATTGCAAAGTGGACTTTCAACTTCAGCGATTAAGTTTAAACTTTGAATGAACATCGGCATTCAGGTTCGTTGCATAATTTGCGAAAACGTTATTGAATGGAACCGGTTCATTGTTAATTGAAAATTCGTGTGTAACAGATATTTTAAAAAGATACAGATGCCCATGTGCCGTTTAATTTGTCCTTGCTTCTGCCCGCGAATTCGTCCGCGAGAAATTCGGCAGGAATGTTCCCGTTAATTAGTAGTAGTAAATAATAGTTAATTAGAAAATAATGGATTTTATAGTAGTGTGGAAGATTTTATCTCGCCCCTTATCAATCCATATTAATATTATAAGTAACTCTGTCCGTCTGTCCGGTTCATTGTTAATTGAAAATTCGCGTGTAACAGATATTTTAAAAAGATACAGATGCCCATATGCGTTTTAATTTGTCCTTGCTTCTGCCCGCGAATCCGTCCGCGTGAAATTCGGCGCAGGAATTTTACCGTTAATTTGTAGCCTAGGTAAATAATAGTTAGTTAGAAAATAATGGATTTTATAGTAGCGTGGAAGATTTTATCCTGCCCCTCATTAATATGACTAGGTATACGACACGACGTAACAAGCGATTCTGCATTGCGTGCGATGTTAACTTGCAAATGTTAAATTGTCACTTGTGCGATTCTCATAGCAAATAAATGTCGGCAATGATAGATATTAGATAGGTATGTCTTTGATGAATTTGGTTAGTGTATTCGTGAAGTATAACATTTCTTCATTTTAGAATCCGACTTCCCCTTTCTTAATTTAGCCATTTTTATTTTCATTCAGCCTTTAATCTAATCTAATCATGGAAAACCGTTAAATTGTGGAAACAGCTTATTACTCTCAAGCTTCAATTATTTACTTAAACCTACTTAAACATCTTTTAATATAGCAATTACTTAGACCTAAATTCCTTGTTAACTGCCCTTTGAAATACTTAATTCTTTTTTCACATCCTGTCTACATTTTTATTAGTAGTAGTAGTAGTTGGTGGTGGTGTCTTTTGTGATATAATAAATGATTTCTATTCTATTCTATTCTATTCTTATTCATTTTATTGTAACATACCTATAAAGCAATAACTCATGTTTATTAACACAAAGGTAAATATTGTTAGCTCTCGAAAACATGAAGTCTATTGCAAATTTAATTAAAACTACTTACACTCGAATTTAATTAAGTGTTCCATGCTGGTATGCTCGGGTGTAAATTTCGCGATACCAAATTTATTCGAAACCATACAATAGTTATTTGTTATGCAAGGCTGCAAAGTTGTTGTTTGCTGTGAGTGCGTGATTGAGACCCGAGTGAACGAAGGATTCTAGGGTTGAACCACGAGCGAAGCGAGTGGTTCAAATATAGAATCCTGAGTGTAACGAGGGTTTCAAGGCACGAGACAGCAAACGACTTTGCTGCTGAGCGCAACACAAATTTTTTCACCTCACGAGCGATTTTTCGGAAGAAGACTTAGTTCGGCGTCACGTACAGTTTGTGCTAACTCTGGAGGAGTTAAATTCGTATCTTCATCGCTAGAATCGCTCATATTTTCTTTATTACTTCGTATAGGTATTCTAAATTACAAAACCAGCAATCTAAAACTTTTTTAATGTTTTTTTTTCCGGAGGTTGCGTTCCAAATCACTCCTACTCGTACTTCAAGATTAAATTATTCATTGAATACAGTTAAAATATACACACATTTAAGTATTTTTGTGATAAAACATAGTGAAATAATGAAATACATCTGAAACGGTGTATTATTAATATAATTTTATTAATGATGAATAATTATGATATTAAGTAAATTGAACCTTTATTTTAATAAAACTCTCACGACGAATTGCGTTTCAGAACGTATCGTTGTTTTTTTTATTGTGACAGTGGCGTCATGCGTCGTTCGAATTTCAAAAACACTTTCCACGCTAGCGGATAAAAACAACTTTTGCGCTCGGATATCAAGCTGCAAAACAACCACTTTCGAGCCAGTGAGGTGAAAAGTTTATTTTTCTATCATAGAGCTCTGATGTTGCTACTGGCGATGTCTATGACTCAATTCCATTCATATTCCAAATTTAAAAATATTCTTGATTCTTTTTATTTGCGTCCTGTCAAAATCAACTACTTGAGCCTATTAATATTTAGTATTAAGCGTTTGCAGGACAATTGTTCAAGTGAAAAACAGGCAGTATTTTTTTATTTCCCGCAAACCAAAAAAAAAACTACTTACCCATTATTCTTCAACCAAAAGAGCGTAAGTTATGTAAATTTAAAAAACACATACGCCTTTCATTGAACGAAGACAGTTGGTTACGTAACTAGTATAAATACGTTACGGTCCAAGATTTTACCTAATCGCGTATTGTCATTTAAATATACCTACAATATTATAAACAGAGAGACCGCCACAAAAATATTAGTAACGGGCCACCGTGAAACGCTGTTTAGTTTCAAGGACACGCTCCAACTCACAAGCGGCAGCGATTCAAGAACTCAAGTTCACTCACTCAACTCATTTTTGTCATATCAGCCAAAAGCCATTTCTCGCACTTTTAAATGTCACGACCGGTTCTGCGAGCAATGGGGGCTTTCGCGTGTGAATTTGTCACTAGAGGCGCTAGTGTGGCGTGAGGTCCAATAACATTCACTTTTCACTGGTTTTGGCGGGCTTCGTGATATAAATTATAATTTCTTTAATTTACCTGTTGAAAAGTGATCTCCTTCGTGAAATTATCGCAAATATGGATTATTTGGCGATGAATGAACGCTTTGAAATAAAATGAAAAAAATCCGAACAAAACGGAACTGCACAGCATTGCGGCATAGCTACTCGATATGATAAAAGTTATTTATAATTAATAAACTTAATGAGATTCAAGATTTAAAACTTTGTGTCGGCTCCGATCTTATAAAGTCGCCTTTGACAGCTATACCTCTGGACCTTAGTCAACAGTGGCGCCAACTGGTGAGCAAAGAAACGATAGTCACCATTCGCCTCATCTACTGAAACATCCTCTTTTTTAGCAATATGTCGATGATTGTTCTGCTGGAAGTGTCATTTCTGAATCAATGCATCAGCAGTTCAGAAAACAGACGGCTAAAATGTAAATAAAATGGATCATAAAAATAATCCTACTTTTCACGCACAGTTCACCAAAAATGGTTGGTACTTATATAAGTGATCTAACTGGAATAAAACCAATTTATGAATATGAATGTGTATAGAAAGATGAAGTCGTAGTTTTCTGTGAGATTTCCGCTTTTAAAGATTAACCCGAGTTCGCGGAATCGCAGAAATGGTGTTTTTATTTTACTTTTGGATGGGAAAGATACCAATACTTTGCGCTCTGTGTGTAGAGTAATCGCGCGTACGTCTAACTTGAACCGCAACTGTTTAGTTAACGTACAATAAATTAGGATTATTCAAGAAGTTATTGTTTTTAAAGAAGCTAATTCGTTTTATAGGCCCTCATTTACATATTATGTCTCGGACATTCGCGATGTTAACGGTCGTACTAAAATTTGACCAAACGAATGAAGATTGCACATGGAGTGGTAATAAATATGAATTTGTTGCGCTGAAAATCAATTAAAAGTTTTTATTTAGATGAGGATATACTCGTACACACAATAGATACAATCATAAATAAACAGTTACAAAAAGCATCGAGTTGCAATCGTCAAATGGATAAAGACAATTTATAGAACAACGAAATGATTCGGCGAAGATGACGATTCTAAGCAAGTAAGTATTTTATTTATATAAAAAGCATTACATTTTTAACATGCACGATATCGTCGACACTTTTGCTCTTGGACTCTTTACTATAATTCTTAACGCTTAACATAAAATTAATTAAATAAGTACGATAAATACATTTAAGTTTACAATACGATTATAGTTAGTTGCAGTGAAAACTATTTATCATTGACTTACAACAAAACTAATTTCAACGTAATTCTTAATTTTCCGACAAGTTTTTTTTTTATTTCGATTTGAAAATAGGTTTTTTTATTATAACTTATACATGATTTCTAGAATGACGAAAATGTGAGTCATGCCTTTATCCACGAGGTGTCTTCACGTCATCACGTCACTGATCTACAGTTGTCAGATACGTCGATGACATGATCGTAGGACGGGATTCATGAAGCAAACACCGCCCTTACGTCACCTTTGCGGTCATAAATGTGGTAAAATTAGGTTTTACGCCTCTTTTATTGATCCTGTCTCTGGACTATTGGATTTCTGTTTACTTTACAACGTTTATTAACTATGTTAAACGAGTTTTCATAGATTAGCTTTGTCGCTTGAATTTTCAGAATTGTCCATCTTGTAAAAACACAAGGCAAGGTTTAAACCAGCTTTTGCCCGACTTCATCTGTGCGTACTTACACTTAACTTCCACTCCACCGAATTCAGAGCCTGAAATCTTTATATTGTGTATTTTTCTAAATTTTAGGTCAAAAGTATGAAGTTTAAACTCTGGTTTAAAGCTGTATTTGTTAGTCCACTCAGTCAGTACCTATTTATACTTGTATAAAGTCGGTCGACCGAGGAATATACCTACAGTGAAATTATAAGAGCAACTGAAAATTCGAAGGCGTGAAACCGACGAAAAAAAACTTACAAAGTTTATTTCTCTACCATAGAGCTCTGATTTTGCTACTGGCCATGTCTCCAATGACTCATTTCCATTCATGTTCCAAATTTAAAAAAAATCTTGAATCTTTTTATTTGCGGCCTGTCAAAATCAAAAGGATCAGTTTCAGACATGACATCATGTCGTGACCCAGAAAATTGACCTTTACTTATATTAATATATGCAGGTCATAAAATTTAAACGACGCGGTTGATCGAATCGCATGATATGAAGTTGTTACTCATACTCCCAGTTGTCATTGATATTCGCAAGACGAGATGGCTATCACGTAATAAGTTCCAATTTAATAAGTTCCTATGATAATAGGGTCTCTCCAGAGGTGCCAAGTTGACTACCGGTACATCGAAGTGTTGAAATGTTTGTACGAAAATGCCACCATGTCCGTCCGACTACAGGACCAGACCACGAAGCCTATTCCACTGCAGCGGGGAGTCAGACAAGGAGATGTGATCTCTCCGAAGCTGTTCACCGCTGCATTGGAGGATGCTTTCAAGGTGCTGGACTGGAAAGGTCGAGGCATCAATGTTAATGGCGAGTACATCTCTCACCTTCGATTTGCCGACGATATTGTAGTCATGGCTGAGACCATGGAGGACCTCAGTATTATGCTCGCTGACCTCAGCAGAGTTTCCGATCGAGTTGGTCTTAAAATGAACATGGACAAGACGAAAATTATGTCTAATGTCCATGTTGTGCCAACTCCCGTAATAATCGGAGGCTCTGCGCTCGAAGTTGTTGACCATTATGTATACCTGGGACAAACAGTCCAGTTAGGTAGGTCCAACTTCGAGAAAGAGGTCAATCGTCGAATCCGACTCGGTTGGGCAGCGTTCGGGAAGCTTCGCAGTGTATTTTCGTCCAAATTACCGCAGTGTCTCTAGTCGAAAGTCTTCGACCAGTGTGTGTTGCCAGTGATGACTTATGGTTCCGAGACGTGGGCGCTTACGATGGGCCTCATAAGAAGGCTCAAAGTCACTCAGAGGGCAATGGAGAGGGCTATGCTCGGTTTCTCTGCGTGATAGAATCAGAAATGAGGATATCCGCAGTAGAACTAGGGTCACCGACATAGCCCGAAGAATTGCGAGCCTTAAGTGGCAGTGGGCGGGGCACATTGCTCGCAGGACTGATGGCCGATGGGGCCGGAAAGTTCTCGAGTGGCGCCCGCGAACCGGGAGACGAGCTGTCGGTAGGCCTCCAACAAGATGGAGCGACGACCTCGTGAAGGTCGCGGGAAACCGGTGGAAGCAAGTAGCACAGGACCGGTCTGAGTGGCGAGCCTTGGGGGAGGCCTATGTCCAGCAGTGGACGTCTTTCGGCTGAAATGATGATGATGATGATGATAATAGGGTGTTATTAAATGTTGTATCTGTACCTATTTATCGCTAAAGTTATGGTGAAAGTATTTCCGGTATTAAATACCCCATATGTTATATGAAATGAGAAATGAGAAATTTATGTCGTTTTTGTGGGCACCCTTAACAACTCTGCAACTTGCGATAAACCATCTTGAAACTCGTATGAAAAATTGCACGACCATAATATGATTTACATATGGAAGACATAGTAACAATCACTCACTAAAACCCACTTCATTATCATCATTTTAGCTAATAAAATTATTATTTGCTATTGTCAACTGGCTGACAACCTTTCTTTTATTTAAATAAGACTTTTTTGTTTGTTTACATGTACTTTGTTGCAACATCTTCGGAAGAGATACTTTTCTTCATTTGTTATAGAAGTTTTCATTAATTTTGTTTCTCTGCCGCATATAATATATTTTGTTATTTCACATGATCTGATTCCCACGGGACAGGCTCAGCCTAGTGTGGGGATCACAGTAACCTATGTATTAAAATATTGTATTTAATTTGAAGGTAAATAAATAAATTTCATTTCATTTCAAAAAAGAAGGTGAATTTTAAGGCCAGATTCTCATTTACCAACGCATTTACCAGTTCTGTTTACATGGTAGAGAAATCGCCATTAGATTTTTCAATCCTAAGTACTTGCGGAAATACATAATAGACGTGCTCCTAACAAACGATGCACCGGAAAACAGCTATAAACCATTTATTTACCAGTGCAATGAGAGAAAGATCGTTTAGCGGTTAAACAACTTGAACTCACTATTTGCTGTCAAAGAGAAACCTTTCGTTGATACCTTTTGAGTTCATTACGATGACCGCGCCTCATGCAGAGGGCGGTCAATTTCCATCAGTCATAAAAAAATAGAGATCAGTTTTAAAGCTTTTGTAAAGTTTCCTTCAAACATAAACCTATTTTACGTCAATAAAATATTAAGAAACAAGAGATCACTTTAACGATTTGTATTTGCATCGGCCTCTTAATAATAAAAACTTTGACTTATAGTAATAAATTGATTCTAAACTATATTGACACATATCTTGGTTTTATAGTGAACCTAGACAAGCTCAAACAACTCAAACATTTAAATGAACTAAAATTTATTTCTACAATTGCCAATCTCGTGGCTTTCAGTCGTCCACTTTAAGCAGACCCGCGGCCGCATCTGTCAATTTATTTCCTAATCTAAAAACCAGAACTAGACTTAGCACTTCCTCGTTCTAAGAGCTCCTTGTACCCTGGTTTTGGCAAGCTAAATTTTCTCCAAGGTCGCTTCATGCTATTTTCTCGCTAATTGAATGAAACAAGTGGCGATCGGTACCGTAGGGTGACCATTGCTTTAGGATTTCATGCGACTGTCCAAGGAATTATTGAATGGGTTTACCAAAATTTCACAAATTATTACGGGATAGACAGTTCTACGTGGATTGGTACCAGTATTTATATCGACATGGAAAACAGATATAATTAAACTCCCTTGCCGCTTCAGTACACACGTCCATAAGGAATGTTTGCTTCTGCGCTTTTGAACATAACATATAATCAGGAAACACCCTGATTATTTTGATGGCTTTTTCCAATTGGACAGTAGAGCATAAACTTGCATTCCTGTCAAAAAAAATCGTGCGTTTCTTTCTCTGACAATGTTCAAAAAAATACAATTAATTATAGATTTTATATTGTATTCGAAAAACGTAATATTTGGATTTACGATGTTCAGCCAACAGTTCTCTTGAACTTGCACTCTACGATGTAATAAATATCTCGTGATCTCCCCATTCACTAATACTTACAATTTCTCCATTCATTCATTCACTCACTTCAAGGGCACTCCCATCGCATGGTCACATCACGTCAGCGGCGCCGGCGCCGAATCGGCGAACGCCTGATATTTTATTGTCCAATGACCTATATATTTGGCCGATTGCACTAATAGCTTAATTTGCATTGTGGGTGGTCAGAGAGCTTAAATGTTTTCGTTTATTTTAAAACATATGAATTTGTATGATCTAAATCGTGGTTACGAGCTTTTATTCGTGTTCGTGATGATGATGATTTGGTTTTTTTTTTGCTATAATCCATAGATATTAATATTATAAATACGAAAGTAACTCTGTCTGTCTGTTACCTCTTCACGCTGAAACAGCTGGATCGATTGAGATGATCATGGAGATAGTTGGGGTCCCGGGAAAGGACATAGGCTACTTTTTATCCCGGAAAACGTATAGTTCCCGTGGGAACGCGATAACCGAATTCCTCGCGGGCGAAGTCGCGGGCAGAAGCTAGTTATTTATATAATGGTTTCCCTTTTATACAACGACAGCTGAATTGACTGAATTTCAGCTGGAGTTTGAAGCATTGGAGAAAACAATTATGTCATGCTTCACAGTAAGTAATTCTTTCATGCCACGGTATCTTGCATGTTATGTAAACTTAAACATACGTTACGAATATAACGTGTAATTTAACTTTATTTCTATACAGAACATTAAATGGTCTTTTTCACTTCTCCTATTCGAAAAGGAGTACTTTGTTCCCCGTTTAGAGGGACTAAAATGCGATTTTGCTCCCTCTCCATTTCTGCCCCGTAAACAGGGAGCAAAATAAGATTTTACTCCCTAGGGAGCAAAGTGCAATATTGTTCCCTGCTTCTACTGGTTTTCTCATAGGAGGAGTGAAAAGCAGAGTGTGCAACACGGTAGCAAAATTATTTAAACCTTGGGTGACATAGCTAGAATACCTCGCTAGCTCAAGATTCCACGTTAGAATCCCTCGCTCCCCTTGGGATTCTATTCTGGAATCTTTCGCATCGCTCTGGATTCAATCCGTCACCCGCGGTAAAATATACCATTTTGTTCCCTAGTCACACAATCTACTATTTTTGCTTTGCTTATTTATTATTATTTGTCTTACAGGTACGTAATTAGGAGCAGAGTCGCCGTCTAACTTAGCAACAGCGAAATACGTAAGCCTTATTATAAACAGCATTCCTGCGCGCCATAAAAAGGACATCAACCATACGTTAGGGTTGTAATAACACAGGCAGATACTAATCAAATTTATTGAGTTACGCCCAACGGACAAACAAATAAGACTTGTATCATACAGCGGTTTAGTTTTATAAATATCGGGGAAATAGCCAATCATGAGTGCGTGTTTAATTCAAAAAATTGTGGACATAAATTAACTATAGGTTACATAAAATACAATAACTTAAACTACTGTCAAAATAGTGTCGTCGGTTACTGTCAAAGTAGTTTCCCATTGTCCTGACAGTGTGATGACTATTGACTATGACTCATGTGTTCGTGGGAAGCACCATAACCTTACAGCTGTCATCGACAATAGTCGATCATTAACGGGCCATGGTTAACAATGTTATAATGTGTTTTCTTTTAACGTAAATTCTAGTATAATATATGTTATCCACCCCCACAAGGCTTGTCTCTAAAAGTCCTCAGTCTTCGCATTTTAGCCGTTTCATGCAAATGGTGTGCAAATGTTATTTGATATTTCGTAAACTTATAATACCTACTACAAAATTGAGAAGGTAACAAAAAGGGTCGTCGTAATAGCCCGTGGCTATATTATAAAGTACAGGACTAGATTTCATAGGTCCAAGGTGAGAATGGGCGAGAGAGTCCGAAACGTAACAAACTAACCAACCCTGAACTGCATTTTGTAAATAATTTGCATTTTAAGAGACCATTTGTAGATCAACCAAGAACAATATACTAATTATTATAGTTAGTTAAGGGTATTGGAAAACGGAATCTTCGTAGACGCAAAATAATACCAAAAACTTCGAAACAATCCACCATGACAGATATTCTAACACAAACACGAGCATTAGCATAATAAGGGGGCTCACTTAATGCCCGTTAGCATTCTCCTCCAGCATTAGACTCGCGTCTGAGTAACAGTTGCCGCTCAAATTGCCTCTTAGTGGAAATGAGGCGTCGCTCAAAAGTGCAGGCTTGCATTCGGATGAGGCGCGTGTCCAATGGCCCACGTTATCGGGCAGAATGTCGTCTATATAAACAGGAGCTAAGAATAAAATAGGATCAGTTTATAAAGCATTAAAAAGGGAGTTCAGTTGGTTCCTCGGTATGAACTAGAATATCCTCCGAACCAAATTTCATCTTCTTATAAATGGGTGCAGCGGTTTAAGCATCGCAAGATTACATCATAGACCGATTGCGATTGACATATCTTATTAATTGAGTGCCTCTATTTGTTTAACAATAAGTGTTGTTCCTCGCAACCTACCTACTACTAACTCATTTGAAATGTATTGCCAGTTAATTTGCCTAATGTCCTCCGACCTCCGAAATACATTTCTTCAGTTGATTTTATATTGTCATTAAATTTGTTATTGTCTATTAGCTGCCTATCAATACTGTTTCGGCGACATCGAAACGGCCTTGACTCAGTGCCTTTTCACATATGGACATCGCTCGCAGACGAGCGTGGGTGATCGAATTACAAATTTATTTGTACAATTGAAAAAAACGCCCGTTTGTTGAGAAGTGCTAGCTACGAGTTTGTCTAGCAGCAAAATTAAATTTGTAACGCTACCGGTTTTCGCGACTAATAGTCAACGATAATTTATACTGATAAATACTGCGTTGTTTATATATTTGATGCCAGGATGATTTTGGGTGTTTAATTTAGATTGAACTTCTTTAAGTAAAGCGAGTAAAATAGTTCAGTACGTCTCCGTTTTTTATTTTTCATGCCCACGGCAGTGAAACGGTTTTACGGGTTCGTTGTCTAGCGCAAATGATAAATAAATATAAATAAAACTCTTCCGTTACTGACTGATGATGATGACAACGTACAACCGAAAACTACTGGTCGTAGGAAGCTATAATTTATAGCATGTTAGGTTCATTTAATAGTAAAGGCAAGAACTAAGGAAGGGTTTCCCGAAATTTCCACGGGAAAGGGAAAAAATGGTGATAGTACATGCTAGTGTTTCTGCGCATACGAAATCGCGGACAAAAACTAGTGTGGGTGTACTGTAAGTGGTATGTACAATTAATATAAAAACCTTTCTTTGGGAAGTAGGGAGGAACTAGTAACCAATTAGCTACATTTAGATTTTGTTCATTTATTTATCTGCCTCAAGAATTGGACAGACTTGAGACCACTAATGTCTTATCTTCTTGGCCGACTTACATTGTCTTTTCGGTGAATAATTTATCGAATTATTGGACATCGAGCGAAGGGCTAGGTATAATGGAGTGGAGACGCGCACCGCCCGAGGTAGACGGCGGGCAAACCTCACGTGTAGGCTATGCAATTAGCCTGACAGCGCCGAGTGATTGCGACGGAGTGGTCGCGGGTTCGAGTTTGGACTAATGACATTTATTAATTTAACTAGTAATATGTTTTGTAAAAAATAAGACTTTATGGCGAGAGGTATGTTAATATTTTATTATGGTTTAATGTAATTTGGGAAAAATCTGGAAAAAACCGTCTCTGAACTTTTCTTGAGACAGTTGAATTAACGTTACTTTACAAAGATGTCGAACTTGTGAAAGCTACAATACTAAAATCACTAAGTAAGGTTCCAGTACCTCAAAAGAGGCTTGAATCGACTCACACATGTGTCAATAATGAGTCGACTTTGTGTTAGCACTTTCTTCATCAGTCACCTAATCCTGGGTTAGAACTCAAAATCTCCACAAATGAGCCTAACTAGTTCTATTAATGAACAACCTCATTTACGATCTCGAATCTAGATCTAGGTAGTAAAACGTCCATCTTTAAACACTAAGTCATAGCTAAATTATGCTCATAATCTAGTCAGTTCAAAGTAATGAGAATACATTTAATATCAAAGAACGAATGAAGTCCCGCATACTAAAGTATGTTTACTTTTACTAAACAAACAGTAACATGCCAATGTAGGTAATTTGAGTCTTGTTGAATTATGTAAGTCCTTGATTGAATGGGTACACAAGGTGGCAAACATTCCAAGATGCTGAATTACCTAGTTATTGTTTTTAAAAGTAAAATGACACTTGATGACAATGATGACTTGATTGTGTACTCGTATTTAGGTACCTACAGAACTTTTATGAAATAAACAGTATTGTCTGTAGTTTTTCATCTTTAATTTTGTAGTCTGTGTTCTCTTCTTATCAAAAGAGAAAGTTTTGAATGTTTCATTTTTGTTGGGGCCTAAGGTTCGGGCAGCTGAAATAGTTAACTAATTCTACAAATTACATTTCATTCGAGAAACAAAAGAGATTACCATAAAATTGAAGTCAGAATTAAAGATTTTATTCTTTTTTTTTGTTAGTGGTAGGACCTGATGCTGGGTCCGTCCGGGGTGGTACGACCGTCTTTCCCCGCTAACCTGCCGCCAAATAGCAGTGCTCGCACTGTTGTGTTCCGGTCCGGTAGGGGGTTAAGGCAGCCGGTGAAATTTCTGGGACAGAGGCATTCCATCTTAGGCCTCAGGGTAGGCAACGCATTCGAGATCTTATGGTTTCTTAATGGGGGATCATAGGATTTCGGTGTCCATGGGCCGCAGTGACCACTTACCATCAGGTGGGCTGTGCGCTCGTTTGCCCATACCATTGGTATAAAAAAGTCCAACGGAAAACTGCCAGTGTTTTCAATAATTTATTCATCGACGCGACGCTGACGTCACAACCTGCCAGATTCATTTTACGATGTCACTAAAAACATGTAACGCGATGTACTGCCCTAAGGTCGCGTAATTACAAGGTTTAATGTATTCCAGGAATAGGTCGACTAAAATAGGGGTTTACCCGATACGCTTATGGGTTATGTTACTGTGCCTTGCTAATTATTTTTGGACGCACGTCATGCTGTTTTTTAATTGAGTGACTTGCTCAGACTATGTCAGGCATTTGTTTAGGTACCAACCAAGTCAAGTTAAAATCAAGATCTAAAAAACTGGAACCAGGCAAATTACATTGTATTGGCGTAATTCAGTATTTATTACAGATCATACATGTATCAAATACAGTATTATTACAACGGCAAGTCGAATCTACTAAAAATGTCCAGATTTCGACATTTTACATATGTTATTTTTTCCTACATACAATATTTTCACTTTTTTTTTGGATAGCGTCCTTTAGTCAAACGATCGTATACATGCTTAATGAGAGCGTACTCGAATAAATTTCGAAACAGTCATGCTTCAATATTTCAACGAAGCCGGGCGCGCGGGCGTCTAAGGGACCTCAAGTGCTCTCGAATTCTTAAGCTCGAGTGACTTGCATCTGCGAGACCCTGGTAACACTGCTAGTATTTTTACCAAACTGAGACTTTAAACTTATGGGTCATGAAGTTGAAATTTAAAGAAGAGTTTAGAGCAATTATTTGTGTGCCAATTAACGATATTTTAAAGAAAAGGGCTGGCCGGCTAACCTCAAAGTCATGTAGTGGTTTTCAATCAGAGATTGCAGGTGTATGAACTTAAATAGTACACACAATGTTTTTCATCACACTTGCGAGAAAAATCCAGGAAATATTCACTAGGACGACTTGTGCCTGTAGGTTACTCGGCATCGCGAACAAACCTTTTTTGTTTATTTTTAAATATTCAATTCGTACTGGCCACTAACAATGGTGCCGCCAATTAAGTAGTTTTACTTTTTAATTCGTATTATTTCGAAGAAAACAATTGAAAAATACATTACGGCCCGTGGGCTCATAAGAAATCTCGAAAGCCCGTGGTCATAATCTGGGCCTTAGAGACTGCTTTGCCTGCCTGTAATGACACCGTTTTCGAGCAAGTGTGATGAAAAACATAATATGAGCTTACTTTTACTCATGTATATTTGTACAAGTATAAGATGTAGTTCTGAAACATTTCGTTATTTTCACCGGTTACTTCCCTAAGAATCGCGAGAAGATATTTTATTGCAAATATGTACTACCTATTTATTAAGCCATTATCTCAGCTGATGATAAGGTGAAAATATAGTCGAAGATATTACATGCTACCTATATGTATAGGAACTGTTCATTCTCTCTCGATTACAAAAGATAGGTACGAGTTGTAGGACCTTAGTCATAAATGCAGAATTTCTATTGCCTGTACGTTCACTGCGTGTAAGTAAAATCTGTTTGGTTATTTATTTTGATTTTTTTTGATATGTACAGTTGACGCCACTGATACTCATCATTTGATGCGTATCCGTATCATATTGAAAAAAAAGAAAGATTATCTTTTAAACTTGTAAAAAATGAGCCAAGTCAAACGAAGTCGACTGTTATATTTTAGTTTTTGGACAATCTACTTTAAATGTAAGTAGTTATTTCGTTGCGGATTTATTATAAAGCACTGAGCAGAACACGGACAACCGAGCCGTGCTCTGGTGAAAAATGCTAAAATAAGGTTTTCCCAAATGTGAGACCTAGCTAGATCGGATTCCTAAATATATTACTTATATATATATATATATATATATATATATATATATATATATATATATATATATATATATATATATATATACGCGAACCCGGCTTCCCGAGCTACTGTTGTCTCATAATGTTCCTTCCGAGATAATAGTATCCTCACCTAATTCCTGTTCACCTTCCCCCCACATCCCGTCTACATTATCCCTGTTCCTTCCATTTCCTTTTCCTATCCTAATCCGCCAATCCACAGGTAAGCCGTGCCTTCGGATGCATGACTAGGGGCGAGCCTAGTAATAAGCGTGCCGACTTTGCCCTGGGACCTGGTGAACCCAGATATATGGCTAGCCTTATCTCAGCATGCGGGGCTCTGCTGAGATGGACAAATATCCCTTGCTACTCGTGGGAACGCAATGGTTTCGAAAATAAATAAAAACTTTAAAAATGGCGGCGATGCGGTTCGCAACTCATCACGTCTCGTTTCCCATAGAGGCGGAAAGTGGCCCATGGAGAGCCGCTTTGCTACGATGAATGTCAGAGGAGGATTGAAAGATAAATTGGACGATGTATGTCAGATGATGCAAGACAGACAGATTGACGTGCTGTGTGTGAATGAGACGAAGCGTAAAGGATGTGGCTCCACGAATCATGGAACCTACACGGCATACTGGGCTGGTGTTCCCGATACCAGTCGAGGCTGTAAAGGTGTTGGAGTAATCCTTTCTGCAAGAATGACTGAGTGTGTGACTGAATTTGAGTATGTGAGTCCCAGACTTCTGTGGATAAGAATGAAAGTTGGACTCAACCGAATTTTCATTTTGGGTGTTTATGCACCTACTGATGTGGGTTCGAGTGGGTCCGTTAAAGAGCGCAAGGAAAGGGATGACTTTTGGGATTGTGTGAGAGATGTTTTAAATGAGTGTAAGCAAAATGAGAGAGTTGTTATGCTAGGTGATTTTAATGGTTGGGTCGGAATTAAAAGGGATGGATATGAAAAGGTTTTGGGCAAATTTGGTGACGAAAGAGTGAATGAAAACGGAAAGAATTTGTTAGAAATTTGTTTGAACAGAAATCTTGTTGTGACTAACACCATGTTTAATCACAAAAAGATTCATATGTATACTAGAGAAGAAGGATATTCGAGAAGTATGATAGACTTTGTAATTGTGGACGAAAGGCTGAAAGGTAAAGTGACGGATACCCGGGTATACCGAGGTGTTGGTATCGACACAGACCACCATTTAGTCGTCAGTCGAATAAGAGGACTCTTTAATCGATGGCGGCACCGGGTATCTAAACAAGAGACTATTTTGGAACGTGTGAAAGTAGAAAACTTACAGAATGAGAATGTACAAGAAGAATTTCGTAATAAGTTAAATGATCGGTTTGATGGTATAGATGGGATACAAGAAATGGAAGTTTTATGGGAAACATTTAAAAATAAAGTGGTGAGTGTTGCTGTTGAAGTGTGTGGGGTATCCAAAAGAAGGAAAGGAAGAATGCAGAAGAGTGAATGGTTTGATAAGGAAGTACGTAAGGTTGTATCCGAAAAGAAAAAAGCATGGTTAGACTGGCTAGCAGTTAAAGCTAGTAAAAGAGTAGGACAGGTGACAAATGAATGCGTTCAGGAAAAAAGAGAGTTTTACAAGAAGTTAAAAGAAAAAGTAAAAGCAATCGTGGATAAGAAGAAGAGTGAGTGGTCAGATGCATTAGACCTAAAGCTATCAGATAGCTTTAGGTCTAATGTAAAGCTGTTCTGGAAGTCCATAAAAACTGCCCGTGGAAAGTCGGCCAACTCGGAACTTGGCAAAATCAGGAGTGAAAGTGGAGATTTGTTAAATGAAGAGGAAAGTGTGCTAAAGAGATGGAAAGAATATTTTGAAAGTTTGTTTGGAAAAGGACAGGTAGTAAATGATGATTGCAACGAATTTCAAGACGATGTGAATGAAAGTGAAATTAGTCTAGATGAAGTAATGGAAGCACTGATTAGTTTGAAAGTAGGTAAGGCTGCTGGGTGTGACAGAGTTTCAGCTGAGATGCTTAAAGCTGGAAAGGGTGTAGTTGCGAGTCAGCTGTACCGCCTTTTCAACCTGTGTTGGAGGATAGGCCGAGTACCAAGTGACTGGTGCAAGGCTGTAATCGTACCGTTGTTTAAAGGGAAAGGGTCACAGCAGGAATGCAAAAACTACCGGGGAATCAGCCTCTTAAGTGTTGTGGGGAAATTATATGCAAAAGTATTGATTGAAAGGGTAGTGAAAGAAACAGATGAAAGGATATGGGATGTTCAAGCAGGATTTAGAAAGGGAATGGGATGTACGGACCAGGTTTTCTCCTTACGTGGCATAACCGAAAAGTTTTTGGCTAAAAGTCACAAGGTTTATTGCGTATTCGTGGACCTGGAGAAAGCTTACGACCGAGTGGAGAGGAATGAATTATGGAAGGCCTTGTCTATGAAGGGCGTGGACGACAACCTGATTCGAGCATTAAAATCTCTATATGAGAATTCTAGTGCTTGTGTCAGGGTGAACGGCGCGTACACTGATTGGTTTAGGATTGATAAAGGTCTTAGACAGGGATGTGTAGCGTCGCCGTGGCTGTTCAACGTGTTCATTGATGACTGCCTAAAGGAATTGAAAGAGAAAGAGTGTGGCTTAAGAATGAATGAGTTACTCGTCAAATGTCTCCTTTATGCGGATGATCAAGTAATACTTGCGTCATCAGCTGAGGAGTTACAAGAGATGGTAACAAGTCTGCATGTGTCATTAGAAAGAAAGGGTATGAAAATCAACGTATGCAAGACGAAAGTTCTGGTTTTTGAAAGAGATGAATTTAGGACGTTGTGTGAAATTATGATAGGGGGTAAGAAAGTGGAACAAGTGGATGAATTCATATATTTGGGTTCAAAATTTACTAGGGATGGAAAGTGTGATGGTGACATAGAACGAAGAGTGAATGCTGGAAATTCAATAAATGGGGCATTGCATGCTTTTATGACTAGCCACAAAGTCTCGGCAAAGGCTCGAGTGGCTGTACATAGAGGTGTGCTAGTGCCGACACTTATGTATGGTAGTGAAAGTTGGGTATGGCAGAAGAAGCACGAAAGTAAAATCAATGCTGTAGAAATGAGAGCATTGCGGAATATTGCAAATGTTAAATTGAGTGATAGGGTAAGGAATAGCGTGATAAGGGAGCGGTGTGGTGTGAAAGAGGATGTAGTGACAAAAATAGAAAAAGGTATGCTATATTGGTTTGGGCATATGGAAAGGATGAATGAGAGAAGACTGACAAAAAGTATTTATATGGCTAGTGTGAATGGAGGTGCTGGAAGAGGAAGACCGAGGCGAATGTTCTTGGATCAAATTCAGGACAATCTGATTAAAGGCCAGGTCAAAAGTACTTTAAACCGACGAGCATGTATGCGGAACGGGATGAAAGTTGAAGAAGCGAGAGAAGTATGCAAGAGTCGTAGCAAATGGAAAGAAGTGGTCTCTGCCTACCCCTATGGGAAAAAGGCGTGATATTATGTATGTATGTATGTATATATATATATATATAGTTTAGTTTATGTATTTTATAATTTACTATAGTATTATGTAGTCTATGTATTATAATATAATATAAATAAGTATATTTAGATTCTCCTTTATTTTTCTGTACATACTTATTTGTCTACTCGTGAACATGTTTCCTCTCCACTACTCAAAGGTTAGCTGGAAGAAATTCCTTGTAGGGATAAGCTCGCCTTTGTACATGTGCCTCTTCTCTGTATTGATAATTGTATTTGTGTTTTTTTTTCTTTACAATAAAGTGTTACTTACTTACTTAGATCGATTTACCGCCGCCGTAAAGCCCTATATTGCAAATTGTTAAATAAATAAATGTAGACGCTTGTCTCGTTACTACTCGTACTAAGTATGATGGTTATGAGAAGCATTCACTTTCCTTTATAAGTATTCCACTCGAGTATTCCTTTTTTTTTAATGTAAAAATATTGACAAACAGGCAGACCTGGCGGTAAGTGGTCACCGCCGCCTATATACATAACACCACACCAGAGGCGTCACCAATGCGTTGCTGATCTCGAAAGGGGAGGATAGGGCGTATGGGGTAAGGGAGGATAGGGGACATGGGATTAGGGAAGATGGGATAGAAGGATAGGGAAGAAGACAGCCCCCGACCCTCTCACTCACCGTACGAAACGCAATAGCAAACTATTACTTCCCGCCGATATTCTGTGAGAGTGTGGTACTTCCCCGGACGAGCCGGCCTGATTTGAGCAATAATTTAACATTATTGCAAAGCTCTACCACAAAAAAACTGTATAGAAATACAGCTTGGGAATTATTAGGACAGGGAATTAATACTCGTAGTGATCTGCAAACTATTCTCTATCTTGTTAACATCCATACTAATATTATATGCGACTGCGAGACTGTCAGTCTGTTCGTCTGTCTGTCTGTCACGCTTCAACCGCTGAACCGATTTGGATGAAATTTGGCATGCAGATATTTGGGATCCCTTGAAAGGACATAGGCTACTTGCTATCCCGGAAAAACGCATAGTTCCCGCGGGAGCGCGATAACCGAATTCCACGCGGGTGAGTCGCGGGCAGAAGCTAGTTGCGTAAAGTATGCTACTATGTTAATAACATGTGGGGTCGCATTTAATGAAACGTGACGTGGAATGCATTAGTATGTTTCTTCTACACAAATATGTTGCGGCTTTATTGTTTGTATTTATTTTCATGAGGAGAAATTGCTACGATAGGCGGACTTGATGTTTCCCTACCATCCTCGGAATAAATAGGAAAATGTGTTGATGCTCTGAATGAACGGACATTATCATATGTTGTTTGTTTCAAGACATTTTCTAGAACTGCCCTCAGTCTCGTGAACTTGGCCCTGCCCTGCATGCCCGCGGGCTGCGCACGCCTGATTGACTTGCGGTGGGCACTCCGTATCAAATTGCTTTGAACTTGATTGTTCACGACTCCCTGCACATTGCATTGATAAATGTGGAATACCTATACCACAACTTGGATTAAAAAAAACTAGTTATTGTCTCTAGATGCAAAGTTTTTGTTCGGCTAGACGCTTTTTTCGTAACTTCCAGTGTAATGGTTTGTTTTTAAGAACTCTCCGAGGTACAAAAATGTAGTTCATCCGAAACAGTTCTGCGCTCATGTGGAATATTAGCAAGTGTAATCATATGGAAAAGGTTTAAGTAGGTACCTTACCTTAAACCTAGAAGTCCTAGAAGGACAACTTTCATACTAAATCAGCGTACGCCCGAAACAGTTACTCGTAAAAGCCTTAAATGAGATAAAATATGTCGATGCATATTCAGCCTGTTAATGAAAATTTAAAGCGCCACCTGGAAATTGCAGGGCATAGAACTTTTAGGATGTACGAGTATACGCCGCCATGTAAGGAGATTGTCACTCTATATAAAATTACCTCGTCTCTGATTTAATATATCATTATTATATCTTTTTTAATGAAAAAATACTCGTCAAGGATCGGCGAAATATATATGCAGAGCTGACTGCCAAGTGCCAACGTTTACTAATTGGAGAGGCACCAGAAGAAGAAGAAAATTGTAAATTCTGATCGAGATCTAGCGTCCTCGCCTTTTCAGTTCCTTCAAATATTTCCAGCGTTTTTAGGGTTCCGAACTCCACAAGGAACCCTTATAGTTTCGCCATGTCCGTCCGTCCGTCCGTCCGTCTGTCCGCACTATTGCTCGGAGATGCTTAGGTCTAGAGAGCTGTAATTTAGCATGAATATGCATATTAGTTACGCTGACAAAGTGGTACAATAAAATTTTGAAATATTTTTTTTTATAGGGTACCTCCCTTACTCGTAAAGTGGGGATGTAATTTTTTTTTCTTGCGTACCCCATGATGCGGCATATCGTTGAATAGGTCTTAAAAAAATATTGTGGGTTTGTTAAAACCATATTTTGATTAAGTGATGCGTTTGTGAAATATTAAGCTTTAAAGTGCTATTTTTTGTTAGAGTCACGTGTCCCCCCCCCCTGCCAGCTAAATGGTGGTATTTGGATGGCTGAAAAAAATCACGGTTGTGGCATATATAACGTAGTTGAAAGGAAAACTATTAGAGCTAAGTAGGCTGTACAAACTTACGAGTAATAGTCGACCAACTTATAATGATGATTTTTCTCGAGCGGCAGGGGCGTCGGGCGGGCACGTCATACCAAAAGGTACTGTGGGCATCGTCAACTTCAAAACCCTATAATTTGCGCGTGGCCCGACACGCACTTGGCCGGTTTTTTCTTAAAATTTAATTAGTTATTGTTATAGTTTATGACGCGCCATGATTTACAGCCGACCGCAGGTAGCGAGTGTTTCGAGGATACGAAATAACGAATATGACGCGTGGTTTAAACAATAATAGACTATGTGCCTACGGCGCTAGCGCAGCATAGCGCGCCATATTCGTCATCATACTGTACAGTGTACAGCACGACACAACTTAGAAGGCGCGCGGAGAAATTCTTAAGCCGTTGAGGCAGAGTCTATCTTTGCTTAATCCACGCGTCTTCTTAGTTGTGTACCTAAACCCGCCGTTTACGATGACCTCCAGTTTAGATCGTTTACGACCGGGTCTCGGCAGACCTCACCGAAGTCACCGTTCACAGCGACGTCGACCGAGAATATTGCTTTTTCTTTAATAAAGATTTATTGATTTACTAGCTGACCCCGCGGACTTCGTACAGCCTTAGAATTTTTTTTGGTATGAAAAATAGGTTACATCCTATTCTTAGACCTACTGAACATACACTCCAAATTTCATAAGAATCGGTCTAGCCGTTTCGGAGAAGTTTGGTTACAAACACAGTGACACGAGAATTTTATATATTAGATTCTTTTACTACTGGACCCGGTGAACTTGGTATAACCATGGATTCCGATACAAAGTTATTTATCTTTTTTTAGCCGTTTCTTAGGGAATAAAACAAAACAACAATCAGCCAAATCGGTTCAGCAGTTCTCGAGCCTTAGCCAGACTAACACACGGCAATTCATTTGTATTTATATTATTACTACTACTACAGCCTACTTGTGGCCCACTGCTGGGCACAGGCCTCCTCTCATCACGAGAGGGTTTGGGCTATAGTCCCTACGCGGGCCCAGTGCGGATTGGATTATTATTATTATTATTCTATTATTATTTTATCATTATCATAACCAAGCTGTAGATTCATGTCGACAATGTCGAACAGTCCCTCTACATTTTTGTTAGAAACCACTCTGATATGATTGAAATGTGTTATGTTATGTCTTCTCCCGAGTCTCTGCAGTCAAAACATACAATTTAGGTAAGTATAAAAACATTACCCTCCTTGACATTCGGGTAAAAAGGCGTCAGGCATTATTTTCATAACAGTGTTTTACTTTCCAAACAGTAGGTAGGTAATGTGCTATTTTTAACACAGCCCCAGTTTTGATAGGTTTAAAAATACGGTTTTAATAATTTTCCAATAGAGTTACTTAGTAAATTTATGATAATCTTGATAACCTATTGTCAATTCTACTTACTATAATATGATAAAGTATTTAAAAAATAGTCTATATGTATTGGTATGCCATTTCGTCACTGAATAATCAGAGAAACTGTTTTAGAACCTTTGTAATTTCCACTAAACTTTTGACTTAACAAATTATTATTAATAATAATACATACTAGTATTATTTAACATAACGAACCATTTGAACATGCAATTTACCCGTGAAATCCATTTGAATTGAAGCTTATCATTATACTCGGCGGCAACCTCAAAGCTAAAGTACTTTGGTTACATGCATCAAGCCGCGCCCTAGGTCTAATGTACTTGTAGTTTGACTAAAGCTGTGTGAGTTTATTCAAAATGTATTCAATACAATATTCCATATTGAACAGCACACATGAAAAATAGACAAGAAATGTAAATGGCCCAAGGACACCTGATTGTGGGATCACACAAGCAGGCCTCCTTGAATAGGGATGACGACAACTTTTTTTCCCTAGTCTATCAGGAAGATTATTGAAAAGTATTGGACACGTCTTTTTTCTTTTTTCACGTAATCAAACTTATACGGAGATAGGTATATTGAGTTGAAATGTCGCGTGACGTCACGGTTAGGTACGATTTATACCTAACGGTGGCGTAGTTAGCCCCCACTCTCCAAATTTAATGCGTGTTAACTTAGTCATTCTTTGTTAATTTGATAAAACAAAAAATACGTGTCTAATATTTTTTTATTACCTGACTGACGGACTAATTGGGATTTCGATTTCTTCACTCGCCCGTCATCCCTATTTCGTATCTACTTTGCAGATGCGTACCTACAAGATCTCTCATAGGAAACTATCCCACCTCTTTCTTTACCGAAAAAGTTATAACCGCTAGTAAGTTAGACGTGTGATAAGGAATGCAAGACGACTGACAGTTCAGAAGCAAATAGAGGAAGCAAGGGACTCATCAAAAGAAATCTGGAAAATTGTACAACAACATCGAAATAAAGTGAAAGGTAGTAATGCGGGGAATTTGCATCTAACTGCTGATGATGGAAATGGAAACAAAGCGGTGATAAATAATCCGGTAGATATTTGTAAAGTTTTTTTACAAAAATTCGATCTTGGGAAACTCTACACTAATCACTTCCATAAAGCACTCGCATTACTTCAGTCAAATGTCTTAAGAATTGATAATGAAATGTCAATTGACCAGGTGAGTTCAGTTGAGATCGGGCTACTGGTGAAAAAAACTGAAACCTAAGACTTCTTGTGGATATGATGACATTCCTATTACCATCATAAAAGACAACATCGACTTGCTTGCAGAGCCACTAGCTGGCTTTTTCAATGAATGTTTTGAAACTGGCACCTTTCCTGATCAACTGAAGGTGGCAAGGGTCCTACCTATTCTCAAAAAAGGTTCAAAGTTGGATCCACAAAATTATCGGCCAATTTCCCTTTTACCTACTTTCTCCAAATTGCTTGAGAGGTTGTTAAAGGACCGATTGATGAAGCACCTTGGTCTCAACAATATTTTAAGCAACAAGCAATTTGGTTATCAGAAAAGTATAGGTACAGGTGAAGCTGTCCACACTTTGATCAGTGACATAGTTCACAAATTGAACGATAAAAAGAAAGTGGCAGGTGTATTCCTTGATCTCAGTTCTGCTTTTGACACAGTGGATCACGACATATTGCTGGCAAAGCTTGAGCACTATGGAGTAAGAGGGAAAGCGTTAAATATGTTTAGATCTTACTTGACCAACCGTAAGCAATTTGTTGAGTTGAAATGGACGGAACAGAATAGTGTAAAGGTTTATAGGTCAAAAGTGGTAGATGTGAAGAGAGGGGTCCCTCAAGGCTCAATATTAGGTCCCATATTCTTCATAATTTTTATTAATGATCTTGTAAATTATATATACAATAATAACGTACCAGATGCTCAAGTAGTCATTTTTGCGGATGACACTAATGCAATAGTTTCTGCCGATAACATCGATCAATTAAACGACAGAGTTAATAGCGTTCTAGCCTTGTTCTATGAGTGGTTCTGCTTCAACAACTTGACCTTGAACAGTTCTAAAACGAATGTTCTTCTCTTTAAGACAACGACAAGAAACAAGGATAAACTGTTAGTTTCTCTCAACGGTATCACAGTAGCTCAGACAGAATCAGTGAAATTCCTTGGCGTTCACATCGACTCCAACTTAAACTGGAAGCAGGAATTATCTGCGGTTACCAAATCGGTCAACTCCGCTTGCTACGCACTGAGAACCCTGCGAGACGAGACAAGTCAGAGTCAGCTTTTAATGGTTTACCATGCCTTGGTGGAATCCAAGTTGCGTTACAGCATCATGCACTGGGGCAACAGCTATAAGTACAACATGAATTCTGCTTTTGTTGCACAGAAAAGAGCGATAAGGACTATCGCAAGAATACCCCAAAGGACGTCATGCAGAGAATACTTCACCAAGTTTGGAATACTCACTGTACCAAGTATTTACATTACGGTACTGCTGACCAATTTGATTAAAAACCTCAACCAAATTGAAGCTCCAGCAGACCGAGAAAAACGGTTCAATACTAGGCGTAAGGATCTGCCGATAAGTAAGCAGGTATCCAGGTTAAATGTAGTCAGCCACTCTGCAGCCTACCAAGCTGTTTGCCTTTTCAACAAGCTACCCGTTGACTTGAAGTCGCTTACTAGTGTCCACATGTTTAAAAGTAGGTTAAAAAATTTCTTGTTGGGGAAGTGTATTTACTCAGTAGAGGAATTCTGCCAACTAAGAGTAAATCAGTAATTTATAATTTATATAAAAAGTATTTTAAAATTTTATTATTCACTATGTACCTAATTTATTGTAATAAATTTATGACAAATGTTATTTAATACTATTTAGGAAATCAATTATTTAAATGGACATATAAATTTTTATTTTGTAATTTTAGGATATATATTTCAAACACAATGTAAATTGTTTACTGAATAAAATACTTACTTACTTACTTACTTACCTAAGTTGTATAATCCGCATCAAGCGTATTGTCTGTTGAAAATCTCTTCATACATGCCATCAATTTCAAAAAATTACAAATTTGTCTAAACATGAATAAACTCGATTATGGGGTAATTACTATACAAGAAACCCCACGCTATGCTAACTAGCGACAGACCTGCTGAGATAAATTGACCCCACTAAACCCTTTAATCTAACTGGAAACATTAACAATAACTCACGCCCATTTAGGTCGTAGAAAGTCTAGACTCTAGAGAAATCTAGATTCAAATCTAGACTTAATAGCGTCGTAAACGCGGTTAATAAAACTGATACTACTACTACTACTACTACAACCTATTTGCGTCCCACTGCTGGGCACAGGCCTCCCCTCATCATGAGAGGGTTTGGGCTATAGTACCCACGCGGGCCCAGTGCGGATTGGGGACTTCACACACATCTTTGATTACTTCGCAGATGCGTGCAGGTTTCCTCACGATGTTTTCCTTCACCGAGAAGCTCATGGTAAATTCAAATTGAATTTCGCACGTAAGTAAACTTAGAGGTGCGAGCCGGAATCGAACCCCCGACCCTCGGCATGAGAGGCGGTAGGTCGAACCACTAGGCCACCACGGCTTTTTAATAAAACTGATGGTGTTTAAGTAAAATTATTGATATGAGAATAACTTAATTGTAAATAGATGATCCACCAAATTAATCCGTGATTAAACTGATTAAGTGCCTCTCAGTAGGATATGATTACAAAAACAAATAATTAAGAAATATTGTCTCGATAATATCTGTAATTCCAGTATTCTTGATCGGTTACAATGTCAAACCTTCAAACAAATCAGAGAGTACGCCCGTAATAAGTGTTAAATTCGATACTAGATGTCGCTGCCTTGTATGAAAATTTGAACTCAGTGAGCAATATCCAGAGGGTAGATATCCAATGAGGCAATATCCAATGTAGAGTGCTACATTACCGATGTACGCCGTAATGTAAAGAGATTGTCAATTTGACACGCTATATAAAGTCCTTGTTTCTATTTCTATTCATCAAATTCATTCGACGTTTTATTTAATACACCTTTTCTTTTGTTTCAGGTTTCAATCTCCAGATGACGTAGGACCTTCCGTTTTGTTCTAAAAATGTGTAACGGCAGTATATCGCAGTGTTAGTGAGTTTAGTTTGTGAATTATTGTGAACGTTAGTGTACCTATTAATATTAAAATGGAAGCCTTGGAGCGGAGGGGGAGAGTGGTGGCGATAGCCGCCATCCTGCTCATCGTTTTCTGGTCGCAATGTAAGTATATCATACCTTTTCTCTAGCCTATTTGAATGTCTCACTGCTGGGCAAAGGCCTCTCCCGTGACCATCCAACTTCCTCTATCCTCGGCCATTGTAGGGCAGTTGTTGTTAAAGTATCCAGGTCGTCCCGCCACCTCGCCTCGACTTTGCTGAGCTCTTGGTGTCACCCACTGCGTAGCAATATGAGCCCACCTTTCTGGGTACCTATTTCATAATATGTATTTATCAACCCTTTGCCACAACAGTCTATTTTACCTACTTGTAAGTATTTACAGCACTTTTGAGCTGGGTACCTATACAGGCCTCCTCTATGGCGAGAGGGTTTGGGGCTCTAAAATCCGTGCATTCCGCGGCTATGTCTACGAAAAAATCATGTAGGTAAAATGAAGGTATTATCCCATCAAAATTAATGAAGACCTGTGAAAACATTTAGGTACCTACTACTACAGCCTATTTGCGTCCCACTGCGCACAGGCCTCCTCTCATCACGAGAGGGTTGGGCTATAGTCCCCACGCGGGCCCAGTGCGGATTGGGGACTTCACACACATCTTTAAATTACTTCGCAGATGCGTGCAGGTTTCCTCACGATGTTTTCCTTCACCGAAAAGCTCAGTGGTAAATTCAAATTGAATTTCGCACATAAGTAAACTTAGAGGTGCGAGCCGGAATCGAACCCCCGACCCTCTGCATGAGAGGCGGCAGGTCGAACCACTAGGCCACCACGGCTTCCGGCTTTAGGTACCTACTCAAGTCAAATTGTTCCCAATATGTAAGACGCAATAAAAATGCCATGTACAATATTGACTAGTGACAGTTTAACAAGGTAAAATGTCACCAAACACAGTCAAATGTCAACAGAACACGTGCACAATCCGGTTGGCCCGGGAACCAGTTTCATTGTAGTATAAGAGCCAAATAACCATAATATATCTATTACCAATATTATAAATGCGAAAGTAACTCTCTGTCTCTCTGTATGTTCTTCACGCCTAAACCGCTGGACCGTATGAGATGTAATTTGGTTTGTAGAAAGTTCATCCCCGGGAAGGATATATGCTACTTTTTAACCCGGAAGAACGCATAGTTCCCGTGGGATCGTGAGAACCGAATTCCAAACAGGCGAAGTCGCAGGCAGAAGCAGCAGAAGCTAGTAATTTGTAAGTAAGTAAATAACGCTTGATTATACAAAAACACAAAAATGAAATTTTCACCTGACTGGCTCGAAAGTGGTCGTTTTGCAGCTTGATATCCGAGCGCAAAAGTTGTTTTTATCCGCTAGCGTGGAAAGTGTTTTTGAAATTCGAACGACGCATGACGCCACTGTCACAATAAAAAAACAACGATACGTTCTGAAACGCAATTCGTCGTGAGAGTTTTATTAAAATAAAGGTTCAATTTACTTAATATCATCATTAATAAAATTATATTAATAATACACCATTTCAGATGTATTTCATTATTTCACTATGTTTTATCACAAAAATACTTAAATATGTGTATATTTTAACTGTATTCAATGAATAATTGAATCTTGAAGTATGAGTAGGAGTGATTTGGAACGCAACCCCCGGAAAAAAACATTGAAAAAAAATTTAAAAAAAGTTTTAGATTGCTGGTTTTGTAATTTAGAATACCTATACGAAGTAATAAAGAAAATATGAGCGATTCTAGCGATGAAGATACGAATTTAACTCCTCCAGAGTTAGCACAAACTATATGTGACGCCGAACTAAGTCTTCTTCCCGAAAAATCGCGCGTGAGGTGAAAAATTTTGTGTTGTGCTCAGCAGCAAAGTCGTTTGCTGTCTCGTGCCTTGAAACCCTCGTTACACTCAGGATTCTATATTTGAACCACTCGCTTCGCTCGTGGTTCAACCCTAGAATCCTTCGTTCACTCGGGTCTCAATAACGCACTCACAGCAAACAACAACTTTGCAGCCTTGCATAACAAATAACTATTTTTAAAAGAGAGAAAACAGAGAAGGGTCAATATACAGAGGCGACTTTACGGTTTACTTTATGTGCAAGTGTGAGATAAATAGGTACATTATCTAATTAGAGTTTTGCCAACTTTGCTGCTGGATGAAAATTGATCATTATTCGACTTGAATGAATAAATATTGGCTATTTTAACGATGACTAGCTCTTGGCTCTATGCTGTGTCAATATGCTAAACACATGTATTTATTCGGAAGTGTATATTAGTATCTTATTTATAACGTACATCTTCATAAATAAATCTACGATTATCAATTGAGGACAAGCTGATAGTTTGATGTTTTCGAATCTAATTTCCTCAATACTGATGTGATTTAGAGGTTTTATCGCCTTAATGCTTAATTTAAAACTTTAATCCTTATAGAAAAATCCAGGTATTAAATACTTTGGAATACTTAATGGGAACAAAACGTAGCAAGCATGCCTTTTAAAAATATTATATAACCAAATATATAACCACCTAGCAGGCCATGTAGACGCGGGAGATTCTTTATCGATACTGTCTGCGATAAACCCTGGTCTCTAAACTCTCAGAATAAACAGATATATCCCCAATATCCACTTTTTTGCGTACTATTCCCTAAAGCTCCACAATATGGGGTTGCCAACTCAGCGTATAAAGCTCATAGTGTCTTAAATTGGCAATGCATCTCACGCAACTCAAGCGCTTCTAGCGGCGAATTCATCAATCAATCATTTATTCAGCAAATTGGCCATATAGGGGCACTTTTACACGTCGAAAATGAATTTACCAATTTTCCAGGTAAAGGCGTGGAGGGGCGGCTGAACTCCACGAAGATGTCGTACGTGTGCCCGCCGCAGTTCATCCGGCTCGGACACAGCTGCTACTTCTTCAGCGACACCGAGGCCACGTGGCAGAACGCGCTGTTCGCTTGCAAGGTCAGTACAGTACCAGCATAGAAAAAGTAATAAAGCGGGATTTACTAGGCATCGGCGCGGAACTTGAGCGGTGACCTTGAAATGATGTTGACTGTCCTGACATCCTCGGAATTATCTGGAACTCTTGGCCTTGGCCTTGTACCCTTCCCAAAAACCGTTCTTGGATCGATTGTCACGCCTTCTCAACAAACACAGCAAGGAATGTGACATCGGCGATGACCCTCTAATTGAATTCCGCAGGAAAATATTAATGTCATTGTTATAAGTAGGTAGGTACTTAGTTAAAGTAAATGTAGGTTAAGTTCATGTATTCTTTTTTTTGTATCATCATAATTTACTCATGCGGTAAGACTCACCCATTGCTTGAGAAGAAGCGCCGCAACAAAATCAAGCAGAAGGCCTTTTTTCAAAAAATCCACATAGTTACAAAATTTACATTTTATACATAACAATATACCTACTATACCTACACCACATTTAAGATTGTGTGACGTCATCTGACGCAACTTCTCAGCTTTGTGTTCTGGCGTTATTTTGTTTGCACAAGGGTGGACATAAATAAGTCGATGGGAGATGACAAGTCAATGCATGATCGCGAGGCCAAAACACTTTAGTTTTACAGCCTGCCATAAATTCGAATGAAGTTTTAATGGCATTGTGTAAGTGAATTAGTATTGTCAACGTGCAATTAGGCTGGACGATATTTTATGGGACGCGCCAGGCGCGGAAGATTTTCAAGGGAATAGACGTCAAATTTGACCTTGATTTTTGTTAGTGACTTAGAGAAAGCTGTTCTTTGTTATGAATAAAGAATTGTTTGTGAAAAGTACAACTCCATCAGGTACTAGACAAAACTGCGTTCATGAATTTATCTGGGGGTACGGTAGTGCCCCCGCCAAGACCGGCCAACGGCTCATACATAAGGCATTACTGCTATACTAATAAATACCTACGGAAAAGTCGAATATTTTGAAGTTTCATGAATTTACCCATAACGCGTATATACTCTCTGAAATGAAAAATTGGAGTCAATCAATAAGATATTTCATCGTGGTGTCGTGTCCAAATTATATCGTTTCATACTTTTCACAAGTATTGCTTCTTTCTCTATGCTTGGAACGTTTCCTAAGGAATGTTATACTAAATTACCATTCAAAATCGGCTCAGAAATAGATCTAGTACTGTGACACGTCCGTAATACGTAATGCGATGCTATTATCTCATTTTACGCTTCTTAGAATCTACATACGCCGAGGCAAAAATATACCAGGCAAATTCAACCGGACCTTCTATCCCCTATCACGGCAATATGTGTAAAGGAGACAGGAGATCGTAAATTGATCTGTGATTCCAGCATAGAACAAAAGACCGTTGGACGGCGATTAAATTTAGAATTCTGGAAATCGAACTCTTTTGACATTCGAACACGTCAACTGTCAACTGTTAATTGATTTAACGTTATGGATACCACTTAAAATAAAGTCAGAATTGTTTATGATATTACCCAATCGTGTTTAATATATTTTACGTTTTGTGTTATATAATTTACGTTGAAAATCATTTATTATATATCATTATCAGTATCAATCGACGTAGAATTTATTTATTAACATCGTGTGAGTAATGGCATTAAGAAGGCCGAAAGTCACCATAATCAATCAATTACAAATTACAACAATACAGAGACGCCTCTATTCATTCGTTTTGTTTAAACATCGTTACGATTGACATTGAAATCGAATAAACCCATTAGCTACTTAATGTCATCAACTACTTTCCTCTATAAATAAGGACGTAGAGACCTTGCGCGGGAGTTCGACAGCGGAAAATGATAAAATGCCGATGGTAGGTCTGGATGGATTCCATAATCTTAACCTCCCGCCAAACACAAATTTCCAGCACATCATCTCTATGATGTGCCTCTGCATTCAATCTTGGTCCTCGGGTTGACAACACATTCCAAATCTTATGAGTCCTTCCTTATATCCATGCCATGGTGACCTGACCATTTATCACTAGATAGATAGCCTGTGCCAGCTAATGGCAAAAAAGTACCTTGAGATTTAGACTCAATAAGGTGTCCTGTTTATTTATGTTTTCCTACCGTTGTACCTACTAGTCATTGTCCTCAATAATTATACAAAAAATAATGCAAACCCATTCGTAATTTAAAAAAAGTATCTAATTCGCCACTCCTGCAATTGCCACAAAGAAAAAAAAGAAATAGAAACACAAGTATCTTCGTTCATTTCATTATCATTACGCGTCATAGAATCATCTCAGTAAGCACATACAGGCAAGAGAGTGTCCGTTCCATTTCACGCTACATTTATAGCTCCTGTCAGTTTGAGTTTGGACGAATCCATTCATGTTTCCAGCCAGGAATGTACATAAACGTATGTGTGTCGGCCGCATTTATACGTTGTCGTATGTAGGTCCCAAGCAATCGCTAGTTGTCTTGTTAGTTCTTTCAAATTCACAAAGTTTTAGTAACTTCTCTTAAAATCGTACCTAATGGAAGTTTTGTTTAAGTAAGCGTTAAAGTGAAACTTTTGTTTAAGTAAATTTCACCTTAATAAGTTTCTTTAAAAGAAGAGAAACGTGAGTTAGGCGAAACTTAAATTTTAATTTACATTTCATATGAAATATTTAGAACGGTAAATTTTCGTTCACAAAACGAGGCGTGGAAAAGTTTTGGCGTGCTACCAGCTAGTTATCATATTATGAGAAAACTGAAAATGTTAACACTTTATTCAGAAACTACAACGTTATTTATGAAGGTAGGTACTTAACTTACATTATTTTAAAATCCTGAAATAATCCATCTTTGTTTCATTTACCTACGGTTGTAATAAAAATAATCTCCATATGTTGGGATGTTCAGACGGTGCGTTAAACGAACTGTTATTAAAATAACACTCATTTAAAGAAAATTGAATTCAAAAGCAACAATGATACAACAATATCGCGTACCTAAACGTAACACTTCACTCTCTTTTTGTCTAAAATAGAATCAAATAAATAATCGTGGACCACCGACGTCGCATGTTTACTTCTCTATGATACACGTGTTATTTGAAACAGATACAACAATGCATTCCCACGGGATTAGGACGAGATGTTTCGGTATGTACGCAATCCGGGACTTTATTCCAGTTTCTAAAAATATTGGATTTGTCATATCATATTTTCCGTACATAGTGACCCGATTTCATTGTTGAGTGTTAGTTTGTACCTATAGCAATATATTTATCTATCATTTAAAAAGCTTTTTGGGGAAATGGATTTCCTATCCCAATTTTAATGTCTCTATTGTAATTATATTCAGGGTTAACGGCATTAAATAGAAACAAGTGTATACTTTATACTGGCATTCATAAGAAGGAAAAATAATTAATAGTTTAAAAAACTAAAATATCGCTTTGGCTTTTCCGTGCGCACCTCCAATCTCCATGACATCATCATCATCAGATCTGGTCCGTTATTGCATTCTGTCATCCAATTTTACGTAAACCACACTGTAAGTGTTTTAGCATAAAGTAAATGAAGACAAAACTATCTTAAGGTATTAGTCAGCCCGTCAAAAAAATCGCTATATCGTCTACAAAGTGACCTAGACTTTAGATAAAACTCAATAATCACTTCCAAAAGATTTAGCTCACTTCATGTGGAAGATAAGGTTATGCGACAATAGTCTAAGCGGTACACGTACTCTAACCATACTCACTACCCGTACACAATGCTAGTAATTTAAAGATATCATTTTCATTTCATTGAATAATTTATCTGTTGCCAGATTAACAGTTGGATCTAGTTATTTGTTATTAAAATATTAATCTATAAGGAGATAAGCCCATGTAAACTGTACTCCATTTAATAATTATCAATAGTTGAACTCTTGGGCACTGTAGTTATATATGCTTTCGAAACATCAAATGCACTCAGAAGATGTCAAAACCCTCACGGCCAAGAAAATACTGCAATTTATTGCAGAAGCTAATCTTGACTGTGAACTTGTAGTCTGTGGCGATCACAATAGATCAGAAATCGTCGCAGTGATACTGGGCTGGGCTCTATCTATAGCCCTGCAAAGCCGCAACTCGGAACTATAACTAGGTATACCTAATCTCTATTTCTATACAATTTTTTGAAATATTTATTCGTTTGATGAGTAATCGATGCAGAGTCACGTTTCTCAATGCAAGATTATTTTCGCACAGTGGGATCCTAATGAATCTACCTGTCATTCTAATTCCGTCTAATTATACACAACCGGGTAATCGGGTGACCTGGCAGGAAAGACGTTAATTTTTATCGGTCTACGGGTGCCAAAACTGCTCGTGAAAAATATATGCCGAACTGTCGCGCGGACTTTACTTTGACTAACCTAGTTGTCGCTTCTTCTCAAGCAATGGGTCTAGGAAGCGCTGGTAAATTCATTTTCGGACGTGTAACAGTGCCCCTATATGGCCAATTAGCTGAATAAATGATTGAATTGAATTGTTAGCGCGAATAATTGTAAAGCTCGAGCAAATTTTGCTGTACCCGCGGAGATATTGATCTCTTAGGAATATTGGGATAAAAATCGTGTCAATGTGCGTGCATTCGTCGTCAAAATCATTTTGTTGGAAAGTCCGTCCCTGCTGAACATATACTACCCCAAGATTCATCACTCAGACTCAGACAATCATCGGAGTCCTCTCACGAGGTAACTTTCAAGTTGATATTTAGAAGTAAAATGAAATATTTATAGAATTGAATAATAGGAGGTTCAAAATGGTCACCGGCCTCTGTTTATTGTCAGTCCTTTGTGAAGTACCTAACGTTATAACGATTATAACGTTTTCTAAGACTATGAAGTCATTTAAGAAGAATCTAGAGCCACAACTGATTATCCATATATATTATCTCTCCTAGGTAGATTCCATTCATTGCCATGTAGGCACTCATTTAATCCAAGTCCAACAAACATCTATCGTAAATCACAAAGGTGATAAAATTGCACATAGAGTGGATTCGCATCCAAAGAGAGATAACGGTCCACATTTATATGCACCGAGAACCTGTCAAGTAAATCTGCACACAACCTGTCCACCATACATCAGACGGGTCAATGTACCGGCAAATTTATAGCCGGTGATATGCTCTCTTGGATGTAAGGAGTGGTGTTTTGTGATCATTAACATTTTTATCTGCCATAAGAAGGAAATAAATAAATTCGAGATATACCCGTAAGAAAACCTCTTCTATTCGGCAGTGGCAGTGGGTCAGTGTGTCAAAACTGACGTGCAAAAGAATTTAGACGTGACCATTTGCTAAATAGTGAATACCTAAACTGTTTCAATTTCAGACACATTTTTCAGGTGAATACAGTTGATAGTATTTTACATAGTTCGGTAGTGTGAAGTGTTTTTGTCTCGTTATGTAGAAAATATTCCCAAATGTAAGATAACTGTGTGACTTTGTGCTATATATTTAACAACCACAACCTTCGATTTCATTTCCTCACACCTATGTAAATAATTATAATATTATAATCTGCAACTGTAGGTACTTACCTACCGAAAAGTTCAAAATGCGCTATTGTTTAAAATCTGAGGACCTTCACTAACTTATACAATGTTATGAGTATTACTTAGTCGAAGCTGTGACATTCATGAGATCAATACGCAGTTGACCATTGACATCATCGTCAAGCCCTACTGTTTGTTTACGCAAGGCCCATTAGCCTTACAATTGCTTACTAGCTTAGATGAAGTCATCTCTATTCTGCCGTCTGTAGTGGACACTTCGTCATTAATAGAAATACTACCAGCAATTGACGTTTTACGATCGGTACTTACTTTGGAACCATCAAATACATTCAACTGTTTAGAGAATGTTACATTCTTTCTAGTTTGTATCATTGCAAAAACCAGCAGAAAATCCATTCTCATCCAGACTACAATACAGTATCACTGTTCGGAGGAACATGACATTTGTAATTGTAATCAGAGTATGACATTAATGAGATGAATGACATCATGATTCAATCATTGGCTCATTGGTCATTGAGCAGAAACCATCATCTATATTCCAATAACAATGACATGGTAGCAGGAATACGTATTAAGAGGTGACCTACTTCTATGAATGACTAAGTATGCTTTACCAGTCAACCTGGAAATTGACGTATACTTAGTTGGAACAATCCACAGAATCTGTTCCTGTTTGTTCCATTATCATCCCTTTAACCAATAGTTTTGTCATATCGACTGCTTGTCTTAAATTACCTTCAACGGAACAGGTGTCTAAGTCTGAAAGTAGCTTGACTTAGCCGTTGTAAAGTTGACACTGGTCGTCTTGATTACGTTGTCAATAAGGCATGTTTACGCAGATGCGTTGATACCACGGATGGATACAAACCGACCTAGTTGCAAGGCGGATTACTATCGAGTCATGCAGGTGACATTGGACAAAGGTCGGATTATTTCGAATAATTCGGCAATGTTGTCATGTTCATGACGTAAGTGGGATTTGAGTTTAATCTCCGTTTTTGACGATGATGAAAGTGTGAAGCTTAAGAAAAGCTCGACATAATGTAAGAGAACAAGACTCTGGTTATTGTGTTTTGTATGAAAATGAAAGAATTTCATATTTTGATAAAATAGTTTAAAACTCTTGTGATTGTCACTACCGAAATATATTGAGGCTTACCTACAGAAAGTGCCCCAGCCTTACTTAAAACAAAAATAAACTTCTTAATTCCCATGGCTCCCGGTCGTGACAGAGGCCAGATGCAATGGTTTGCCATCCTGATCTGTCGGAAGCGGCATGCTTGATTTTCCTCCAGTGAGGTTAGCCCGAGCGACATAGGTTCAGCAATGACTGTGCATCGCCAAGATTGTTTCGGGCGATCACGTTTGCGCATTACAGTCTCTTGATGCATTATATATGTATAGTCAACGGTATAGGTAAATGGGCAACATACTTATTACTTATCACACAAAAATGGCAATAAAAAACAGTCAGGATCTTATGCACAACAGACAGGGTCAATGTCTATTGATTGGGCCGTCATTCGTCAGATTATTACACGATCTTTCCCTTTTCTTTTCTGGCTCACGATCAATTAACCCTCTGACATCTCGTTAACCCCCAATGTCCAAACACACCATTCGGCAAGCCTATCGTTCCAATATTAATTGTCGATTATTTTCGTCCATCAATTCGATGAGGTCAAGCACCGAGTTATTGGATACCACATATATAACGGCTATCGTGCGATGAACTTATTGTCTATTTTAGGTATTTTGTGGCCAGTTAAGTGGCTTCTGGTTTTTGGTACGGGTATACTTGGACTTTGAGCTTGTAGTTTGGAAGAAATCTATTCAATTTTGTTTAGTAACGTTTAGCGAGTGAAAGGTAGATGAAACAATATTTTTTGGCCGGTAGGTTTGGCTAATGTTAAGAAAATTATTTAATAACAGTGAATTGATGATGGATCAATTTCCCGATACTAATGAAACTAAAGCTAGACAATAAAAAAAAAAAATTCGTCGTTGAAAACTTATTCATGAAGAACGTCTAGTCAATGAAAACGACCTCGAGGAAGGACGAGGCGCATCTGGCGACCGTCGATGTAAAGCCTCTTACGCCACGGCCAACTTACTGGTTCAGCCTGGAAAATCACTTCTCCTCTAAAATGATAGTGAAGATGAAGGATTCGCAATTCAGCCAACTGTACAGTTATGTTTGCGAAATTATAGGCCGGAGCCAATTGTTCCACTTTGTGAAATCTAATTCAATTTGTGATTTGTACCGCGCATGATGCGCTGAGTTCGGCTTTAAGCAGATATATTTAAGATCAAACAATGATTTCTAGTTTTTATTAAGAAGAGTCTTGGCGTCACTTGATGCTTCACTCAGTGGTCAAAGTGTTTAATTTAATTTCAATCATGTCGTTTAATAGAATTTGTGTCACTTTAGGACCTACCCAATAAAGAGGATTAAATTAAAGATATACTGGTAAGTATCTAAGTTTTTTTTATTTGATTCTTTAAACTGTTAATAATGGCTTAATACGATACTAGACTGTGTAGAGTTGGTCTTTCAATGCAATTCTAAATCGATAGCTCCTCGCTCCATTGTAAATGTAGGAAACACATTCATGGCTCTTGATGTATATGTATGTGCTTCACTATCGTACTTTACGACTGTTTCGCAGTTAAACAGATTTACTACGCCCAGTCAATCATTACTAACTTTCACCCTTTTCAGCTTCCAGTGTCGTAAAGTTGGAAAATAGACAGTTTTGCGACAATCGCAACACCTTGTCCTTAGTGAATTTATTTATTGACGTAATATGTAACTATGCAATAAGATCTCAATATAATATTTAAAAACAAGTTCGAGTTACTGATTAAAAAATGAGGAAGTATCGGTGAGAAAGTGAGAATCAAGATTATTCATGTTACAGAAAGGTTTTTTATAAGGAGCGATGACGGAAAAGTCATCCACATAATCTGCAATTGTCAGAGAGTCCAGGAATGTGAAATATCCTCAAATAGCAGTATGATTTACTAGACTTTCGGTAGTCACGAAATAATAATTACTTTTGCTATCTTAACCTAATTCGCTACTGGCTCGCGAGAGTTTCACAAATCTCTCTCAGGTTATATCGTTCGGAGTCAGCATCAACTGCCAACGTGTCTTGAACTTAATTTAAGTCAGCTTGACTGACAACTTAGATCATTTTTTACATCAGTTTATTTCTTCTTCTATAACTCCGTACATTGTGCATAGTGACATGTAGACCACACGTAACCAAGTCGTCGCTGCATGGCGATATCTATTGTTAGCGTAGACGCAAAAGGAACGTTCACACTCCTCCAGATCGAACTAGCATACGATTGGAATAGACTTGTTGTTGCACGTGGTTGAAATACCTGCCTTTTTAATGTTGCAAAGTGTTCCATTGCCGCGAGCCCGCTATATGGACTCATTTTGTATTAAACATACCATCTACACTGAAAGTGTTAAGGTTTTGGGAATCTCAAGTCGAACAGTGAATCAATAAATATCAGGAGATTATGCAGCTTCATCACATCATAATTTCAGCCGATAGACGTCCACTGCTGGACATAGGCCTCCCCCAATGCAGCTTATTAACTTTAAATTGACATACTGGCCACTGGCAGTCGTAATGACAATTAACATGAGTTTATTATTTTACTAAAAGTTATGAGATGTATGAGAAACAATTTAAATTCCAAGTAAAACATTAATCAAGAATTTTGCAAAATAAATTCTCGAAGGGCAACCAGATTTCTGCGCGGCATGAGGACACTGGTTGACCTAAATTGTTGTATGGATGAAAACGGAGAAGGTCACACTTTTGCTTGACGAGGAATTGTATTATACACATAAGTACTCTTAGCAATATGGTGCAATCTCGGGTTGAATAATTTATTTTCTCAAAAGAATGTGTTTCACCATATCGTGTTAGTTGCATCTGTACAGTGTGGTATCTGTTGTATTACTGTATGTACAGTACAGGTTGTTTCCTATTTATTTTACAACACCCTTTTACACAAAATACTTTAGTCTGTGCTTTAATCTTTAAAGCCCTGCTGCAAAAGCTAGTTTAATTTGACATCAGCGACCTTCATCCCATTCTTCATTCTGGTTAGCCATCGCGATAAGGGATCAGTCTTAACTGCGATCTTAAAGATACGACAGTTGTATCAATCTTCCGAGAACTCGATTACAAAGCATTAAATCAGTGGAACGGCTCGGTGCGTATTAATTGACACAATAATATAGCGGGGACAATTTTTCACACTTTACAGTATCGTTGCTCAATCGCTCACGCACGGGGTTCGAGTATTAAGCGTGCGCGGAATCGAATGAATGAATGTTCTTGAAGAAATGATGATAAATTGAAGAGAAATAACTTTAATAAAGTATCTTTATTAAACTATAAAGATACTTTGACTTTGACGGTAGGGTCGGTAGGTATGATGAGGATGAGAGTTTCTTTCATTAATTAGGCTTTTGAAGCCAGGGTTACACTTGGAGACATGTGTCCTCCGTGTGCATGTCGCTTGACACCACATGTGTCACACGCGGTGTCAAGCGACATCGCGCGAGTTATGTCCGTAGCGAAGCGATGTCCATGTCGAGCGATTTCGAGCGAAGTCCGACAACGTCACGTCACTTCACCCAACGTCGCTGGCGACACGTGTCGCATTTGTCCCCTAATGTATCCCTAGCTTGATGGTGACGCTTGGTTACCACGTTATGACATATGAGACATTTCTCCAACATAATATGAGACCACGCAATATTCTACCAACGCACGAAAAGTCAAAAGCTTTATCTAGTAGTGGGACATTCACATCATCATCATCATTTCAGCCGAAAGACGTCCACTGCTGGACAAAAGCCTCCCTCAAGGCGCACCACTCAGACCGGTCCTGTGCCGTGCCACTCGCATCCACCGCGGTCCCGCGACACAAGGTCGTCACTCCATCTTGTTGGAGGCCTACCGACAGCTCGTCTCCCGGTTCGCGGACGCCACTCCAGAACTTTCTGGCTCCATCGGCCATCAGTCCTGCGAGCAATGTGCCCCGCCCACTGCCACATTCACATGGCCTAAGAAAAATAATCTGCCACCGCCACCGCTCCTACCCTTCACCAGCGCCATTCCTCGAAGCGCGACGCGCACTGCCAGCATTCCTTGACGGCATGCGCACGAGTCGATCGTAGGTAGGTATTCGTTACTCGCGCGCCGCGCATGCTCACGCTCGCCTACATATTCGCCGCTGACCCATATGGTGAACCTGGAACCAAAGTTATGCGAAAGCCGTGGATTCCTTGGATGAAAAATTAAATTGATTTCATCGAATTGTCAAAAATTGAGCATCTTATTTACCTACACGTTTGTTAATGGCTGGGTTCTATGTATATTCTAAATTATGAATCGTTTTAGCTATGCAAAATTAGTATTTGACAAATTTTGTACGGTAAAAAAAAGATACCTGAACGTAAACAAAATGATTCGTTGCACATAGAACCGAACGTTATACAATATTTAGTGAGGCATAAAATTAACAGCATGTAGGACACTCAACAGCAACGAATTCGGGTCACTTTGTATGGAAAATGATATACAAAGTGACCCGAATTCATTACTGTTGAGTGTATTTATCAATCGTCATGTCTGTCAGTGCCGAACTTAGGTCTCATATTTCCCCGTTACCACAATCTTCACCAGTCTAGCGGCACAGGGCGAACACAGCCTATAAAAGCACGATTTCGAACACAATTCGAATGAAGTGTCAATGTCTGCATGCGAGGACGTCTGTGTGCGTGCGAGGACGTCTGTACACTTGTAAATGTGTGTATACCAACTACGCGGGCCAGTGATCCACTCTCTATCTCAGGATGAAACAAATGACGGTAAGGGCGAATTGGGCGCGAGTTGCGCGCCGGCTAGATTCAGGCGGTTGATTCCGTGGCCATTCTGTATGTAGTACTATTAAATATTCTGTGCTAGCGGGCCCGCTCAGAGGGTTGCAGTAGACTGTTCGAAAGCGAAACTGTGGCCTATTCGAATCGAGAATCGCTGAGGTTTTAGTGGGTATTCTGACCTGACGGAGAGTCCCACAGTACCACCCCACCCCACTGAAAAGAATTTCCCCAGCGTTAAAAAAAGTCTTTGGAGAGAGTTCGTCGCAGCGTCTTTCATTAGTTCATGACAGCAATTCGAGAGGTTTCTGACCCTTTGCAAATTAAACAAAATATCAAAAAAAACGCGAACTTTTCGTCACGGGCCTACAGTACAGGGCAATTAGTAGGTAACTGAATAAACCCCCAGTGATTGATCTATTTTCTCACGCACCACTTAGCTTCCCCAATTCGTCTTAATTCCGATCTCGGCGCAAATTAACACAGATATCGCCAGCGCCCTCTATCATTTCTAAATGGAGATTAACTACCGAACACCTCATTCTAGGCGGAAACTGAACCATTACTTGCATTATTATGTTTAATTGCTCGCATCTATTTCCATTTTGGTTTATTTTTATACTAAAATGTCTGTGTTGGTTTAGCGTACGTAATGGGTACATCGATCATCGACGTGCGTGATGGCTAGAAAGGCTGGGCAGACTTTAGTGGCGACCGAACTTGAAATAAAGGAGATTTGGATTGAAGATGAGGTATCGAATTCGATAATGGCGTTAAAAAAGAAAAATATAGGCATTTCACAGCCGAAATATTTGAATTTGGAATTCTTGCAAAAAAAACGGTAATTTCATTTTCGCCTAATATCTCGCGAGGCTTGGCTATTATACAAAAAAATTGGTACATATAGTTATAAACACTATTATTTATTTTTATAAATATTATTACAAACGCTACACTATTTTAATAAATTGTGGTTTGATCTTTTTCTGAAACTTGCTTTGATTGGGACATCAATTTGATTATGCCATCAATCCTAATCGCTGGAATCATAAAACGCTAAAATTTTGAGCTTAAATGACATAAATCAATGGAAAATACATTGTTTAAAAAAAAGTAGTAACTCATTAAAAGTTTACAATGAAATTTAAATCTTAATGCAGACTTGTAATGTTTAAAATCAAACTAAATCCCCATCAACATACCTCCGTTCAGTTCTAACGCGTGACTTGTCATTTCTTAAATTGGTATCATTAAGATTGAATAAGAATTTAATCAACGAGTTTATTAACGCTGCAGTTAATTTTAAGTAATTAACAAGACGCCGGCGTTAATTAACTCGTGTTTATTTAATTATAATAGGTTTAAGCGTTAGTGGCATGCTTTCTATGGTGCGATATTGTGCCATAAGGTAGTACATACTATTGCTTATTCCATTATTATAATTGCATAGGTACTTAATTGCATGGTAAATTCATTTCTGACGTGTAAGAGTGCCCCTATGTGGCCAATTTGCTGAATAAATGATTGATTTATTGATTAATTGATTGATTAAACTTCGTCGTAAATCGAACAAGTATTTTTGTGTGTGTCTCTGTATTTTGTTTCTTTAAACCTTTGAGAAAAAAAAATTGGCTGTCTGTAAAGTCGGTTTACGGGTCATAATTTTAGACGTGATAACGTCACGTAACGCTACAACACTACGTAACGCTACTACGCTACTATTGCGTCATGGGTGCAGCCGGTGTTTATCAATTTATAAGTACATTCATTTCATGCAGTGATGATTTGGTGCTTATGATAATGTCAGTGTCAGTGGACAATAATTATGCTCATCAACCGTAACATGTTTGACGTCAATTTGACAGTGACATGTCAGACAGACGTTACAATGGAACCATCCTTGACGAAACAAGCAGGTTTGTATTTAATTGTTTCCCATTAAAATAATGAGTGACAATTATTTTTGAGTGAACATTATTAATTGAACATGTAGACCAGGACCAAAAAAGCCGTGGTGGCCTAGTGGTTCGAGCTACCGCCTTTCATGCCGAGGGTCGAGGTTCGATTCCCGCTCGCACCTCTAAGTTTATTTACGTGCGAAATTCAATTTGAATTTACCATGAGCTTTTCGGCGAAGGAAAACATCGTGAGGAAACCTGAACACATCTGCGAAGTAATTCAAAGATGTGTGTGAAGTCCCCAATCCGCACTGGGTCCGCGTGGGGACTATAGCCCAAACCCTCTCATGATGAGAGGAGGCCTGTGCCCAGCAGTGGGACGCAAATAGGCTGTAGTAGTAGTAGTAGTAGTAGACCAGGTACTTTGTCTTTTGAACTCTACGGGGTTTCAGAATACACCTTGTAAGTATAAGAAAATGACTTCAAACTGATTCTTATTTAATTGTTCGTTTCAGGTTCAACCTAACGAATACCTACCGGGTAACTTAAGATTATAAGTGCTTCAATGAAAATTAAGAATAACTAAAGTCGACCAAACAAAGATATTATAACTGTCAACATATTTGTGCGTTGTTTATTTTTATTCTATGGAATGCATTAGAGTCCATGTTTGTGTTGAGACATTCCAAAATGCCAAATGTAAACACTAACATACAAGAAAAGCTACCTACCCACTTGAAGAGACAAGTTATTCATTCCTTTTTTAATCATTCATGTATTAATTAACAAGCATATATTATATCATTTTCTAAAATAATGAATTCCGCTATCAAAATAACGAAATACTAAACATTTATTCCAGTCTTGCAGTTTCTAATCTAATACAAATCAAGATTAAATTAATGAGTAGAAATGAACTGTCTAAAAACCACTAAATCAGTTGTCACAACAATGGAATGCCAACGAATTAGCATCAATCTGTCATCAATTCGTCAAACTGCATTTATAATTTCACGCAATCTTTCGCACTCTGAAACGGTTACTGACAACTCACTCGTTTCGACAAATGAATAATACCATGAAGCTGAAATGAACTCTACTTTTCAGACATACAGTCTAAATTGGAATGTCATATCACGATAAAACGGCGTAAGAATTTTCACTCAGCCAGCCAGTGACAGCGTTTTATTATTTTTCACTATTTTTCTTTTCAGCCAGGTTTTCTGTTTATTAAGTTGGCATGACGTAAAAATGAGAATATTTTCAACAATATTACACGTCTCTAATCACCGTTAAAGCAAAAAGTGCTTACCTATGCCAATGAGCAAAAACTGTGTATTTATTGTAATAAGCGTAATCGCTAAGCCATTATCCGATCAATAAACTTAACATGTTAAGTAACCAGTCCACCAATACAATACAGGCAAAAAAGATCTTCAAACTTTAAATTGTTTTATCGTTACATTCCCAGCGAAATCAAAAGACTTACATGGACTTGGCTCATCCATTATGAATTACTAACTACTTATGATGTTTTCAGTCTTACTTGCATGGTTGACAGAAGCACACCGAAGTCTTCAAATTCAATGTGTAAATGACATCGACGGTGGCTTTGAGACTCTTTGAGATAATATTCCTAAGTGACGTCTTTCGCAAATAAGAATATGGTTTAAAATAAAATCTGTTGAAATAAAGATTTAAAGGCCACGTAAAAAAACAATATGCCAGCAAAATACATGAAGATCTATATTTTTAAAATTAGTTCGCGCCATTGCTCTGTGTGTATTGGAGCTCCTTATACATATACATATATATTGACTTAACATTGTTCATTATACAGTAGAATAGCTAGAAGTAGTCTCATAACATCATTTACTTAAAAAAAATCTGTTCTTATACTACATACCTACATATGTTAATTACCTATGAGTCACTAACACACACCTGTAATGTAATTGTTATCGATGGGCAATAATTGAAATATTACAAACATAAGTTTGCCGTCAATGGCATCGTCATCGTATGGTTCTCATCTAGTATATGTATGTCGGAAATTTAGTTTGAAGCTATATTAGTTCCCAGTTTCACCACCACCCAGATATTTCATTCATTAATGAATGAATGAATGAAATTTTCATTTCACCTCTCAATCTTTGCGATGCTACAAAGAGCAATGGTCTCCAAATAGACGATGTCAAAGAAAAGTTAATGTTCTATAACAATAAGTTGGTCGCAAAGGAATAAGCACCTAGTTTCAAAAGAGAGACGGATTCGTTTTAAAGAAAACGACGCCTAATAAAAATTGACTTGCAAATTTTCACTGCTGAATTAAACATCAAGTTCTTCTTGGTGTTATTAACATAAAGTCTATGATTTGTACTTTAATACCTAGGTTCCGACGTATTCATGAATTTATAATAGTTTTAAAGCTATTACAAAATGTGACCAACCTCAATTTAATTACCTGATTTGCGTAACGTAAAAAGCAACCGCTATGGTATGCATTTAATTTTACTCTTTAATGACGTAGTAACCTACCAATGAATAATATACTTAACATTACAATGAGAGTTGCAAAATTTCTATTTAAGCAGTAGTAGATAATCAGAAAAAAAGCCGTGGTGGCCTTGTGGTTCGACCTACCGCCTCTCATGCTGAGGGTCGGGGGTTCGATTCCGGCTCGCACCTCTAAGTTTACTTATGTGCGAAATTCAATTTGAATTTACCACTGAGCTTTTCGGTGAAGGAAAACATCGTGAGGAAACCTGCACGCACCTGCGAAGTAATTCAAAGATGTGTGTGAAGTCCCCAATCCGCACTGGGCCCGCGTGGGGACTATAGCCCAAAACCCTCTCGTGATGAGAGGAGGCCTGTGCCCAGCAGTGGGCCGTAAATAGGCTGTTGTAGTAGATAATCAGAAAACCGGAAACCGGTGGAAGCATGTAGCACAGGACCGGTCTGAGTGGCGAGCCTTGGGGGAGGCCTATGTCCAGCAGTGGACGTCTTTCGGCTGAAATGATGATGAGATAATCAGACAAACGTATTGTACCAGCCTGCTATGTCCTATGTAGAACATTGCAATAAACTGAAAAGTGGGAAAACAATAGGTACATTTCCTCTCTAATTTTGCACATAGTTTGCGGAAATACCTGACAGCTCTTTATTATTTACTAACTTCTGCTCACCACTTCGCCGGCGTGGTATACGGTCATCGCGTTCCCGCGGGAACTATGCTTTTTTTTCGGGATAAAAAGTAGCGTATGTCCTTCTAACCAATGTGTTTTGCTGTTTTTTTGTACATGCTGTGTGTCAATAAATGCTTTATTCTTCTCATTCTTAGTTACAACCATTGATCTATTTTAAGTAAGCATTCACAATCAGCCGGAGAAAAATGGCCCCGTCAAAACGGGTGCCGAGCACCCGTTTGGCCTTCGTTATAAAGAGGCGTTATTAGCATATTGGAATGTATTTTCTAATGTCAGTTTGCTCCATATATTTTGACATATTCTGCTAGGCACTGTTCGTCCATATGTTATGACTTATTATAGGTCAATGGTTACAACTTACACTGAGGCCAAATAGACAGAAGCTTTTTTTTTCATGTTGTAAAAAATCGCCTGATCCTAGCACATGCCATACACTACACGTCAATGGCGCCTCGGCTCTCGTTCTTGGTAAACAAAAATAACGAGCGGCCGACTATAACCGGCTAAATGGGTCGTGTCATCTAACCGGGCACGCACCAACCTAAGTAGAGATTTTCTACTATCTAAAGTCCCGTGCCTTCACATTTCAAAACGCTTCAATGTATTTAAAAAGCACCACGAACACTCTCAACACATGTGTGCGAGCTGAGACAGCCATCAACTATGTTTTGAGAGTTTTGGTGGTGCTTTTTAAATACCTAATAATTTAAAAAAATAAGCGTTTTGAAATGTGAAAGCGCGGGACTTTAGATAGTAGAAGATCTCCACCCCAATGTTAGAGAACCGCATCTCTGCCACCTCTATAAATAACGAGCTTTTAACCGCGACTTCGTCTGCAGGGAATTGAACACTATATTTCCAAAGCCCTTTTTCCAGGATACTTGTAAAACCTTTTCCGGGATTACGGGATTTCCGGGATTTGTGAGGATTCCCGCGATTTCTATCCAAAGTCCTCTTCCGGGGTTCCTATAATGAGTTTCCGGGATTTTTCCGGGATAATAGGTAGCCTATAGCTTATTCCAGGTTACAAACTATCTGTTTGCCAAATTTCATGCAAATTGGTTGAGCCGTTTTAGCGTGATTGAGCAACAAACACCAAAACACATAAACTTTCAGCTTTATTATATTAGTAAGATATGCAGAAGATAGTAAAACAATACTCCTGTCAAATTGTATAAAAGTACCTCGATTTCCACTAGCTTTTCATCTACGGTTCACCTTCAGCTTCAGCGGTTCACCTACAGTTTCAGCTCACGATTTTTCTTCATCATAATAGCCGAATGACGACCACCACTCGCTGATGGTGGAGCCGACGCTCACTATTATACTTTATCATTTCAGCTAAAAGACTTCTTCTGCTGGACCTCCCCCGACTCTCGCCACTCAGACTGGTCATGTGCCTCGCACTCACTGTATTCCCGCGATCTTTACCTGGCCCATCCTATTGGAGGCCTATAGATATTATCTATTCTAATGCAAATGTAATGTGAATTTGTATGTATTTATTTAAAGGCCTTCTGCTGAGTTTGTTGCGGCACTTCTTCTCAAGCAATTGGTCTAGGAAGCATTGGTAAATTCATTTCTGACGTGTAAAAGTTTCACAGTTGTTATGTGGCCAATTTGCTGAATTTATAATTGATTGAATGATTACCAAATATCACTTAGCTTCAATAAGACAGTTAAGTATTTTACAATGTCATAAATATGCTTTACGGTGGCTAAAATATGGGACCTTTCACTTTATCATCCTCTAACTTTCACCTAAATTTATGCAGTACTTCAGATAGCGGTAATGCTATGGAGTATTCACAAGACGATCCTTATTTTCTTTCACGCCCAAGAAGAAAAAATACCATAAGTTTTGTATCTCTCGGCGTCATCTCTATTGTCTCGTCCATTAAGCGTCTGGTTGGTGAGCACCAGAGCGTTTACGATGTAATTGTTGGTCGAGATATTAATATGATGTATGCAAAGGTGACACGTCCTAGACACTCCCAAACAATTAAAAAAAATTAGATGTGACTTCATGCGATGGGAATAAATCATCATCATGCGAGTTCGTACGTAAATTATATCTTCAAGGGCCTTTAAAATATACCTAAACATAAGTAGCCGGTGAGTTCGCCTGCAAGGAATCTGAAGTCAGAAAGGAAAGACCGGATTGGCTCAGTTGGTAGACGCTTGCCCTATTACTGTCTAGTCTGTTCCGACGCCGCGGGTTCCGATCCCGCTGTATCAAATTAACTCGAGAAAGAGGCTAACCCGAGGTTAGTGGCGTCGGTACAAGTTGGGCCTATTACTTAGAGACCTATATTTTATTTTTGATTTATAAATGGTACTAGGTACTTAATTTCAACTTCAAAAACGTAACAAACACCATTTACGTCTATTTTTTCGTTGATCTGCAACATTACAAACAAAATAGTCGATTCAAAAATTGGCTTCATCTGGGCTCTTTTACACGTCAATCATGTTATACACTTCGCATCAATGCCCCCACAATGGAAAGCACATAGTTTGGGCGAAATGCGAATACCTCCGTGTCCTAAATGCCTGAGATCAAAGGGAGCTCGAATCTGTCGGCCCGCCCGCCCAGGCTCGTCTGGAATGCTCGCCGTAGCTCCGCTATGGTGACGGATTAGCTTTTCAATCAAATGGTCTGGAAACAATTTCGTCAATATCAAAGTATGGAACCACAGGGCGAGCAACTTTGAGATTAACAAACGTCAAGTTCATCGAGATGAGGTGGTGGGAAATATCGAAATATCCAGCAAGTATTATCTCGTGTCGTTAGTAAGTAAGTAGTTACACCTACCTACCTACTCGTATATCGTATGTCTTCAAGCTTTATATGGAGCATTTTTAGATATCTCTTAATTTCCCATACAACCAATACGAATCTGCAGTGTAATGAAATTGTTATCATATCAAAGGCCGATCACCTCCCCCGAAACTTTCATCTTGTTGGCAACAAAACTGTTGGATTTATTTAACCCACTTGGCTCGTTTTGCCGTGACGTCGAAATTTATACGTATTTTCCCACGCTCGATTCGTAAACACTACTACTACTACTACTACTACAGCCTATTTGCGTCCCACTGCTGGGCACAGGCCTCCTCTCATCACGAGAGGGTTTTGGGCTATAGTCCCCACGCGGGCCCAGTGCGGATTGGGGACTTCACACACATCTTTGAATTACTTCGCAGATGCGTGCAGGTTTCCTCACGATGTTTTCCTTCACCGAAAAGCTCAGTGGTAAATTCAAATTGAATTTCGCACATAAGTAAACTTAAACGATTCGTAAACACATGGATTATAAAACAAAAGGTTCTAAGCGACCGCTATTCGTATTAGAAACTTGGAATTAAAAAAAAATGTCCCAGAGAACATATCATTGAACAGTCGGATGAAAGAGATTTGTCCCCTGTTGATAAAAAACCGATAACATATAATTCTTACACGGTCCAAGAATAAGTCACGGCTTTGTATTAATCCTGGAATTCACATGAGTTTCCAATAAAATAATCACATAATATAAAGTTTGTCATAATATTTTTCGGATATGTTTCGGTACTGGTCGTTTTCTAATTATTACATGGGCGACCAATAAAGCTTTGCTTTGAAAGGCAATACGAGCGTGTTGAGATAATTTTGAAATCTTACTTCTGCTGCTGACTGTATGTTCCGTGGTGCCGAAAATACAGAACAAGAAAACTGACATAAAACTGATGCTGTCAAGATATTCACAGTCGTCGATCTCCTGCGATTTAATTCGTAAAGCTCAATAAAAGTCCACTAGAACTCGAAACATGAATACAACCTAGTGTCGCAAATATCCGCGAATTAATTTGAAGTTGGCCAGAGTCTGGAGCGCGGCCAATTTGATTATTTATCACTTCGTATTTCAAGTGTAATCTTCTATACGTGACGGAATCTCAGCCTTGACTTCGGTGCAAGTGAGTAAAACCCGTATCTTGCCGCTGAAAAAAAGCTGCACTAGCACTACACGTTTCAGGGCTTCATCGCGACGATTGAATATTGAATCACGCGTAGTGTACGTAAGCCTAGACAACGAAACCTAGAGTTCTTCTTCTTCTTCTCTTTAAATAATTGCTTCTGTCTATGTGCGAGACCATTTCGCCAATGTCAAGTAATTGGCCTACAGCCTACAGGCCGAACAATGTACGGTAATAATAGGAAATGTACGGTATAAAAGATAAATCGAGTAAAAATGGGGAAGCCCAACAAACGTCAACCATCTTGGATGACGGCCATTGAGCAACTCCAATCCTAGAGTTCATAACAAGTTCATACTGTCCATGATCATGTATCGAGTAAGGAATAAAGAAAGGAGTCGACACAAGAAGTGAAATCAACGATAGTAATTGGGTAGGTACCTAGTTGAAATGTTCCGTTCCGTCAATGTAAAACAAGTTTTTTATATTTCAAAGGCCGATGTTGATAAAAAACTGATTTTCTTAAAATGGTATTAAAACACTATTATCGATTCACTAATCTAGGGAGGGGCGTAGGCTAATTTAGTATTGTAATAAAACTATATCCAGTTGTAATATGTAATGAAAATTCCGGTACAATTTAGATATTCTATAAACCGAAACGTTGGCTCTTGTTGCATAACAAGGTAATTAAACTAGCAGTAGTAATAAATAACTGAAGGAACCCATAAAGATAATCCCCCAAAGCCGTAGCGTTGTAAAAAATGTGACGAGTGGACAGACTGTATTAATAACATCTAGAAAACCCGTATTACTCAATGAAGAATCTATACTACTTAATAATAAGTCTGTACAAGAAGTCGCGTCTGTAACTTATTTTCAAGAAACTATCAAGTCGAGGGGACTATTATATTATATACTCGTACGATACTGAACACAAAATATGTAGGTATGTATGTCCGGATTTAACTCGTAAACTACTGGACGGATTGCAACAAAATTTGGTATGGTGGTGGTTTATAACACTGGTCAACATATAGGCTACTTCTTTTTATCCCGGAAAAACGCATAGTTCCCGCGGGAACGCTATTACCGAATTCCACGCAGAGAAAGTGGCAGACAGAAGCTACAAATTTATCACAATTACTTTTTGAGTCGTCATCTCTTTGTTCCACAGAATGCACGACGGGTATTGTCAGATTTCAAACATTTTAAAATAACACGTTTTTCTTTTAAAACCTCGGCAAACCAAACATGAGCGAGCTTTCGTAAAAGTATCCAAGCAAAAACTCTAAAGTAATTCTACTTACACTCTATTTATTTTACAATCCTTAATGACGTGCAATGAATCTTCTATTTGCAAACGTAGTCTCAAATCGGCGATCTCAAAATACTAACAATTTATCGCCGGTCATTAATTATTAAAAATAAAAGTAGGCTGAAACGCTGGAATCCAGAGCGCATTGTTTCTATTTGAAAGGATCTCTCGTCAAAGTCAAGGGCGAGAGCGTGAAACCATGAAACCAAATAGAACAAAGCTGTTCGCTACAAATTCGCTAGATGCCGGGAGTTATAGATGTGGCATTTAATTTTGGCACATAACTGTCAGAGAACATACGTTGAATCATTAGGTAACCTTTACAGTAAGGTCTAAAACTCTAAGTTGTAAAATATCAACCATCCGAGCTTTCATTAACTAGGTCATCTACATATTTTTTTTGTTTTCTAAGCATGTTTTTTAATATCATTCAATATTGATAATTTGAATGTCCTCTGTGTAAATTGAAAATTGTACTAACTTACATCGATGACAATCAAAATCTGTTCTACATCCGTTGCGGAACTTAAGTCTGTGAATAAAAATTGGTTTTTATTCCATGACACATCTACTCATTTATCTCCCATTTCATCTATAGCTAGCGTAGAGTCTAGAATATAAAGCGTGTATGATACCATTCACCTGTTGCCAACTGGCTGGAACGTGTTCATTTTAAAATAGTCGGAATGCTGGCTGGAAGCAAGAATTGCTTTTTGGTCTATGGTTTTATAACTGGATGAAAAAAATCACAAAGAGATAGTTTTGAGGACGGGTTGTTTCAGACTAGGTTATTTCAAATCGTCTAACGTTAACCAGCTCTTCAAATATGGTTGAAACTGAAGCTAAATATATAATATTTTATAACGCAGCCTTTAAGCACTGAGTTCTTAGTCAGTGACCGCGACGCTAGTTCAAAGTACACATGCATTCGCTATATTAATTTTCCGAAAAACTCGATGTATAATACTAATTTCCCAAGGGAGAAAAAGCCCTTTATTACTCCCCTGCCCGTGATCTCGCGATATTACCTACAAATAAGTGGCCAGATATGCCCACGCGCATGTTACCGATCAGCGAAGCGAACAATTTCACCCTGAGATTTATTGCCATTTCACGGCGTGGATCGTGACTCGTTGATAAATACCATACTCGTTTGTTGACTTTCAGTGCCCGAAGGGCCGTTGGTGAGACAATTTTGTATGGGAATTGGAGACACTGGTCCAGTACGAGCAGCGGCGGCTTTTTGTTTCAAATGATCAAGTTAAGTCTCATTAGAAAACTTTTATACCTTTATGCCTTTCTGTGGTAGTATGGGATAGATAGAACTGAGGGTAGATGGTGGAGCTACTAATTGATAGTAGGTACTTACAATTGAAAGTTCATTTGAGTTTCAGGTATTTTGTTTCTTCATATAACTGAAAATCGCGGCTCCATTCTAAGAAATTTATTAAAACAGGCTTGTACTTATAGACGGATTTATTGAAGATTATTCAAAAATTAAGTAAACTTACTTGATTATAGGCATTATGTTTAGATTCACTGAACTTATTAATGAGCTTTTAATTAATATGTTAGTTTGTACTTTATTTGATTATCTAATCCAACAACTAAGCGTCCCTCAATTCAGTGATTAAATCAACCGCAAAATCTAAATATTTACTTGGCGTCTACTCAAACTCATCGCCGCTGATCAACCCATTAACCATTATCATAATTTCTCGTCTACTTGAACGCGCAGACTTTATGTTCTAATTTTAAAAACGCGCAAATAAATATCTGGTATTTCCCAAGCGTGTCTGGCTATTATTAAATCGATAAATCGATTATTCGTTGGGAATTAAGCCCTTGAGACGCCGAATCGTTGATGATGCACGGCCGATGATGCCGGATCCGTCAAGCTAGCAATAAATTATGTGAGTGAGACATGTGAGAATTGCAATATGCGAGTTGGCAACACTGGCGCGCTTTGGTCTGTCCTGAAAAGTTTAGAGATTTTGACATATTTTTGTGTTCTTTTAATAAATGATTTTATTTTTCTTTTTTGGAAAAATAAATTGGCCTACCTGTAGTGAAAATGCGTTTGATTTTTATGCGGTCTATCAGTTGAACGTGACGTGAGGTGACTTTATTTCAGTTGTAGTTTGCTATTTTTTTTTGTAGAGTCCATCGTAACGCATCTGTTCATTGGTGTGCTTAACTTTCTAACAATCTAACTAATAAGACATTATTAAATCATTCAGTTAAGTATAATTTGTGCTAAAATAGAGCAACTTCCTAGCAAAATATGGATTGGTCCCGTGTGAATTTTCTGTCATAACCACACGTGCTAATAATAAAAATTAAGTCACATTATTAATATGATAAATAGCAGGGGTGGCACAACGTAGAATATAATGAAATTTTGAAATGTCTTGCACTTAATACACATTTACTTTCATTTATGAAACGCGCTTTATGCATTGTATTTGCAGTCCATATGTTAGATAAGATATTGGACTTAGTTTAATATAAATATCACATGCAAAGTGCCACAAACATTAAAAACTTAAAAGCTCAATAGAGAAAATAAAAAGCACTTTGATTTGATAATATACATAGTTCATTTACATAGTTATACCACTAAACCTGGCTGTCACAAAAAACCATCACCATAGTTAATTATTATGAAAATAACAAAAATTAAGATCACGTGACGACTGAAATTGTTAATGATTGTCAAAAGTGTATTAATAAACACAAACTATTTGCAACATAAATAAAATATATTTCATCAGCCAGCCTTAAATATGGAACAAATAGGTGGTTCTCTTTAAAAATGGCAAACGCACAAGTGCGAAAAAGTAGGGCAATCCGCCATGACGGGTGTTCCCGTCTTCCCGTTGACGTCACCGATGTCTCACCGTGAGTGACTACCGCCATGAGCAATGATACGATCGTTTTGGTCGGTTGGACCTGAAACAATCGAAATGATTTTAATAAAACTTTATTGTAGCCTAAGCATCTTAACAAATCCTACTAATATTATAAACGCGAAAAGTTTTTATAAAGATATTGTGTATATAAGCTACTCGAAATACTAATCCTACGCAGACGAAGTCGCGAGCACCAGCTAGTCTGAAATAAATCACCGATTAGCTATAATGAAATTATACATTAGGTACTACGTGTATTTATGAGAGATGACTTGAGATGAGCAATAGATACAAATTAAGCCATTTATTATAAGCTACAAGGTATTAGCTATTAGCATAGCTATTAGGTATTAGCTAGCATAGCTATTAGATACCGTCCCTTCCATTGAATAAGTACGTTGCGACATTAAAAGTGACCAGTTTTTTTCTTCAAACAAATTACCAATCTCGAAAATGACAAGATTAGTAAGTATCTAATAGGTTACGATTGAAGATCTTATATCTATCATTGTTTTCAGTAGGCAACTTTTGAATATGAATTTAATACGTTTTCCAAATAATATAACTGCTTCCATAACATGTACTCGTAGGTATGTAGTAAATAATATGCTTGTATAATACCCATAATTTACTCAAATTTTAGTACTCAGTAATTGACCACATATGTTCTCGGAGTTGGCCTACGGTTTACGTTTACCTACGAATAGTTCCGAGCACTCGTAAAACACAATGTGCACAAGAAACACTGTGACAAAAATATCTGATTTATCGCATCGAGCTTGCGCCCGCGCACGTTCGTCAGCTAAAATCAAAACGTTTTGGCGGCTCAAGGATTTCGGTATAATAGAGAAGGAGTTTACTGCAGTGATTCATGAGACAACTATGTTTAAAACTCCAACACAATATGACAGAAGCACTTTTGCTAAATAACTTACGTAATGTACCTACCTAGACAACACTGTTTCGAGAAGTTTAAAGCACAAGGACTCTAAATATATAGAATAGCACTCGGGATTTTAAATAATAATGAATCCTCAAAATCAAGATGTGAATTTGATAACAGACTATATAAAAACATGTCTCGGTTGAGAAATGTGACCTGTAGAGGAAAACAAACATACGAACATACGAAAGCCTTTTTGTACAAGTTGAAAAGGAGACGATTCGCTCTCTCGGTCAATAATAGTACATTACAGACCTAGGGTGGTGAATTCGTAAATGTCCCAGATCGCAGGTTTCTGTGGCCCGAACCGAAGGTGAGGGCCATAAATATGCGCTCTGGGGCCTTACGAATTACCGCCCGTGGTTTGTCAAAAGTTTTACATCTTGCCTTGGCCAAGAAGTGAGATTTTCTCTCTGCGTAGCGGGCAGAAAATCCCAATTTACGGCCTTTTACAAATGACTACTACTACTACAGCCTATTTGCGTCCCACTGCTGGGCACAGGCCTCCTCTCATCACGAGAGGGTTTGGGCTATAGTCCCCACGCGGGCCCAGTGCGGTTTGGGGACTTCACAGACATCTTTGAATTACTTCGCAGATGCGTGCAGGTTTCCTCACGGTGTTTTCCTTCACCGAAAAGCTCAGTGGTAAATTCAAATTGAATTTCGCACATAAGTAAACTTAGAGGTGCGAGCCGGAATCGAACCCCCGACCCTCGGCATGAGAGGCGGTAGGTCGAACCACTAGGCCACCACGGCTTCCGGCGTAATTACTACTACTACTACAGCCTATTTGCGTCCCACTGCTGGGCATACATGCCTCCCCTCACCATGAGAGGGTATGGGCTATAGCCCCCACGCGGGCCTAGTGCGAATTGGGGACTTCACACACATCTTTGAATTACTTCGCAAATGCGTGCAGGTTTCCTCACGGTGTTTTCCTTCACCGAAAAGCACATGGTAAATTCAAATTGAATTTCGCACGTAAGTAAACTTAGAGGTGCGAGCTGGAATCGAACCCCCGACCCTCGGCATGAGAGTCGGTAGGTCGAACCACTAGGCCACCACGGCTTACAAATTGATAAAGTTTTATTTTTCTGCTTTTCCAGGACCGTGACAGTAACCTGACGGTGCCGGCGAGGTGGGAGGACAGGAACCTTCGCGCCTTCCTCAATAAACATGCTGGTGAGTTGCGACAATCCCAACATCATCATTATCATTTCAGCCGAAAGACGTCCCCTGCTAGAAATAGTTCTACCTGAGTCCCGACTCGTTGTGTTTCATAGCTTTGAAACCGGAGTTAGAGATTTATGTAACAGCGTGTTACTTCTCTTAGGGAACTCTAGATTGGATACGATCTAGATCTGAAAGAAACTCGATATCTCTCTAATTCCCCAGCAAGGATACTCAAAACAAAAACCGTTGCCTTTTGAATTTCATTGGTTCGTTATTTTATGCTTACACAGAATAAGTTTATTTTACATTTAAACTTGATAAAAAACTACGTTTTTATGCTTCGATTAGTATACACGTACGTACCGGTATAATCCATCAAAACAACCCTAACTCTCAAATTGAAGCCACAAAGCAGCAGCAGCTAACAGCAGTGTTCAGCAGTTAACAGTACATATCCGTAGTTATTTTGACATTCCAAAGGAAGTGAATGAGGCCTGACCTAGCTCGAGGTGTTTCGGCCACTTCAGCTTTTGTTCAAATATCGCTTGGTGGTTTCAGACCGGGCGAGCCGCTGGATCGGCGGGATCTACGACTACGGCGCGCGCGCATGGAAGTGGGGCGGCGAGCTGCGACCCATGCGCTACCAGTCCTTCTCCAAGATGAAGAAGCTCGACCCGGCGCAGCTGCAGTGGCACTGCATCGCCATGATGCCCGAGCTGCTTTACAGGTAAGTTTACATTATCATCATGTCATGTTGTTTCCAACGAGGTATCTGCTTAAAAATTGTCTAAAAAGGTTGTCCAGTTAAAAAAAGCCGGCATCATCATGTCACCCTTTCACCCAAAATACGTCTGTATCCAATACTGGACAAAAAGTGGTTCAAAATCATTACCTACAAGCTTTTATTAAGTTTCACCTGACCCGATGTTTGTCTGTCTGTAATCAAATATTGCAAGTTAAATTTGATCCGCTTCCCGGTTACCGATTGAGCTGAAATTTTGCATGCATATGTAAATCGGATGACAGTGCAAAATTATTATGACATGGAGCTGATCTGATGATGGAACCGGAAGGTGGCCATAGGAACTCGGTAGTTAAACGACACAACCTCATCGAGTTTGGAGTCGTTTGATCCGTCTTGACGAGTAGTTTAAAAAAAAAAGCTTGTTTTTAAAATTGATCTTGTTTTTTTTTAAATTTTATAGCTTGTTTGAAATATGGTCGACTGAAATCATGTACAACCGGCGTTAACAAAATAGTCTACGAGCATTATCCACATCGGTGTAAATTGAATCTTTTTACTTAACGAGATAGATCTTTGTTGGTCGCCGCATTCCCGCGGAGTCATCGTAAAAACGCTAAGTTATCGCCATCGGAGCGACTTGCAGACTAAACAAGTCATAACCGTTGGAATAACAGCCGCCCCTGGGAAACTCATGGGGTGGCCGAATGGTTTGATTTGTTGCACTGTTCGTTAATTTTAACCCCATATGACTATGCTATTGATAACAAACGTCCCTTTGTTATGATTATCCTAGAACAATGGGGGCTATCGCGTGTGAATTTGCCACTAGAGGCGCTAGTGTCGCGTGAGGTCCAATAACATTCAGTTTTCACTGGTTTTAGCGGGCTTCGTGATATAAATCATAATTTCTTTAATTTACCTGTTGAAAAGTGATCTCCTTCGTGAAATTATAGCAAATATGGATTATTTGGCTGTGAATGTAAACGCTTTAAAAACAAAATTTCTTTTTTCCAAACAAAACGTAACTGCACAACATTGCGGCATAGCTGTTCGATATGATGATAGTTATTTATAATTAATAAACTTAATGAGATTCAAGATTGAAAACTTTGTCTCGGCGCCGATCTTATAAAGTAGCCTTTGACAGCTATACCTCTGGACCTTAGTCTACAGTGGCGCCAACTGGTGAGCAAAAAAACGATAGTCCCCATTGACATCATTTCAATTTTTTTTATGTCAAAGATAGGTGTGCTGGGACCAGGATGCCAATAAAAAATAATTATAATTCATAAGCTACAAATAACGCCTTCTCTCTGTGTAAAACTTGTAAATTGTAGGTATATCACTAATTTGTAAAGAGCGAACACAGCGGCAGATAAATATTTCAGTTTTTTCAGGCTGAAATGTTGAAAAAAAATTTTTTTTTTCTCAACAAGTAAATCTTATCTTCTTATCTAGCCTATTAGATCCCACTGCTGGGCAAAGGCCTCCCCTCCTCTCTAAACAACAAGTAAATAAATTTAAAAAAAAACGCTCGGCCACGAATACACGCGACAGCAAATTCAAATTCAATCATTTATTCAGCAAATTGGCCACATAGGGGCACTTTTACACGTCAGAAATGAATATACCAGCGCTTCCTAGACCCATTGCTTGAGAAAGAAGCGCCGTAACAGACTCAAGCAGAAGGCCTTTTTTCAAAATTTCCACATATGTAATTACAAAATTTACATTTACATTACATGTATAAAATATACATATAGGTACGTACTAAATAAATAGCGTACAGCGGCAGCGGCGATCGTTTTAACGCATTCACTGCCACTTCTTTTTACGAACTTTCGCCAGGTGCCACATCTGTCATTAAGGGAACATTGCGAACTCACATGTGCGTTCGAGGCACTGCGGGAAAGTCAGCAAAACGCATATATGCGTTGGTGGCAGTGAATGCCTTAAGGACACATCGCGGTTCGGTTAGCAACCATTGTCGCGCGCAATGTCAGTAAAGCGCCCGCCGCTGCCGTTGTCGTGGCCGCTGTCGTGACCGAGCCGTAAAGGGAGGACATATATGTTTCATTTTTGCCATATCTGCATAACGGAGTGTTTCCGATAGCGAAATGACATGGTCGTGACAGCGTCAGGTTACAGGGGAGTCGCGGAGTTGAGTTTGAAAACATGATTCATCTTTCACGAGATTTGGATATGACTAAAGTGTGAGATACTTAAGTAGGTATAGCACGACACGCGGCGAAGCACTTAAGCCGTTGATGCAGAGTCTATTATTGCTAAATTCGTACGCCTTCTAAGTTGTGTCGTGATGTACAGCTTAGATAGGCATATCGAGATCATAAATTCATTTGAATGAACAAAGGGTGTATAAAAAGATGCGAATTTTATGGCTTAAACAAAATGAAATATGTTTTCACCTCAGCAGCTCGAACAAGTAGACTTTGCTGCCAGAAATTAGTGAGCAAAATCGTGTTTGTTTCACTCAGTGAGACAAAGTATTTTTTTAATTTGTTTTTTTTTAATCCTTTTATCCCATCAGACAATCCCATCAGGCAAACGCAAAGGCTTAAGCCTTGCAGCCACAGTTAAATCGTTCCCGCGCTTTTTTTTTTTTTTTATTTGATTACTGCGAATGGTCATTTCATATTGCGGCATCTAACTAGTAACTACTTCTTATACCAATAATTCAAACTATCTCGATTTTATCCGCTCTCTTCTTTTCATTTCTTTTAGAAAAGAGGTAGAATTATACTAGGCAAGTCTTACTGCGAATCTATTTTCGTAGAAAAAAAACTGAATGAGTAACGTTCGGATACGCGCAACGCATCAGTACGCCGTATTTTAAGACATTAAAATGATACGTTGATTTAACTTCTGAAGTTCTTACAATTTTCAAATGACTTATATTTCATATAATTATGTTATTTGTAATCATTTTAAACTAAAGTTTTAATTTAAAGTAAACTAAAAGTTGTCAAATATTACCGATTAAATTAGAAATTTATCATTGTACTAGTTTCCGAACATACTTTTGGAAAATTGCCGCCATTGTCTCATGTCAAATCATGTCTTTCTTCTTAATTTTCGATACCTAACTTAAAAGTAATTCTTTTAAAACATGAAATTCAAGTAATAATTTGAGTGAAAGGAGTGAAGAAGAAATGTTATTTCATATTTTTCGTGTTGTAAGTATTCTTTGCAAGTAAGTACCTTTTATGTGTTCTCGCTACTGAGGTGAAAAATTGTATGTGCTACTCGAGAGCAATTTATTTTACTTCTCGTGCCTTTGAGTCCTTCGCTAGCTCAAGATTCTAAACTAGAATCACTCGCTGAGCGCTCGTGATTCAACTATAGAATCTTTCGCTAGCTCAGGACTCAAACATGGCACTCGAAGCAAAAAACAATTTTGCTCTCTTGTTGCACAAATAACTATTTACGATATTTTCAAAGATGTATGTGTCCCTTACTTTATTTTGTCTTGTGATTGGGTGTGTAAAGAGTAATGACACTTCGACACTTTTGGAAAAAAAAATATACCAATTTTGTGTAATTAGGTACCCTTTAATAATAATGTCCCTTTCTGGTCAATAACGCAATAACAAATGAACTATCTTATTGCTTCATAATTTTAAGAATAAGTATAGCTTCAAAGATTGTTATCGTCTGCATTTCAAAGATCAGAATCTAATCTGAACTTTTTACTACCCCGGGAGTCTTCTTTCTCGGGGTTTAATTGATTTATCTTTAAGTGCGATCCTTAATCTCCGCTTTCGCTTCCTTATACATAATATTTAAGCTAATACACTTCGTCGTCGGTACCGCGAAAAGCAATATAAGGTTTACGAGACGTGTTGCAACCCTTGTGCGGTTTCGGCGCATTATGGCGCAGGCGTTTCGTGACACATAAAACTTTTACGATTATTGAACTAAACTCTAAACGAATCAATATTAAACGTGGAACTTTCAATGGGTTAATGTCGCACGTGTGGTCTAAGTTTAATTTCAAAAGTTAATGAGCTTTCGTCCAGTTTCAGGTTACCTACCCAAAAATAACGGGGCAGTTAAATCCAATGTTATTCTATTAGGTCTCTGGTAGGTACTTTAAAAGTCTTCAATTACTTTTTTAGGGCTACGAGAATAGCATAATACTCGTATTGCTATCCCTCAAAATTCTCCTCAAACAAATCCTATACACTGTTTTGTTCAGCGATACTTGGATTCTCCATACATAGAGTCCTTGCTTTAGCGCGTTCAGCTTTTGTTGCAATTACGAATTAAAAGCTTCAAAAGTTTTAAAATGAACAGCATAATATAAGTAGCCAAAGTGACATTACACATTCAAATGATTACTGGTAAGTAGTTTCTAAAAGCCCCACCAAGCCATACGGCTATCCATACGGATAGCCATCATCATAATGCAGCGTATTTGAACGAGCATCCGTTTCAGTTGCTGCATGCTTAGCAGGCTAAAGATGACCTCAGAAACGCCAGTTTCTTACCACCGTTGTTCATTCTCACCCCTCAAATTCCTCAGATGGTCACCGGAACGCTGCTTCGAGCCGCGTCGCTACGTGTGCCAGACGAAGCTACGCAAGATCCCCACTTCGAAGGTCAAGGACCTGCGCCGCTGGCACAAGAGGGGCGAGATCAACAAGATCACCGCCCCTAGCGTCAGCCGCGAGGTCAACGACCCGAGGATCAACGATGTCACCGCCAACCCCGTGCGAAACCCGAAGTCCTACGACCTCCGGCCGAGCCCGCTCCGACTAAGATCGAAGCCGACACGAAGCAGCCTGACCGCGTACGACCTCAGGCCGAACGAACTCAGGAAGCGGTCGCAACGACCCGCCAGCAGGATGACGCGACCTTTCCCTGGGTAAGTCTTGCACCAGGTTTATTTTATTTTTATTTTATTTTTATTTTATTTTATTGCACTGTACCAGATTTTGTCGACATAACCCAGTACCAGATTGACCAGGTTTTGTCGCTAATATAACTTTCGATGGTGACGTACGTACATTGTCATGCCAATGCCAACAGTTATCATTGCTTCAGTATATTTTACTGAGGCTCTATTTTCTGATCATAACCATACGTGGCTTGTGGCTTCTACAAATCCGCCATTGAAATGTCTGAGGTTTACTAATCTCAGTTGCGGATTCGATTTTAATAGGTATTATCTACTTAAATAGACTAAGAAACAGTCATCCAACCAAACATTAACAACACCGTAGGTAGGTTAGGTACCTATTCAACGGCTGTGTCGTAAGAACGAAACTCAGTTCTGCAAAAACACTGTTGATGCACTATTAAACTCGGAACTACTCGGAAGCTAAAGTACTATGTCATGGCCACAATGTAGTGCCTATAAAATCCAAATAACCGAGACTACCTATAAGAAACGTAACGCGTTTAGCTTTAAGTACGTGTTAACTGCATCTAATGTGGTTTTGCTCAGGTTTAATGTTCAATAAACCATTGCTTTGCTTTTCATGCCGAAATCACGTAGTTTAAGTATGTGAAGTACCTATTTATCAAATAACGAATAATTGTCCATGTTTTAATGTTTATTATCATAGCACTGACAATTCGTACGTAATCTTCAAACATTACTATTCGGTAGTCGTGTTTTTTAAATAATGGCTTCTGTCAAGGCAATTTCGCCAATCTCACCTACATCAATTGGCCTACACTCATAGACATAAATAATACTTCGTATGGACCCGGCCTAACGTAGATACATGTCATGTTTCCCCACTTCATTGGTGTCCAATACAAAGTTAAACTTATATCGTGACACTAAAGCTGGGTCACATTTTTTCAACAACGAGACGAGTTCTGAGAAACAGTTTCGAAAAAAGTTTTTTTTAAAACGCTTATTGTCACGCACGTTCGGTGACAGAACTTTGGATTGGACACCGTGGAAGTGGGGACATATTACGTGTACGTTAGACCGGGTCTATATTTACGTCTATGCCTACACTACAGAAGCAGTGTAGTCAGTGTAGTAGTTCTCTAGTCAATTCGCGAAAGAAGGAACTACATTTAAAAAAAAAACGAAACGAACCTTGATTTCAGTGATCAGAATCGAACCTTCAACCTTCAAAAATTTAGCCAACTTCGAGTTCATATTCTGCTAAGTTCTTACTTTACATTTTCTCCCTGTCAGATATCAATGGAACCGCCGCGACCCCGAAGGCTCCTACCAACGGAACGCCAACCTGCTCCGTTCCGGCCGCACCGGCCTCAGCCCTCAGCAGGTCAAGATCCATCTGGCCAGGCTCGAGCACCTCAGGAACAGGCAGCTGGCGAGGCAGAAACGCCTGCGCAACCGAGGCGAGTGGCTTGTCAACGAACCGAAGCGAACCATGGCGCAAACCCACGCGAGGTCTTACACGATGGACAACAATATCAGCGCGCTTCACCCGAAGACGATAGTCGAGGAGTTCGACATCATGCCACCGTCTCCCATCGCGGTCCGACCACCAGGCCCTGGGTAACTCTAATTCCACTCTCGAATCATATCCCGTCGGTTTTGATAATTGGTCTTCTTATTGTCTTTTGAGTAGAAGCTTTCACATCACATATTGTGATCAAGAATTGAATTCTAATAAGATTATAGTGGTTAGACCAATTATTTCAAGCGTCTTAAAACTAGTTCCTCATAATTGTACTCTTTACCATCGCTTTAGAACCGTGATCGGATCTGCTATTACTCAGTAAGTTTCGTTTTTAAAATTCTGACTATCCAATTTGATCATTTTCATTTACCGAGTGAAAATATTGGGTCTTTTTACACAGATTCACATAGGTTCGAAACTTGGCAAAATTATGTGAAATCCTTTTATATAAAATACATATAAATTCAGAGCGTCAATGGTGCGAGTACAAAAGTACTCATCGTATAATCTTTCTCCCTGCCACATTCAAACACACTACCTTTAGCAGTGTTTTTTTTCTTTAGCTTTAACTGAGGTAGCTTGGGCCGGATGAATCGATCAGATTGGATGGCCTGTTAGTACTATAAGCAGAGATTGTTAGCTTATTTATATTAGCGGTTTGTGATCGCGTAGTCATAGACAAGCGTAGTTTACGGTAGTGTTCTCTTCTAGATCAGAGTAGCCGAACATAATTATATTCTTAATGGGAACCCAAATAGTTGTTCACTAGGATTAGACTAGTGAAGTAGTCATGTCGTAATGATAATAGGTTAGTGTAAGTCTTTCTTGAAACAGAGTATGTTTGTGCTGTTGAGATCTACGTACATGCTGTTCTGTGTAAATGACAAAAGAGTATTTCTCGGTGTCTTTTTCTGGACTTCTCTATAGCCATCTACTCTACCCCTAGTTTCCACTGCATCCTGATAGAAAGAATAAGGAGTATTTACTTTACTTCCAACGGCAAAGATTCAGTAATAGGTGTAGGTGTACCTTCTCGCTAAAGCTGGATATTTTTAGGTAGTAAATATGAGTGCTCCATATACTCGTACCTATGTACCGTTTCGAATAGAGAGCCCCTGTATGCAGCAGTGACGGTACGTACAGTACGTACGGAATCCGCTTAGCTTACCCCAGTATGTTTGCAGTGGAAACCCAGCTTAACAATTCTTTTTTTTTTTCAAACAGCAAACTTAGTATAGTTTCTTCGTAGCTTAGAGTTGGATATTACTTGTAAAGAAGTCAAAAGGCTTTAATAAGTTATTTTAACTTTCTCACAGGTATATTACTTCTACGTATTAAGGTTCAGAATTGTTTGTGCTGTTCCTAAGATTTAGTACAGTTCGGTGCCTCTTAGGAAAAGGACTACATTTTCGCTCTTGTGTATTACATCTCATTTCGAGTACTAATTAGTAACGCTAACGTCATTGTTTCACTATTGTTAAGATATTTAAGTCTTTAACTTGAAAATAAAAAGGTGACATAAGTATTTTAAAATGAAAAGGGTAAAATTCCAAAAAAATATGCGAAGGTAAGTGGTAATGAACCTTTTTATTTTCAAGTGATAATTAGCGTAGTAATAACAGCCAGGAAAATTTCAAAACCATTATCGTTTAAGGTTATTCCTGAAATAGTTTTCAAAGAACGTCGAAAAGTCATATTTCTAGTTTTCTTAAGACTTTGATAGTGTTTATTTTTAAGTAGAAGCGCAAGATAGGAAGTTTGATTGCTTTGGTCTGTTTCACTCTAACCTCTCGGTTCTTTAGTCGAGAGGGACAGAACGAGACCAACTCTATTTTATTTCTACTACGAAGTATTTGCAAGTAGATACATTGGTTATCGTAATGTTCCGAATAATAGTTTAAATGTAAATTACTGCCTTTATTTTTATAAGCAACATGTATTAAAGTATATTTTTTATATTTACAAACCACTAGTCAGTAAGCTTACTTTGAAAATTTAGTATTACGATACGAGTATACTCTAAATATTCAGTAATCAATAATTGTCGTACTTTACATTGGCATTTTTTAATTTCTTGGCTTAGTGTTAGTTTTGATTAGCATAGCGATTATCGTCAGAATTATAAATTAGTCTTCATATCTAAATTTAACGAAATTAATAACAGTGTAAACACTGCCAAAATTCAGTAAAATTAAAAAAAAAGCGGAAAAAATCTTTGTGTATTAAACTAGGTAGTTAATTAAATGGCCATATAATGATACTGTAACATAGTCTTTTGCATTTCAACTAATACGACGTATAAGTAAGATCACGTTGTGTCAAGTCTATACTTTTATTTTAAAGATTTTTAATGTTAAGGAAAAGGTTGTCCACCCCTGATAGTTCTTACTAAGACACATTTATTATCTAACCGTGGAACAGGTAGAGATCTTCTACTATCTAAAGTCCCGCGCCTTCACATTTCAAAACGCTTCACTTTTTTTATTATTATTAAAAAAGCACCACCAACACTCTCAACGCATAGTTGATGGCTGTCTCAGCACGCTCACATGTATTGAGAGTGTTGGTGGTGCTTTTTAAATATATTGAAGCGTTTTGAAATGTGAAGGCGCGGGACTTTAGATAGTAGAAGAAATCTATGTCGCTATAAGTAAGAGTAAGAGCCTAAGAGGAGAGTATACCCTTCTCATCTAACCATAAAGCTGCGTCTGTCCAGATACAATATTTATTTATTTTGTCAAGCGACAAAAATGCACTTTCATGTATTTTAGCACCATCTATGTTTAAATCCTAAAAAATGTTAGTAAGTTTAAAAGCCGTGGTGGCCTAGTGGTTCGACCTACCGCCTCTCATGCCGAGGGTCGGGGGTTCGATTCTGGCTCGCACCTCTAAGTTTACTTGCGTGCGAAACTCAATTTCAATTTACCATGAGCTTTTCGGTGAAGGAAAACATCGTGAGGAAACCTGCACGCATCTGCGAAGTAATTCAAAGATGTGTGTGAAGTCCCCAATCCACACTGGGCCCGCGTGATGAGAGGAGGCCTGTGCCCAGCAGTGGGACGCAAATAGGCAGTATGTTTAAATCTATAGGAGTCAAATGTCATTACTACTATTATGAGCCCGTTCTGTCCCACTGCTGGGCAAAGGCCGCCCCCCACTTTTTCCACTGCTCTCGGTCTTGCGCAGTCTCTGGCCAATTCTTTAAAAAGGAATCAATTAGGTACATCCCGCCATCGCCGAGGAGGTCTGCATCATGTCATTAAAAGAACAAATTATATGGACTAATTAATTGTATTGAAGATCTTGCAGTTTTTTTGTGTCAGTCTCTTACAAAGGATTCACAATCGGCCGAAGAAAAATGACCCCATCAAAACGAGTGCCCGAACAGCTCGGGCACCCGTTTGGCCTTCGTTATAAAGAGGCGTTATCAGCATATTGGAACGTATTTTCTAATGCTCCAGATATTTTGACATAATCTGTTAGGTTCGTCCATATGTTATTACTTATTATAGTGCTTACAAATTACAGTATAACCTTTTTCGTTTCTATGTGGACATTGTGTACCTATGATAGTATCTCAAACATTTAGTATCAAATTCTATTTTAATTTAACGGTGACCCTGTGAATAGCTCCTAAGTTAACTGAAGTGAGTATTGATTTGTATGACTTTAGCAATAAACCGAGTAAGAATCTGAGAAGTTCTTTATTTCCACCACCTCCTTTACTGGATGATAATTTATTTATTTAATTTATTTATTGACATGACTTTGACAGTCATGAGTTTACAGGTAGTCTCAAAGTACTCATGATGCAAAAAACAGAAAAGGATCATTATTGACAGCGATATAATTATGGTCAAAACAAGTAATATTACGAGGGGTGATCCAAAAGTATTAGGTCCTTACATATGAAATTGGCGTTTGGCGAACTGGCAACTTTGATTCAAAATATGTGGCGTTCGGCTAGGAATTCCAAATTCAAATTTATTTCAAATTTAAGACCATGTATTTCTGTGTTCGAATTACGAAATTTATTTGTTATCGCGTCATTTGCTTTTCTTTCACATCGTTCTGTTCACAATATGGAGAACTTAAAATATCGCTATATTTACGAATATGAGTTTCACCTCGGCACTAGTGCTGCAGAAACGGCTCGTAGGATTAACAATGCGTATGGGGAAGCTACTGCAAAAGAAAATACGGTACGTTATTGGTTCCAACGTTTCCGTTCTGGAAATTTTGACCTACAGAACAAGCCTCGTGGACGGCCGGAGACACAAGTTGATAACGAAGAATTAAAAGCAATTGTGGAAGCAGATCCATCGCAAACCACGTCAGAGTTAGCGGCAGGCTTCGGTGTGAGTGATAAAACCATTTTGATTCACTTGAAACAAATTGGAAAAGTGAAAAAACTTGAAAAATGGGTACCGCATGAATTGAGCGACGCAAACAAAGAAACACGCGTCGAGTGTTGCGTTTCACTTCTCAACCGGCACAATAATGAAGGCATTTTGAATCGTATCGTTACTTGTGATGAAAAATGGATCTTGTACGACAACCGGAAACGTTCTTCACAATGGTTGAACCCAGGTGAACCAGCCAAATTCTGCCCGAAACGAAAGTTGACTCAGAAAAAGGTACTGGTAAGTGTCTGGTGGACTAGTGCCGGTGTCATCCATTACAGTTTCTTAAGATCTGGGCAAACAATCACGGCTGATGTGTATTGTCAACAATTGCAAACGATGATGGAAAAGCTAGCCATTAAACAACCCAGACTGGTCAATCGATCTAGCCCACTGCTGCTTCAGGACAACGCTCGACCACATACGGCACGTTTGACGGCCGCAAAACTACGGGAGCTGCGACTGGAATGTCTTCGACACCCACCATACTCCCCGGACCTTGCTCCAACTGATTACCATTTTTTTCGGAATTTGGACAACTTCATGCAAGGAAAAAAATTCAATTCTCACGAGGCTGTCCAAACGGCCTTCAAAGATTTTATTGATTCTCGCTCACACACTTTTTTTAGTAAAGGAATCAATGAACTACCTTCGAGATGGCAAAAGTGCATAGATAGCCATGGTACATACTTTGACTAAATAAAAAAATAGTTTCATAAAAAAAAATCGTTTTCATTTCTGCCATATGAAACGCCAATTTCATATGTAAGGACCTAATAATAATAACTTAATACTTATTGAATCGGATTAAAATAAATAGGTATGCCGTTACGGGCCATAAAGACTCCTTAGTAAATAAAAAATAAAAAAATATATATGTATCTGTCAGAGAGTTGCAGCCGTTTTTTCACGAGCAGTCGGCTATAATTTCCAAACATCTGTACGATGGGACGTAAGTCTCACTGTAGTCTTTGAAGTTGATGCCAAAATCATACACATGCTAACAAATTTCGAGGAGTTCTCTCGTTTTGTCATGGATCCCATCATCAGAGCTAAACCTAATTATTAAAAGGGTTCAAGTTAGTAAGTACACCAGGAGGTACACCTTTCAATTAAAAAAAGAATCATCGAAATCAGTTCACAATTGACGGAGATATGCGTGGTCATACATTTTAAAAAAAACGCGTCGAATTGAGAACCTCTTCCTTTTTTTTTTCGTTGGTTGAAAATGGAGAAAACTGAGGTGAGAGCGGTTATTAAATACTTCTATTTGAAAAAAAAGTGTACTAAAGATATATACGCTGAATTAATGGGAACACTGGGCGAGTCCGCTCCACCGTATTCCACAGTGGCACGGTGGTCAAAGGAGTTTAACTTGGGAAGAACATCCACTCAAGATGAACATCGCGAAGGCCGTCCATCTGACGCCATTACTGGAGAAAACGTCGAAAAAATTCATGATCTCGTTTTAACAGATAGGAGGATGACTATCAGGCATCTAGTTGAGCTCACAGGCATCTTGTATGGCAGCATACAAAGAATCTTAACTGATGAACTACACATGAAAAAAGTCTCCGCTCGTTGGGTGCCTAGAATGTTAACGGCTGAACAAAAGAAAATACGATGTGAGATTTCGAAGTCTAATCTTGACAAATATCAAAGTGATCCCGAAACATTTTTGCGTCGGTTTGTAACCATGGACGAGTCTTGGATCCACCATTTCGATCCTGAGACCAAACAGCAATCCATGACCTGGAAGCGAGCGTCTTCCCCTACACCGAAGAAATTCAAGGTAGCAAGCTCTGGGATACTGAGGGAGTTATAATGATCGAATGCCTGGAAAAGGGAACCACTACGAGTATTACGGGCTCCTACTACGCTGACAAAATACGCAGATTGAGAGAAGCAGCGGGGTAAACTTCGAGCTGGCATCCTGTTTCACCAGGACAACGCACCGCCCCACAAGGCCGGCGTTGCGATGGCTGCCATCCGTGATTCAGGGTTCGAATTGCTGGAACACCCCCCATATTCGCCAGACCTAGCCCCCAGCGACTTTTATCTCTTTCCACGGCCGAAGGAAGATCTTAGAGGCAACAAATTTTTAAATGATGGCGAGGTAATGGCCGCTGTGGAGGCATTTTTGGAGGGTCAAGAAAAATATTTTTTTTTAAAGGAATTCGTGGTCTGGAGAAACGATGGTCTAAGTGTGTAGACTTGGAAGGAGATTACGTAGAAAAATAAATTATTTTATTAAACATTTTATGTGCTTTTCATACTGATTATCATTACTTTTGGATCACCCCTCGTATATCTAATATATAAAATTCTCGTGTCACAGTGTTTCTAACCAAACTCCTCCGAAACGGCTCGACCGATTATTATGAAATTTGGAGTGTATGTTCAGTAGATCTGAGAATAGGACGTAAGCTATTTTTCATAAACAAAAAAACTAAAGCGGTACGAACTCCGCGGGGTCAGCTAGTAAATTATGAGAAATAAACAAAAATAATATTATGTCAATTGAGATATACATTCAAGAATACATTATTAATGTGGCGGAGTAATGTACTCCACTTGTCAGCAAACACATCAGCATCCTGGACCTCACTTAAAAAAGTATTTAGCAAGAATACGGCTCTCGGAGTGGGCGCATTGCGAATATATACAATACAAGACATGTACGTAGATGGTTATTAGTGAAGTTACAGGAGTACCTACCTATAATAAAAATGGTTTGACCAGTGACAAACCACATCCTATGTAAAATATCGGGATAAACAGAATATCAAAATGCCCTATGCTACTTCCAGGGTCTCCAACTATTTCCGTACCAAATTTCATCAAAATCTGTCCAGCCGTGTTGACGATAAGGAAAGACAAACAAACACACTTTCACATTTAAAGTATAAATATGAATTCCCAGTCTTCTGTTCTGGTGAATGAAGGTAAGGGGTAATCAGAACGTGTTGTATTTACCTACCTATAAATTAAATGTATCATGAATATCATCAATGATCAATGAATCATGGTCAGGGGCTCTATTCGAAGTCTTAAATAGGGACAGGGAGATTCCGTTACAAGCGAACTTTAACGCATTCACTGCCACCGACGCATATATGCGTTTTGCTGACTTTCCCGCAGTGCCTCGAACGCACATGTGCGTTGTAATGTTCCGTTAATGACAGATGTGGCACCTGGCGAAAGTTAGAAAAACAGAAGTGGCAGTGAATGCGTTAAGCAGCTAGATTTAAAGTTCAACTTGAGCGCCGTGACGCGTGGGCGCAGCGACAGGGAATCCCCCTGTCCCTATTTAAGACTTCAAATAGAGCCCCAGATTCTCTATGAATCAATTGTCCAATTTTAACCATCCGTGGCCAAAACGAGGGTTTTTGTGGTTAAAGGAATCGGGCCTTTAAAGGCTTTATCGGTATAGGCCACCAACATGGATCGACGATTGGGTGAAACAATTCCACTTCTGAAAAGTGGCCTCCTCGGACCGGTCCTGTGCCCCACGCATCCATCGGATGCCCGCGACATTAACTATTCAAGTTTTTACAAAGAATGTGGGTATATTACATTTGATTAGCAATCCAAAACAAAAATACCAATTCACTATCTCTCTATTTGGTGAAATGCTCCCGAACGGTCCTCCGTTCGTACCATGACCCGACTGAAACTAGCCAGTCGTCCCCTTCTGTAAAAATCTCTCTATTTAATAACTTCTGATATATCCCAATCTAATATTTTCTTCGATATTATTTATTCGATAATCTGTATATACATGGTGGGTCAGAAAATATGGCAAATAATTAACCCACAGTATCGGCTATCGATTCTAAGTATAGGTTTATATGTATAGGTCTATAATTTTTTTTGAGTTAGTAAAAAAATGTATATGTATACCATGTATATAAAATGCAATGTCGCGACTGACTGAATGACTGACTGACTGATTAACGCCCAGCCCAAACCGCTGATGATAGGATAAATATTATAATTTAGATATTTGATTGCAAATAATTAAATACGTGTTTCAGCATTTTTAGAAATTGCATATTTTTCATATTATAAGCGGGTGAAATAGGGGATGAAAATTTATATAGATGAATCATCATTTCTGAAGTTAAACGCCCGCAATGTTATGATTTAGATATTCGATTACGAATAATTAAAAATGTATTTATAGGTACGTAGTTAGGTAAGGGGGTGAAATGTAGGTAGGAGATGAAAGTTTGTATACTTATTTGAACCGTCATCTTTGAAGTTAGGCGCCCGAGATATTATGGTTTAGATATTTTATGAGAAATACTTAATTAAACACGTATTTCATATTTTTTGTAAAATTCACTTTTACGGGGTGAAATAGAGGATCAACGTTTGTATGGATCAACCATCATCATTTGGCGGTAAGTTAGCGAGTAAAACGGTGGTTACTATCCCAACGGTCCTTGCACACCGTCCTACCACCACCAAAAAAGCATTTGCTAAAATCTCGATTTGCATTAAATTCAATATTTTACGCGTACGAAGTCGCGGGCAAAAAGCTAGTATTCCAAATAATTCTAATATAATCTTTGCGAAATAGGGAGACAATGTACTTACTTAAGTATGATTATTTAGGGATATGGGAAACTCATTTAGGTAAATACCTAAGTAGGTTATTTACTGAATAGATTTCCATGATACTTGCCAGAGATAAGTATGGGCTAACACATATTTGCACAGGACCAGCTTTTCCGCGGGTGGGTTTGATGTGAACCTCTTGCTGATAGTAATTATGATGGCTCTACATTGGCCGGTTTACATTATTACTAATCATACAACTTCTAGAATTATTATAAATCGGCAAAGGTCGGCCAAGTCGTTCACCCCAGTTAAGTATTGCCAACATGCAAAGCGAGATGTAACGATAGTGTTGCCATAGTAACCGTAGACAAACAACGCAGCGTGTAATTTAATAAGTAACGTAGAAATCTCGGGGTCTTTGTGGTAAAGAGATACTTACCTAATTGGTTATTTACTCGAGCGAGATACATAACGTAAGGTTAAAATGAAGAGGTTTAAAATATACAGTGTTAAGAATAAACAAATGATTCGCTAGAAAGGACCTAGAATTATACTATATGTAGAATTTAGTATGAATAATAATAATCATACTAAAAACTATGGCTTCTGAAAGTCACATTATAACTGTACCTTTAAAACAGACTGAGAAGACATAGAGATAAATACGAGTATGTTATATATTTATGTGTATACTATTACGATAATTAGAGCAGTTTAACTAGAATCCTTGTTTAAAGTGCAATTAAAGCACTTATCTGCATATCGGAACGCAAAACAACAGAGCATAGCGGTATGTAGAGATAAAAACCAGACGGTCAGTCAGCGCGGCTGCCATCGGACAACCAGTTCACATCGAATCGTAACATAACTAACGAGACGCGTCTGTCCTCTCGGACACAACTTACCTAACTATTAATTCGCAAAATACGTTTACTAAGGACTAAATGGTGGACTAGACAAGTGCTGTTATTAAATTTTATACTCTATGCAGGTATGTATTGTTTTTTGTTATGTGGCCATGCAATAAACGATTTGAATTTGTACCATTGAATTATCTCTTCAAAATACTTAAATATATTGATATTTATACTTAGACACTAATTTCTTAACAGAGTTATTGCTATTTGCAATCCATGCTGTGATGCCTCGCATGAGAATTTGGTTAAAATGTTTTTCCGAAGAACTTAACCTAAACGTATTTAATTATAACAAACTTTAAATAATCATGTACTGTATCCAAGATTCGTACTGCGTACTTAAACAAGGAAAACCTTGTAACTATTTATTTGCCTTATACAAAATCTTTTGTTCCAGATATGGCAGGACTCAAGGTCTTGAAGTCTCTGCTCCTCGTTGCACTTATAAATAGAACCTCCGCAGATCCTATTTGCGTTCAGGGAGTGAGTGAAACCGGTCCGAATGTCGTGTGCACCGCAAAATCTGACGAAATACTAAGAAGAGGCTTAGTATCCAATAACAGCCGAACAACAGAAGTAATACTGAAAAATTGTCACATCACCGCCATCGAACAAGAAGCCCTCCACGCGCTCCCTTCGCTAGAAAAACTTGACCTATCCCATAATGCTATTAACACAGTAAATGCACTCTTTGAAGAAACACCCAATATAAAGAAACTTAATTTCAGTGATAACAAAATAAAAGAGATCAAACCGAATGCCTTCCACAAAATTCCAAGATTAAACACTCTGGATTTATCAGACAACGTTATTTTAGGAGGAAATCTAGATGCTACCACGTTCGAAAACAGTGTTGCTCTAGAACATTTAGATTTTTCTGGCAACTTTATGACTGGCACGCAAGAAAATCTCTTACAAGCTATGCAGATGATAAAGACGTTAAATCTGAACAGATGCTCATTGCAAAATGTACCTTCTTTCGCGACACGCTCAAACCTAAACACGATGACTCGCTTGGAACTGTCTACAAATCAAATTCCTAGACTTAACGACCCAAAAACATTTGTTTCTTTAGTCAATTTAGATTACCTAGACCTCGCCGCGAACCTTATAGAATATATTCACGAAGACGTTTTCAAACCGCTGAAAAAACTGAAATCTGTGCAGCTACAGCACAATATTATGACCCAAATCCCAGAAACTCTATTCACTGGTTTGAATAAGCTGGGTAACATCGATTTGTCGCACAATCTCGTAGAATATGTCCCGGTGAACGCATTTAGAAATACGAAGCTAAAGAATTTGAATCTGAGCGCCAACAAGTTTACTTACCTTCAGGACAATTTTTGCTTGGAACTGCGAAACTCCGGGGTGATGCTGAAGAAGTTTTTCTTTAATCAGAATCCGTGGCAGTGCGCCTGCTTGATCGAGATCTTGAAAGAAGTCAAGAAGTTCAAGATAGAATACAATGGCTCCAAGTATAGAGGGAAGGAGAGAGTGTGTGTAACGTCAAAGGAGTTTCAATGCAAAAGACATATGACCTTCAATGAGGAATTTGTGGAAATATATAATGATTTAAGTAAGAAGTAATACTTGACGCATTTTGGAGAAAACTAGGTTACTAAATCCCAATGTTCTTTATTCTTTACGAGCTGACCCAATGAATCCTAGTCCAATGAAGCTAGTCCAATGAATCACGAGTCTATTCGATAGACTAATCAATAAAGTGTCTCAGTGGCTTCGTACCTTAGTGTCACAGACATAGGGTTTATTTTCAGTTCTTGTCAACGACGTCGATGGAGCTATCCGACTATCCGTTCCATTCTTAAATCGGTGTAATGGCTTTCGCTGTCGCCTGACCGGCCAGTGTCACGCGAACACGAATACAGCGATCGCTATCATTCTATCAGACACCGTATTGTTTATGGTCTACACAGGGTCCTATAAAATTAAGAAATGGACTTTACAGTAATAGGGATGACGACAACTTTTTTTTCCTTAGTCTATCAGGAAGATTATTGAAAAGTATTGGACACGTATTTTTTCTTTTTTCACGTAATCAAACTTATACGGAGATATATTGAGTTGAAATGTCGCGTGACGTCACGGTTAGGTACGATTTATACCTAACGGTGACGGTGACGGTGGTGGTGGGGGTAGTTAGCCCCCACTCTCCAACTTTAATGCGTTTTAACTTAGTCATTCTTTGTTAATTTGATAAAACAAAAAATACGTGCCTAATATTTTTTTATTACCCGCCTGACGGACTAATTAGAATTTCAATTTCTTCACCCCTCCATCCCTATTCCTGTTATTATTGTTAAACTGTGTGTGAACTCCATCTCATATAATAATAAAAAAATACCTGCTTATTACAGTTTCTTGTTGTGGTCTCTAACAGGAAATCATGAACTTTGAACTCTAAAAAGGTCTACAAACACATGCGTGTAGAAAATTCCGTGATTCTGGAAAAGGTATAATCACGAATGAACCCTTAAACGATATGACTTGGTGTCAAGTTGAACACACAATTTCAACACCATACAGTATTCAAACAGTAGGTACCTATTTATATGCACTGTGTATTCAATAAAAGGTAGGCAAGGTCATAGTAGATAGGTACAGCTGAAAATGGACTCTATTTTATCATGTCAATCTGGCTAGTATCTATTCTTATTTTCACCACTTACTCGCTTTTTGCTAATAACCACTGTGCAGCCTCGCACGTATCGCAATTTGATATACAGTGAAAAAGCTGAAACGGAAACCTGCGGCTCTATGAGTTTCGATATTTTTCCGGTATCAGGCTCTTTTTCTAAAAAGTTTAGCGACCCAGCGTTAACCTATTTTTACCTCTTGAGGTCCAGGGAATAATGTTTTGGTATTTCATTTTCTTGTTGAAAAGCAGCCCAAAAAATTTCCAAAACATTACCGTATTAATATTAACATGCTGTTTTTCAATAATTTACTATCAACGTCAAAATCTTTTCCAATAGTTCGTTGGCATTTGAATGTACCACGCAATTCGCCGCTTAAATTATGTATGGGTGGTCTTCCGAGACGCCTAGAATTTATTAAGACCGAGTCGTTTGCCTATGTTAATGAACTAGATAGGGTTTATGAACTCGCTAATCAATACTAGTTAAAACTGGATTTAAAATAAGAAAGGGCTCGCTGTTTACAACCATTTGAAGGTACCTTTTAAGGTACAAGAACGACGAGGTACCTAAGTAAGATATTGAAAAAATCGTTACGTTAGTCTATGGAAATGTATGAATTTATTACTTATACACACTTAAATACCAAATAAGTATAATATATGATATAGTTGCGTATGGTATAGTCAACTTCATACATCGTGGCGTCGCTACGCCCACAATAGGATAACTTATAATAAGTCAAAAAAAAATATTCAATCATTTATTCAGCAAATTGGCCACATAGGGGCACTTTTACACGTCAGAAAAAGAATTTATCATAAAAGGGAACCAATTGGAGTCATTACGAAAATGGTTTCAAAAGCAATATAATATCATATCACACATCACTTTGAAAAGCTGTTTGTAATACAATTTATACTCAATTAACATTAGCAACCCTTATCATCTTCAAATTGCCTTGATTGATGAGAAAACGCAGGTGTGTGCTAAATTAAATACTGACTTAGCGATACTCACTTAGCGATATTCTGAGCCAAGGTTATGTGGCCTGAGGATGTCATGTCATGATCTCACAATGTAGGTACTAGAATCAATGCCAATTTTACCAAGTATTGAAATTACTATTACTACTACAGCCTATTTGCGTCCCACTAAGTGGGCACAGGCCTCCTCTCACCACGAGATAGGGTATTGAAATTAGGTTAGGAAGAATATTTATTTTTCTCGTGTCATACGAGACGGTCTGACGGCTTGGAATCTAGAGTGAGGCGAAAGATCAAAGAGTACTCTTTTACGTTTAGTTGGAAAAAGACTTCGAACAAGAAGGGAAAAATTACAGTAGAACCATGGGGAGCGCCTTGAAATCTCGACATAGGAAATGCGTCCTATCCAGATTGCGTCCTTATGCCGACCCGTTAGAAGACTTGACACTAGATTTTTCATAGCGATGAGTGCAAGTTATGACGTCACATTGAAAAGGGACGACACATATGTAGCATGTAGGTACTGTTGAAAGCTGCAGAGAAAAGAAACGCCTTCCACGTACTGACTCATAACGCCAAGGGGCTTCTCTGCAGCTTCATAGTGACTCTGAAGACAACAAAGATAAATAAATTACACTTGGATATAAGTAAAAAGAAAAATGAATTATTAACTTCTGGTGAGACTAATCGCCCACTCCCTACCTCCCTACCATCTGTAGGTGCCCATTCTTCTATGACCCCCGAAGAAATATGTAAAAGCTTTCGTCAACGAAACTTGTAAAGGCTCGTGTAATCTAGGGGAGGAGAGCTCAGTAAGTTCACGTCATAATGATTTGTCAAAGAATTAGAATTGTTTTCGTTACACTTTTTTTTACGACTGACCAGCGATTGGCCTCTATCACACCTGATGGAAAGTGACGATGATGAGGCCAAAGGTGTAGTTCACTGGGTCAGTAAATACCTATTCCCTCTAGTCTTGAAGAGCTCTAGATCGTAACTGACTGGGAAAACAGAGGACGGAAGAGAGTTCCATCCCTTAGCAGTCCGCATAAGAAATGATGATGCAAAGCGTTTTGTTCGAATGAACGGAGTATCGACTACAAAAGAATGCAAACTCTTCTTCTCCTGGACTCAACAGAAAAACTTAAGTATTAATACCTAGTTTGAATAAATTTTATTCTTATAACCTGAGAGCCTGTCCTGTCTTGTTGATGCCTAAACGCGAAGCCTGGCAAAAACATTTCTTAAATGACGTTGTTAAATTGAACTTTGAGATGAAAGTATGAACTTCCACGGACATTATTAGTCGCGGGTGGAAATTCTTACTCAGCCTTGAGTCTTCTTACGCCGACTTGCACCAATCACCAATGCACACACACTTCGGGTTAGAATCTGACTAGAGTTAAGTTAATGAACTAAACCTGAGTAGGTAAGGAGGCTAACCCAATATTAGCCGCTTAGTTCAAGTGGGCCAGCATTGCCACAGCAGACGCATCGAATAAATTTGTTCAGCACAGCTCTATTAGAGAGAAAGTGGACTTTTTTCTAGACTTCCAGTAAACTATATCCATAAACAACAGTGGTGGTTGGTGGTGTTTAAAGCAAGGGTGGCTCGCGCCGGGCAGCGGTCAGTCGTCGCCCCGCGGTCGGCCGGTCGATCCGCGATGGCCACTTCGTTCTAGTCTATAAGTACACGACGCCATGACCGATGACATACCAGGTGATGTGTTCCATTTTTGAAATGTTTATGTTTTTCAATAGTTTGTTTTGCGCGGGAGAGATTGCTCTGTCTATGGTTGGTCTATTTTTTTTTATTGGTGAGGTTGTTTTCTATGTGTGATTTACCTATTCAGTTGTTTTGTTTTTGTAGTTACTCAAATTAGGTTCTGACAATTAGGATAATAGGGCAAGCGTGCATTGTGGTATTAAATCACTTGGTTGTTATTGTGTGACAGGCTTTATCATGCCTAATTATTTCAGTGGAAGCCCATTTTATGAATGTAGGTATACCTAGTTGCATATGTTGGTTGCATTGGATTTGTTATTATATGCATTATTAGTTACATTAAATTCTAAAACTACAGTAAATTAATAAAGATTGATAACTGCTTAAGGGTGGGTTGATAACGAGCCGTCAGTTATTGTGCTAGCCCAAAGCCAATTATCAAAATCAAGTAATAATTCACGCAGTTTCTTTTACTAATGCCCATTTCGCATGCCGTCGCTGTGCCCGCCCTGTTTATAATAATAATCAATAATAATAAATTTTACATCACCCTTGGCCGTAAAGTGGGATTTTCTGCCCGCTACGCCGTAAGCAAGCAAGCAAGCAGCAAGACGTAAAAATTTTGACAAACCACGGGCGGTAATTCGTAAAGCCCCAGATCGCATATTTATTACAGAAACCTGCGATCTGGGACATTTACGAATTCACCACCCTAGGTCTGTAATGTACTATTATTTCAGGCATCTAGGCCCATATTACATATACCTTAAAGACTAACATACATATTAAAATGCCACTAATGTAATTGTTTATGGCCACAATGACCACAACAGCCTATTTACATACGTCCCACTGCTGGGCACAGGCCTCCTCTCATTACGAGAGGGTTTAGGCTATTAGTCCCCACCACGCGGGCCCAGTATACAATACAATACAATATACTTTATTGAACACCACACATTAAAGGAACAGTACAGACATAATGTAATTACACAAAAAGTATGGGATACAGCAGGCGGTCTTATCGCTTAATAGCGATCTCTACCAGACAACTTTTGGATAGTGGAGATGAAGAAAAACAAACTAGGCTGGTAGGCGGTGCTCTGTACCTACTAAGATGTAGGTATATAGTCACACACAACCCTGAATTACATACTTCGAAATGTGCTATTATTGCACATCATAATTTTCCGCTTATACATACCACAAATGCATGAAATAAGTAGGTTTTCTACTTGTGTTTATTTGGTTTTATTGCAACTCCACTTTATAGTATTACTAGCATTTTCTCGGGATAAAAAGTAGCCTATATGTTGACCAGTTTTATAAACTACCCCCATACCAAATTTTGTATCAATCCCTCCAGTAGTTTTCGAGCTAAATCCGAACATACATACATACATACAGTATTTTTTTCTAAAAATCGTTATTTTGTGTTCAGTATCGTTCATATAGTCCCTTTGACTTGATAGTTTCTTTTAATTTTCAATTTTCAGCCGCGACTTCTTCTACAGAATTATTATTTATTATATGTATAGATTTTTCCTTTTTTTTCTCTGATTCATTAATCTCTTATGAATAAATAGTTTAGTGCCAAAATTCATTATTTAGGTAATAGCAGACTGGTTTAAAGAATGTTTTAGTGAACTCATCAATCATTTCCTTTTTACTGGACAATAGGCAGGTAACTGAAGAACTTATCTACTGAATAAAATTTATTTAAAAAAATATATTTATAATCTAACAGTAGGTAATCTGCATAACGTGTTTCTTGAAAGTGTTTGTAATCTAGGGTTATAATTTAATTTTTCCTATTCCCGTGGGAATATCGGGAAATCCTTTCTTAGTGCTCCCCTACGCTCCCCAAGAAACCTGCATGCCAAACTTCAGCTCTCTACGGTGATCCCCGCGACCTAAACATTAAAATGTAAAAATCCCATTTTGTCCCGTTTCCGTGGGAATTTCGGGAAGTCCTTTCTTAGTGCTCCCCTACGCTCCCCAAGGAACCAGCATGCCAAATTTCAGATCCTTACGATGTTTCCCGCGACTTCGTACGCGCCTAAAAATTTAAATGTAAAAATCCCTTTTTTCCCGTTCCCGTGAGAATTTCGGGAAATCTTTTCTTAGTGCTCCGCTACGCTCCCCAAGAAACCTGCATGCCAAATTTCAGCTCTCTACGACCAGTAGTTTCGGCTCTGCGTTGATATGTCAGTCAGTCAGTCAGTTTCTTCTTTTATATATTTAGATAGATAGATAGCTGTTTCTCGCGACTTCGTACGCGCCTAAACATTAAAATGTAAAAATCCCATTTTTCCCGTTCCCGTGGAAATATCGGGAAATCCTTTCTTATTGCTCCCCTACGCTCCCCAAGGAACCTGCATGCCAAATTTCATCTCTCTACGATGATCCCCGCGACTGCGTACGCGCCTTAAAATGTAATAAACCCATTTTTTCCCGTTCCCGTAGGAATTTCGGGAAGTCCCTCCTTAGTGCTCCCCTACGCTCCCCAAGGAACCTGCATGCCAAATTTCAGCTCTCTACGACCAGTAGTTTCGGCTCTGCGTTGATATGTCAGTCAGTCAGTCAGTCAATCAATCAATCAGTCAGTCAGTCAGTCAGTCAGTCAGTCAGTTTCTTCTTTAATATATTTAGATAGATAGATAGCTGTTTCCCGCGACTTCGTACGCGCCTAAACATTAAAATGTAAAAATCCCATTTTCCCGATCCCGTGGGAATATCGTCAAATCCTTTCATAGTGCTCCCCTGCGCTCCTCAAGGAACCTGCATGCCAAATTTCATCTTTCTACGATGATCCCCGCGACTACGTACGCGCCTTAAAATGTAATAAACCCATTTTTTCCCGTTCCCATGGGTATTTCGGGAAGTCCTTCCTTAGTGCTCCCCTACGCTCCCCAAGGAACCTGCATGCCAAATTTCAGATCTCTACGATGTTTCCCGCGACTTCGTACGCGCCTAAACATTAAAATGTAAAAATCCCTTTTTTTCCTGTTCCCGTGGGAATCTTGCAAAATAATTTCTTAGCGGATGCCTACGGCATAACATCTACCTGCATGCCAAATTTCAGCCCGATCCGTCCAGTGGTTTGGGCTGTGCGTTGATAGATCACTATATCAGTCAGTCAGTCAGTCAGTCACCTTTGAGTTTTATATATTTAGAAAGATTATAACTCCTTTTATAGTATTATTTAACATGACCTACCTAGGTCATTTAAACAATTAAGTAGGTATTGCTAATAATAATGACTCGCTAATGACTTCGGTTTTTTTTTGTTTTTATTTATTTTATTTATTTATACTACTATACGCTCGTTTGGAGCTATAAATTAGGTTGCGTCAACATTTCACTAAACACTTGACGTCTATAATCTATTATGATGTGACTTCCATCACCACCACAACAGCCATTGACGCATCCCACTACTGGGCACAGGTCTCCTCTCACCATGAGGGTCTGGGCTGTAATGCTGAATATAATTGGATTAGATTATAATTAGTTATTACCTATATATACGGATTGGCGACGTCGTAAAGATCTTCTACTAGGTATCTAAAGTCCCGCGCCTTCACATTTCAAAACGCTTCAATGTATTTAAAAAGCACCACCAACACTCTCAACACATGTGTGCGTGCTGAGACAGCCATCAACTATACGTTGAGAGTGTTGGTGGTGCTTTTTAAATAATAATAAAAAAAATTGAAGCGTTTTGAAATGTGAAGGCGCGGGACTTTAGATAGCAGATCTCTACAGTCATTGAATTGGATACTTCGTAGGCGTTCAGTGTCTTGGTATTATTATTATGATTTGCGGAGTAATGAGAACCGTAGCTCAAACATGTAGCCTAAGTTGTAATAACTATACTACAGCTTATGAAGCTTCAGTACCCATGTTTCTAGTGACGTAGCTAGACTAGACCGCCACATTCTTAGTAAAATAAAACTGTTTCAACACATTTACATGTTAAACAGGCCATTTTAATAAATATGCCTGTATTTCAAGCCACACCGGCGCCGGCGTGAAATTTCAGCAAGCAAAGTGAATTTACATACTCATCAGGTCGAAAATGACGTCAAAAGTGAGTGGTGGATTCTTTTTCCACGAAAGCGGGCAGCTTTTGTTCTGGGGCCATAATTTCCTTTGACCTTGGCTTATCCGATCAGATTGTTATCAGTTTAAATTTAGCGGTGCCCTTCGTGAACCTTCGTCACTTAGAGAAATGCCTGGCCATTTGTAGCTTGTGTAAATCGAAGTTTTGAAAAGCTGTGGTGGCCTAGTGGTTCGAACTCCGACTCGCATTGCATCCAGAGGGTCGGGGGTTCGAATCCGGCTCGCACCTCTGAGTTTACATTTAGCACTGAGCTTTTCGGTGAAGGAAAACTCGTGAGGAAACCAGCACGAACTAATTCAAGGTATGCGTGAAGTGAGAGGAGAGGCGGCCTGTGCCCAGCAGTGAGACGCAAATAGACTATTGTGGTAGTGGTGGTGGTAAATCGAAGCTTGTTTTTGTTGACACGGAGTTAAGTACGGTTTCTGAAAGGTCAATAAAAGGTCAAAGCAGGGAAACATGTGTACCTAAGGAGTCTAATTTAAAAATTAGATTTCTGAGCAGTACTTTTACATAAGCAACAGTGGACACTCATGTTCAGTTATGAGATGAATGTAGAGCTTTAATCTATCTCATGCTCTCAATTACTGATTGACGATTCTCCGATTGGGAATTAATGCAGTGGTAGTATTTTTTTGAATATGGATGGGATGACTACACACTGACATACTGCTGCGATGATGCTATAGAAAGCTGAAGATATTCACTCCATTCTAAAATAGATTAAGATGTCTACCCAATGAAACAAAAGGTGAAACCTTGGAGGAACCCAATAATAAGGTGGAAGGTAAAGGGGCTAGGTCATGGCCTGAAATAGCTCGGACGGATTCCGCCGTAATAGCTGTATAACTGCCGTGTAACAACTCAAGAATGTTTGCTTTCTGATAGTTGTACCTACGAGTAATTACACTATCTCTCTATCTTTAGACAGTATAAAACACTGCAATGAGTTTAATTTTACTACAGTAGCGAATTCTGAGTAAAAACCTACCCATAAGTAATGATCATTCCTATGGGTTTTGTCATTCGATGAGCTTCCACTTTAAGTGGGGAAAGTCAATTTACTTAAAGGTAGTCTATGACTTTAATTGCCAGGTCTTTGAAGAATATCGCTTTCTGATTTAGTCATCTAAGAAAATAATTTACAATAATATGAAGATACCGTGTTCTCGTGATAAGAGAAATCTGACTATCAGTGGGACGTATATTGGCTATTGTGGTGGTGATGGGTGAAAGATGCCATAATCTACTATAACTACTACTACTACTACAGCCTATTTGCGTCCCACCGCTGGGCACAGGCCTCCTCTCATCACGAGAGGATTTGAGCTAGATAGTCCCCACGCGGGCCCAGTGCGGATTGGGGACTTCACACACATCTTTGAATTAGGTACTTCGCAGATGCTTGCAGGCTGGTTCTCACACGATGTTTTCCTTCAAACTTGAGGTGCGAGCCGGAATCGAATCCCCAACCCCCTGCATGAGAGGCGGTAGGTCGAACCACTAGACCACCACGACTTGTGTGTATCTACGATAACGTATATTTATAGTTAATCACTCTCAGTAATTACTTACTTGGTCCAGAAGTTCTGGACCTAAGTATTTAACCTATCAAATCAACTCGCATTACAAATACTTATATACTTACTTACCCAAGAGCAAAGAAATCGGGTCACTTTGTATAAGATTTTCCATACAAAAGTGACCCGATTTCATTGCTCTTGCTTGACTGTGCGGGTGCACACAGACAAACCTTATTTATTTTTTAAACACTTTGTCAACAGAAACGGGTGCCGTGTTCACATTCGGCAAATCCCACTTCGCTGACAACGAGCCGAGCCATTTCTTCATCAAAAGCGACCCCGTCGTCGCCATCTCGTGCGGAGACGAGCACAGCGCGGTCATATGCCGTGAGTGTAGCTACTACTTTATCAGCCGCCAAACGAAGTGGCGACTGGCACTATGGAGGGTTGAAGGAACGCAATCTTTATAGTTCCAAAAGTGGACACCAAATCGGGTAGTTTGGGGGCGCTCCGGTCGCCACAAGTGTCAAGCCACCTAGGCGGATAGTCTGCAGTAGCGCCTACAGATGGCGCTGCTGAGGCGAAAACGCAGCGAAAATGGTTGTGAGGAGAGTGTGTTTTGTTTTGTTGCTTATCAAATCCGCTGGACACGTTTTCAACTGTTTCGCCATATAAGATTGCGCTCCTTACCAAGACACATTCCACACTCCATTAACTGGCACCATAGACAGAAGTATGTATGGCGCCATTCGCCATTTTGTTTTGCGGCGGAGAGGATAGCAGATCGATTCCACATTATAGAGGATCTGTCTCTAACAACGAGGCTATCAACTTCTTCAGATAGAGCCGTCGACGCAATCTAGTGCAGCAACGAATACAGCGCGTCGTATGCCGTGAGTGTGAATATAGGGGATAGCAGATTGATTCCACGCTGTATAGGATCTGTCTTAGCAACGAGGCTAACCACTTCTTCAGAAAGAGCCGTCCAAGCAGTCTAGTGCGGTGACGAGCACAGCGTGGTCATATGTCTTAAGTGTGAATACTACGGGGACAGGGTAGCAGATGGACTCCCGCAGTAGGTATAGGATTTGTCTTTAGCAACGAGCCCAGCCACTTCTTCAGAAAGAGCGACCCGTCGACGCAATCTAGTCCGACGACGACCTTGCACGGTGCGGTCATATTCCGTGAATGTGACATAGACATAGACATAGACATTTATTTCTCAATATCAAATTACAGCATATTTTACATGTCAAAATAAGAGAATTTCACATTGAGATCGTCAGAAAGAATACAAAATAAAAATATAATGAAAATCAGGAATAAAATATTATATATTATGAATATAGCAGATTGATTCCCGCAGTTGGTTTAGGATTTGTCTTTTTTTGTGAATTACTAGGGGATTGCAAATTGATTCCACGCTGTATATAAATAGGTAAGTAGGAATGAGTCCCGTAATATCAGCAAACTATATGCGTGCTAGTCACGGTAAGAGCGGCGGACGGCGGCACTTTTATGGTAGTGACTAATGCCAACACATCCTTGGGGGAGATGACGCACTCGCCTACCACCTAGATATAGCCCGCACACCTCAGCGTATGTCAATATTGTCAACCACCTTGCGTGACTACGCGAAGGGAACAAGACAGCAATCTCAGTTACAGACGGATAACACTTTTTTTTACTGCATTTTTTATTGCAGATGCAGTTGCTATTAAGATTAAGTTCTCGTAGCGACCAGACTTCCTCGTGAATGCTACAATCTTTTTATTTCTATTATTCATGTTTTTTATTTCGATTTTTTTTTCTCAGAGAATGGACGAGTGTTCGTCTTCGGCGGGAACGCTTGGGGGCAGCTGGGACTGGGCCACAAGGACGAGGTGACGCGGCCCAGCTGCGTAAAGTGGCTTAAGCCGCACCGCGCCATGTTCGTGGCTTGCGGTCGGGCGCACACCGTCTTCGTTACCGGTCAGTAGCTAAGCAACCAAAACCCAGGCTAAGTGGGCCTATAACATCCCACAACTGTACTCAAGCGTCCTTAAGTATAACGAGCTTGTTCATAATGCTCGGCGTCACTGGCATACTGGCCCAGCTGCGTGAAGTGGCTCAAGCCATAGGACTAATTATTTATAGCCATCATCATTTCAGCCGAAAAACGTCTACTATTGGACATAGAGAATCTCTAAAATCTCGCCCCTGAGACCGGGCTTGTCCACTCGCATCCACCGTTCATAAACGGACGCTAATAGGTACTGGTACGCGTGGGAGTATCGAATTAGTAGGAAGGTAGGTACTCTTTTGCTTACATCGCAGAGGGATTCTTCTTAAAATTAAAGCTGATCTTCTCTGATCACAGTACAGAAAAATGTTCAGTCGACATCACGTCAGAAACTGACACTGTGCCATCGCAGATTAGCCAGGCAGATTAGCATTTTCACGCCGGATCTAAAACTATCACACCGTCACGTAACAGTAATCTACATGGGCGCACCGAGGAACATCTTGCATTCTTGCTTTATTTACAGTCGTAAAAAGTTTGAACTTTAATGCCGCTTAAAAAATCCTCCAGTCCTCTAAATGACCAGTGATGTTCCTCAGTAGTAACCCTCATGGTTTTCCAGATTCCAACTCCGTGTACGCCGTGGGCTGCAACGATGAGGGTCAGCTAGGAACGGGTGACATGGAGCACCACACCGTGCCGCAATACATCGAGATTGAGGGGCAGCCGAACATACGACAAGTGTCTGCAGGGAGCAACCATACTGCTTTGCTGACTGGTATGAATCCACTGTTATACTTTCAGCTCCTGGAATACTTTAGGCGAGTCTAGTTTGCAGGAGAATAGGAGACGTTGCAAACTGGGAGACGAGCTGTCAGTAGGCCTGCATCAAGATGGAGCTCTGATATTTATCATAGCGAAACATTTCTATGTTCAATGGATACAATGGTGATGTACTTAGCTAGAAAAGTGTGATATGGTAGCTACGTAGGTACACCACGAGCATGACGCCTTTATTATGAATATTGGACTCTACTCATTGCCAAGAATAAGTGCTACGCCGGCCTTCTTTAGTCGTTAGCGTCGTGCCGTGCACCAACAATAAATAAATCAATTACTAAAAATACTGCTCAATTAACTATATAATATGCATTAACATATTAAATAGGCAACCCTCACATCATGCGACTTCAATATAAAATTTTATTGGATCGATCACAAGGTTGATATTATGTCAATATTTGATTTGATAAGGGGTCAGGAGGTCAGTTCGGGCGAAGTTACCTGTGACCTCACCACCTATGACAATATTTTCTGTAGGTATACGCTTCGATTCGATTTTTACAGTCACAGATTATTATTTGATGAACCACTTTTACCTTCTCAATTTTCTAGTAAATAGTTATTATGAATTCACGAGATTTATCCTCTGAATTTTTTTCATGCCGGCACTCACTTTCACTTGGCTGTAGGAATTGAACATGAACATGAATATGAACATAGGTACCCCCCAGCCAGACAATTCCAGTTTAGAATTTTCGTCTGATACGGCAAGCCTATTATCATCCGTAGCAATAAACTTGGTAGCCGATCTCGAGCATGAACTCAGTCCGGGATTCACCCTTTGTACCCCCAACCCAAGGCGGTACAAAATGTCAACTCGAAAGTCTAGGTCTGCATAATCACTACTACGGATCAAGACCAGTCAAAAATTCGTGTTCCATCTATTTCGTTACTTATGATGAAAAGTAAAGGACACCTTTATAGGATATTTGGCAAATGATAAAAAAGTGAAGTGCCGCATGCCCGACCGACTCCATACCACACATTCAAATCGAGCGTCCTTGAAGAAAGGACAAACAAACACACTTTCACATTTATGATACTAAGTATTCGTATGACAATTTGACATGTAATACCTATTATTATCAATAAATGAGTATGAGTATGACTATGAGTATGGGTGCACTTGCTCCATTCTGGCGCACTTGCCCCGACTCACCTTAGGTATGTCCTCAGACGATGGCCGGGTGTTCGTCTGCGGCTCCAACACGGAGGGCCAGCTCGGGCTGGGCGAGGACTCGCGCGCCAGCACCCAGTTCACGGAACTCAAGTTCATGGAGAAGATAGCTTTCGTCGAGTGCGGGTACTATCACACCGTCTTCATCACCGGTGCGTATGCTCATGGTATGCGGCACTCATAGAAAAGTAGAAAGCTCAGGTGGACGCGGCGGGGCACATGCCGACGGCAAGACAACCGGTGGGGTGTTAAGGTACTCGAATGGAGACCCATGACTAGTCGCAGGAATGTAGGCAGGCAATCCGCCAGATGGCTGTCCATCTGGCGGGTTGCCTGCCAACATCTTGTCCAAGTAGCCGGTAAGGATTGGATGTAAAAAGCCCAAGATCACAAGGGATGGAGTGCAATGGAGGAGACCGACACTCAGCATTGGGTGGATACACGGTTGAAGAAGATGCGTATGGTGTTCCGCGTCCGTAGTCCGAAGGTAAGCGGCAAGCGCGTAGCCCAAGAGTCTGTAATCGAGGAGTTACGAGTATAGCACTAGATGATTTAGTTTAGACGGCGCGCCGATTAAGCAATAACTGACTCTGCGTCAACGGCTGAGGTGCTTCGCCGCGCGCCTTCTAAGTTGTGTCTTGCTAACTGGTGGACGCCTTCTGCCCCTCATAGGGTTCTCAGGACATTAAGTCAAGTAAGTATGGTGCTCGGTGAAAAGGGTGGCCTCATTCGGGAAACAAAGAGGTTTCATATGGATTCTATAGGAAACGTCAAATTAGGCGCTAGGGCACGCTGTGCCCTTACCAGAGGCCAAATGGCGATAATTTTGGCAATCGAATCTCTCAGACCACAGGTCTGCACTGCACTATGGAAGGTACCAATAAGTAAGACTTTTTTAACACTTATAAGAGCTTTTTGCTTTGCATCCAAACTGAATCCAATAATTTTACCTACATACATGATTACCTACATTGTAGACTTTTATTGCGAGGATACATACTGTTCTAGACCCCAATTTTGCTATCACATCATTATTTCTAGATGCTTATTTAGGCTAGGCAACCTTCTTCGCAATCTTCCGCAGAATACATCATGACCAATCTTACGAAATAATTTCCTGCTGATCAAGCTCCCAGACAAAAAGTCGTATTAATTTAATTTAATTCGAGTCGAAAATACCCAGACTACTACAAAATACACCAAAATACCTGACTTACATTTCCATTCCAGTCCAAGGTGCAGTCTTCGTCACCGGCGACAACGAGAATCAGAAACTGGGCATTCCGAATACCGCCACCACAATATACGCCCCTGAAGTCCTACCCCTAGACGAGGCCATCAAAAGTGCCTGCTGCGGAGCCTCCCACACCTTCCTGCTGTCCATGGATGAGACCAAGATCTTGGCGTTCGGATCCAATGAGCGAGGCCAATTAGGATTGCCACAGGACGTAGAAAATGTGGCTGTGCCCATGGAAATCGATATGGAGAAAATGTTTGACGGATACCAGTTGAAGCTGGTAGCGTGCGGCGCTATGCATACGGCTTTTGTTACTGGTAAGCTCAAACATGTTGGACTTTTTGTCTGCTGATAGCTAATAGCCATTTACTAGCTTCTGCCCGCGGCTTCGTATGCGCAGCAACACTATAACATGTAAAATTCCGTTTTTTTCGTTTTCCCTGGGAAATTCGAGTTATTCACTCTTAGTGTTACTTACTCTAAAGACATACATGCCGAATTTCATCTTCCTACGACCAGTAGTTTTGGCTGTGCGTTGTCATCAGTCAGTCAATCGGTAATTCAGTAACGGAAGAGTTTTATATGTCTATTGTATATTGATGATTGTTTGGAAGTATCTTAATAAACCACTTAATCGAATAATTTGTTAAAAGCAACAATTTTATACCACCCACCACAAGTGTATCTACGACATACATTCAAATTAACAGAGGTCTATTTTCATTCCACGTTCGATTCGAAATTACACCCTGTATAAGTAACCTAACCTAACGAATAAAATTGATTGCCAGTACTCACGACTGCTTTGTGGACGGAGGACATATTCTATGGTCAGACAGTGCGGTTTGGACTTGTACTATTTATTAATCTGTGCTTGTTTCGTGAACAGTGATTTAAACGAAAAGGATATATGTAATATAAGTAGTTCGATACACAGGGAAAGGCTTAAGTAAGTAAGTATATACAGGTTTACACAACTTAGAAGGTGCGTGGATTAAGCAATAATAGACTCAACGTCAACGGCTAAAGTGCTAAGCCGCGCGCCTTCTAAGCTGTGTCGTGCTATACCTACTTTGTAAATTGGTACATTACATACATAGGTATAATGTGATGACGTGTTCTTAATTTGAGGTATACCGAACGAAGAGATATAAAGGTAACTGGAATTTCATATTTTCGTTTTTTTTCACCCGTTCGTAGGTATTAAGACCGTGAAGTGTAGGGCATCATGTAGCTAGGTGGAGCGATGACATAGGTACGTAGGGTTGTGGAAAAACTGGAAAAGAATAGATGAAGATCGAGCTAGTGGCGTGCTATGGGGACTTTCGTCCAGCAGTGGACTGATACGGGCTGATGATGATGACGACCGTCACCTCGACAAATGTAATTGTTGCAACTTGCAAAGTTGGGCAAATACGGTAGGCAAAATTAAGACATTCTACAAAACAATTAATTCAAATATTTTGCAACTATAATAAGGTAATACTTTTTTTACTAATTGGCTATGGGTGAAAAATGACAATGTGCTCGATTTTTTTTTATGGATAGGAATAACCTTCCGTATCAAGAGAAAAAAATCTCAGAATTTTCCGTGCCGTAGATTCTGCGTAAAAAATAAAATTGGTTTTGCGTTATGACGATTGAAAGAAAGGTGTTGCTTTGGAAACACCTTTATTTCAATCGTCATAACACAAAATCAATTTCTTTTTTACACGAAATCGACGGCACGTAAAATTCTGAGATTTTTTTCTCTTGATACGGAAGGTTATTCCTATGCATAAAAAAATAATCGAGCACATTGTCATTTTCCACCCATAGCCAATTGCTATGAAAGTGACTGGCCGAATGTAAACCGACGGCCTATAAGTTTGAATAGGGGTTAACGTTGGGCTTTGTAGGTCACTCGTTCACCGACGATGTATTGACGGGCGACGAATTATGTTGTAAAACCTGGCTGTTTTATTGTGTCCAACAAATGTTTGATCGAGCTTTAATACACATTGACGTTTGCTTTTTTCAACGTTATCGATATTTATTTTATGATGATACCTTTAGGTAGGTACCTTTGCAGTCGCAAGTTTGTGAACTTTACGAAGTGACCAAAATGTTGCACACTTTAGCTCGATAAGAGAAGAGCTTTATTGATTTGTTTTTGTTGATTTGACACTTATCTTCACCATAATCGAGTGAGGAGATTTGTGTGACAATTAATTACTAATCTCCTACTTACTACCATAAATACGAGCGCCACGAACGAAACTAAGAGAGAAAGAGAGAGAGACCCTATCGGTGTCTACCTTACGCTACTGGCAACATTAACTGTCCTTTCTTTACAGACAACGGGCTCCTTTACACCTGCGGCGAGGCCCGCCACAACAAGCTGTGTTTGGAAGACAATGACGCCAACTCGAACGAGTCCAATCAATACTCCCCGAAGCGGGTCACCGCCATGAATGGCTTCGTAGTCGACAATGTGGCCTGCGGCGGCTGCCACACGCTCCTCACGGCCACCCGCGGCTCCAACGCAGACTTCTCCAACAACGACTTCAACCTAGTCTCCGAGGAAACACGACAGATCCCCATGACGGAGCTACCGCCCCTCAAAGTTCCCAACGAACACACATTGGAGGACCTCAACAACTCCAACATCCAAGCAAACAGGGATAACCTCAATGGGAACGCGGAGGAAACCGGGTCGATCGATTCGCTAGAAGCCAACGTGAGCGGCTCGCACATTGTAAACATAAACGACCTTGAAAACGACAATGGGAGCACGCAAGGCGTCGATGACATCAAAGACGAACTAGGCTCCACCCCAATCCTCAAAACCGAAGTGATCGAGGTCATTCGGACTATGGACACGATGGCCGATCACACGGTGGACAAAATTAAAGAACAAGTCAAAGAAACCACGGACGATATTACAAAATCAGCTGCCGACGCTTACAAAGTTGTCACAGACACGGCCCACGAGAAAATAGAAGTCGTCGAAGACGTTATAAAGAAAACTGAAGCTAAAATAGCTCCTGGCATTGACGAGGTTAAAAAAGTTCTACAAATACCAGATAAAATCGCTGAGGTAGCAAACTCGCCTCCGCCGAAATCGCCTATTCTACAAGAGCTCCTACAACTCCCCGATTTGTCCCGAATGAGTCCGAATTTTAGTAAAAATAGCGACGATGGGCAAAAGAGCGAGACTGGGCAGTCGGAAAATGAGACTATACCATGTGGGTCGGACAAATCGAGTCCTCAAGCGGGGAAGACTGCTAAAACCCAAGCCGTTCTGCCCATTCTTAGGAGTGAGGACCACATAGATAGTGATGAAGCGGCGCCAAACGAGGAAAGTGACGTGGTGGTCAACAGGGCAGATAAAGGAAGATTCGCGCGCATATTCCAGAATATAAAAGACAAGGAGAACTCATGCATGGGTAGAGGGAAAGTAATTGAAGAACAAGTGACAGGTAAGAAATGTTTTTTTTTTAATCGTACTCGTTTAAATTCAACGTAACCCGACGAAAATTTAAAAATCAAAGTTGCCGCGTAATTATTAATCGATCCACTTTAGTAGATATAGCAACATCGTATTGGGACTCCCCATAATATCTTACTTCAAGGCAATATACAAAAATGCTAACTATACTTGAAGGACTGATTAGTGTTAATATGGTCGCCATAGCTGTGATTTCATTGTTATAAAAATTCACCCCATTTTTTTATATCACTGAAAAAGGTTTTTTTCTTCTTCAGAAAACATCCACAAAGGTATCGAGTCTGCAGAGGAATCTGTGCACAAAGTGGAAGAAACCGTGGAGACAGAGATCAGAAACCAGACCAATTCCAGAACATGCACCATATTATAAAATGAAAATATTAAACGTTTCGTCTTCAATGTTTAGCCGTTATCAATAAAGTTTTTATTATTACTATCAAGTTTCGGGCTCTCAAAATCAGTTATGCTGAAAGCGCAAGTTATATTTTGAAATTACTGAATATATACGAGTTGAATGACCACTAGAGGCGCTTGCTGTCCTTACAAGCTAAATTGGCAACACTGAGGTCTCCGTAACGTCAAATGTCACAGTGACATTGTCACTATTCTATGAAATGATAAAACGTTGACATTGACCACCACCTTGCAGATAGAGACGCCAACTAGTGAGCTGAAACACGGTGGCCCTCATGGAAATCGTTTGAAGGTCACAGGAGTTACAAAAAATAAACAATACAGTAGTAAAACACAAAGATCTTTGCCATCAGCTAAAATTGCAGAAACGAAGGTTCAGCACAACTGATTTTGAAGCAATTGTTTTATTAGAGGAATTACCAATGAAAAACAATTTGTTACTTTATACTTTATTTAAAATATGTATGCCAAAATATTACTTACAAATACCAAATTTAAACAACGCATATTATAAGTCTTACCGAAACTCAATGCCAGTCCATTTAAATACGGATATAAAGCGTGGGTGTTATTTTAAAATAAATTGTTTCTCTAATTTGGTTCTACTGTCTGTCAGAGTAAATACGAACTTACGACTATGATCGTGTCAACAAACATACCCGAACATTTCATTTCAATATAAAAATCAGACTTAATTTCAGTAGCAAAGTTTCGTAACCAGCATAAAGCTTTTAACTGGGCGATATGACCAAAGTTGGCTAAAATACTAGATGTTGAATGCTTAATAATAAAGAAGTCAACGACAGACCATAAATTGTTAAATTTTAAGCACAGAGCATAGCTTTCCAGAATACACTGAATGATCCAAAGACTCAGCAGGTTATGTGTAAGCCCACCATTGTCTCAGGCTATCAGCTGATCCAGCAGCCAACATTTACGTCTCATCTTATTAATATAGAGGATGAATGTCTCCATATAAATTCCCATTAGAAGACTATGGTGGATTCCACACACTCACTATAGTCAAACGTTCCAAGCCCCATTTTTAGACATTGGCAGTAAGGTGAGTTACTTCAGTCTGGCTAAAAAGCACAACTTTGCTAGATGGTAAAACTTTGAATACGAAACAAACGATCTAACATCAACCTAAAACACGACTTCTGTTAAATAAAAAGTTTAAACTATTTGAACATATCGCGAGATAACTCAAACGTCTCCCTCATATCAATGCTACATACGCCATAGTAAAAAAACCACAACATTTAAGTTACAGCCCAATCATCTTAGATATCAAATATCATTGCTTAAATTAAGTTCACAAACTGGACCAATTAATAAATTGGCTTGCTCTTCACACACAGTGTGAATAATAAGCATAAGACGACATAAGAATAAGAACGTAGAGACAGAAGTAACCCAGTTATAGACAAAAAAGTTAGGATCGAGGGTTTGCAAAATCAAATCACTACCGGGTCCCAGACACATTCAATTTACATATGCTTTGGCAACCCTAATTTCATAGCTGCTTAACATGTAGGTTACAACCAACCAACCATAGTTTAGTAGGATAAATAAGAGGACCCTGTACAAGCATCTAGTACTAGAGCCATCATAGATTCCCATGACTAAGGTTTGGCATGACATGTTCCATCTAAATTAATATAAGGAACATACCTTCTAGACGTTTATTTGTGAATAAGGTCCGTTGATAAAACAGTTGTGTCTTGTCTTACGTTATCATTCTTGTAAGGAACATACCTTCTAGACGTTTCTTCGTGAATAAGGTCCGTTGATGAAACAGTATGGTGCCTTGTCTTACGTTATCATTCTTATGTAAACGAGTTATCTCAAATATGTAGTACAAATAATTCCTAAACGGTGTACAGATTCTTTGTAGCGGAGCTGTGTTTGACCATGGTATCTCGGTGGACCTGGAAGCCGATCTTGCCATGGATTCCCAGCTGGTCCTTCAGCTTTCTACCAATCTCTATAGTGGCGTGCTGCTTTGAGGCGTCTGCTGTCCATATACCTGAAATAATTGGAAAAAAAAAATATAATTATTTATGTTGGTTAATCAGAAACGACTCCGAATTGGTGACCATAAGTTCAAGACTAGTGCAAATGTTTATTGTTACATTTAGTCTGTTAATCAAATGACAGGTTGAAGTATGTTAATAAAGCCATTCTGGATTATTACTGTTCTGTTTGGATATCCTAGCCTTGAGAATTAATTATTATGAGAACTTTAATACATTTTTATTCAGAAATGAAGCTAAACTCACCTATTTTATCAACTTTAGGCCTAACATTGACGACAGCACCGCAAATTTCATCAGGATTCTCAAAATTCTCACCAATGAGTAGGAGAACCTGAAAAATAGATGAAAACAATGAATGAAATACCTAATTGAATTGGATTGTGTTAACCGCTGCACTACAAACAGGCACCACATACATTGCACATTGATCCAGCAGCGCATCTATGGGGCTCTCATGACTCTCTAGCTAGGTCTGTTTGTCCCAACCATGTCGGACCTACTAACAGCAACCTACTGTGGTATGTGGCTGAGAGTTTTTGACAGAGATATGACCAATCATAGTTTGAACTAGTATATCATGGACATCTTGACAAAATTAAGGGTAACTGGTAATTTTCCTGAATAGGGGACTCATTAGCTGACTACTTAAGTCTGTTGCCCTGTCATCATCATAAATATTAATAATCACCTTCAAACCAATTTGCTTGACTAAACTTACCACATCTAACCAAAACCGATCCAAGTCAGAATTGCGCTGCTTCTTCTCAAGACTGATGAGCCAACGGCCGCCCATCTTGTTCGCGTCATCCTCCCACATAGGGCGGATGCCTTGTTTGAACACGGCATAATCGTGGCCCTGGCGCAGCTCCGACGGCAGCTTTATGTGGTGGTACAGTCTGAAAAACACAACATTGTACTTTAGACTAATTTAAAAATAAAATGATTGTTTCTCCTTTTATTAATATTAATAAGTTTAATAGGTCTAGCTTTTGCAGAATGTTACAAAAGCCAGTGGGAAATTCCTGAACTGTGACTCATTTCCTCAAGGCATTTACTGGTTGTGTAGATTACTACACAAGCAGTGAATACTAGTTATGACAATTAAATACTTGAATACCTCCAGAAGTCCTCAACTGTGTCAAAAGTGGTAAGTTCTATCAAGTTCTCCTCCCATGTCTTGTTTCTGTCGTTGTCGTAGAACCAAAGACTCCAAGTATTCTGAAGGGGGTGCTTGATCAGGAACTCTGGGGGCACCTCTGTCGTGCTGTTAGTCTTCACGTCTGTCGTCGCAGACCCCTTGAACACACAGGTCATTTTACCGATAATCCTAACCTCTAATTACTTGTTTCTTATCACCTAACGATATCCAAAATCGAAAGTTTATACACTCTACACTAATACAATTCATAAAAGGGAACAAGGAAGTATTAAAGCGACAGTAAATCCGGCGAACATGAAACAAATGCTGTAGTGAAAGTTAGCTCAGCCACATCACCAGAGCTCCCTCGACAGGAAGTGCAAATATTTAACAGTACTTCAAGGGTACATTGCTAAATTCTTGGTTCATTACACTGCATTCTACCCACCTCTACTTCTTCAGTATTATTTCCGGCCATATCACAAGAATCTCACGACCCTAATTTTTACCAAAAGACCACAGACACGGAAAAAGACAGCCGTGTGAATGTTGCAAGTAAATGAGCATGGGATATTGCAACTGGCAATTAAAATGAAATAAAAAACTTTATTAAAAATTAATTACAATGTAAATAAAATATAATAAATATCAAAAAAGACGCCCACAGTTTTTAATTGCTCATTACATGGAAGTTTGCTATGAAAATACTTTTATTATTTTTATTACCTAGTAACCCTTTCAATTAAACGTCAAATCAATTCCATCAATCAAAATTTCAAGAAGTACCTATCATTTTAATCATCTCCCTCGTTCCCGGTCCCGTCCAAGTGTCGCTCCATTAAAATTAAATAACATAACGTCCCGTTGAAGTAGAAGGATGTCGGTCCAAACGTTGTTGCTGGACTTTTCTATCGATCCCGCCCGTTTAGGCGACGAGGGCGGGCAAAAGGCGGTTTTTAAGCAGTTGGAAACGGTTTTGAAAGATTATGTGCCGAATCTTATTTTAGCCGCTGAAGTAGCCGTAGACGGCGGGTCCTTGAAACTATTAACGGGTAAGAAGGGCACGACCGTGTCGGTGAGACTGTTTGACCGTGGACTGGTGACCGTCAACATAGAATATTATAAAGAAGAAGCCGACGAGCCACTCATAAGTTTCAAGGTAAGAATACATGTTTTAGCACATGTGCCTTAGCTTCAACACGCTCCCTTCCGTACCAATCATCATATTAAATTAATGTTTGTGACTGTACACTTCTTTGCCATTCTATTCCAACTAAACTCAGTTGTGTAAGCAGTGACACTCAATATTGTTTATTTTATTGATGATTTAAATCCATATTAATATTATACATGGTGGGTCAGAAAATATGGCAAATAATTAACCCACAGTATCGGCTATCGATTCTAAGTATATTGTATAGGTCTTTAATTTTTTTGGAGTTGGTAAAAAAAAATATTTTGTATAGGATTCAGGCGTCGCTCACACAACCAATCCCATATACAATTTTTTTTTTTCCCAACTCAAAAAAAAATAAAGACCTATACAATATACTTAGAATCGATAGCCGATACGGTGGGTTAATTATTTGCCATATTTTCTGACCCACCGTGTATATGCCAAAGTAACTTAGTCTGTCTGTCTGTCTGTTACCTCTTCACACTCCCAACTGCTGTACCGATTTGGATGAAATTTGGTATTCAATTCAATTCAATCATTTATTCAGCAAATTGGCCACATAGGGGCACTTTTACATGTCAGAAAAAGAATTTACCAGCGCTTTCTAGACCCATTGCTTGAGAAGAAGCGCCGCAACAAACTCAAGCAGAAGGCCTTTTTTCAAAATTTACATTACATGTATAAAATATACATATAGGTACGTACTAAAATTACATTAAAGGGATGTATAGAGATAGTTGGAGTCCCGGGAAAGGACATAGGCTACTTTTTATCCTAGCTAAACGCATAAGTATTTCCCGAGGGAGTGCGATAACCGAATTCCACGCAGGCGAAGTCGCGGGCAGAAGTTAGTAGAAAATAAAAGCTTAGAAGATCTTTGAAGAGTTCCTAGTGGGGCTAGTTAGCTCAGTTTCAGGTTTTCATGATTGTTACAAGATTGGAAATTATTTGGCCTACAGCCAGTTAACAAAACTTGGCAAATGAGTGTTTACAACTATCATCCTATGTTTTTTCATACTTTTCCTAGTGAAGTTTATATTTTAGGGCAAAATTTCCTGTTTTAACATGAATCACAACATTTTCTTAGTCTATACTTGATTCATATATAAGAATGTATTTTAAATATTGGAACTTACTACTACTACTACAGCCTATTTGCGTCCCACTGCTAGGCACAGGCCTCCTCTCATCACGAGAGGGTTTAGGCTATGGTCCCCATGCGGGCCCAGTGCGGATTGGGGACTTCACACACATCTTTGAATTACTTCGCAGATGCGTGCAGGCTTCCTCACGATGTTTACCGAAAAGCTCAGTGGTAAATTCAAATTGAATTTCCCACTGAGCACAAATATTGTAAGTTAATTGATAGGTAGTAAAGGAAAAAAATCTAAACCTTAAGTACTGGTTTCATACAATTAGTAGCGTTCCTCTGCATTATTGCTCATTTTGGAGCAATTTTAATTACAAACAAGAAGGATGATGATTTAGTTGTTTTCTATAGTATTCATAAATAGCAGCTTGCAAAATTTTACTACATTCAAAATGCTGTAAGGATATTCAATCACAGAACTAAAAACTGTTTTTTTTTTAAATATCGTAAGTCTGTAAGCGATATATTTAATTTACCTGCCAAGTTTAATAATTATTGTTTTTTTTTCCAAAATAACAAAATCTCACATAACTTTGACTATTTTAGCTTTCCATGTTTTTACAGTCAAGTTCTCCAATATGTGTACAATGGGGGCTATCGCGTGTGAATTTGCCACTAGAGGCGCTAGTGTCGCGTGAGGTCCAATGACATTCACTTTTCACTGGTTTTGGCGAGCTTCGTGACATAAATTATAATTTCTTTAATTTAACTATTGAAAAGTGATTAGCTTTGTGAAATTATCGCAAATATGGATTATTAGGCGATGAATGTGAACGCTTTGAAACAAAAAAAATATTTCCGAAGAAACGGAAATGCACAACATTGCGGCATAGCTACTCGATATGATGATGGTTATTCATAATTAATAAACTTAATGAGATTCAAGATTTAAAACTTTGTTTCGGCGCCGATCTTATAAAGTCGCCTTTGACAGCTATACCTCTGGACCTTAGTCTACAGTGGCGCCAACTGGTGAGCAAAGAAACGATAGTCCCCATTATGCAACCACCTAACTCGGATAAAAAGTGGGGTTTCTAAATTTAATTGCATTATTCTGTATCATGTAGACAGAACTCACTTATTTGAGAACGAAAGAAAGAAAAAATATTCATTTGGTACATAAAAGTTATTAAGTACAGAAACAAACTTAAACTAAAAACATTCATAACACTATTAATGTCCAAAATGGCCTCACTCAGCATGTGAGCATTTTACACCTCTACTGTTGCAAATGTCTATAGGCAGCAGTGACCACTTTCCATCAGCTGGGCCATCTACCTATTTGTCTGTCTATAGAAATGCAAAAATTACATTGTCAAAAAAAACTCGTTTCTATTTTATTCTCTAAAGCGGGGGTCAACAACCCGGGGCATATTTTTTTTCTACTCTGAAAGTTAGTTAATCCCAGTAGTCAGCTCACCCGCGTGGCAATCTCAGTAAAAGTCCCGGCACGGATCTTGAGCAGTGAGCAAAAAGTAAAGGGCATCCCAGTAGTCAGCTCACCCGCGTGGCAATCTCAGTAAAAGTCCCGGCACGGATCTTGAGCAGTGAGCAAAAAGTAAAGGGCATTTCTGCGAATTTTTACGACTGAAGGGCCAATAAGCCTGCGCGCACGCCATAGCGCCCGCTGCGTCATGGCGATGAGACCTTATTTTCGACTTCTGGGCATTGAAGGCCACCGCTCAAGTTCCGTCCCGATGTCTGTATGCGGTATAGTATCGCGTCGCGGGTGCGGACTACTTCAATTTTTTTTCCGGGGAATAGTACTGAGGAATAGGCCGCAAGTGGACAGTCGTTTGGCCGCAAGCGGGTTGGCGACCCCTGCTTAAATGCATAAATTCTGTTCTAATAAAACCTTTACACAGTAGTGTAACAGGTTCATAGTTTATTGTCATCAAATCTGTGTCATGTAATAATAGGGAACATGCAGGGAAGAAAATATATCAACATTTTTGGACTAGAAGACTACTACAGGCCTATAAACATAATAGTATAAGCAGTTATTTTACAAGGTTGTTGGTAAAATTATTATGATAAAAACTAAAACTGTGCTTCATAATAAGTGACGTCACAACCCCGCCATTGTTTCTATGGAGCGTTTAACGTCGACCTGTCACATGCATATTTTATAACTTGATATCTTCATTGAATGTTGATATTCAACAAAAAATTCGAAAACAATTTAATAAAATATTTAAGTTGCGTCAAGCTGTTATGGCTGTGGGCTTGTTTTTGCACTCGGCTCTTTCATGCCGAGCCTTTGTGCGGCGTGTGTTGAATCAGTTTAATGATTTAATATTTTCTCTGCATGTTCACTATTTCAAACTAATCCCGTCGTGGGTATGATAAGGTTGAGCGTGAGTTGTTTTCTAGAGCACTAAACTGCTGGAAGGGTCTGTGAGAATGTCATTGGAATGCGAAAGAATAAAATTGTTGCCAACAATCAAAAGGGGGCATAAGTTTGATGTTTACCTTACTAGCTCAGGTTAGACGGTTACCCCATTTGCAATTTTTTCATGCTTTTTCTACCTATGAATGCTTCCAAAATTGTATGTTTGGGTGATTTTCAACAAGCGTTTCAACCGCCACCAGTCCGTTGTATTTTGTTCAATTTCCAGTAGATTTACATAGGTGTTTTGTATAATTTTGGAAATATTACAAAATACGAAAACATGCCATCGGAGGTGGAAATTCCGAAAATGCGTCAGCGGACTGACAACCGCTTGTTGAATCACCCTTTTAACACTTTTTATAATTTATTTTTCCGAAAGTACGTATAGTATTTTTTGTAAAATATTTTGTAAGTTTTATGATGCTTATTTAGCCATATCTTTATATGTACCATATTTTACTGGCATAGTTTTCAGGTTGATAGAGAAACGATCACTATATAAATGTTTATTTATTATTTATTTAACAATTTGCTTTAAGTAGTTTTTTACAAATATTTTTATCTAAGCTTGTTAATTTATACCAGCATGTTTGGGAGACCCCATGTTGGAACGAACACAGATCCCCTAATATGAGACCAAATGCTCCAAGATGAGTGAGACCAAATAGTCCGTTTCCTGTTCTCCCCACCTCACCCAATGATATGAACAGATCAGACTCCAGTTCAAACTAAACGCTCAACCTTCTTACCAAACTGCATGCTCTGCATTGTAATTTGGTTTGTTCTTCCCTATCTTATTATTTGTTCAATAGTCCGCGAGAGTGTTGGAGAGTGAAGTGAAAAAATACATCACTGTGACAAAGTCCCAGACTTACGCTCCTATAAAACGAGGCCTGTTCAGCAGATATTACCCGACGTCAGGTGAGTGGAAATAGGTATACATTCTAGAAATTCTAGAATGTTCTAGAGCCTTGAACATCCTACCTTAGTACCGAGATAACACGATCATTTTAGCTGTGTTGAATGAGTATTGAGTACCTAAGCTTTGTTTGTTCAGACTTAATGTCGTTATGTGCCTTCAGATAACGACCAAGGGATTCTGAACATACGCCTGGTTTTTTTTTTCAAATTGTGTTAATTATTGTGTATGGCTGTATCTGGAACTCCTGAGCCTGTTAGTGCCAAACCTTTTGCCTTTATTTAAACAGCATTGATGAGGAGCATTTTGTTAGTTAACTAGCTTCTGCCCGCGACTTCGTCCGCGAGGAATTCGGTTGTAGCGTTCCCGCGGGAATGAAGCGTTAAACTATAACAAATTATAAACTAAAACCTACATCTTGAATCACTCTATATATTAAAAAACCGGCCAAGTGCGTGTCGGGCCACGCGCAAAGTATAGGGTTCCGAAGTTGACGATGCCCACAGTACCTTTCTAAGACTTATTAGCATCTAGCTAGCTTGTGGTAGGTATGACGTGCCCGCCCGACGCCCCTGCCGCTCGAGAAAAATCATCATTATAAGTTGGTCGACTATTACTCGTAAGTTTGTACAGCCTAGTTAGCTGTGATAGTTTTCCTTTCAACTACGTTATATATGCCACAACCGTCATTTTTTCAGCCAAAAAATAGCACTTTAAAGCTTAATATTTCACAAACGCATCACTTAATCAAAAAATGGTTTTAACAAACCCACAATATTTTTAAGACCTATTCAACGATATGTCGCACTATGGGGTACGCAAGAAAATTACATCCCTACTTTACGAGTAGGGGAGGTACCCTATAAAAAAAAATATTTCAAAATTTTATTGTACCACTTTGTCAGCGTAACTAATATGCATATTCATGCCAAATTACAGCTTTCTAGAACTAAGCATCTCCGAGCAATAGTGCGGACAGACGGACGGACGGACGGACATGGCGAAACTATAAGGGTTCTTTGTGGACTTCGGAACCCTAAAAAGAAGTGCATCAAAATCCGTTGCGTAGTTTTATAGATCAAAGCATACATAGGGACAAACAGCAGGAAGCGACTTTGTTTTATACTACGAGTATGTAGTGATAATAGTAACCTAGCTAATAATAGTAGCTGCTCGTTGCCTTATATTAGGCTTTAATATTCATTTAAAATCCCCCATCGTCTGTAAATTCAGTTCACATCCAAAGTTCAGTTAAACCCTATTTTGTATAGAAATATTAGGACATACACAATCGTTATATATATTTACCTTCAGTGCCACCCACTCCCTTTTATATGTCATTTTACACGACAAGGTTTATAAGAGAATAAATAACACACATAAGCTACGATTACAACATTACAGATAGTCACGCAATAATAGTGCTTATTTTATTGCTTAAATGAGGGCAAAACGGGATTAACCGTTTAGTGTCATCCATTGTTTGTTAAAAACTGCAATTATAAAACCAGTCCTTAAACCATAATATACATACAAATTTTCCCCGCTAACCTGCCGCCAAATTGCAGTGCTCGCACTGTTGTGTTCCGGTAGGGGGTTAAGGCAGCCGGTGAATTTTCTGGCATAGAGGGATTCCATCATAGGCCTCAGGGTAGGCAACGCATTCGAGATCTTATGGTTTCTTAATGGGGGATCATAGGATTTTGGTGTCCATGGGCCGCAGTGACCACTTACCAGGCTCAGACTCAGGTGGGCTGTGCAGTCGTTTGCGTATACCATTGGTTTAAAAAATCAACTGCAAAATGCTCCAAATCGTTGTTCCATTACTTTAGAAATCGAAAACCGTAGATGCTATGAACATTACGAAATGTTCATCCAAGATGACGAAAGTTTTAAGTGAAATTTCGTCATCTTATTTTGTATGAACATTGCTTCCAAGTTTATTTATCTGATCTTTTTCTTATATTTTGTTACTATTATTTTCATTTGATTCTCTTCTTTTCATTTCGGAAACTTTGCCACCTTTACAATATTTACATGTAATATTCTAAAGTTCCAAACTAACAGAAAAGCCAATAAGCATACAGTAAAAGGAAATATTGATAACAAATTGGCTCTGATGGCAAAGTTACCTTTTTTATAGTGTAGTTCTCAAATGCTGTAAATGTAGAAGAGTAGTAAACTGTGTACATAGCATATTTGTTTATTACATAATGGAACTAAATAAATGAAGCCTGGATACACATTTATTTCGTAAACAAACTTTTTACAAAGCACGAAGTAAAAACATGTTGGGCGCCACTTTTCTTGCTGGCGACCACCGTGGGGCCACTGATACAATGTACAAATTGTATGTCGTAATATTTTCAGATGAAAGACTCCTAGAGTACGACATTGACAATGTGGTGTTCGACGAGCAATCTCCCTTCCAGAGGGTGCAGATAGTGCACTCCAAATCCTTAGGGAACATGTTGGTGCTAGATGACTTACAAAGTAAGTGGTAGAGGACTAACTATTTACCAAAAAAGATTAGTTAATTTGAGGTTTCTTTTTGTTATCACTGACTACAAATAAGTTAAATGTTTGCAAAACAATAAGATTTATAACGATCACTGTTTTGGATTTTCAGATATTTCAGAGGCTGATCTCGTATATACTGAAACGTTGATGCAGAGAGGGCAAGTGAACTATGAAGGAAAAGAAATTGTTATATTAGGTAAATGATAACTATGTTTCACCTTTAAAATTCACGTATGTCTCAGCAGGATCGAAGTGATCTCTAGATAGAAGTGATTTTAGACGAATCTTTAAAAGTATGTTGTTCGCCGATCAATGAGTGGAAAAATGAGTTAGTAGGAACACCAGTGGTGTTTTCTTACTTAAGTCCCATTTATGGTGAGCTTGAGATACGTTATTTTTTAATTTCTTTTATGTACTTACATATATCTGATATCGTGGCCGGCAATAGGTTAAGCTGTCTGTCTAACACGCAAATGCCAAGTTGTATTCACCGCACGCGACTGCGTGACTCTGACTAGGTTCGTAGCGGTATTATGTTTAACACTGATATCATAACTAAATAATTAAATTATCTTTAATATCTTGGAGTGAATCATCACATGTTATTATTTGTCAGTCGATTATATTGTATGGTTGACATTAATAGCTCGATTATTTTCTCTCTTCGGGCATAATGCCATAACATGCCGCGTAGAGCAAGTGGAGTGGCCGCTCTAAGAACAAAATGGCAAGGGGCCCAATACATATTATGAATTTCACATGAAGCGATAGCCGAAAGAGAATCTCGCTCTACTCTAATCAAGGGGCCGGCCCTGAACTTGATAAGCTTTTTACTACTGCTATAAATCAATTAAAATTGGAGAGGCAGAGGCTCAATAAACGTCGGCGTCCATCTTGGATGACGGCCATTCAGTTGAGACTCCCAAACTTTCAATTACGATTATGAATGGCCGAGTACCTAATACAAGGGGAGTCTTATTATCATCCGTCTTTATTCCCGAACCAAGTAAGGCAGAGTTGCCAAGCCAGAAGTACTAAACACCAAACACATACATTACAAAATCTGACTGGTATTTCAGGAGGTGGCGACGGTGCCCTTCTATACGAGCTTCTGAAAGAGAAGCCAAAATTCGTATGGATGCTGGAGATTGACGAGGTGGTGATGAGAGCCTGTGATAAGCACCTCCGGTCTATCTGCGGAGATGTGCTGGAGAGGAGGAAGGGGCCCAACTATGAGGTGAGTAAAGGGAAGTGAATGAATATCTAAACCTTTGTTAGAAGGAGAATGGTACTTTTATGTCGCATTAGTTAAAAAAAAAAGGGGTCGGCACAATTTGTTGGTTTCAACTTTCCAATTCCTTCTATCGATCGCTACAATAATTGTTCAAGAAATCTCTCAAATTAGCAGTTACGATATTTCGTTGCCATAGATCTCGCCCGATAAACGGCCGCCAGGAACATTGTTGTGTGTGTCGCTGTTTAGGGGTGAGCCAGTCGGTGAAATCAACAGCATAGAGTGATTCCACCTTGGTCCTCGGGGTAGGCAATACATTCGCAATCTTGTGATTTCGATTGCAACCATTCATGAGGCCACTTTCCACAGGTGGCCTGAGAGCCCGTTTGGTAAAAAGGAATCTTTAAATAAAAAGGCGCCAAGATAATTTGTTATTTATTACTCTCTTAGGCCTGGTTTTTATATACACAAAACTACAAAACGCCTCGTTTTAGCTAGGGACGGTCAAAATTTGACATTTGCTTTAAAGAAAATCTGTCAAATTTTAATCATCCGTTGCCACAACAAATCGCTTCGTGAATATACGAACCCAGCGTTAATCGTTCCAGATAATTGTAGAAGACTGCATGCTAACCGTGAACAAATTCATCAAGGAGGGCAAGAAAGTGGACTTTATATTTGGGGACCTCACTGACATACCAATATCGGAGTCAGCCTGCGGAGAGCTCTGGGAGTTCATGATCACGATACTCAACGCCTCCTTCAAGATATTGAAGCCAGAAGGGAAGTTCATGACCCATGTGAGTGTTGTTTTGAATAGCAATGCATAACTCTTTATGGAAATTACTTTATTCGGTAGCTAAGATTTAACAGGAAATTTCTCCGATCGGGCGAATATCAGGTGCGGTAATGCGACACATGACTAATCTGACTTACTGCTATTTATGTATCTACAAAGGTGCCAATTGAAAACTTCTCAACGAGAAGTTTACTAGGATGACTTCTAGGGGTTTTAGCGTAATATGAGTTTATATAGTGAAACTTCAAGACAGGTTCTGACTATGTTAGACAGTTGTTAGTGCGCTCCATCTGCTCCCCAGCGCCATCTATTGGTGTATGTTGTGAAACTTTGTAGTTACAGTCTCCCCCTCTGTCCACGATCCACGAAGACGTCCCGGCCTTTGCCTTGCCTCTTTAGGCAAGATCTGACAATTTCCCCTCTGACAATGCCTCAAAGTCAAATCAAGTCCCAAATCCGCTCTACGCTTGCGTGGGGACTAGGTATATTTTAATCCCTCTCGTGATGAGAGGAGGCCTGTTTCCAACAGTGGGATGTTTATAGGCTGGTGTGGGGGTAGTAATTCAAAAATGTGTGTGAAATCCCCAATCCGCACTGGGCCCGCGTGGGAACTATAGCCCAAACCCTCTCGTGATGAGAGGAGGCCTGTGCCCAGCAGTGGGACGCAAAATAGGCTGTAGTAGTAGTGGTGGTAGTTGTGGGTGTGGCGGATCGTTCAACCATCGCATTTGAATCCAGGTTCTGCGATGAGACTATACAGTCAAGCGCAAATAAGTATGGTATGCCAAAGCGCAAAAATATGTATACAGCGACACTATTGCTATGCCATTAGGGTAGCTGTTATACATGTTTTGGCATTTTCGCTGGATACATATATTTTCCCTTGACTGTAGTACGTGGTAAAGGTATGCTTCCGATTTCATCAAAGTACTCTAGTAGCATTGCGTCCTGTCACATCTGCGCGTTCAAAATGGCCCCATGTTGGGCGCCAATGAAGCGACGAAGAGGGCAGTGAAACCAAAAAACTTATTCGGTAGATAAGATTTAAGTATACACATATGAACCAAATGAATTATTTCTGAAAGTATAATTCTGAGAGTTTTTTTAGTTAAGCCCTTACAAAAAAAATAGGCGACTGAATCTACGTCATACTAAAATTTCGAGAGATTTGACTGAAATCATTTTTCCCCAAGGTTCGGAGCAAAGTGTGGCAGACAAACAGACGCGAGTGATCCTATAAGGGTTCCGTTTTTGCCAGTCAAAGTACGGAACCCTAAAAATTACCCAACTGACAGGTATTTTTTTCACAGGGAAATGGTGCAACCAGCAAAGAATCTCTGGAGCTCTACGAGCAAGAGCTAGCCAAGTTGAAGCCAGCGGTGAGGTTCACAAAGACCCGAGCCTTCGTCCCATCCTTCCTCGAAGACTGGATCTTCTACCAAATAGCCTTCTCGGGCAAAGGGGACGCCTAACGATCGACCAAAGATTACCTAAGATTACCAGTAATACCAGTATTACCACATTAGTTAAATCTACAAATAACACAAAGATTCAATGCAGTATTCGACAGCATTTTGATATGTTTAGTTTTTAGCCCACACTAAAAGTTGTTTTGTTAGTATTGATTTGTGCTTGTTTTTGTTTAACGATGATTAAAAGTATTTTAACACGGTTCATATGTTTTTTTTATACAAGCACTCTTGTAATGTCAGCGCCGTCTTTATGGGCGAATTTTCCAAAAAATACGAGTTGGTAGGGAATGTCATGGTGAGTTTGAACACCCTTGGAACACCATAGGTCATACTTTACTCATTTACTCTAACCCCTCTCAAGGGGTTGGTCTCAATCAAACAAAACGACGCTTGCTAGTTTCTCGAAGGGACAGCGCCATCTGTCGGCGACTTGGTTGGTGTTCACTGCTGCGGTAACGAGGGGTTGTATCAAAACTAGACCGGCGAAATGGCTGAAATGGTTCCGAATGAAGGACCGATCAGTCGTCCTCTTTTGAAAAAAAAAAACATACAATCAGGACAGGCCACATATTCCTATTGGGTCGCTGAGCCAGCATAGTTTGTTAAGTTAATCATACAACCAGAGAATCAAAAATGATGATATTCGCAGTAGAACTTTTTGAGGTCACCTTTCACCTACACAGCTCGAAGAATTGGCTACTTGATTGACAAGTCAAATCAGATACTTTGTATTCAACGTCAAAACTTTGTAAAAACGCAGCTTTCATATGGAACTATTATACAAATTATGGCAAATATCAAATAGTGCAATGTGAGACGATATCAATCGTTACTTTTAAATTTACCGATATATATGCGTCGTTAGCGTGGAAAAGGTTAATGGCGCCCACATAATTTCGACTTTATGTGGGCGCATTAACCTTTTCCACGCTAACGACGCTCTCGATTAGAATATCCGACGGTATGTGGCCGCCCAAGGTGGCAGTGGGCGGGGCACATTGCTCGAAGAACTGCTGGCCGATGGGGCCAGAAAGTTTTCGAATAGCGTCTGCGTACCGGAAGATGAGCAGTTGGTGCCACAAACAAGGCGGAAAGTCGGTGGATGCGAGCGGCATGTGACCGAGGGCGGGCCTTGGGGGAGGCCTTTGTCCAACAATGGACGTGTATCCGCTGATAAAAGGATGACATAAAAGGAAAAGTTTGGACGTGCGTATCCGTGTGTCTAACTGACCGTCTCTCTGTTGTCAGAGGCTAAAAATTCGAAGAACAAGAATTATCATAGTTTCATACTCATTGTGATTGCAATAAAACGCGGCTCGTGTTCATCAAAGTATAATATTATAAAAGCTATATTACAAAAAAAAATAAGTATTAAATCTTATCTTTACAGTATACAACAAACTCGACAGCATTGAATCTGGATAACAATAATGAACTTATTGCTCCCGAGTGTAATATATTAATTTGACTTCACCGTTATTCAAAGCTTATTTAATTGAGATGGGCACTACGTTTCCCGCCGTTTTATTTATATACCTTTCTTACAATATACCTGTCCCTTTCTCCTTGCCCCAGGTGGATAGCGAAAAGCCGTGAAGTTGAGTTCGCCATCTTTGATCTTCATTGGCGTGGCTCGGTCTAACCGAATATTATCTTGGGACAAAATTATTCACGTAATTTTTTTAAATATATAAATTTCAACGCTCTTATCTGCGATGTTCTAAATAGTGGTACAATTATACCATCAATTTTACATCTGAATTCTTTTGTAGTCAGATAACGTATTGAAATGATTGGAAATCGGTTAGCGACTTCTTCATGTTGAGTAATAACGTCTGGCTATTTGAATTTCGTCAGACATTAGTCATAAATTTTATAAATTTTTTAACGGTTGTACCGTTCGTATTGGTTGAGCTCAGTATTACCAACATGTAATTACATGTTAGGACTTGTAAAATACCACTTAGGAGAAGGATTTAGTTAGTTGGTAGCAACTACCCTCTATTTCTTTTTTGCAGTCGTCGATTTTAATTTATAGCAAACTAGCTTCTGCGCGCGACTTCGCTCGCGTGGAATTCGGTTATCGCGTTCCCGCGGGAACTTTGCGTTTTTTCGGGATAAAAAGTAGCCTATGTCCTTTCCCGGGACCCCAACTATCTCCATGCCAAATTTCATCTCAATCGGTCCAGCCGTTGAAGCGTGAAGAGGTAACAGACAGACAGAGTTACTTTCGCATTTATAATATTAATATGGATTGATGTCCATTGCCTTGCCTATCTCAATTAAATAAGCTTCGAATAAGGTAAGTCAATTACTATGCGTTTTATTGGTAGGTAAAACGCGTATATTAAATCATAAAAAATAACCAAAGAATTATTAAAGATTCCACCATTTTGTGATCATTTTGAAAGAAAATAATTACTTGTATGCCAGATTACACTGAAATTATGTTTTTCCACCGGAGCTAAGCTGTGTCTCTAAAGATATACAATACCTACATAAACTCACGCTCGTTTTCCGTTGGGGTAGGCACTTCGAGCTTCGCTTCTACTAATAAAATTGTTTATTTAATACTAACTAGCTTCGACCCGTGACTTTGTCTGCATGTCAGTGCCGGAATAAGACATCCACGATACCCAATCCAAGTAACATTTAACCTGCCGTTACTGACTGATAACAACGCACAGCCGAAACTGATGGTCGTAGAGACCGGAAATACATATGTTCAATTGCAAGGTCAATTGTGTGAAATGTTTCAAGATATTTATTATTATTACTATGTAGCTTCCCTGGGGAGTGTAGGGGAGCACTGAGGACTTCCCGAAATTCCCACGGGAACGAAAAACGAGATTTCTTTTTACATGTTTAGCGCATACTAAGTCGCAGGCAAAACTTAGTAATACATAAAATGTATAAGTGGAGACAATATTTGATAAAGCACTTACGGGATAGAAAAATAACAATAATTTTATTTCATTATTTGTTTCATAGTTTATAATAACAGCACAACACAACAGACCTTTCATACAACTGCACAGACAAAACTAGTGGCGTCTCAGACAAAACTTTCACGTTTATGATATAATATTGGCTTGTCAAAATATCACATTTACTAATTCATTACAAAAGACGAATTTTCACTAAAACTTTCTGTAAAGAAAGACTCGGTTTTGTACCATTTGACATCTGTGATTTTTCTGTGTAACATGTACCTGAAACCTATTTCTGTGAATTGCTTTTCCACTAGTTATGTCAATGGTTTTTATAGTTAAAATCTTAACATAATGCACTATTGCATATTACCATCGCTTGGTGGTCAAATGAGCCCACAGACCACTCAGCCCGCGGGCTGAGTTGACCGTACATATTTGTCTATGGGTGACTTGACCCATCTGTGTTAACTGAGCCCGCGGGCCCGTTGAACCCTTAAATTACCGCTTAGGATCAACTCAGCCCACGGGGTCAGTCGACTACTAGTTTACCGGTAAGGGTCCACTCAGTCCGTGAATATGCAAAGACTTAGGAATGTAACTGGGTCGACGGGTCCCCGCTACGCGGGGCCCCTATTTCTAGGTAGTTTGCCCTTCGGGCGTATATAGATAACTAACGAACCTAACCTACTTCACACCTTTGACCTAACGGACTGAGTAGACCCTTACCGGTAAAATAGTAGTCAACTGGACCCGCGGGCCGAGTTATCCGCGAAAAGTGTGGGTCGAGTCATCTACGAAAAACAATAAAAAGGGCAATTGAGCCCGCGGGCTGAGTGTCTGTGGGCTCATTTGACCACCAAGGCATTACCATATCCACATAACGAAACTAACACGTCACACGATTTTAGAACAATACAGCTTGACAAGAGAGATTGAAATGCGATGTGGCGGGCAAGCGGATACCATCTGGGCAGTGCTCTATTCGAAACGTTACCTAGGAAAAAGGAACTTCCATATCCCTACTGTCAAAGCGTTTAAAGTTCAATTCGAGCGCCGTGACGTTTTCACTATGGAGTGTGGAATGTGTCTTGGTAAAAAGCGCAACCTTATATGGCGAAACAGTTGAAAACGTGTCCAGCAGATTTGACAAGCAATAAAACAGAACACACTCTCCTCACAACCGTTTTCGCTGCGTGTTCGCCTCAGCAGCGCCATCTGAAGGCGCTACTGCAGACTATCCGCCTTGGTGGCTTGACACTTGTGGCGACCGCAGCGCCCCCAACCTACCCGATTTGGTGTCCACCTTTGGAACTATAAAAATTGCGCTCCTTTACTTCAACCCTCCATAGTTTTCACGTTCCCTATAGCTTCTTACACATTCGTCAGGAATCTTATATTGAAGTTCTTTGGCCACGTCTCTCGGCGAAACAATGACTCCATCGAGCGCCTGGTAGTGCAGGGCAGAAGGAATCAGACCACGTAGGTCTGGACCGCGATGGACCGACCAGATCAAGTCTGCTGTTGGCGGACCATTGCATGAGTGCACCAGAATGTCTGCCAATCGACAGAAATGGCGTGATATCGTACGGCGAGTGACATCTGTTTCTAACACACGACCACTGTTAAATATGCACCGAGAGAAGATAGCTTCTCAAGGCCGTTCCTATACCCAGCTCAGCCGTCACTGTCACTCGTGCAACGAGTGAAAGAGAAAGCGCTACGCACATAACGCCCGATTTAGTTAGTATTTAACGCGTTTTAATTTCTTTAAAAATACCGTCTAAGAAAAAAGCATTTATAAAGCTGTCAATGTATGCATATAATATGGATAATATTTCTGTTATATTTAGTTTTACTCTGTTTGATATAATAAATTGGAGTAAAGTTGGATTAAAAGTCCGAGTTAGAGGTTACTTTGGAATTAAATTGTATCGAGCGAAGTTTCGTGAAACTAGTAACGAAAGCTGTCAATGTAGGGATGATATGATCAAATATAACATATGTTTTTTTTCATATTTTTAACTTGTAACATTTCTTAGAAAAGTATGATCTTACATGAGCAATTTGACGATGCTGGGTCAGGGAACGGCCTTAATGAAAAAATGAAATCAATGCGCCCCGAATGAGGCCCCAGGACGCCTGCATCGGCTGCACATAAACTAGAACCCCGCCCGCCAAACTCCGTTACACACTCAACTCTGATATAAATTACCAAACTGTAGATACCCTATAACCGCATGCCGAGTAAGCTCCTAGATCTAATCTCGGTGATTGGTTACTCCGCCTGTCGTAGCCTTGCGAGCCGTTGTGTGAGCTCGTCTTGCTCCTGAGACACCACTGTGGATGCTCCTACTGAGGTACTCGGGACGCCAGACGGCAGTTCCATGTTTAGCTCCAATCTGCAAGAAAAAGAAAGTTTTAGAGTAGTAACACAGGGCGGACACGGCCTGTAAAAGTAAGATTTCGAACACAATTCGAATGAAATGTCAATGTTTGCGTGCGAGGACGTCTGTACACTTGTAAATGCGTGTGTACCACTACGCGGGCCAATGATCCGATCTCCATCTCTGGATGAAACAAATGACGGTAAGGCGAGTTGGGCGCGCCGGCCAGATTCAGGCGGGTGATTCCGTGGCCATTCTGTATGTAGTGTAGTATGAAATATTGTGTGGAGGTACATTTGGGTAATTCAACAAGCGTTTCAACCTTGTTTCAACTGCTATCAGTTCCCTGGCCACATTATTATTGGCCTAAGATTTCATGTTTAGTGGACTACTTTATGTCCTTCCCCTGGTACTCAAACTACCTCCATACCAAATTTCATCTACATCGCCAGTCCAGCGGTCTAAGTGTGAAGAGGTAACAGACAAGAGTTACTTTCGCGTTTATAATATTAGTATGAAATGCCTCGGCATGTTCAAGGCTGCCTCTGCCCTTAAGTTTTGCATAATACTGTACAGAAAAAAACTTCAAAAACCACATACCCCGCCTCATCCGCTACTTGCTGTAATAGGTTGTCCACGTCGCCCTGTGGAACCGTCGTGGTCGTAGTCTGGGACATGGCATTCTCCATGTACGAAGACTGGACATCCAGGTCCTCAAACTGGCTCTCAAACTTGTCCATGAGCGTGGATATCTTCTCCAGATTCATGGACTTCATAGCTGCATCCATCGCCTTTACTACGCCCGCCATTGAGTTTGTGACCTGAAGAATAACAAAAGTACAGTGATTATGCTTATTATTATTTTTACCAGTCATTTAAATAGGAGTCTAGTTCATTCCGCCATCGCCGTCGAGGTCTGCCGCGTTTTAACCTGGAGTTGAGCTTCCACTCTGTGGTTATCTTGGCCCTCAACTCACTCGGCATCCCACAGACATGACCTGCCCAGTCCCATTTCAATTTTGCCGCTTTCTGAGCTACATCCACAATTTGCGTCATTATGATTAAACTTCAAAATAAAATTAAGAATGTTTTAGAGTAATAATATCAAAGAATTCAATGTGGAATTTGAAAATACAGTCTATTGTGGAGACCTGGTCTATAAATACCTGAACTTTGGGTACTTATTGTTATGAATTTTTCTGACTGTAGTTTTCATTTGTATTTAAACGAAACCTTAACAAGCAATAGGTGAGTTGTTGTGTTACAGTACAGTTATAATTTACTACAGCAGTAAGTTTATTTCAGATATGAATTTGAATCAAAAACATGACCATTTTTCGAAATTCTAAATTTTTATTATAATTAAGAAGTATAAAGTAGTAGGTACCCACAAAGTTAGTAACAGCATTGTTTACCTTTCTTGTGGTGAGTGCTGTCTGGACCCTGCTAGACACGGCGTCCACTCGGGCGGACATCCGCAGATAATTTAACGCTTGATTTTTCTGTCGTATCGCATTTTCGGCGTGTATCCGAGCCCCCTCCATGTTGCCTTTTTGGATCGCCTTCTTTGCCTTCTCTTTCTCTAGTTTCTCTTCTTTTTCACATTTCTTTGAATTGCGCTCCAACTCTTTTACGGCGAATTTTAAATTAAATAAATGCTCTGAGGCTTTGATGTAAGGATTCATTGGCACAAAATGGCTAAGCTACACACAATTTATTGGGATAAAGAAAATAAATGACATTCATTAGGCTCATTTTCAGTGTAAAGTCATAGTTTCTTTTTTGCGCATTGTTGTCTTATGTGAGCATTAAAACCTTTTCGGATTATAAGATAACGGTAAAAACCTCAAATTTCATAGTGAAACAGAGCATAAGTTGACATAACAAGAATAATATTCATAACAACATTCATACTTGCCTCACCTTGAGCACTGACTGAGATAGTTTACCTAAACACAATTAGTTCAATTACTAGATATATTAAATTTAATTGCAATCGTAAGTGTGAAAGGCAAAAAGGTGTATTAGTTTTAAAGGCAAGGCAAACATACATGATAGGTATAAATAAAATGTGAAAACAAGCTTAGATATACCTCCCATTAAAAAGGATACTTTCCATTGCAGATGAAGACATTTCGTTGCCCATTTAAAAGACCGTTACCACGATATCACTTAACAGCAAAAGGCCTATTAAAATAGGTCACTATCGAATAAAAAGATTTAGTTAGTGACTAAGTTTTTAGACTGATTTCCTTGGAAAAGGGAATACGGATGACTCAGACGTCACAACAATTTAGTAATCTGTCAAACTTGAATGTCAAAACGTATGACCTCATAAAGAGCGATCGAATACACTGCCCACTGTCCGCCATGGGCCTTTAAATACTAAGTATTGTTATAATAAATTTAGACAGTATTTTAATTAAGACTGAATTCAATTTAAGAAGAATGAATCCAAAGCGTTTCATTATCGGTACGGCTACCTAATTAATTATGATCAAAATATTTCCAATGAAGATTGTCTATGTTGTGCTTCAACTATAAAGAACCTTTCTCTATGGTAATTGTTCCCTACGGTTGGCACACCCTGGAAATTTTAATAACAAAATTCACTGCTAGCTAGATTTTTGGAATTGGAAGTGAGACGAGTCGAACGAAACAGCGTCGCATAATCCTCATTATTTATAAAAATCCTTTAAGTTTATTAAATAGAATTAATTTAATTTAAATCATAGTGCCAGTTTACTTCGAATCATAAGTTTATTTTTAATTTCTAATTGTATTGTGACATTGGTTGAAATCCGAATCCCGGTTATATAGTGCAGAGGACATTTGTTGGGCGTAAAAAGAAAATGGCGTGCGCTACTCTGAAAAGAAATTTGGATTGGGAGTCCATGGCTCAACTACCTGCGAAAAGACGAAGATGTGCTCCGTTTGCCACAAGTTCTAGCACAAGCCCAGGAATCAGAGTTTCTGAAAACAAACCTTCATCATTTGGAGAATCCGTCAGTGCACCTGCAAAGCTCACCCCAGGTTTGTTCCCGATAACAAAAAAAACTATTATAGGAGCTATTTTTGTATCGATTAAACAATTTGGGCTATTCCTTGTGAAATTGACCGAATATGGTATGTAATGAGAAACTTAACTATGTAATTTATATCAGCTGTATTTTTTATCGCCATTGTTTTTGCGCTATCATGAATATTTTTGTACTGTTAGAAAGAGATAGACGACGCGTTAAAACCGTTGGGTTGATGATATCTTTTTGTTTTTCATGACCGAGCTGAATATTTCTACCTTGATCATTAATCAGCGGAAAATGTCTTTGTTTCCCATTTCATTACACCCCATTTGAAAATAATTATTATATACTTTTTGTGATAATAGATTGGCGTCAGATTGCACACTCTCTCTCGAAAAATAGAATCACAAAAAAAGTCTTTGTTGCCCATACCTGCTTGATTTCGAAACCGAGCCTTTCGCGTGGGCTTTTTTTCCTTTTCAAGTTTTTGCTATTACCAAGTGGTTTTTGCTATTGATTTGATTTGCATCTCATGCAAACAGTAGGTTCTAGGTATTCATAATAATTAATAGATAAAATAAATCGATGATTTCACAAAGACTCTTCTCTATTGTAATGATTACAACAATTAACATTGACAAAGGTAGTTGTTATTACACTAATTTGCATTTAAGTATTGAATTATATGCAAATTGTGTCCTGATGTTGCTTACTATCTCATCTAATAGGGGTTGGGGTTTAGAAAAGGGTAACCAGGCCTTGGGTTAGTTTTTATATAAGTTTATATTGCAGTTGCCCTTCGGTACACCTTGACCCATCTATCAATTAGACAATGACATAATTAGCAAATATGAACTAAAAAGAAATGGTTGTATGACTTACCTTTGTGATAAAACTAGTTAATAGATAGGTCATTGTTCCCTAGCACTTTTTTTCCAAACAGGTACTTACTTCATACCTGTTTCATGATAGGGTAAGCAGAGACCATAGAATACTAGTCTCGAACCAAACTATACAAATTGCAAAGGATGCAGTTTAATAGGCATGAGGGAGTTAACAATCTTGCCTATGACATATTCAGTGCAAACTCAATGCCCGGGAAATGAATAAATCAGTCCCATCCCAAGCAACCAATGGACTACCCAACAGCAGCTAGATTAGTTAGTGTCCTGTAAGAACACTAGTTTCCAACAATTTAATATGTATAAGGTTATGCTATTAAAATAATAAAATATTCATAAATTCATGCTAAAGATTTATTGTATCATGTTCAATCAAATCACTGTTTTACAAGGTTGGCCACTTTCAGACAATTAAAAACTTGCAATTTGTTAGATTTAATTTTTAGGTGTCTGCACATAATTATCATTACAAGGCAGACTTGAACATAATGCGTGGGTTGCTTAACCCACAGTTGAGTAATAGTCCTGTCCTGTGTGTAGAGAAGCAAATATCCAGCTTCTGATCCAGGGAGAGGGGAGGAAGTGAACAGGGATCAATTACTTGTTCAAAAGACTGATGTTTCATTCCATACAGAAATAGAATTTTCTCTATAGTGTGAAATTAGATGAATGTACAGTCAAATTGTCCAATATATACCTACATTATGCCATTGTAATAAGGCCCAAGTGTACACATTAATGAACTCGACTGTATGATATATATACCTACACGGGATGATAGTTTATAAAGCAAGGGAGGTATGGAAGAGTCGTAGCAAATGGAATCAAGGAGGTCTTTGTCTACTTGTATGGGAATGAAAGTGTGATTTTATGTATTATTTTATTGATAACTCTATTTTGTGGTAGATGATTATCCTGGTGGTATCATGGTTACAAATAGAGAACCGATTACATGGCTGTTCCCAGTATAGGTTTACGTGGGCTAGTTTCCCGCAACTACGGCGTCTAAAGCCCGGGCCACACCGAATGCATCTCCGGCTCGTCTGCTGCACGGCTGCCGGACAGCTTGCAAGCTGTGTGACAGGTCTTACGAGAGCTAATGCTATACAGACAGACACAGGCCAGCCGCAGACGCGCTCCAGACGCATTCGGTGTGACTCGGGCTTAAATGCGCCTATTTTGCGTGACTGTTCCAAATAAAAATACAAATAGCCTTTATTATTGAAGTTTCAAAAGACTTAACTTTAAAAAAACTAACACTAAAAATCCATCGACAACTTCAACTTGTCTTAGCGACATACGAGGGGCGTTCAAAATATTTTCGGTATTGATATCTTATAACCTCTTTTTGAATTTGTTTTGTTACTGGCTGGTAAGGTTCATTCTTTGACATTAAAAAAAAGTATAATTCAAACCGAGATGTTCTTTTGTTTTTCTGCAATTTCTGAACAAACACGAACACAATGAGTGAATTAACAATGTTAACGAAATTAGAACATCGTTCCGTAATAAAATTCTTGACGAAACAGGGTAAAAACCAAAAAACCATAAAAGAGGAAATGGATTGTGTTTACCGTGAGTCTGCTCCTTCTTTATCTACAATTCAAAAGTGGTCAAGCGAATTCAAACGTGGCAGGGAGAGTATTGAAGATGACCCTAGACCTGGCCGGCCTGTAGTAGCTACTTCACAAGAAAATATTGATCAGGTGGAAAACCTTATATTGGAAGATGGTCGAGTGAAGATAAAATCAATAGCTCAAGTAACCAATCTTTCTATTGGTACCGTACATGACATTATCCATGACCATCTTAATATGACAAAGGTCAGTGCAAGATGGGTTCCGCGAATGCTGACTCGACTTCAAAAAGATGTGCGTGCAGCTTGCTGTTCCGATTTTATTGACCTGTGTGGTGAAAATCCTGATGAGGTGCTGCAAAAGATAGTTACTGGAGATGAAACCTGGGTTCATCATTATGACCCAGAGAGTAAACAGGAGTCCATGCAGTGGCACATTAAGGGTTCAGCTCATCCCAAGAAGTTCAAGGTCGTCCCTTCCGCTGGCAAGGTCATGGCAACAATATTTTGGGATTGTGAAGGAGTATTGTTGATCGATTATAAAGAAAAAGGTGTAAATATCACGGGACAGTACTACGCGAATATTCTACATCAATTAAGGGACGCAATAAAAGAAAAAAGGCGAGGAAAGTTGTCTAAAGGTATTCTGCTTCTGCATGACAACGCCCCTGTCCATACTGCTCATATTGCCAAGGCAGCTATTGCTGAATGTGGGTTCGGAACTATAACTCATCCACCGTATAGTCCGGACTTAGCCCCCAGCGACTTCTCTTTGTTCCCCAATCTCAAAAAGGATCTGCGTGGAAATCGATTTTTTGACGATGAGGCGTTGAAGGCGGCAGTAGAGGAGCACTTTTATACCAAGGATAAAAAATATTTTTATGAGGGATTAAAAAAAATAATTGATCGATCTTTTAAGTGTATTAACATAGGGGGGGAGTATATTGAAAAATAAAAAATATCAAACTGTTCATACTTGTTTGTTTTCATTCCAATACCGAGAATATTTTGAACGCCCCTCGTAGGCCTCTTCCAGAGCCTTCCATCCCGTGCGTGTCCTTGCCTTTTGTAGCCGCGCTCCTCCAGCAGTCTGCTTCAAATCGTCTGACCATCTTATGGTGGGTCTTTCTCTTTTTCTTTAGAACCTCTGGGGTACCACTCTACAATATCTTTTGTCCATTTATCTATGTTTTGTCGTATCATATGACCTGTCCAGCGCCATTTTTGTTGTTTTATTATATTCGTAATTTTTCTAGTCTTTGATTTGGCTTTAATTATGGACAGTTGGACGTTATCTTTGAGTTTGATGTTAAGCACGCTCCTTTCCATATTGTTTTGTGCTACAGCTAGTTTTTGGTGTTGCCTTTTTGTAAGAGCCCAAGTTTTACATCCATAAGTTATCACCGGTACCGGTACCATATACCGGTTATGCACATATTAAAAACTTTGAATTTCTGGCTTGTTGGTAAATCTTTTGCCTTCATTATCTCCATCATTGACCAAAATTTATTCCATGCGTTTGTGATTCTTTTCTCAAATTCCTTATTTGTTTAATCTTGGGGTGATATTATTTGCCCAAGATATACATATTCCTTTACGTAATCTATTTTGGTTCCACTTATTATTATTTGAGCTTCATTACTGTTTGTCATTACTTTTGTTTTAGTCATATTCATAGATAGGCCAACCAATTTACTTTGAGTATCTAGATCTTCTAACATATGCTGCAATTCTATTGGATTGTCTAATATAAGTATGAGGTCGTCAGCAAACCTTAGGTGGTTGAGCTGTCTTCCATTAATGACTGTTCCCAGTAATTCATCTTAAACTGGTCTCACAAGTCTCGCACAATAACCCACACAAACATTTCTTGAGCAACAGTGGTATGAGCATGGAATGACCTACTAGAAGTCGTATCAGCACAGAATATTAACCAATTCAAGAACAAACTTGACAAATATCTTAACAAGACATTGCATTCCTGAACCTAGAATATCCGGATACTGGCAGTTGTTTCAACTGCCAGCGTGCTCAACAAAAATAAATAAATAATTTTCTCCATTGCTAATGTCTTAGAATACGATGGATTGTTCCAGAACGCATGGCGCAGGAGATCTGCGACGAGATCAAGCGGCTGCACCGCCGTCGGCAGCTGCGCCTGGCGTCGGGCGCCGCGTCCTCCTCCAGCGGCAGCGAGGGCGACGCGTCCCCCCCGCGTGCCTCCCACACCAACGACCAGGAGAAGGTGCACAACCGTGCTCTATTCACATTCAAACAGGTAAGTAGACGGGCCTTGCTCAATGGCCGTCGCCTGAGATGGTTGACGTTTCATGAGCTTCGTCATTTATTATAATTACCTACCATACACTGCTCTGCCTGTAGCACAGAATATTTAATTGTACTACATACAGAAGGGCCACGGAATCACCCGCCTGAATCTAGCCGGCGCGCAACTCGCGCCCAACTCGCCCTTGCCGTCATTTGTTTCATTCGGAGATGGAGAGTGGATCATTGGCCCGCATACTGGTACACACACATTTACAAGTGTACATACGTCCTCGCACTCAAACATTGACACTTCATTCGAATTGTGTTCGAAATTTGCTTTTGTAGGCCCTATTTATTCACATTGGCGATATTTTCTTGCCGAACAGAAGCCATTATTTAAAAGAGAAGAAGGTAAGTAGAGGATGACGATGTTTGACCTACTACTGTTCTACCCTGGGATGATGTCTAATTGGATATAATCCTTCTGCACCAGGGCACTACTGGAGCAGTGGACAACTGAAAGCACTTGTTACACCGAATGCGTAACCGTCCGAATACAGACGTATTTAGTGTGAACCAGGCTGAAATGAAATGATGATGATGACGAACTGCCCTGCCAAGTATACATAAATGAACCTAAGCTATCATTTTAGTGACTCCAAAGATATATCCTCGGAAAATTCAACTGTTGATGGTGTGTGGCATACCCAGACTATTTTAAAATGCTATTAATTCATTTGGGTTTCTTAATGGGGGATCAAAGGATTTCAGTGTCCATGGGCCGCAGTGACCACTTAAGATCAGATGGGCTGTGTGCTCATTTGCCTATACCATCGACATAAAAAAAATGTGTATCCAATAAGAACACGTAATTTTTTTTTGCTTGACACACTTAACCTACTTGTTGCATATTTAAGTAGGTTTTCATTTAGTCAGCAATGACTTTCTAGATAAATAAATGATGAAGCAAATTTTTCATTTCTCCAAATGCAACAACAAATGATGTAAATAGTGAGTAATGACTGACTAGGACAGTACTTTTTTATAAACCAAATTTCATACAAAAATATGAAAATATGAGGGTTTGTTTGCATTTCGCTACTACTAAAAGTTTATTATTCTAAGTTTTGCGTCATATTTTGCTACGGGACCCTAAAAAACTGGTATGAGGAATGAATCGGGCATCATCTAGTTACCTGAAAACGATACCAAACTTGACTAAAAAGTCCAAACTAATCCGCCAGGATTTTTTTTCTGGGCGCCGGGAGCTCTGTACTTTAACCCCCCCTCCCCCCCACTAGTCGCGGAGTTCAAAGTGGCTACCGGGCGTTTTGGACTTAGGTCAACGTGTATAACATTCCTACCAAATGGCATTGCTGTACTCAAAATTTCGACCTCTCCATACAAGCATTCCCAATAGAAAACGGACTATTATAATTTTGCACATGCTGGTTCTAAATAAAATGCAAAAAAGATGTAGATAATGTGAAAATCTGGGGCTTAGAAAGCGTCCCGTCCAAACCACCACAAAGCCTATTTCAGCTTCTCTGCTGGGCACAGGCCTCCTCTTATCACAAGAAGGTTTAAGCTATAGTTCCCCACACGGGTTAGGAAACTTCATTACATACCAGTTTCAGTGTACAGCAGCTGTCAATGAAAACGGAGGATTCCTCGCACCCAGGGCGTTAATTCCGCCTAGGAGGCCTACAAGGCCCGGTCCTTGGGGCCGCACCGCAACCAATGGTGGCGCCTGTGCACCAGCTCAAATTCCTGGCTTATGGATGGCAGATAAGACATGGGGCCCAGGGGCCTTCGCCCTCTAAGTCTAGGCCTGCTCGCACCTCTCACAATGCGGTTTCCAAGCCCCTTATTTTAATAAATTTAAAAGCCACTTTGCTCTTCAGGTGCGCATGATTTGCGAGCGCATGCTGCGCGAACAGGAAGCGGCTCTGCGCGCCGAGTACGAGACTGCTCTCAGCAACAAGCTCGCAGAGCAGTACGAGGCTTTTGTCCGCTTCAACTTGGACCAGGTAAGTTTTTAACCCACAATGGGAAGAAGGCTGTTATTAATTAGGTTTGATGTTTGTATGTGACGTCCTAGCTCTGCAAACCAATGAACCGATTTTGATTTTTTTTTGGTTGATAGGTGATTGAAATGACGAAGACGACGTTTTTGACGAAGTGTGTTACGCATTTGTTTTCTGTGGTTTTGATTTGACGAAGCTTGTTGCGGATTCTGTTTTTGTGGTTCTGGTTCTGACGAAGCTTGTCGAAGATAGTGCCTTTGTATTTTGATAAATAAATAGATTTTTATTGAAAAGTGTAGCTTAGATACATTAACTCACGCTAGTTTCCCTTTGGGGTAAGCAGAGACCACAGAGGGCCACCTGCTTCTATCCAAGTATATATCCCTCATTTCATTCATCCCTCTATAGTAATAATAATATGCGGGGACATTTCACAATGACCTAGCCCCAAACTAAACTATGTTTGTATTATGAGTGCTAGACAACGATATAAATGCTTATATAGAGAAATACATACATATATAAATACTAAACATCCATGACTCAAGTACAAACATTCGTGCTCATCACACAACGTTTGCCCCGAGCGGGTCACTACCAACCAGCTAGACCAATACGGTCGTCGTCCATGCAAGCTCGACGGTTACTTTTAACTTGGCCTCTTCAGTATATCACCAAAGGAAATCAATTCAGCCGTTAGAAGATTATCAGCCAAATCCATACCATTACATATATGTAAATAATATTCGTTTCCCCAATTAGGACCCCTCAGTATATTTTTAAATGTTGATTGAAATTTAATGTAACTTGGACTTTTTTGTAGGTCCAACGCCGACCCCCGCCGTCCACTTGCATGCCGCACGGAATGGACGCTGAGCACCACATGCATCAGGACTTCGTACCAAGCTGTAAGTCAAATAAAATGTTAAACATATTTATTTTAACAAACTTTGTTCTTTGTGCCACACTTGTAGCTCACGGAACTTACTGTTGAACTGTCAGCAAAGACTGTCTTGGCCGCCCGAGGCCCATTTATCTCTAGCTACCAAACATTAAAATTTTCCTAAATCACTTCTCTATTTCTTGAATCAAACGTCTGAAAAAACATCACTACTGCGTTCAAGCAAGCAATCAATCATTTACTTACTTTAACTGATCTAGATTTCAATAGTTACATAGTTTCAATGCTTTTTCTTTTTCAGATCTATCCTAATAACAATGGTGACAGCTGTGCAGTGTAGCTGCAATCACTATAATATCAAGACAAACATATTTTGGTATATGTGAATATTATTATATGCAAGAATGTAAGGAGTATATCCTGACTAAAAGAAGACATTGTGATCGCTGGTGGAATTTTACTGCCATTAATATTGTGAAATGCATTTTGCTGGCCAACTATAGTTATACAGTATTAATGATTATACATATAATAACAAGAGTGCTGCCCCACCTCCGTTGTAATACATAATATTTACATGTTTCACAATATTGACAGGGTGGATTCCACGGCTTGGTTCATGCCACGTACACATAAATTAGCTTGTAATGCTTTAGGTAAGGTTCGCTGGATAATTGTGTTCATAGACTGAGCGGCAAACGGCCGGTCGTGTTTGTATATTTTCTATCGCGGGAGCCCCTCGCTAGTACCAACACGAATAATAAATTCACGCAGAGTGCCTGTTAAGAAATCATTGTCCTCAGTTTAGATAGCCATAATTTTGATTGGTATTTTGATTGTAATTTTGTGTCGAATTATAGTTGTAGTTGATTAAATTATAATTTTTTACTTTACTAAGCGCGCCTGCGCCGGTTGTTTAGTGCGATGGCCTCTTGTATCAGACTTTGGGATATATTTAATTTAGCATGTTAACATATTTATGGTGACGATATTTAGTCAAATGTAACTATATAGTACTAGTACTATTCCCTCAAAATTACTCTTGGCTGATACATATATGGCATTGTAATGATAAATTAGCTTTATTTAAATTTCTAAGTTATTTCTCTCAATAATGTAAGGAAGTTCTCGACTGCAGTTTCGGAAATCTAGACAGCAGTGTACATGCACACAGGTGAGCATTATTGGGAATTTGTTTTATATTATTATTTAGTAATAAACTTTTTATTGAATACAGAAAGGATTATAATTTGTTACCAAGCATTATTCAATAAAAACTAGGATTAAGTCTTTTTTAAATTGTATTATCAGCTCATTATTAGTAAGTCGGCGTTTAAGAACTGAAAATAAATTAGCTAATTACCCGTAAATGGATCTTGAAATTATTTCATAACCCTTTCTATTCTAAATTCTAATCCTACTTGCTGGTGATAGTAGTATCGTCGCTTGAACTTTGTTGTGATAATTATCATTCATTATAATGAACTAGCTGACCCCGCGGACTTCGTACCGCCTTGGTTTTTTTTTATAAACCTCACGGAGCCCGAGACCTTTCCAACGAATGCAAAACCGTGGAAATCGGTTCGTGCGTTCTGGAGTTATAGCGTCAGGGAGGAAAACCCGACTTATTTTTATATAGTAGATCACACGAATGCGTGAGCCGGACTTGGCTCCCAACGGTCACGCACAATATTATTAGGGGTTTTTTCACCTCTACTGGATGATCTTTTGCGACGCAAAATAGCTCTGCTGGTAATTTAGGTAAATACCATTGCATAGATTGATGGCTAGGAGCAGTTGACGAATAACCAGTTTGCTAAATAAAATAAGGTCGCGAAGAGCATTACAAAGTACTTACTTGGATTTAAACACGGGCCAAGTAAGCGTATCGCGGCAGATCTGTAAGGGACCTCGCCCACAGCGACTTTTTGTAGCGATACTGCCGTGCTACATATGTCTATCCTTTTTTGTCGTCAAAGAGTACAAAGGATAGCGATATGAGTAGCGCGGCAGCAACGCTACAAAAAGTCACCGTGGGCGAGGGCCCTATTTTTAGGGTTCCGTATGGAAATAAATGGATCACTTATAATTTCATCATGTACGTTATCACATTTCTTGAGTATGTTACATAGTTTGAGATTTGGGATAATTTTGGAATACTTTCGGTAGCTACGGAGCCCTTCTTATAAGGGAATCCGACTCGCTCTTGTCTTGGCCGGTTTTTTGGAATGTGGGCTGAAATTTCCAGTGGCGGACTAAGCCTGTCGGGGGCCCGGGGCGGAAAATCGAAATGGGGCCCCCCTCCTTGCCTGTTAGATGTGTCGATGGTGTATGTTAGGCTCCCGTGCACTGACTACCTAACACATTTAGTTGAAATTTGTTCGCTTACCATCAGGTGGCCTGTGTGGTCGTTTACATTTATACATCCATACTTAATATTATACTTAAATGCGAAGCGAAAGTAACTTTGACTCTCTGTTGCGTCTTCACGCTCCTAATTTTTATCCCGAAAAACGTATCTAGTTTCTGCGGGAACGCGAGCGCTACAACCGAATCGTAGTCAAAGTCGTGGACAGAAACTAGTCTATTTTCTAATATTATAAATGCGAAAGTAACTCTGTCTGTTACCTCTTCACACTTCAACGGCTGGATCGATCTAGATGAAATCCGGTATGGAGATAGTTCTAGTCTCGGTGAATGATCCAACCTTGTCGTTTGAAAGTATGAAGTAGTAAGCGCGAAATCCGGTAGTTCTGATTTTTTGCAGGCGTGTTTATGTTGTTGGTATAATGTATAATCCAAGTTTGTGACCTCGAGCGCTTAACGGAACTTTGTCAAAAATTAAAAAAACAAGAGCAAATTTCGGCTGCTTTTCAGATTTTGGCGAATTTGACCCCAAATGACTAGTTTTTGATACTATCTTCTCAGAACGTTTTTAAAGAAAACTAAATTTGCTATGATATGAGACTAGAACCGTCTCTGTGTCGAAACTATTTTTTAAGTTTTTTTTTTGCTTTAAGTACTATATTATTTGGTGATTTGGGGGCCCGGGGCGGACCGCCCCTGGAAATTTCAGCTGCGAAATAAATATGGGCAACGGGAAATAATTTTAATAATAATTAATAAATATAATAATTTCTGACGCTTGAATAAATAAATAAACAGAGATATACACGGTGGGTCAGAAAATATGGCAAATAATTAACCCACCGTAACGACTGGGGCTCATGACTACAGATTCCCAATCCTACAGATTCTCTAATCTACGGATTCCCAATTTAACAGATAACCAATTACACAGGTTCCCAATTCTACATATTCTTTATTCCACAGTTTCTTATCTGACTACTATTTTACCGGTAAGGGTCCACTCAGTCCGTTAGGTGTGAATGTAGGTTAGGTTCGTTAGTTATCTATATACGCCCGAAGGGCAAACTACCTAGAAATAGCTAAATACCCGTCGACCCAGTTACATTCCTTGTATTATTTTGTAGAATACCAATTATGTAGAATTGGGAATCTGTGGAATTGTGAATATGCAGAATCAATATTCTGTAAAATTTAAATTATGTAGAATTGGGAATCTGTACACTTGGGAATGTGTAGAAATAGAAATCTGTAGACATGGTATTCTGTAAAAGAAATCTGTAGAACTGGGAACAATTCACCGTATCGGCTATCGATTCTAAGTATATTTTATAGGTCTTTAATTTTTTTTGAGTTGTACATAAAATAATTGTATATGGGATTGGTTGTGTGAGCGACGCCTGAATCCTATACAAGTTTTTTTTTTTACCAACTCGAAAAAAATTAAAGACCTATACAATATACTTAGAATCGATAGCCGATACTGTGGGTTAATTATTTGCCATATTTTCTGACTCACCATGTATACAAGATTAGCGCGTTTAAAGTTGATTCACAAGATCATAGTTTCTGAAACGCTTATTTTTCGTAGTATACTCTGTGGCAAACAGCTGTCACTAATAACTGTCATATGAATGAATGTCATTTCACAGTCGCTCGACTCGTCAATAAATACAGTAAATATTCCTCACTTCACGAAGCTATTGTCCATTTATTCACTCACACCGCCATTATTAATCCAGGATGAGTTTCGATTCTTCCACAAATAGCAACAGTAACAGCGAAAAGACAGATCGCAAGCTGTCTGATCGCAACAAAGCTGACGACTTGCAGATATCACGGACAGACATGAACATGTTGATTATGAATTATTTAGTCACAGGTAAGCTACCTTCCTGTAATTTTAAGCCATTATTACCTCCCTACGTTCTGAATAGAGTTATTGATAAAATATACATATTTATTTCGCCATGAGATGGCTCTTGCAAAGTAACTTTTGGCGTACAACTGGCCTTAATCTGATCATACATTAGGTTTTATCGTTATTCTCGTTAAGGCTACTTTGTAGAATATAATATTTAGAGAATGACGCTGGCTGGTGCTCCAAGATTTTATTTTTCTTTTTAAATTCAGCTTTGTGAAGACAAAGGAATCACAATTTTTGATGCTTACAATTTATATCTTAATTATTTATATTTTAATAAAGTGTGCTCTTCAACTAGCATTTATCTTTGACCAAATTTGGTCTAAGGCTAGCAGGGAATGTTTTATTTTGTTTGAACTTTCAACTTTTGCTTAACACACTTCTATTATTCTAAAAGTTGAGAAAAACACTTTATTTATTGTGGTTGGTAGACAGCACTTTAGTAAATAATAATAGAGGTCAATCTTTAAAGTTCTAAATAGAATACAGATCAATTTTGATAACTATGAGACCTTCATGTTGAAATGTAATATGTTATCATCTACTAATTTTCTATTTAAAATTTTTGAATGTCAATCATTGTTCAGAAAGGAGACCACAAACTGGAAACTATATTACAGTTTTGAACTACCACATTTCCAGGGCCACCGTCTTATACAGTGAATTGTAATTTTTTTTCAATGAGATTTTTTATTATTTTTAAAATGAAAATTTCAATGTACCTCTAATGTTTGTACAGAGGGTTTCAAAGAGGCGGCCCTGAAGTTCCAACAAGAGGCGGGGCTGCAGGAGCCCGCCCTCTGCAGCTCCCTGGACGAGAGGATCATGATCCGTGAGGCGGTGCAGAGTGGACGCATTCCCGACGCGATTGCCATGGTCAACGCACTGCACCCCGAGCTTCTAGACAACGACAGATACTTGTACTTCCATTTGCAGGTTCGATTTTATATTTTCTCCCAATTAAATGTTTAAATGATAAACTAGTGTAGGTACACACAATATTCTATAAGATTTTCCTAACTTTCCACTTATTCATCATTTCAGCCGAAAGACATCCACTGCTTAAAATTATTCACAATTTAAATACCTAGTTATACAAGTTTTAGTATAACAAGAAAATCAACAATCTTTCTAGGCCCTGAATTTGACTATTATAATTTAATAATCATTGTATTAAAGGTGTCAATGCTTGAATATAACTTTCATAATTATTTTGTTGATGTACAAAAAAAATGTGTAAGTAGTAGTAAAATATTGGTAGCTAACATTACAACTGAAATTGGGTATGGATGTAAAATAACAAAGTTCTTGATTTATTTATTTTTGAAGAAGAATAACTTTAATACAAGACCCAAAGAAAATTACAGAATTTTCTGTGCTATAGATTGCATGTAAAAAATAAAAACATTTTGTTGGCATGACAGCTCTTTGTCACCTTTAGTAGGCAGCCAGCTGTGTTTAGTGATTCGTCATCCATACCCAATGGAGACTATCGTTTCTTTGCTCACCAGTTGGCGCCACTGTTGACTAAGGTCCAGATGTATAGCTGTCAAAAGCGACTTTATAAGATCGGCGCCGAAACAAAGTTTTAAATCTCGAACTCATCGTATCGAGTAGGGCTGCGTTCCGAAACGCGCTCAGAGCGCTCACAGAACCTTGCATCCCTTTTCCTCTTGAAAGTCGAGTCCTAAGAGGAAAAAGGATGCAAGGTGCTGTGAGCGCTCTAAGCGCGATTCGGAACGCAGCCTAGCTATGCCGCAATGTAGTGGAGTTCCGTTTTGTTTGAAAAAAAAGGTTTTTTTTCGAGCGTTCACATTCATCGCCAAATAATCCATATTTGCGATAATTTCACGAAGGAGATCACTTTTCAACGGGTAAATTAAAGAAATTATGATTTATATCACGAAGCCCGCCCAAACCAGTGAAAACTGAATGTTATACGGACCTCACGCGACACTAGCGCCTCTAGTGACAAATTCACACGCGATAGCCCCCATTGAGTTGAATATGACTACAATAGCTGCGTTCCGAATCGCGCTCAAAGCGCTCACAGCACCTTGCATCTTTATTCCTCTTGAAAGTCGACTCCCAAGATTCTTCTTGGGAGTAAAGGATGCAAGTTTCTGTGGGCGCTGTAGGGCATCCAATCTCGGTATACCGAGATCCCGCGTGATTTTCCAGTCCCGCAAAGAGCGAGATTACTAGCGCGGGATCTGCGTGATTTGCGGGACTGGAAAGTAGCATAGAAACGTCCTCATCAGCTCAACTTCGACGTTGGCTGCTGGGTTGGTTGTTTCATTCATTACGGCGACCATACGACGTATTTTACAAAGGCGTACAAACATGACTGCAGTATTTTTTTTTTCAAAATCCTGGTAATTAATACAAACAGGCCTCGATAAACAACGAGACTTTCAGCTTGCCATCAAAAAATGTGCATTGAGTGGCATTGTCATTTGCATATAATGCCCTTAAATGTATACAACACACTTTAACATATAAATACCTCTAGTTATTCAACCCTTAATAGGCAGCTCATTTTACATTAGCGGGAGGGATCCCGCAAATTTGAGGAAATACCGAGATCATAAATAAAATGCGGGATTGGATGCCCTAGGGCGCTGTGATGCCTGTGATCGCGATTCGGAACGCAGCTAAATATGAACCAAGACCAACGTTACACGTTCCAGCAACTCCAACTGCTGGAGCTGATCCGCGGCGGGCGCGCGGAGGAGGCGCTGTCGTTCGCGTCGGCCACCCTGGCCGAGGCCGGCGCCGCGGACCGCACGGCGCTCACGGAGCTCGAGCGCTCGCTCGCGCTGCTCGCCTTCCCCGACCCGCACGCCTCGCCCTTCGCCGACCTGCTGCTGCCTTCGCACAGCCAGAAGGTAACACCGAGCGTTACCACAGAATATTTTTTTTTTTTTTTTTTTTTTCGAGTTATCCGCTTCCATTTGCAATCGGTTCTTGAACCATGAGCAAATCTGTTTGTTGACCAGATGTCATTTGGAATGAATAGTTCAGCAACCATCCTCTTCCTTATTTCGTTAGGCTGGTTTTAAGCGTCCATTTTGTCAGTTATCCTAGGTTTTTTGATTCGACGTGATTGCCCCTCTCTGTTTAAGATTAGAGCCCGTGCTAGTGAACTTTCATGAACTTTGAGTTTGGTTTTGTATTTATGACAACGAGTAGCTATTTCTTCTTTTATGGTTGGCATTTGTAGGTACTGGTGAGTTTCCACATTTCTAGTGAACCAGGGTGCATTTGTTATTGTCTTGAAGACGTTGTTTTGGAAGCGTTGCATGATCTCAATGTTCGAGTTGCTTGTGGAACCCCAAAGTTCAAGGGCATAGGTCCAAATTGGTTTAAGGGTAGCGGTGTAGATGAGAAGCTTGTTTTCCAGTGATAGTTTTGATTGCCTTCCTAACAGCCATAGCATTTTTCTAAATTTGTGATTCAAGATGTCCCTTTTTGCTTTTATATGTGGCTTCCACGTGAGCCTGCGATCCAGGTGAACTCCCAGATATTTGACAACCTCCACTTGGGGCAATATATCGTTGCCCATCTTGACCTCAGGGCAATTACCTCTATTGAGAGTGAAGACAACATGGTTTGATTTAGGAGCACTGCATTTTATTCTCCATGTTTCCAACCAGGCATTCATTTCATCGAGTTGTTTTTGTAAGCTTGACGAAGCTTTTACAGCGTTTTTGTCACAGCTGAGTATTGCAGTGTCATCTGCATAGGTTGCTGTAAAGATGTTCGGGTTAGCTGGAAGGTCAGAAGTGAACATAGTGTACAACACCGGTCCCAGCACAGAGCCTTGAGGGACGCCAGCTTCTATTTCGTATATTTCGGATTGTTTCTCGCCGTATTGTACAAAGAACAATCTGTTATTTAGATATGATTTCAATATAATGTAAAAGTTGTGTGGCAGAACTTTCTTTAGCTTGAATAGAAGGCCAGTATGCCAAACTTTATCAAAGGCCTGTTGAATGTCTAGAAACACAGCAGAACAGTACTGTTTAAGTTCCATGGCTTCTCGTATTTTGTCTGCCACTCTATGGACTTGCTCCACTGTGGAATGATGCTTTCTGAAGCCAAACTGGTGGTCAGGAATTAGCTTTTCATTTTGTATTATTGGTCTCAAGCGTTCCAAGAACACCTTTTCGAATAGTTTTGAGATAACCGGAAGAAGGCTGATTGGCCGATAAGATGTTATTTCGGTGGGCGTCTTCCCCGGTTTCGGCACCATGATTATCTGTGAAACCTTCCACTGATTCGGAAGTATCCTGTTCTCAAAAACGCTGTTGAAAAGACTGGTGATGAAGACTATTCCCTTCCGCGGTAGCCTTTTCAGAATCTGATGTGTGATGAGATCATACCCTGTGCTTTTTGAAGACTGAGATTTCTTATTTCTCGTGAGATTTCCTTTGGAGTAAATGGCTTTATCGGGGGACTGAGTTGCAAGTCAGAGTTGAGGAAGTTTACAATTTTTTTCTCCATTTGCTTGTCATAGGTGGGACTTGGGTTTGGTGTGAACACATTTTTCAGATGTTTTCCAAATGCCTCTGCTTTCTCCAGCTCACTTCGGGCCCATGTACTATCTGATAGTTTGATAGGAGGATATGCAGGTTGTGGTCTGGTGGAATGTTTCACAATGTTCCATAGAGACTGTTCTGCTTTGCCAGATGCCGACAGAGAAGAAATTCTTGTTTGAAGTGTTTCGTTTTCGATATCTTTCAAGTGCTGTCTTAGAGAAGCTGCTGCTTTATTTAGATTGGTTTTGTCATAATTTCTTTGACTATTATGCCATATTCTTCTCAACCGGCGTTTTTCCAAGACCATTTCCTTAACCACAGAATATTTAATACGCACAGAAGGCCACGGAATCACCCGCCTGGATCTCGCCTCACCTCCAGCCGGAGATTGTGAGTGTTGGACCGCGCAATGGTACACAACACACACTTCGGCTAGTGTACAAACGTCCTCGCACGCACACATTGACACTGCAATGTGCTGCATTCGAATAGGGATGACGACGGGGTGAAGAAATTCAAATTCTAATTAGTCCGTCAGTCAGGTAATAAATAAATATTAGACACGTATTTTTTGTTTTATCAAATTAATAAAGAATGACTAAGTTAAAACGCATTAAAGTTGGAGAGTGGGGGCTAACTACGTCACCGTTAGGTATAAATCGTACCTAACCGTGACGTCACGCGACATTTCAACTCAATATATCTCCGTATAAGTTTGATTGGGTGAAATGGTTCCGAATGGAGGACCGATCACCCGACTGAGACCAGGCAGTCGTCCCCTTCTATAAATAATAAGTTTGATTACGTGAAAAAAGAAAAAATACGTGTCCAATACTTTTCAATAATCTTCCTGATAGACTAAGTAAAAAAAAGTTGTCGTCATCCCTAATGGGATCGAGATCAGGTTTTTTATAGGCCGTGTCCGCCGTGTGGCGTTATCTACTGTTGTTATTTTATTTCTGTTTAGAGACGGCAGCAAAAATGATATCGATACTAATATTATACAAGCGAAAGTAACTCTGTCTGTCTGTTACCTCTTCACGTTGAAACTGCTGGACCGATTTAGATGAAATTTCATCATCATCATCATTTCAGTCAAAAGACGTCCACTGCTAGCCATTTTAATCCCGGAAAACGCATAGTTCCGGGAAAGCGATAACCGAATTCCATGCGGACGAAGTCGCGGGCAGAAGCTGGTACCCCACAGATCTTGAATTAATCAATATAATGTTCCTTCAGCTTTTAATAGGGCAATAATCAATTTCATAGGAACAACATTACAAGATTTTCCAGTGAGAAACAGTAAAGCCAAATTGAAAATCTGCACGTCTAAAATATATCACTTTATACTTTATCAGCACAATATATCTAATGGGAACTACGTTCCACTACCACAGTAGCGAAACGCACCGCCCCGCACCAACACAAGTTACCTCACACCGTCCGCGGCTTAAGAGGGTTTACCTATCCCGAAAGTTGGCAACGTCGCATATAGCTGTCAAATATTTCGCTGTTTTTATGAATTTCTCAATATTACAAGATTTTCCAGTGAGAAACAGTAAAGCCAAATTGAAAATCTGCACGTCTAAAATATATCACTTTATACTTTATCAGCACAATATATCTAATGGGAACTACGTTCCACTACCACAGTAGCGAAACGCACCGCCCCGCACCAACACAAGTTACCTCACACCGTCCGCGGCTTAAGAGGGTTTACCTATCCCGAAAGTTGGCAACGTCGCATATAGCTGTCAAATATTTCGCTGTTTTTATGAATTTCTCAATATTACTGAATTAAAAAAGAAGTTACCATTCTATGGTTGAATGATGCGCTAGTTTTATATTTGTTGGTTAGGCATTCAAATAATAAGATTACATTAAAATGCATGGAATATGCGATGGAAAGTTTTCAAAAGATAGTACTTCCATGATCCTAAAAATTTCGTGTTCCTATGATAATTGTTGCAATCCATACTTAATATTTTATTCAACCATAGAGCGATAATTCATGTTTTCATTCAGTAATATTCAGAAATTAATGAAAACAGCGAAATATTTGACAGCTATTTGCGACGTTGCCAACTTTCGGAGTAAACCCTCTTAAAACAAAATAAATAAATGGTGGGTGTGATATCATATCAGTAATATTGAAACACGTTAAATCCCGCAGATCGCAAGTGAACTCAACGCGGCGATACTCAAAATGGAGAATCAGGAATACACCAACCCGAAACTGTGCAGTTTGCTCCGCATGATCCTGTGGTCCCAAGCCGAACTGGACAAACACAACATCAAGTACCCAAAGATGACCGATCTCGCCAACGCTACAATAGAACACCCCAAGTAGACATAGTGAATGCGGTATACCGTGTATTATTTATAGAGAATGAAAATAGGGGATTAGAGCGTTATCACACTTGCGATTCGCGAGCGAGTTTTGTATGGAGGCGAACACGCCGCGAGTTCGCCGCGTACGAGTTTTGTATTGAAAAACGCTTTCAACTCGCTCGCAAATCGCAAGTGTGATAAGGCCCTTAAGAAATAAGATACTCTAGGGCTAGACAATGATATTATAAAGTGTTTCGAGTTTCGTAGAAACAGTTTTTTTCTTTACTATTGCCCCTTTATTAATTTTTTCTAATGGGCCCTCCCCGGTGTATAATATTCACAATACAATATAATCAATTGTTTTTTCATACATGATCAAATTCTTCTACAATAAGTTCCATTACTTCTATTGTAAAAAATATATAAATAGGTATTTAGGATTTTTTTGTTTCTATATTTATAAAGACTACCTCTTTGTATAATATCATTGACTTATACCAACCAATGAGTTCTGCTGAGCTAGTTTATTTCTGTAGTTCATTTAACGCATTCACTGCCGCCGACGCATATATGCGTTTTGCTGACTTTCCCGCAGTGCCTTTAACGCACATGTGCGTTGCAATGTTCCCTCAATGACAGATGTGGCACCTGGCGAAAGTTCGTAAAACAGAAGTGGCAGTGAATGCGTAAAACTCTAAATTTTAGAGGAATGAGTCTTCTTTCCTAGGCAGTAAGGGATGTATTTCCACATGATACTTTTTTGTGGCATTGACATCTATGTTAACAACTCATTCTAAATAAATATTGTAAAAATGTATAGTTCGTTTTGAATGTATCTTTGAAATTATGTTTGATGAGAGGTATCGTATTTATGAATTAATTGTATTGAAAATAGTTTTAATAAGAATTTTAATACCTTGCAGGCAATAACTCTTAATTAACCCTTTCAATATTTAAATAATAATGTGATAAGATCAGTTTGATATTTCATAACCTAACCGATGGGGGCAGAAAGTTCTGGAGTCCGCGAACCGGGATACGAGCTGTCGGTAGGCCTCCAACAAGATGGAGTGACGACCTTGTAAAGGTCGCGGGAACTCTGTGGATGTTAGTGGCACAGGACCGATTTGAGTGGCGCGCCTTGGGGGAGGCCTATGCTATGTTCTGCAGGGGCCGTCTTTTGGCTGAAATGATGATGAACCCAATTCATACAACATAAGGGCTTAATTTTCATGGCATGTGATTTCTAGATAGTACAATACTTTTTATTCACAGGATATGATATCTTAGGATAACAATCTTTGAAGCAGACTGATCCAATAGGTTTCTCTTCAAAAATTAATAGTAATGATTAAATGAAGCTCACCCATAAAATACCTCAAAATAAACGATTGGAATAGAGATTAAGAAAATCCGTTGATCTTAATTTGTCATTTAAATGTGTTACATATAGATTTTTGTATTTAAAATATGGAAATAAAACTATCAATTATTTGCGAAATCTTTTGTTTTATTACGAAAACAATAGACCATTACTTTACTTACAATATAAAAATTGATGAAAGTACAATTTAATTACATATTATTTACAAAAATTTGCTTCCAAGATGGTCTGATATATGCCAATGTAATGTAGCACAACCTTATTTTTTTATTTATTTTGTTTAACAGTACAATTTTTTACATAATTTTCACATAATTGTAATTATTACTTTGATAATGGGCGCCACCTAGCGGTCGGCCGAACATGCACGTGTGGAAAATCTTGTTTTCCACTAGCCTCGTTTCCATTGTATTGTAAGTAAAATTATAAATTTATTATTATTCCATTATATTAACACTTCCAATGGTTAAGACAGCCTCCTGGAAGTTTAGAGCGAATCAGAAAAAGTGTAAATGATACTGAACACTATGTCGCCTCGTATTTGAACACTAGCGTTAAGAGGGTTTATTCCGAAAGTTGGCAGCGTCGCAAATAGCTCTCAAGCATTTCGTTAATTTCTGAATGAAAACATGAATAGTCGCTCTATCATTGAATAGAACATTAATTATGGATTGCAACAATTACCATCGCAACACGAAATTTTTCGTTTTATCAGGAGTGTTTCACTTCGCAGTTTAGGTATTATCGGCCGCCGTGCCATTTCGAAATGGCTAGTGGCGTGGGCTGCGCCAAACGGCGCGTCGCGCGTTAATATTTAATACATTTTTACGTACTTAAATTTTTGGTGAAAAATTACATCTAGAGAAAGATTTAAAAGATATTTGCATCAACAAAGCGAACATAAACTCGGAATTATCATTTATTTATGTTGCGAAAGAAATTGAAATTTTAATTGTCAATATCCTCTATTTAATTATAGTAGGTACTTAGGTAGGTAGGTAGGTAATTTAGTTGTCAAATTAGATCATTTTAAGACCGGTTTTTTAAATTGTTTACGTAAACAATTTGAAATTGACAAATTCTCAGGTAGGCAGGTATTGCACGAGCACGACGCTTCACTTATATAGAAGAGTTTTTTATTTATTTTATAAGGATTCATAAGAATGAGAATGCTTTTTACTGAGTTTGTTGAACTTTGTTACGGCGCTTCTTTTCAAGCAACGAGTCTTGGAAGCGCTTGTAAATTCATTTCTGACGTTTAAGTGCTTGGCGTTTAAGTGTATGTGGTGAATTTGCTGAATAATTATTAGGAATTTTTTACTTCACCAACCCTGGCGCACTCCCCTCACTGACCTTACTATTTACAAGTAGTTACTAGGCCCCGGCAGGGATCTTGAGCGGTGAGCCAAAGTAGAGGGGATTTCTGCGCAAATTTACGACTGAAGGGCCAATAACGTGCGCGACAAAGCGCTCACTGCGTCCCGCGCCCCTCTACCGATGAGACCTTATTTTCGACTTCTGCGCATCAGCCCACTGCTCAAGGTTCGTGCTGATGTCTGTATGGCAGTTGATAGTGATTATAACTCATTGTAGTCGATCATGAGCGCCACTTGGCCGGCGGCGGCGGCGATGAGCGCTCGTCACCAGCCCAGGACGTAGTCTAGGGCTTTCGACAGGATGCCTGTGGAGCGCTGGGGCAGCGGCGCGCTCGGTAACGGCGTGGGACACAGCGGGCGGGCGCCTTGGGATTGTCTGGAATTGATAATTTTAAATTATTAGTACAGCTTTTGCAGTCACTATAGACCGTTTGTGACACCAGAGATCTACACAGGCAGATTGTGCAACAACGTCTTGTAAACAGTTTACAAGTTACCGTCTTAACTTTCGACATATTAAGTCATACTAGAAACACTTTTTCAGGACTTAAGCGCGTAAAAACCTTTCGGCCGCAATACAACAAACAGCCGTGCTCACGAGAAGACAAAAAATTTAAATAGTTTAGATAAAAGTGTTTGTAATCAGTCAGTGCTTGGTTTGGCGCTGGGGGGCTCATCTAAGTGTACTCGTGACCAATCTTTATTTTTTCGCTCAGCTGGACCAAACAAAAATCGTGGGGACAAGCCCCCCCCCCCCCAAAACAAAAATCCTGGATCCGCCACTATTTGTAGTTTCACAACAATAGTGTAATTAATTTGTCAAGCGTTTAATAATAACACTGCCCATCAACACAATAAGGCAAGGTCTTTGAACAACTCTCAGCGGTTGTGTCGATCAAACTGTCCCGAAAAATCAAACTGGAGATCTCTCCGCTCACCGGCTGGGCCCGGGGCTGGCGACGGCGAGGCGCGGCGGCTCGCGGCACTCGGCGACGCCGACCATGACGCCCGGCAGCACCTGGCGCCCGCTCAGCGCCAGCGCGCGCTCCCGCTCGGCGCGCGTCGCGTAGCGGATGTGCGCCCAGTTGCCTTGCGTTGGGTATTGCTTATCTGTGAGAGAACAAACCGTTAGGTAGAAAAAGGAAGGTAAACATATGATGACAACCTTCATACAAGTGATAAATGCGATAATAGAGGTAGCCTGTATGAAAATTTGAAGAGCTCCCTGGATATTGCTCACATACAGAGCTCATATTAAACACACTACTAACGGGACTTAATCGCGTAAAAAACTATTTATATTTTACCTCGACGTTTCGGCCGCGATGCAGCGGCCGTGGTCACGAGAAGACGGTGAGTCGACGGTAAAATATAAATAGTAATAATATAAAACGAGATTAAGTCCCGTTAGTAGTGTGTATCGCGAAAGTTTGAGACAATGCACATACAGAGCTTTTCCAATGTATGCCGCAATGTAACGAGATTGTCAGTTTAAATAATTACCTTGTAGAGACTAGAGAACTACCTGTCAGAGGCCAATAGTAATAGCTGTTGATATTGATAGGCAAGGAAGGTCGGGTGGGATGATCATGACTGTCACTAAAACCCATTCAAGTGTAATAGAAAAGAACCTTGAAAAAAAATGCTTCCCCATTAATATGAATAAATGACCTACACAAAGTCTTTATCTGCAACCACTCTACGAATCAAGTTCTGATATAGGGTGATGATGATGAACAGACTTACAAGATTGAAATATAAACAATTAACTTACCTAACATGGCACCACAATTGCTGAATCTCGCAAGCACAGTGTTAGCTGCATTGGGAGGGAATCCGAACACCGTCACCCAATATTCCTCTTGCTCATGATATTCGTCCCACCCAGTCGACACAGACTGATTCATATTATTAACAGACGCATTCATATTGTTTACGTAAGAATTCTGCATCGCAGAATTATTGTAGAAGCTTGGCTCTTGGAATAAAGATTTGTTCACAGACGGCTCATTGCTTTTTATAGTGTCAAAGAGGTCTTCAATGGGGGGGCCGGTGGTTTTATTATTGTAAGATATATTAGGTGATGTGGGCATGTTCGAGAAAAGGTTTTGCTGATTGTAGATGGCTTGTTGATGCATAGACAGGTTCTGACGGTATTGTTTCTGATCTGGAGTTGAGGTTTGTGTTGGACTAGTGGGCGATCCTGCAAAAAAATCCTCTTCGGTAAGCATAAAATACTTTTTGGTGCTCTACTAAAGAATTCACAAGCATCAGTACCGCCAATTATACACTTTACTATTCTATATACAGGAATAAAAACAGGTCAATGTTGTAAGTTGATTGAACTTACCAAACGCAAGATTCCGTCCTTTCGTTGGAGACAGGCTGTTAGTCCTGGGAGTTGAAGGAGGATTTATTTCACCCAAAAGGAAAGGCGGCAAGTACCCGACGTTGGGACTGCCCGATGGAGAGTGAGTAGGGCTCCCTAACGTCATTGGCTCCATTTTATTAGACTTATATCGCACTAACTTACAAGCTTAATTTTAATCAGTAAAGACAAACCCAAAGCCACGGATCTTGACCAACAGAATGGCGAATATTTTAAGAAATGTCACCGTCGTTGATTGAATTGCTTGGCCAACTTCCGCTACATCTAATAAATTGTTCAGTAATTGAAAATCAGAGATCGTGACGACTTTGTTCAATATGATTTTAGCAAATCCGTGAAAACGAAACGGTACGGTGCGGTGCAGCGCCGACGGTTTGCGCTTGGTTTGCGCTGACGTTTGACGTTTTGGATTTCAATGTTGACAGAATAATTAAAAATCTACTAAAATAGTTGTACTTTTAAATTTTTTAAACCTAGTTCCTAATCAAATATTACATTGACCACATTCATGTTTTTGAAGATTTTTTTTGAATGTTTTATTTATTTAAACTTTATTGCACATTTGTAAAAAACTGATACAAAAATTCTTCAGTCTTCTTAATAAGTGTTCTCTTCTGTATTCTTATTTCTTATATGCGCGCTCTTCTTTCTTTTTTCTTCACAACAAAAATAAAACTTGGGTATTAATTATAAACTTCATTCTTCTCTCTTAATTTATTCTCTGATTATTTCTTGATAATTTTCCTCATTCTTCTATCTTAGTTTCTTGATATTGGTTCTTCTTCATGCTTCTAATATTAAAATCTTCCGATGTTCTTCATTATTGTCGCAATTAATTTTAAAAAATCTTCATTTTTAAAAGAAAGAAAACTGTGCTTCATTATCTTGAGATCGTCTTGAGCTCCAATGTTCGTTTGGCAAGGTCGCCAATCGCCATGATATATGTCGCTATGATTATCTAAACATACTGTTTAGATATTAGATAAATAAACTCCATGATATTTGTATAGGTATCGTTTATTGTATCTCCAAAAGGAACACTTCATAATAACGTTACAAAGAATATATATCGAGGGTTCCCGGCTCAAACCCGATAAGTCGCCTTAAGAAGACAATAAAATTTGAATTTGACATAGAACATAGAAAGTTCACAATTGTAAAACAAAGCACTATCTAACAATGTTAACTTGAGCAATACGTGTTTTATGTCGTGGTAAACTAAGAAGCTACTGTAAAACTATGAATTGAGCAATTGAGGCATACACTACAGGGGGACCTAACCTAACGCCATAAGGCATTCTCTACCAGTTAAACCTTTGGGCAAAGCAGAAATCGTTGTAGCTGTGCAAAAAATCCATTAAGCAATACACAAAAGTAGGTAGTATATGTATTACTACTACTACAGCCTATTTGCGTCCCACTGCTGGGCACAGGCCTCCTCTCATCACGAGAGGGTTTGGGCTATAATCCCCACGCTAGCGCAGTGCGGATTGGGGACTTCACACACATCTTTGAATTGCTTCACAGATGCATGCAGGTTTCCTCACGATGTTTTCCTTCACCGAAAAGCTCAGTGGTTAATTCAAATTGAATTTCGCACATAAGTAAACTTAGAGGTGCGAGCCGGAATCGAACCCCCGACCCTCTGCATGCGAGGCGGTAGGTCGAACCATTAGGCCACCACGGCTTCAATTAGGCCACCACGGCTTCTGGGTATAAGTATATAGGTAAATAAAAATACATACAAATGTTAGAACATTAGATGACAAAAACGTACAGTACATGATTACTCTACAACGGCAGTACTGTTACTTATTCTATGGTATTTACCCCTTGGCCCTGCCCGACCGACACCTTAAATGTCATACATGTCATCATGTCATATATGTGCAGGATGACATCGTTTTCTATACCCCTTTTTTTCCAGAATTTTTCTTAATCTTCATCGAAGGCATTGATGATAAAGTGGCCTTCTAGTAGATTCCATGGAAATAATAAGAACTGAATGAGTAACAGTAATAATACTAATAATAAGTCTGTCGAAGAAGTCGCATCTGAAACTTGAACATTAAAAGAAACTATATTACTTATCGAGGAAACTATATAAACGATACTGAACAGAAAAAAAACAATTTTTAGAAAAATTGTCCATATGTATATATGTCCGGATTTAACTCGAAAACTACTGGACAGATTGCAACAAAATTTGGTATGGGGGTAGTTTATAACACTGGTCAACATGTAGGCTACTTTTATCACGAAAAAATGCATAGCCGCCGCGGGAATGCTATTGCCAAATTCAATTCCACGCGGACGAAGTCGCGGGCAAAAGCTAGTAATGTCATAAGTACATACGTATGGTAGATTCTTTTCGAGACCGATTTGGTAACATTTCGGTGCAGTTGGGATTTGAATGAAGAATCGCGTTCACAAATAATGTTATTGACCACATTAGTAATTTACATGAATAATAAAATCATTTAATTATAAAAAGGAAATCAAGTGGTTTCTTAAATTGATCACCAAATGCCAATTAGCTTAAATAGAATTTTGCTAATTTAAAATAAAATTCAGTTTCATCTGTTATTGGCAACATTGCATTGGTTATGTGCTAAAATAATTGTCAAAATTTCAGTCAATCAAACAAACATGGATTCTATTCCGAGTGAGGATTCAGAAAATCCTTTGTATAATGAAAGTGATGTGATGAAAACACATACTAGTGGTTTTAGAATCATGACGGACAACAGCAACAATATAGTTCATAAATTATTTAATAGGGAGGTGAGTATGAAGTAGAATAATTGGGGTTGTTTACACGATGGAACGCTTTATTTTTTTTGCATAGTTTTCGAGACATACTATACCTGGCTTCGTTTCATTGTAAGCATTTTGTACATACAGTCTTTAAGGAATGAATGGGCTATTATCGTGGATAATCTTGAGCCTGGGCTCACAAACCTTGAAACGTTTTAAATTTGTTGGGAGGTGAATATTGTTAGTGGTTACTTCCCAGTACTTAACTAATTAAATACATTATTAACGTCTAATCTGAGTTTATTGGGTTTTAATTAAGTTGACGATATAATTACCTGTATTCTGTAATTGCTATGCTGTAACCTGTTTATAATATGCTTACCTAACAGTCACACTGTTCTGTAATTAAGGAATAACAATCTATCAGCACTCCAGTTGTTTTTCTTCTTTTTATTAAGAGGTACAATGGTTATATGGTCCTTATGCTCCAAATGCTGAGTGTTGAATGTCATGTGCCTTTGTCATGCTAGATTCCATAGAATCTTGAGAGAGATGTATCCAACATATTTCTACCACCTTGACCAAATCACTTGTCCATATTGTGCATCTTCACTAGTAATTTTATGAAATATAATATAACAGTTCCCTGTTTAACCCAATTCCATTAGGACAAAGTCACGGTCAAAATTGGTATTAAATATGTTTTAGATCTGCCATAGATCTAATTATAAGAAGCTACTTGCAAAGGAGCATGCTAAATATCAGTAAAGAAACAATAAAATTGAAATGAAAGTTCTTTTATTATCATCAAATTTAGACAAGGAAATTTTTTTTAGCTTATCTAAATTTGACTCTCAATTTGTCCAGCCAGCCCTTTTCAGATCCAGTTTCTTTCAAACTTCACAAACCTTTACGGAGACTTAAGCTTAATATGATTTTGCTAGTGATAGGGCCTGGTGCTAGGTCTGTCCGGGGGGTACCACCGTCTTTCCCCGCTAACCTGCCGCCAATGACAGTGCTCGCGCTGTTGTGTCCCGGTAGGGGTTTAAGGCATCCGATAAAATTTCTGGCACAGAGGCATTCCATCTTGGGCCTCAGGGTAGGCAACACATTCGAGATCTTATGGTTTCTTAATGGGATCCTAGGATTTTGGTGTCCATGGGCCACAGTGACCACTTACCATCAGGTGGGCTGTGCGTTCGTTTATGTCAAGTCATTTTAAATTTTATCACATTTAACTCTAGCAATGGTAAGTGTTTTTTTGTGATACATGCAGGTCTCACTATAACTGTGGTAACCAAGGTTAAGTGAACCAAGGTGAAACACCCATGTTTATATCTATAAATATATCTGTTCTCTGACTGTAGAAAGAAACAATGTTGTCAAGCCATGTTTCAACCTTGAATGCTTGAAAAACAGATACCAAGTAAGATACCATATAAACCCTACTGAATAAATGTGTTAGTTATTACTATTTCATGCAAATACCAAATGGATTTTGATGAAATTTTGTATGGATATAATGGTTGTTGGAATAACTTATAACATACTTTTCATCTCTGTATTGTTAAAGGATCCAGGCTTACGCAAATAAATTCATGACATACTGCTAGTTACTATGTAATCCTGCATAGTCTCTACATTTTGAAGGTCTGTGGGAAGTGGAATTATGCTTAGCTTAAGGTTAAAAGTGTTAAAACTACTTAAATCATAACTTGGAATTTGTATCACTTCCACATAAACATGTTTATTTTTGATAAAATTTATATGTATCTTGGTTTGCTGATAGACCATGCTTTGTTTTTTTTTCTAGCATTGGATGGTAAGTAGTTGCTGTGGCACGTGGACGTAAAGCTATGGAAATAAATCGCGCGATGTCGGAAAATACGTAAAGCGACATATCGCCAATTGGCTATGGGTGAAAAATGACAATGTGCTCGATTATTTTTTTATGGATAGGAATAACTTTCCGTATCAAGCGAAAAAAATCTCAGAATTTTCCGTGCCGTAGATTTCGCGTAAAAAAAAGAAATTGATTTTGTGTTATGACGATTGAAATAAAGGTGTATCCTTGGTCCAAGTATGCAGTACTACTTCTTGAAAAAAACAATAATGTCAATAGTGTCAACACTTTTTTTCAAGAAGTAGTGCTGCATACTTGGACTAAGGAAACATAATAACATATTTTTTACGCAGAATCTACGGCACGGAAAATTCTGAGATGTTTTTCTCTTGATACGGAAGGTTATTCCTACCCTTAAAAAAAAAAATCGAGCACATTGTCATTTTTCACCCATAGCCAATTGTGTGACACATGTCGCAGGACATTGTCTCCAAGTCACTAGGGCCTAGTGTATCCCTGGCTTAAGGAAGCATAAGATTGCGAATTCAGTTCCAATTCCAACCCTGAGTACTGAGATGGTGTGCCTCTAGGCTGGTAATCGGGTGTAGATAGAAATCATTTTTAATACAGTTGCTCATAAAGTAATCATTTCGATACTTGTTTAACGTGCCAAAAGTTTGTCATTTCCGAACGAGAGCCTTTAGTTTTTTGACAGCTAATGAGCGTGCCTAAAGTTGTTTTTAACGAACTAGTTCGTAAAATTATTTTGAGCTTCATTCTGTTCATTTATGTCTTTGTTCTTTTTTTAGGGTTCCGAAGTCCACAAGGAACCCTTATAGTTTCGCCATGTCCGTCCGTCCGTCTGTCCGCACTATTTCTCGGAGATGCTTAGTTCTAGAAAGCTGTAATTTGGCATGAATATACATATTAGTTATGCTGACAAAGTGGTACAGTCAGCAGCAGAAGTAGATAAGCTGTCCAGGTGTTCAAAATGACCTACACACGCCCTTAACGTCTTAAGAATAAGGTCGTGTGTAGGTCATTTTGAACACCTGGACAGCTTATCTACTTCTGCTGCTGACTGTACAATAAAATTTTGAAATATTTTTTTTTATAGGGTACCTCCCCTACTCGTAAAGAGGGGATGTAATTTTTTTTTCTTTCGTACCCCATGGTGTGGCATATCGGTGAATAGGTCTTAAGGTTCTAAAAATATTGTAGGTTTGTAAAAACCATTTTTCGATTAAGTGATGCGTTTGTGAAATATTAAGCTTTAAAGTGCTATTTTTTGTTAGAGTCGAGTGTCCGCCCCCCCCCCCCCCCTGCCAGCTAATAAGTGGTATTTGGATGGCTGAAAAAAATCACAGTTGTGGAATATATTACGTAGTTGAAAGGAAAACTATCACAGCTAAGTAGGCTGTACAAATTTACGAGTCATAGTCGACCAACGGCTTCTGTCTTTCTCGAGCGGCAGGGGCGTCGGGCGGGCACGTCATAACACAGGCTAGCTAAGATGCTAACTAAATAAGTCTTAGAAAAGTACTGTGGGCATCGTCAACTTCGGAACCCTATACTTTGCGCGTGGCCCGACACGCACTTGGCCGGTTTTTTCGCAAATGTATTAAAAAATATCGTTTGATACACGTGCGAAATTGTCATTTTCACTCGTCCCTAGTGTTAACGCTCGCTTTCGCTCGCACCAACATACCTAGGGACTCGATGGAAATGAGAAATTTTTCGCACTTGCATCAAAATGTACTATTTCTGTTTCAGATATTCGGCGGTACGTCCCGTCGCCACAACGACCGGAGCCGTAAGATGTTCGAGCGAATCCCACCGCGGCTGCGGTTCTGTCTCATGGACATCGTGCCCATGTCGTACTTCCGGCGGCACATATTCATGGGCTTCTCGCAATGCGGACAATTCCTGCTCAGTTTCACATACAACGACGGATCTCACGTTTACTTCAGGGAGACTACAAAATTTACGTGAGTTACTTTCATAGTTAAATTTCTTTTGAAATATCTTAGCTAACTTTACATACATTGACCTAGCTAGGTAAGCTTTTTACAATTTCTAGTCATTTATGGCACGACACAACTTCGAAGGCGCGCGGATTAAGCAAACTCAACGTCAAGGCTTAAGTGCTTTGCCGCGCGCCTTCCAAGTTGTCGTGTTACATTTTAATCTTTCAGAACTTAATAACTAGAAATTCCTTATTTTATCATAACATTTTTTTTTTATCTTACATATGGACATACTGCTTAAGCGTGCGAATTGGCTAGATTTAATAATATTAACTATTTTACGTCCTCTGTTTAATTAGTTGTCCTATTTGAGTTAAAACGTACGTTAAAATGTAAGTTACTTACATGACTTACCATGAAATTACCCTAGGCCCAAACAAAGCAAAACTTGTAGGGTTGTAGGTACTATACTATGATAAAGATTTTAAAAAAAATTGAGTATGAATTACATTCACATTTGCATCGTCATTATGTAAAATTGAATTTACATCACCCTTGGCCATAAAGTGGATTTTCTGCCCGCTACGCGGAGAGAAAATATCACTTTCTAGCCAAGGCAAGACGTAAAACTTGACAAACCACGGGCGGTAATACGTAAAGCCTCAGATCGCATATTTATGGCCCTCACCTTCGGTTCGGGTCAGAAATACCTGCGATCTGGGACATTAACGAATTCACTGCCCTAGGTCTGTAATGTACTATTGATATAGTTATCATTTAAAAACATACTGTTATCCGCTGCAAGCTTCTTCATCGAATTATCTACATCTTATATCTACTTTGTTTTTTTTTCATGGGTGCTAGACAACAATACCTACATGACAAATTTCAGCTTTCTGCGACCAGCAGGTTCGGCTGTGTGCCTTGTCGTCACAGTGAGCCAGTCAGTAACTGAACAGCTTTATAAATATTGATTTCTTGGACGTATTTCCCTTTAATTGACATGTATTAATGAACTCTTTTATACATGATGTATTTCATTATTTATTGATATTTTGAGACTGTCGACATCTATGGAATTTATATTTATTTGACAATGGAGGCCATCTCCATAATCTAATATATAAAAATAAGTCGGGTTTTCCTTCCTGACGCTATAACTCCAGAACGCACGACCCGATTTCCACGCTTTTGCATTTGTTGGAAAGGTCTCGGGCTCCGTGAGGTTTAAGGCGGTACGAAGTCCGCGGGGTCAGCTAGTTTTTTATATATTTTTTTTCTGGACCCTTGGAGACTATACATCTCTAAGATCTTAGATTTAAGTTTAAGTTAGGGACTATACATCCCTTCAATGTAATTTTAGTACGTACCTATATGTATATTTTATACATGTAATGTAAATTTTGAAAATTTTGAAAAAAGGCCTTCTGCTTGAGTTTGTTGCGGCGCTTCTTCTCAAGCAATGGGTCTAGGAAGCGCTGGTAAATTCTTTTTCTGACGTGTAAAAGTGCCGCTATGTGGCCAATTTGCTGAATAAATGATTGAATTGAATTGAATTGAATTAATTCCAGCCTTCACTACCTACTATGGGTGCCGGGAAAGGTGGTCCGATCGGTGCACCAGGTGCCGCTTTTCAGCGGAGACGCCGTCGACAGCCGCTTGACTATATCAATGGCTCAATGGAAACACAATCCTGGTGTGCTCGTGGTTTATGGGATACCGTGAGTACCACGATTGAATGCGGGATCCTAAGAGGGTTTACTCCGAAACTTGGCAACGTCGCAAATAGCTGTCAAATATTTCGCTGTTTTCTTTAATTTATGAATATTACTGAATGGAAACATGAATTATCGCTCTATGGTGGAATAAAACATTAAGTATGGACTGCAACAATTATAAGAGGAACACGAAATTTTTTGGATTAAGGAAGTATGTACTATCTTTTGAAAACTACTCTAATCTAACTCTACTGTAATCTTATCATTTGAATGCCTAACCAACAAATATAAAACGAGACGCGTCATTCAACCATAGAATGATAATTTCTTTTTTAATTCAGTAATATTGAGAAATTAATAAAAACAGCGAAGCATTTGACAGCTATATGCGACGTTGCCAACTTTCGGGATAGATCATCTTAATATAATGGAATTTAATGCTAATTTTCCTCTGTCGGAGCCAGATTGTACTCAACTTGTGATTGTGACCAAAAGTATCTTCCAGATGTGCCTCGCGAATTTCTTTTATAACATTTTTTTAACGCAATTTAATCTACTATAATCGCTAGAATCTACAATAATTGGCGATTCAAAAACTTCAGAAAATGCATGGCGAATACTTATATTCACACAATAGTGTAAAAATATAGTCGAATGCCTGAAAATTGTTACAGAGATTCGTGCACAGAAAGATCTCACTTGAGCGTCGTGGGCGTGCCTCGTTTAGGATGTAGGAAATGTGCTGCTATGTTAAAAGAAGGTAAAATATTTCTAGCTCAAATCTATAATTATTTCAAGCTGTATAAATCGTAAACAACTTTTGTAAAAATAAAGGTATTTTTCCAGACTGTCAAGATTGGGGCCAAAGGTGTCTAGAGCACAACTTCGCAATACACACGAAATTCTTTTGCACATCAGACTCTAGCGTGTTCGAACCGGTCGTCCAACTAGCGTACTCCAACCAAATCATCATTTACACCGACTTCATACACATACTCGAGATAGACTTCGTCAAACCCGACCAGGAAAGGTCCAATGAAGTCGACGACAGCAAATACTCGTTAGATAGGGAAGAAACAAATTCAATATACACAAACCCAAGTACACCCGCCTCAGACGCGTCCGCGGCGTTCCAATCGCCAAAATACCAGAACAAAGTTGTGCAGAACATTCTAGAAGATTTTTCAGATTTGGAGGAACCGTATCAAATGTCCAAACCGGTGCAGTTGCCAGATGTAATGGGACAGGAACTATGCATTCAAGCGTCTTCAATATCCTACAATTTGGTTGAGGAATGGGAAGGTCCCTCCCCCTCAATTAGGACCCTAATTTCACCCCCCCTAAGGTCGCCTAGACGGAGGCCAGCGGAAAGCATGTCTAGGTTCAACGAAACGCACCGAGTCATAGCGGACAAAGCTTACGAATTTGTCGAAGAAGCGGAAACGAAATGCGAGAAATTGAGTATTTTCAGGAAACGAAGGTTAGCTGATAAGAAATATGAGTTCTCGGAGGACAACAACGAAAATATAGTCCCTTTTAGAGTTTTAAGGAGTAATAGGAAGTACTTTACTGGGTGCACGAGTAAAGTTAAGCGGGCGAAGTCACCGCCAGTTGAAAGCGTTGTTTTAAGAGCTCATAACCAGATTAGCAGGCCTCCTTCCCCAACCACAAGTGGCGATGTTAAAGACCAAGGGTTATCAGCGTTGGAATCTGATGATAAAAGCGAGTCGGAGTACAGGGTGATGGAAATGTTGGACGACGGGTCTTTGAAAACGGTGGCTGTTCATGACAACACGTCCAAAACGTTGTCGGAATGTCCCGTGAACGCGCAAGACCCTTATTTGGTGCATTCTGAGAATTCGCGCTGCAGTAAATTCTTCACGAGATACTTCGTGGAGAGCGACGATGAGATCACGTCTATAGTCACGGATTCTGAAGGTGAGTTTTGTCTAATTAATTATACAGATTTATTTTATTTTAGTTACGGCACGGGATCAGTATTTTTTCTAGTTGAAATGTGTGTTCTTTTCTTTAACCCCAAAATGTATGTGCAAAATGTTATGGTCGGTGGATTAATGAAATGTCACGTTTGTGAGGACGATAAATGTTCCGTATAAAGGATAATTCAAGTAAAATTGGGGTAGCTCGACAAACGTCAAGAGCCAAAGTCAGCCATCTTGGACGACGTCCATTGAGTATCCCCCCGTTTTAGGACTTTGTAAATCATAAATCTTTATTGCATAACATGTTCATTACATTGAGATCTTAAGATTTAGTTTTTAATTTTACAGATGACTGCCTCTCCGGATACCACGTAGCGCTTCACTTGACGGCGCACGGGGCCGGGTACGCCGCGCTGCAGGGCGTCGGCGCCGGAGCCTGGTCCCGGCTCACGGGGCCACCTCCGCCGGCCACGCTGCGGGCCCAGCAGCGCTCGCTGGACACCGAGCTGCTGTGTAACGAGGTAGAGCCTGGTCCCGGCTCACGGGGCCACCTCCGCCGGCCACGCTGCGGGCCCAGCAGCGCTCGCTGGACACCGAGCTGCTGTGTAACGAGGTAGAGCCTGGTCCCGGCTCACGGGGCCACCTCCGCCGGCCACGCTGCGGGCCCAGCAGCGCTCGCTGGACACCGAGCTGCTGTGTAACGAGGTAGAGCCTGGTCCCGGCTCACGGGGCCACCTCCGCCGGCCACGCTGCGGGCCCAGCAGCGCTCGCTGGACACCGAGCTGCTGTGTAACGAGGTAGAGCCTGGTCCCGGCTCACGGGGCCACCTCCGCCGGCCACGCTGCGGGCCCAGCAGCGCTCGCTGGACACCGAGCTGCTGTGTAACGAGGTAGAGCCTGGTCCCGGCTCACGGGGCCACCTCCGCCGGCCACGCTGCGGGCCCAGCAGCGCTCGCTGGACACCGAGCTGCTGTGTAACGAGGTAGAGCCTGGTCCCGGCTCACGGGGCCACCTCCGCCGGCCACGCTGCGGGCCCAGCAGCGCTCGCTGGACACCGAGCTGCTGTGTAACGAGGTAGAGCCTGGTCCCGGCTCACGGGGCCACCTCCGCCGGCCACGCTGCGGGCCCAGCAGCGCTCGCTGGACACCGAGCTGCTGTGTAACGAGGTAGAGCCTGGTCCCGGCTCACGGGGCCACCTCCGCCGGCCACGCTGCGGGCCCAGCAGCGCTCGCTGGACACCGAGCTGCTGTGTAACGAGGTAGAGCCTGGTCCCAGCTGACGGGTCCACTCTGTGTAACGAGGTAGAGCCTGGTCCCGGCTCATAGGTCCACCCTGCGTAACGAGGTAGAGCCGGGTGCCCACTATTTGGCATAATTCTTTTTGTCCGAAACTGTTTACGCATAACAGACTTCGCATAATTTATCTACGCCGAATCTTGACTTTGCCGAATTTTTATTAAGCATAATTCTTTATTGGCCGAATGGGTGTTTAGCCGAATATTGTGTTGGCATAATGTTGACTTGGCCGAATTTTATCATGCATAATATTGTTTGGCATACTAGTAATTTACCAGAATTTGGATAGGCCGAAATATTGTCCGAATTTATGTCCGAAATAACAAATTATGTAGGGACGGTGTGCGCGGTAACACCCAAAGTTTGGAGCAAAGCCGACTCGCATAGGTTAGGTTAGGTTATTTTTTATATAAGTAAACGAAATTATCAGTTAGTAAAAATCCCCTTCCCTCCAATATCATGATTGATGTTATACAGGATACTCATTTAATTAAATCGACGAGAATAAAGGTATGCGAAAGAAGTTTTCGGCGTAACGAATTTCGGCGAAAGTAATTTTCTGCCTAAACAATATTCGAAATTCGAAAATTATGCGTGAAAACCATTCGGCGTAAATAGATTATGCGGAATAGAATTCGACGAAAGATCGTTATGCGAGTTTAGTTTCGGCGTAAACACTATTATGCCTATCCTTATTATGCAAAATCGAATTCTGCCAAAAAAAAATATGCGTAAACAAGGGGAACCGGTAGAGCCTAATCCCGGCTCACGGGTCCACCCTGTGTTACGAGGTAGAGCCTGTTCCCGGCTCGCGGGTCCACCCCCGCCAGCCCTGTGGCAAGGCGGGCGCGCGGCTAATAAGCCACTGTACAATAATACAGAAATTTCTACTTCATGCTACTAAGTACAATCCTCCGCTTGGTACCAAAGGTTCTAAGCTCCCATTCCCTTTGGGGTAGGCAGGCGGAGACCACAGAACAGCACCTCCTATCCAAACGTACCTTCCTCCACATTCATCTCTCTCTTCAAGCAAGCTCGTCAGTTTCGAATTTTTTTAATTCTGCTGCTGGTATCAGATGATCCAAGTCGTAAATGGCGTAACGCAGGATGTAGTGTTTAAACGTAAAAATTAGTTTTAACACAACTTCATCCCAATATTCCCAATTACCAATGATTCTCTCACATTCCTACATAGTACATTTTCTAATTTATATATTCTTCGCATTATTCCTCAGGTTTGCGGCCGCCTCTGTAAGCTAAACGGAAAGAAGTTCATCTACTGTTTCGACTGGGGCTGCCACGTAATTGACGTGTGTCAGAGCAGCGGCTGTCTCTCTGGGGTATGTTATAACATCAAATTATCAAAATTCATGTTTCATTTATTTTATTGTACACTAGCTTCTGCTCTAGACTTCGCCCGTGTGGATTTTTTTCCACATATCCTATATTTTCCTCGCAAGTGTGATGAAAAACACTGTGTGTATCACGAGCGGTATAGGAATTGCAGTCTCGAGCCCTTTTAAAGCCCTCAACCTTCGGTTTTGGGCTTATAAATGCTCTCTTGACATGTATTAATGAACTCTTATACATGATGTATTTCATTATTTATTGACATTTTGAGACTGTCGACATCTATGGAATTTATATTTATTTGACAATGGAGGCCATCTCCATCTGGACCCTTGGAGACTATACGTCTCTAAGATCTTAGATTTAAGTTTAAGTTAGGGACTATACATCCCTTCAATGTAATTGTAGTACGTACCTATATGTATATTTTATACATGTAATGTAAATGTTATAACTATGTGTAAATTTTGAAAAAAGGCCTTCTGCTTGAGTTTGTTGCGGCGCTTCTTCTCAAGCAATGGGTCTAGGAAGCGCTAGTAAATTCTTTTCTGACGTGTAAAAGTGCCCCTATGTGGCCAATTTGCTGAATAAATGATTGAATTTTGATTTTTTTGAACTTTACTGCAATTCCTCGTTTACCGCCCTGAATACACAATGTACTATTATGTGTTATGTATGTGTTCCAGTTATGCGCAATGTGGCTGTGGGCGAGCGAAGATACGGGGTCCTGCGACGCGTGTCGCGCCATCAGCGCCGGCTGCAGCGCCCACCGGCTGCAGTACGCCGCGGAGGTGACTATTCATATTAATAAACAACACGAAGTATAGTCGGTTCAAGAAACCTGCAGAGGGTTGGGGTTTCGAATCCGGCTCGCACCTCTAAGTATGAGTACGAGGTAAATTGGCTGTTGTGGTGTTGGATGTATAGTCAAGTCATAGAAGCTTTAGAAGCCTAGCAGTTTCATTTATCGCTTGTACTTTCACTGTATTTACCTGAAATGAAATATTTATTCAGGGCACACAACACACGGAAAATTAAAAAGTTACAAACAAACTTCCTTCACAGTGTTCCTATGTCATTCTTCACCCACAGGTCCTTATTTTGAAGGTCTGTGGGAAGCAGTGTTAATATTTGGTCAATATGTATAAAAAGTAATAAAAATGGACATAATTTGTTATTGTTTCAGTGCTTATTTGTATGGGATCTAGTGACCGGAGTGTATCGAACAGAAAGAGTGACTATGACAGAAGACTCCAGTCAAGAAGGTTCTAGAGGTAAATCATTTTCATCTCCTTAATTATACATACTTACTTACTTCCATATTGTCTTGACTGAGCACCGCCTGCCAACTTATTTCTTTTACTGAATAGCCACTACCCAAAAGGTTGTCTGGTTGGGAGTTTGTCTTTTTCTCTATTGAGTGGTGTTTTGTTACACAAGTAATTCAATTTGTCTATGCATTACTAGATTTATATGAAATTACTAGATAGCGGTGACGATAATTATGCTGAGATATATGACTAATAATATATTAAGATTATAATAATAAAAAAAGTCTTTTTCACTCATATTGTATGTTTGTGTGCGAATGATTTATTATTATTATTATTCGAAGAGGAGTATTTTATTGCCCATTTAGAGGGATCAAAATGCGATTTTGCTCCCTCTCCATTTCGGCCTCGCTAACAGGGAGAAAACTACGATTTATTGTAGAATCTTTCGCTTCGCTCTACATTCAATCCGTCACCCGCGGTAAAATATGCTATTTTGCTCCCGAGTCTAAAAATCTACTATTTTCGTGTTCAGTTCCCGGTGCGGAGCGCGCGCGGGAACTAGCGAAGAAACTGGGACCAATCAACATGCCGACCAACGAAACTAGGCTGCTCAGCACTCTAACGGGTAAGTGACACTTCTATTTTCTCCTACTACCCTCACAATATTTTATTTTTGCACTAGCACATAATTATTCAAACAAATTCGAGATCTAGGTAGCTGTTCAAAGAAAGTGGAGTAACAGGTCGTTTTAAAATGAAAATATAATATGTTCAAAGATATCTAATTGGGCTGACAGAGTTAATAATAAAAGCTACACTCCAATAGGGATGACGACAGGGTGAAGAAATCGAAATTCTAATTAGTCCGTCAGTCAGGTAATAAATAAATATTAGACACGTATTTTTTGTTTTATGAAATTAACAAAGAATGACTAAGTTAAAACGCATTAAAGTTGGAGAGTGGGGGCTAACTAAGTCACCGTTAGGTATAAATCGTACCTAACCGTGACGTCACGCGACATTTCAACTCAATATATCTCCGTATAAGTTTGATTACGTGAAAAAAGAAAAAATACGTGTCCAATACTTTTCAATAATCTTCCTGATAGACTAAGGAAAAAAAAGCTGTCGTCATCCCTATTGTTAAAATCTGCAATGAAAATTAATCTTACTGACCTTACAGTACCTAACTACTGAATACTATATGTGTGTTGTTTTTTTCTGTTTAATAAATGCAGAACGATGCTACTGTTTTACTAATAAAAACACTTTATTATAATAATTGCAGGTCGGTCGCTTAAACGACTCACAGACATGGACAACTGCATAGAAATAACCAAGAACCACCCGGACAGCTCCGAGTCAGAATCAGAACCTGACGAGAGCGACTCCGACTGAGCGACTACGTAGTCGCGCCGCCATGTTGACTACGTAGTCATACGTACATATCGACTACCTGATTACGTAGACATATTGAATAACTGGTAAAATAGTCATGTTGATTGCGTAGTCATTTAGACAATGTGACTACCTGGTAAAATACGATGTTCTCAAACAAAAAGCAACTTAGTCGGTTGTCAATAAAGACGATTATCAGTAGCAGTGCTTTATTGACTACCGCCAATGTCGTACCTTTATCTTAGAGACGACACAATAGTCGTGTTGACTACGCAGTCTCATTGACCTGTTGACTACGTAGTCATATGGCCAAGATGACTTCGTAGTCAAATGCATGTTGACTACCTAATCACGTAGACATGTTGACTACGTAGTCACTTTGATATGTTGACTACAGTACTACTAAAGACACCGGCTTAAAGTCGGCTTATGCACTGTTTAGCCACGGCTACATTAGTCGATACACCGTAGATGCTGTAGTTTAAATCGTTGACGTCTACGATACGTAGATGCACTGACTATAATAGTCGCTACCTTACTGATTAGTTATAATTATAAAATTTAGTATTCAATGTCCTCAGTAACAAAGACTATAGAGTGCAAAGTGCGCTCAAGTACTGTGACTTGAGTTAGGTTTTCTTTCATCAAAAACGTTCTTCTTCCAATCCCCTTTTATAACCGTAAAATGCATTCATTTTATACTCATATAGCCATAGAAGTTGTAAATGTTTGTAACACAAGAAAATACTACAACACTGATTAGTAAAGCACCTAATAAACTAAATGTTTTCCACGAGACACACTTCTAAGGCGATGTTTGGCCGGTAACTATGTATATTGCTGTATCGTATAAAACTAGATAGTAACTAATGTACTGTACACTGTACTAGAATTCTAAAGACAGATCTAGGCTTGAGGGCTACCGTATTTTTGTTCAGCAGCGGACTTGTATTCTTGTGTGTGTGATTTTTTTTGCCATGCCGAAAAAGAAATCTATAAACATGCTTGTAATCGATAGTCCATACTGATGGTTAAATATCGTAACAACGAGTGCTTAACCTAGTATATTTATGCGTAGGTAAAGTACACGTGGTTGGTTGGTTGGTTCTACATCTGATAATCTTATGATAAACAAAATAAAACAGTGTGCCCACAAACTATGCATAATCCAGCTTAAAGAACTTACTTACGTAGAGATAATCTACTATAGGGAGTCCCGCGCTCCCACAATTCAAAACGCTTCGTAAGTATTTAAAAAGCACCACCAACACTCAAAACATGTTTGACGGATGTCTCAGCACGCACACATGCGCTGAGAGTGTTGGTGGTGCCTTTTAAATATTTTCCAAATAAACTGAAGCGTTTTGAAATGTGGAGGCGCGGGACTTTCTATAGTAGATTATTTATATAGCTTAAAGAATGTTCGAGACTCGAGTCCGAGTAACTGATGAAACGAAAAATCGAGCATCTATTCAATGCTTTGAAAATCCTAAACGATATATGTAGTTTTTAAGCGTAAAATGTATATAGTGACAAAATCACATTGATTTCAGTGTACATTTTATTTTAGATATTCATGTGAACTAACTGATGGTATTATTGTAACACAAAAATATGTTTTTAAGTTTTTTTTTAATACTATGTGGTGCTTTTTATATTTCGTAAACTGCTGGCGTTTTGACTTCCATTATTAATATTATAATTTAATTTAATTTGAAAGACTTTGTCGCCGTGTAATATTGCGTCATTAATTTATTGTGTGATTGTAAAAGTTATATCCACCCTAAAATGTATCCCCATAACAAAATCACAATATCTAACCCATGACGTGAGAACGTCCAGGGGCTCTATTCGAAAAAGCACATAGGGGTATGTAGTGTCCATATCACTGAATAATAATAGGGAGATGTTGTAACATGAACATGGAATACTATCAAATACAAAATAGGGAGAAAGTGTATTTTTAGGGTTCCGAACCTCAAGAGGTAAAAACGGAACCCTTATAGGATCATTCGTGTGTCTGTCCGTCCGTCCCTCAAGTCGATTTTCTCCGAAACGACTGAACCGATTAAGTTGAAATTTGGTACGTATATGTGTTTGTGACCCAAAGATGGACGTGTAACGAAAATAAATGAATTTTAAACATATACCCTATTTTTGGGGGCTACATTTGAAAAAATATTAATACAATACAATGCAATATACTTTTATGATTTATGATTTATATTTCCTTTTTGGTCAATATTTTTCGAGTTATTTAAGAAAATAGGCAAAAAATTATCATTCGCCCCCCGTTATCTCCGAAACTACCGCACCTAAAAATTTGGAAAAAATACGGAGGATAGTTATTGACCTATAGATTACAGGAAAATTATTAAGATGTCCATGATATTTGAAATCTATCATATAAAAGAGCTTATCCTGTGAAACGGTTTGAAAATGACGTCACTGAAAATAATCAAGGGTCGGAACTCTCTCCACGCGAGTTTAACTCGCTTCTTGGCCGGTTTTTATTAAGGGATATGGATTGTATGTACGCTCCAATTCCTTATGTACAATCAGTACAGTTTCGAATAGAGCCCCAGTATATTGTACAATATTGGTTATAATACGCGATACGTATGAAAGTTGAAAAAATCCGAGTTAGGACGAAAGAAAACGTCTTATTTACTTATTAATTAAAGGTATAATTTTAATAAACACAACACAGCCAAGATTGCTCGTCATAATGACAAGGCAGGGCTAAGTAAGACAGTTTAAGTAATAGAATAGGTAGTTTTAAAAATAGCTTTTCGGAAATCGCCACTTTTATTGAAAATTGGTGATTTTCGACAACTTTAGTTAGAAATTGTCATATGCATTTATTATTTGTGTACAATTGTAGTTCGGTGTCTAAGTATGAATGTAATGATCGCAATAACTCGTTTTATGGCCCAAAGGGTCATACGTACAGTGAATTCGAGCGTATTTTAAATAATATATTGAAACTAGCAGATCAGCTGTTCATAGACCACCACCACCAGTGTAAACGTTCTCTCACACAAGCTTAGGTTCGACCGAAATGTTATTGGTTTTGAAATGCTTATAATTATTTTATTCTTTGATTTTTTGCGGTGTTTTTGATCTACGCGCGCTCGGGGAAAAATGAAATATTTTATTAGAACGATAAAAGAAACTAAAAGCAGTTGTAGTAGAAGAAAATGGGACCAGTTTTTTGTATGGGGTTCAGCCGTGACGATTCACCTTAAGAGTCGCGCTCTTTTCTTCGAAGTAGCCAATGTCTCTAAATTCGGGGCCCCTTTTGTTGAGGCCATATTGCATTTACTGTTTTTTTTCTTGGTCAAAGTATGTCCATTTTACAAATACGCATTTATAGAACCAAATCAAGTATTAAAAGAGAAAAGTATGTATTATTATTATTATGCGCTCGTATTTGCTTTTAGGATTGTTCAAAACATGGCACTGAAATGTTCGAAAATATTTGTTATAACAGGAATATGAATAATACTTGGGAAATAACACTCGTGTTCCTTAGCAAGCTTCTTTTATTCTGACATAACAGTTTGACAGCTTTTTAGTTAAGGCTGCGTTCGGATAGGATGCGTTCCGTTACAACATCTCTCTCCTCAAGTCAAAATTATAATAATCAATTTTAACTATTAATTTAGATACATTTATCATGATTACTTAATCACACACATAATCATTAAGGTAGCTAGGTTTTTTAATTAACCTCTTTGATTGCCTAGGGTTCCAATCTTCACCCGTACCCGAGCCTGCTTGATTGACTTCAGGATCACTTTCATGTCCTGAAACTGGGGCACTTGGAGAATCATCTATTATCATTGGAGATTGGAATCCTAGCCCATCATCAGAAGGTGCTAAAACTAAATAAGAGCGGTTTCGCCTGAACAACCCTTTTTCGGTCTGAACAATGAACGACCTTGGCTCTGTACACTTTTTTTTTACAATACCATAAGATTTCAAATCCTTGACCCAAACTTTATCACTAACATTTAAAACAGGGAGGCTAGAGACCTTATGTCTCTTGTTATAGTAATAAGCATCATTATGTTTCTTTATCATCCTTTCTTTTGCATAGTTTTTATTAATTGTTACAGTTTTATTTAGAACACTAGGCATTAAGGGTAAATTGTCCCTCAATTTTCGGTTGAACATTAATTCAGCAGGACTGTAACCAGATTCTAAAGGAGTATTTCTATAGATCAGTAACGCCAGATTGATGTCTTCATTTTTATGCAGAAGGGACTTGGCAATTTTAACACCTGACTCTGCTTGGCCATTACTTTGGGAATAGTATGGGCTGCTGGTGACTGATTTGAACCCGTAGTCATTTGCAAACAAATTGAATTTAGATTTAAACTGGGTGCCACAATCAGTTCGAACTACCTCGGGGACACCATATCTAGCAAATGTTTCTTTACATTTAATAATCACACTATCTTCTGTTAAATCTTTCAATACAAACATTTCTAGAAAACGAGAATAATAATCAATCATTACGAGGTACCATGTATTATCAAATTTAAATAAGTCCATACCTATTTTCTGCCAAGCTCTGTCTGGAATCTGGTCTACATGCATTTCTTCTTTATGATTTATTCTCGTTTCTATGCAATTTTTACAATTTGTTACTACTTTTTCTATTTGATTTGACAATCCAATCCACCAAACTGACTGTTTTGCACGTGCTCTACACTTTGAGATTCCTAGATGTCCTGCATGAATTCTTTTTAACACTTCTGTTTGCAACGCTTCTGGGACTACTATTCTTGAGTTGTATAAAAGCAAATCTTCTTCCACTGCAAAGTTATGTCGATACTGATAATAATCTTTTAAACAATTTTCTATTTTGTTTTTACTTGGCCATCCATTAATGGTGTAGTCCTTTAACTTTGAATGAATTGAACTATTTTGTTGTTCAGATTTGATTTTATACAACATATCAATGTGTAAAGTCTCATTTACACATAAATTTACAACCAAATCTGAATCCTGTTTCTTTGGTTTTGGTTCAAAAATCGGTTGAGGCTGTCTAGATAGAGCATCTGCTATTGCCAAATCTTTACCTGGAGTATATTGAACAGTGTACTCAAATCTCATTAATTTTAATCGAAATCTAAGTAATCTGGGACTGAGATCATCTAGTGGTTTAGTTTGCAAGATTTGCAAAAGAGGTTTATGATCAGTTTCTAATGTAATATGGATCCCTACCACATAATCTCTGAATTTTTTTACAGCCCATACTAGGGCTAGGCACTCTTTTTCGATTTGTGCGTACTGTTTTTCTGCGTCAGAAAGAGTTCTACTAGCATAGCTCACAATCGATTTTTGACCTTGCTCATTTTCTTGTATTAAAGCAGCTCCTAAGCCATATGAGCTACTATCTGCTGTAACAGTTATTTTACAATTTGGGTCAAAATGTGCTAAAATGGGAGCTTTTTGAAGTTGTTCTTTGATTTCCCTGAAAGCTGACTCCTGTGACATACCCCAAATGAACAAGTTGTTCTCCTTTAGCAATGAATGAAGGGGTGCTAAGGTATGTGATTTGTTACAAATAAACCTTCCCACGAAATTTACCATGCCCAGGAACTGTAGTAATTGTTTTTTATTTGTAGGTGTTTCAAAATCGCTAATTGCTTTAATGCGTTCCGGGTCAACCATGATACCTTTTTCACTAATTACATGTCCTAAATATGTTATTTCTTTAGTCCCGAATATACACTTTGCCTTATTTATTGTAATACCTTCTCTCTCTAACCTTTTTAAAACCTCTCTTAATACTTTATCATGATCTTCTAAATTCTCTTCATATATTAGTATATCGTCCATATGAATAGCTATTTTCAGGTCTTTGAAAATGTTGTTGAATTTCATTGAAAAATATTCAGGGGCGCAATTTACTCCAAAAGGGAGTCTATTGTACATATATCGCCCAAAAGGTGTAATAACTGTTGTAAGTTTTTTAGAGTCATTGTCCAGTTTGATTTGATGAAAACCCGATGTTGCATCTATTTTTGAAAAGAACTTTGCCCCTTTTAGTTGTGCTAAGGTATTTTCTATTTTGGGTATGGGATAAATAGGTCTTAAAATGTTTTCATTCAGTTTAGTATAATCTCCACAGATACGGACTTTATTGTTTTTGTAAACAACCACTATTGGAGAAACAAATTCGGTAGGTTCTTCAACAGGTGTTATGATTCCTAAGCGTTCTAATTTATCCAGCTCTTCCTTGACTTTTGGAAGTAGTGGAATGGACACACTCCGAGGAGTTGTCTGGACATAAGGCTGAGCATATTCCTTTAATTTAATGTGAAACTCATCTTTGAATACCCCTAACTCATCAAATATTGCAGGAAACTCTTTATCTACCTGAACTTTAGAACAACCCATTTCCTCAGTATTTGCACTGGTACCTGTTGTCATGGAACAGATGGATAAGATTCTCATTTGTTCAATAGCTGGCCTACCCAAAATAGCACATTTCAAATCTTTAATAACATACACTTTACTACAGTACAACTTATTTTTATATACCAACCTTAGGCATGTTGTACCTATGACATTTAACTCACTACCATCAGGTCCTTTCACTTTGTCTTTGCACCTCACTATATTCACTTTTTTTATGTTGTCACTCTCGGGGATTGCTGTTATGTCTGCGCCTGTGTCAATCAAAAAGTTCATTTTGTCAACATATTTTCCATAGGAATATACAGAGACTGGTATTATATATTTATTAGACAAGTCGCATCCACCAACCTGGAAAACTGTCTCTTCAAGCTCTTCTTCCATTCTCCTAAGAGCCTTGGACCTGCAACAGCTGGCAAAATGTCCTATACGCCCACACTTGAAACATTTTGCTTTTACCGCTGGGCAGTGGTCCTTTTGATGCCTTTGCCCAGCACAAAACCAGCATTTCTCCTTGTTTCCCATATGTTTAATATGGATTTTGTTTACTTCCAGTTCTCTTTCGTTGACAATCAATTTATTCTGTTCTTGTTGGATCTCTGCTTGTTTGCATATTGTGATTGCTTCCTTTAAACTTAAGTTATTCTGCAGTTGCAGCCTTTCACTCGTTCTGCGATCTAAAATCCCTATTACTATTCTGTCCCGAATTAACTCCTCTCTCAAATCTTTATATTCGCAACATTCCGCAAGCTTATATAAATCGGTTACAAATTCCTCCACTGACTCTCCTTTTCTTTGAAACCTAGAATTGAATTTGAACCTTTCAAACACCACGTTCTTCTTCGGTTGAAAGAATCCATCGAAACAAATGAGAGTTTTTTCGTACGTCAAATTCTTTTCAAATTGTAGAACTATGTCCTCTGCCTTGTCTCCCATGCAGTACAAGAGAACATTGATTTTATCTTCATCTGACCTTTTACTATTTCCGGAAAGGCTCATATAACGAATAAATCTGTTTTTCCATTTATCCCATTCTGCTGGAATAAACGAAAACCTTTCCGGCGCCGGTATATTGGCTTGTTGACCGCCGGCCGCGCCCATGCCACTCGTATTCTGTTCTGTCATCTTAGTATTTTACTGAATTTTCGATTTCTCTACAAATCCCTTCACTATGCCTATTAAACCATTACTTTTACCGCTGCCACCATGTTATAACAGGAATATGAATAATACTTGGGAAATAACACTCGTGTTCCTTAGCAAGCTTCTTTTATTCTGACATAACAGTTTGACAGCTTTTTAGTTAAGGCTGCGTTCGGATAGGATGCGTTCCGTTACAACAATATTATATTTCAATTGAACTTTTGGTTCCGTAGGTACTTTAATTTTTATTTTATAACCATCGCAGAGTCCGCCATTCTAAAATGAACTCTGCCGTCATTTGCGTATAGCTGGAACTTTGAGTGCTTGATTTTTTTTTCAATGCCTTGTATGAACAATCCTCGTCAGTTTCGGAGACGAATGCTCATTTGTAAGGTTGTGATGGCGACTGTCCATAGGATCGTATTTAAGGAAGTGCCTCGTACAGGTTTACACAATTTAGAAGGCCCGTGGCTTAAGCAATAATAGACTGCGCCTAGGGCTGATGTGCTCCGCCGCGCGCCTTCTAAAATGTGTCGTGCTATACATTCTTCTAATTCTCAAACTGTATTTACTGCCACTTTTTCTAAAAAAATCACTAATTGATTTATAAATTAGGCCGAACTGTTAACATTAATTATATTTACGCTTTTGAAATGTATTACAAAACAATAGGCGAAAATTGTAATCCTTTTTTTAACCGACTTGTAAAAACAAGGCAGTTTGGTCTTGATAAGTCGATTCATTTTTGTATAAAATATTTCTGATAATGAAATACACTGTCGAAAAATGCATAATATGTCTCTTGACGTAGAGGTTCATTATCATCCCAACTTGATTGTTTTTGACATCCATATTCCATTTGACGAAAGATCATCCTGGGGCTGTATTCGAAGTCTTAAAATAGGGATCTCCTTGTTCCCTACAGGATCGTTCACGCGTCGCGTGAACTTTAAGCAGCAGGATTTAAAGTTCAACTTAATATAGCCCCTGAGATTACTGATGTGGTAATATCTTTAGGTTATATTTTCATTGTCAGACCAATATTTTATATGAATCTTATCCCATACCCACACATTCAGAAATTTCATATGCTAAAGGATCTCATAAACTGACTATGTTAACGAATGGACGTAAATAGTATAAAATAATGTAAATGTAAACTCAGCGCACAAATTATTGTCTATACTTTAAATATCAACTGAATATTTAAACATACTAACTAGTATGTTTAAATATTCAGTACAAGTATAACTATACTTGTCAGTGATCAGTCATTGTAAAGGTAAGAAACAGGTATAGCCCTACACAACTAAGAAGGCGCGCGGTTTAAGAAATAAGGGAGCGTTCAAGTATTACGTAACGCAAATTTTTGAGATTTTTGATTCCCTCCCCCCTCCCCCCATGTAACGCACCGTAACATTTTTCTGTACGCCCCCCTCCCCGTAGTAGTAGAACGTTACGTAACACCAAGTGACTTTTTTACTTAAAAATCCCAATTATGTGGCGTAAAGCACCGGAAACAATGTTACGTAACTCGTAGTTCAAACTAGGGCTTCCAAATCCCGGGACTATCGTAATCCCGGGATTAATATCGGGATTGCAGCAGTCAATCCCGGGATCCCGGGATCCCGGGATTGAGTACTGCTTGTATGTGATGGTAGTTTCATTACGCAAAAAAATACCAAATTTAAGTCATACACAATATATCTTAATACAAATCAAATCGCAAATTGTTTTAAACAGTTCAGGCTGAAGTTTTACAAGATGGCTTACATAAAACCTTAACCTTACTAAAGGATTATAGATCCATCCTACCGCCGTCTCATGATTACAAGCTGTGTTTGAGAGTTATCGAATCACCCACCGTCTTTCGCGCAGGTTTGACTACTTCCTGAATACCAAAAAGTCGATTTCAGAAAGGGCTACTTAAACTTACCGGTCATACAGAAGACCGAAGCAAATAACACCTCCCACATTACATGGCATTCGTGTATTACGCCTATAACGAGAAATCATTTGACTCTATTGATACCATAATCCACAACAGCCCAAGGGCTGTACTGCAATCTCCCCGCGCCAGCCTCTGGCTCTTTGACTGTACCACTCACAATTTCGAAGTGTTGAAGTTTCTGTATGAAAACGCCACTGCCCGTTCGACACAGGACAGCACAAATCCTATTCCTCTGATGCGGAGAATTACACAAAACTGTTTACAGCTGCAGTCAAGGATGCTTTCATGGTTCTGAACTGAAAACGAGGCATCAATAATCTACATGAGGAGTTGGTAGTTACTACTCATATTCGACTTACCGATGACTACCTATACGTAGTAAATCCTGAACCCCTGGAACCTGGAAGATCTCAGTGCTATATTTATTGATCTCAGAAGAGTCTTCAACTGACTTGAAAATGAACATGGACAAGACGAAAATTGTCTCTAATGTCCATGTTGTAAGTAACTAACAACTCCCGTAACAGTCGGGTTCTGTGCTCGAAAGGGGACGATTATGTAAACCAGGAAGAAAATGTCCAATTAGGTATGTTTAGTTAGTTCAATGAGAAGCATAAGCTTTTTAGACTCGGCTGAGCAATACTGAGCATCGATCGGGAGTTCGGGAAGCATTGCAGTGGTTTTTTCGTCCACATTTTCACAGTCTCAAGTCTTTGGCTGCTGTGTGTCGCCACTTCGCCAGTGATATTTAACTAAAAGATAAGACGTGGGCGCCAATGATGTGTCTCATAAAAAAACTCAAGTTCATTCAAACGGCAACGTAGAGGGCTAATTTGTATTTGATACAATCAAAAATGATGATATGTGGATGATATCCTCAATAGAACTAGGATCACCGACATAGTCCGAAGAATCGGAAGGATTGCGAAACTTCAGTAGTAACTCTAATATTTGAGAAAGTTCTCAAGTGACAACCGCAAACTAGGAGAAGAGATATCAAAAGCCTCCAAAAAGATGTTGTGACGACCAGGTGAAGGTTCCCGCGGATTTCTATGGCACAAGATCGGTCTTGCGGCTGATATAATGAATGAATACTTCGGTAAATTATCTTTAAATCATTGATGAAGACCGATTATTTTGATAGGAAACTCAATCCCGGGATCCCGGGATTGAAATAGAAATCCCGGGATTGAAAAAGCCCTAAAAAATAGTCGGGATCCCGGGATTGGAAGCCCTAGTTCAAACACAACACCGGGGGGGGGGGGGGGTGTTGTGTTTACGAGTTACGTAGTTCAAACACATTATACGCTATATCTTATCATTTCGAATTATTGATTAAAACATTCGATTCTTGTAAACAAAAAAGATTACCGCAAATCTCTTCAAAACCAATCAATTTTCCTCCCTATTCATTATTTCCCGATAAGTGAATTATCTACGAATTTATAACGTGTTTTTTTTAATGTAAATACTAGCGACCCGCCTCGGCTTTCTTCGGATAGTAGGGTAACAAATTATACACCAATATCTTCCTTATGTTCCCCTCTATCTATTAGTGAAAACTGCATGAAAATCCGTTCAGTAGTTTACTGACTATTGCGAACAGGCAGAGAGGCGGCGGGGTCTTTACTATAATAATATGTAGTGATAATGGAATGAAACAAGGCTCTTAGGGAGTTTCGGTGGTCAATGTAACTTGCCATGAAATTGTACTTTATAAAGTATAAAAATGAAATAAATTAATCAAACGAAAACATTTTTTTTTTATTTCTTACCCTTGTACCCTTTGGCTTGGCGGTAGACTAAAGGTGCTATTCCAGATGTATTTCAGGCCAGCGCTCGATCGTGGCCATAGTCGGTGTATGGGAATCCATGGGCCACAGTGTCCACTTACTATCAGGTGGCCTATGTGTTTCGTTTTCTTACCAATACCGTAAAAAAGTGTTGTAATAGTGTTAGTGAACTTGGACCTCTGCATTTTTTGTACTTTTGCCCCATCGCTTGTAAAGCCAGGGTTACACTATGGGACAAAGGTCATGCGACATGTCGCTTGGCATATAAGGCGACATCGCGCGACATATCCGTAGCGACGTCCATGACGAGGAAAGTCGAGCGAAGTCCGGCAACGTCACGCGACTTCTCCCGACGTCGCTGGCGACGTGTCGCAGGACGTCATTGTCTCCTAGTGTATCCCTGGCTTAAATATGGGATCCCACAAGACACAGGATGGTAAGGTAAGTGAAATTTCGGGTTAGGATTTGTGTTCTAAAGTGTCTAATAAACAGTTCATCAAGTCTCTTTTATTCTCTGACCCTTACATTACACAACTGAATGTTAAAAGCTTATTATTATAGCATTTATAGCATGACACAAGTATTAAAGCACAAGCAAAATACTTTCTCAACATCGTAACGTAAGCGCGTTACGGCGGGCCATATTAATTGTGTCGTACTATACACACATAAGTATTAAAATTATTTACAATTCATACAAATAACAAGGTAAAATTATATCACAACACTATGTTACATTATATTTGAGAAACCATATAGTTTTTTCGAATCGGATTACATATTTAATTCAATAAAAAAAAATTAAGCCAACAAAGCGTTTTATCAAGTGAATCAGTATTATTAGTAAATCTGTTACATTCAAATTCATGATTGATTGTAAGAAATTTCTCTGTATTTTTGAAATAGGTTTTTGATAGTATTCACGACTTACAGTACCAACCTTACTCTATTCTCTAAAGGTCAATTTATCTTGTTTATTCTTAGATGTCAGTTATGAACTTCTGAGGCTTCTGCCATAGCACAATCTGGACTTAAATTATAATAATAAGAATGATTTCTTTTAGAAATTGACCTTTTATAGTCAAAGAGTATTCATGAGTATTTTGGGATGTATTTTGAACTTTAAACTCCAAATAAGCCATTGTAATATATTTTATTGGAGCTAAAATTTGTTTATTTAGTTAACAGAGAGCAATAATTGTATCGTTTTTTAAATAATTAGCTGATTCACACAAGGCAGTAAGTAAGGGAAACTGTTTGGGTCAAACATTGCTCTATCTGACTTATTAGCTAAAATATGTTTATGATTTATGAGCGAGACCAGTCAAGTCACAGAACTATATTTCAGTAGTCTCTGATGTTTGGACAGTACTTTAGAATGACAAATAAATACCCTAGATTTTCAATATTTACAGATTCAAGAATAATTCTAATTAATATGCAAATATCGCAAGAATGCAGGAGAGTACTCCTACATGACCATAACATGACCTATCTAGCTTGAAACTCAATGATGTGTTATGGAAGCAGCTTTATAAATGCTATACATAACAAACTCCATACTAACAATCGAAATAATTCATTAAATTTATGTACTTCAATGCCATTATTACAACAACTCATTCAAAACGTAAATCAAGTGGCTCCTGAAGGGTCACAAACCATACATGTCCTCGTTTTCGGGCTCATTTTCGACTACCGGTCGGCTCTGACCGGCTTCATCCAACAAGCAGTCCAGCGCCAAGCGGTCAATGTCATCCCAGGATAGTTTGTCAAACTTCTCTTGGACTATTTTGAGCAATTTTGTTGACGCATTAGTAGCTTCTTTTTCAGTCATTCCTAATTTTTTGAAGTATTTAAGTGAGGCTTCGTACAGGCCGTCGGGTTTCTTGACAACTAGGTTGAGTTTGGTTCCGTCCTTGATGGAAGGGTATGACTGGATGGTATGTTCGTCAGCCAGCGTTCTGCCGAGTAGCAGTAACTTCTGCTCTTCCACGGGTATACTTAATTTGTCCGCAACCTTGATTTTAATTTCAGATATCGAGGTTGTTGGTAGCACCTGGAAAATAAATATAAAAGTTAATTCAATGGTAATAAATGAACTAAACAATGATAGGAAAAGTTTATTCATTCTATTAAGTTTCAAAAATTTATAACAATGATTTTAAACCAAGATATTTCAATTAAAAGTATTCAATTCAAGGTAAGTACTTCAAAGTTCTAAACCACCGAAATTGGAAACAAAGTGAAAGGTCACACTATCATCAACAATAGAGCTTCATAACTCTGACAATCGCAAAGATAATAAAGTACAGGAATTAATGGATCATCCATCCACTGCATTTTCGTTACAACAGTTGCATTCTGATCCATGGTTTAGATAAACAAGAAGTAAAACGTATACACTTCCAACATTTCTTTATTTCATCATTCAATATACTCACCTCCACGCTGCATTCACCGCCTTGTAACTTTTTTATTATTAGTTTCATCGTCATTTTGTTGTATTAACTATTCAAGTCTGGATAAGTATGCACATAAAGAGTCAGAATTTATTTTTATGGCTGAAATTATTGATCGAAAGCAAAGGGCGCAGCATGAAGCACCGCACCGAGCGATGAAAATGACAGTGACAGTTGTTGATGTGTCCGGTCCGAAACACGTCCAAAATAAATACAACGTAATAAAGAAGAAATGCCATTTCATTGAAAATAAAATCAGTTTTTAATTAATGTAAAAAAATATAAGGATCGTTTCAAATCTTACACAAAATAAACAGAGAATGGTAGTATTATTTTAGTACATGCTTTTTTTTTTATAAAATTGCCTATAATTTTATACTGGATTATACTTGGCCACCTAGATCTTCAAAAAAATTACCATAAGGTCAAAAAAATATCATGTCCTGTTATGGAATCGTAATTCATTAGTTTCAACTGTCGCTAATAAACAATTTAATTGCCAAGGAGAGTATAAATATAAACAATTACCAAGGAGATATTTGAATACTTTGCCGCTACTTCTTTCGTGATGGACCACAAAACTTTTTTAAAGTTTAAAAAGATAAATTTGAGGAGTATGGAAGATGTCGAGGACGTCATGTATGGGGACCCTAACAGCTGTTCAGTATATATTTTTGAAGAAGCTGATTATAAAGGTCTAATATTTATTTTTCCTATCTCCAAGATAAGTATGTCAGATATAAGAAAAACATACCATCAGTTAATATGTAACGTAAGCAAAAGAAAGTCATTTATTCAAATCTACAGATTTTTGTAACCTTAGTTCCTAGCATTAGTCGTTTTAGTTAGATATAAAACTATGGCACTTGACAAAGTAGAATTAATACGAAGTCGAACAAAAATAGGAACTACATGGTGCTTAAACTTATTTTAGTCTTTCGTTTCCATTCTGTAGGTATAATAAGTAAAACAACCTGGGGCTATATTCAAAGTCTTAAAATAGGGATTTCCCTCTTCCCTATAGGATCGCTCACGCGTCGCATGAACCTTAAGCAGCTAGATATAAAGTTCAATTTGAGCGCCTCGATGCGTGAGCGAAGCCATAGGGAATCTCTCTATCCCTATTTAAGACTTCGAATAGATCCCCTGGTATTAGGTACTTGGACTGGTGGACTGGACGACTGAGCTTTGCTCGGGGGGAATAGATCAAAATGTACGTACACAGGCGCCATACAATAATGGATCCACGATGTGTGCATGCCCTGAAAGCATGGTGACTGTCTAATCTCAGTGGCAAACTTTTTTCGGCCAAGGGAGACGTATCTTACGATTTTTTTTGTTTGTTGCTTAATCACGCTAGAACGGCTCAACGAATTTGAATGAAATTTGAGAAACAGATGATTGTAACCTGGAATAAGCTATAGGCTACTATAAGCCCGGAAATCCCGGTAAATCCCGGAAAAGGTTCTAAAAGTATGCTGGAAAAGGGGCTTTGGAAATATAGTGTTAAATTGCCTGCAGACGAAGTGAATAAGAATACATAGGTATATTTTCAAGAAGGTTCTTGACTTCATACTTACCTCCGTTTGATATTAATAAGGTTGGTTGGAGATAGAAAATTTTTCGAGAGCTCTATTTGATATTTTTATTCTATTGAAATGAAAGTGGGTTACATGTGGAGGGAGAGGAGAGCTGGCTGGCCGCGAGTTGCCTACATCTTTAGCTCCATGGTGCGTGCGTAGCGTGCGCAGCAGCAGTGGGGTTCCGGATAAATGAAAACGCGTACCTATAGGTAGGTAAGTAGTTTACGTTCGTCGAAAAGCGTATAACGCATGCGTATAACTTGTTTTTCGGGCTCTTTGTAGTCTCGAGTGGTAAATCTATAAATAGGTATTACAGGTTTATCCGGGCGACCATAGCATTAGAAAGTATTGTAATGTTATTATGACTAACGTTACAATTTTTCCATGTCATATAGGTTGCTTATATAGGTATGGTAAATATGATTGTTAATATGGCTCTACCATGGTTCTACTTGGTTTGGTAACCCAAGTAATTTTCTGTGCGTATTTTAATTACTGCACACGTCCGTTGAATTTCAAAATTAAAATAAAAACAAAAACCTGGCTCGCTCACAGAATACTTTAATAAACTAATCCTATAAGTAGTTTCTTGGATATGGAAGAGGATGGTAGACTTTTTTTGCCTAATATGTGATGTGGGTAGTTTTAGTTGGGTTAAATGTTTATTTACTTGCACCAAGATCTAGAAAAGCACAATATAAACTGCATCTTGTTTTTTTTATATTTTACGTATAAAAGTTTAATAATTAAATTTTAATATAGCCTAACATGTCATCTACATATTTTGCTGCAGAAACCACACAAGAGTTTGTGCAATTTGGAACCATCTTTCTCGGTCCGGGAATCATCTGGGCTGGCCGCGAGCGACGCTGGCGCCATCTTCGCTTGTCATCCGCTCGACGTTTCCCTGGACCCCGTAGCCTAGGAAACGGGTGTAGCTACAATACAACAACTTTGCCGAGTGATTTCATTACGTGTTACATAAAAGAGAGCCACCGTTTACCATCAGACACCAGCCTGAGACGGTTATTACTTGGTAGAGGATTTTTTATCAGCTCAACTGTACGAGAGAGGTGTATGGAGCTATGAGGATTTTGACACTTCAATGTATGGCTGGCAGGTGGGTGAGGTGTATTTCTGTAGTATTCAAGGATTTGTGCAAGTGATTTGGCTCGTGGATAGCCTGTTCTTGGTATAAATGTAATATTGGAGCGGTATGCGTGGTGTCGGGAGGAGGGAGAGGTCGGGAGTGAGGTACCCTTGTTCCCGCTCCGAGCAGCGATTACGTATCTATAGAGAGAGCGGCGGGGGCGGCGGCGCCAGGCACGGCACGCGCCGACTGCCTGCAATAACGTTAACACAGTAATCAAAATCAAGGTCCGTTACCATTACCATAGGCCACCCCTGCTCATGCTCACCCGGTTAGCAACTTTGAACTCTGCGCGCAACTCTCGCATTGTTTGTAAATTAATTATTATGTAAAATGCGTAATAACTATCCAAGCATCATGCTAAACTTGCAATCATGCTGCTAAAAGCACACAGAAATAAATTCATGAAAAACTTGAAAATCACTATAAAATGTGTGAAATAAAATATTACCTCATTATTCCTAAAGTTCAATTTAACATGTTTAAACAATGCACCATTGCATTATCACCAATAACAGGGCAATATTGTCCACCCATGCATTACAGGGCAGGTGGGCTCACCCGAGCATGACCATAGCCCACCTGCACTCCCCTCCACTCCCCACACTATCAATATCACACACAGTACCCAAGCTTCCACTCAAAAACACCTAAAAACGCAAAAGCAGCAAGGTATTTTATCAAGCACAACCTAGCAACGCTTGTTTGATCAATACAAGATACTAAACCAGCCAGTGTGGTGTCATAACAATGTGTTTGTGTTCTGTGCCTATTCTTTTTCCAGTTTAAATTTGAATTTGGAATAAAATGTCAGAGATGGGATTCGAGAACGTGTTTTACCTTGAGAGTGAGTGTTTTGTCTTATTTTGTTGAGGGTCGGAGGGATGGAGAGGTGTTGCCAGGTAACAGTCGGCAAATCTTTGCCACCCGCTCCGCAGATCAATAACATCTCTATCGCTCTGGACGGTGTTATGCAATTGTTTAGGAAAACATTACAGGTTTAATTGTTGGAGACTATTTAGAAGACTTCAATGAATCTTTCGTAATTAAAAGATTTTTTAATTTAAAAGATTATTGAGTTTCATATCAAATCTTGTAAAAGTAGAAATTAAAAACGGAATGAAATTTAATAAAAAAAGTATTTAGGTATTTTCTTTATTAAATTTCATTCATATCTATTTTTTCATTCACACCATGTAATGAAATTGCTAGTTGCTACAGTATCTTTATTTTATTAAAAAAAGCATTTTTTATTCTACTTCCATGTTTTTATAAACATATTAAACATACTAGTTTTATACAGTCTAAAATGGCAATAATTACACCTGTACATCAATCCCTAATATTGATATCTAATCTCTCAATGCAGGTAGTTGTATCGAAGGGGTGATGCCCTACACTAATTAAATGGCTGCAGAAGGGTATTAAGTTAAGCCTGACTACATGCATCAGTCAAATTACTATCCACCAGTCCCCTTTTTTTATACCAATTCAAATTAAGAAACAAAAAGTTTGTGATTTTTAAATTAAGTATTTTCGGTACAGACTTTCTACATATAGCGTGGACACGGCATTTCACGCTGATCACATTTTATTGTTTGTATTTGTATACACGTTTAAATCAAGTTATGTTATGGCACAGCCAATAATGACGTCGTATAGCTGTCACTCAAGCAAATTGAAAATAAAATTATGAGAGTAATAAATAGGTGTAATGGGACGACTTGATATTTCCAGCTCATTGAATGCTACGCCGATTTCAAATGCATCCATTTGGTTCTATGCATAATTACAACAAATGCCATTTTAGGTGTTTGTTGTTGTTTATTTTAGTATTCAAATTTCAATGGGTTTTTGCCGTCTTGGCGCTCAAAAGTTCAAGGCACAAGTTTATTGCGTTTGTTACTGATATTTGTTAGGTCTATGCCCAGACCATTGCACTTTAAGTATCTTGGTAAGGCATTTCTAAGCACACCCAAGGCTCTTCATAAAGGCAACTCAAGGCAAAGTCCAGGAAGGCTTTCTACAGAGTGTTAAGCACATTATCTGGCATATGCTAGATTGTCCTCAGTTTGGGTATCTCCGGTGAACTATGACAAACCTCGCAAAAGATCAGCCATGGTCGAGGTGACACACAGATGGCGCCCTAAAATCCCAATAATAGTAATTACCTTCAGTTGAATCAGAAACAAGTAATTATATAGACTGACATTCTCCTTACATAGCGGCCTACATTGGGAAAGCTCTATATTATGAGCAATGTCGAGGCGTGCTTCAAATCTCCATACGTATCCTGTAAGATCCTGGATATTGCTTATGGAGTTCAAATTTTCATACAGGTTACCAAGGGAGCGACATCTATTATCGCATTTAACACTTTGGGCTTACGCTGTTTGAAGGTTGACATTGTAGGTATATTTTCCTTCCTTTTTCCATGGCTCTATAAAGGAGTGTCGCTTTTGTTCTAGACTTTGAGTGCTGCGGGGACGAGGTGCTAGTGGAGTCGTCGCCGCCCGCATCGCCCGACATGGCGGCGCGGCTCGCCCAGCCCGCGCAGGTAATATATCTATAGCCGTCTCGCTCACACACAGCGAAGACAACGGTGTTCGGGGCTCGGTGCGCGACTGAGAGAGTCGTGCTGTCTCTTTTTGGCACCAACGGAGAAGCTGTCCACTGTAACTCCGATGATAGTAGTGGTATCCATGGCCCTCCCTTGGATCGCGGTCTTCTCATACAAAATGCTCCCATAAAAATTATCTGCCTGGATCTGAAGCTCAATATGCGCTTTCCCCATAGACATAAATAATACTTCGTCACATTTTTTCAACAACGAGACGAGTTTTTACATACTTTCGGAATTTTTTTTTTTAAAAACGCTTATTGTCACGCACGCTCGGTGACAGAACTTTGGATTGGACACCGTGGAAGTGAGGACATATTACGTGTACGTTAGACCGGGTCTATATTATTTACGTCTATGGCTTCCCCCTCCACCCCTAGTTGAGAAGCTGGGTACGCCCGTGGTGTTATCAGAAGCAGAGCACAAGTGTAACACAAGAAGATAAAATTAAAATTTAATTTCCTAAATAAATAAATAAATTAAAAACTGGTTCTTAAATATCTGTGCCCGTATCAGGGCGCGGGCGGCGGCGCGTCGCCGGGCGCCGTGCGCGAGCTCATCGTCATACCGGAGATCACCAACACCATCAGCTTGCAGCACGCCATACAGCAGGTAACGCCTTTTTGTGCATTATAGTACATTACGACAGAGGCCGGGAAGGAGGACGTTCCAGGCCGAGTATTATATACGGCCGAACGAAGTGAGGCCGGATAGTTACGAGGCCGACAACTTCCGTTCCCCGCCGATGTATGTATAGTGCTTTTCTCAAACATGCAATGAAATAAATAAATAAAATGATATTTTACAAATGGCGGAATGCCAAGATGCTGTGTCACAAATATATCAAAAAGAAATAAAAAAAGTAAGTTGCCGGCCTAGGCCTGCAACATTTGTATGAAATTTCATTATAGACCAATTGTCTAGCCGCGCCTGAAACGTGATACTTCCCAGGCTAATAAGAAGAACATAATACCAATATTTCATTGCATGTTTGAGAAAAGAGGGTTTACTCCCAAAGCTGGCAACGTCGCAGATAGCTGTCAAATATTTCATTGTTTTCATTAATTTATGAATATTACTGAATGAAAATATGAATTGTCGCTCTATGGTTGAATAAAACTTTAAGTATGGATTGCAACAATTATCCTGGGAACATGAAATGTTTAGGATTACGGAAGTACTATCTTTTGCAAACTTTCCATCGCATTCTCCATGCGTTTTAATGTAATCTTATCATTTGAATGCTTAACCAACAAATATAAAACGAGACGCGTCATTCTACCATAGAATGATAACTTCTTCTTTAATTCAGTTATATTGAGAAATTAATGAAAACAGCAAAACATTTGACAGCTACATGCGACGTTGCCCACTTTCAGGATTATACCCTCTTAATTAAAAAAAAATACACGTTTTGATATCTTAGCGAAAACTAGTCATTTCCGAACGAGTGCTTTTAGTTTTTTTAACACCCACTGGGCAGTGGGTGGGTGTTCAACTTATCTGCGTGCACTGCGCTCTAGTGCTTTTTAGGGTTCCAAAGTCCACAAGGAACCCTTATAGTTTCGGTCTCTCTGTCCGTCCGTCCTTAGCTCGGAGATGCTTAGTTCTAGAAAGCTGTAATTTGGCATTAGTATATATATATATATTACCTTACGTTGGCAAAGTGGCACAATAAAATTTGGTTTTTTGTTTGTTTGTACATAACATTCGAGTTCGCTTATACAGCTAAACGTTCGACATGGTCAGCATTTGGCATCCATCAGGCATTTGGTGGAAATCCAAAGAATGTGGTTGTAGATAAATAGCACCGAAGATCTAACCTTCCCTGATGACTTTATATGTATGCACTTGATAACGTCCAGAACTGACAGAAGCACAAAACGTTCCGCAGGTGTCCAGTACAGTGGTGGATGTGAATGGAGACAGCTCTGGTCATTCCAGTCCCACGACGGAGCCTCAGCACACCTATATCACCGTGGCTAGTGAGTATTTGGAGCTTGCTTTTTGATTTTACTTTAATTAGGAATTTCATGCTTTTTTAGATACTTTATCTGAACAACAACACCTTTATCTGTGGTAGGAAGAGTAAATTAAATTAAATTTTATAAATAAATAATATTAAATTTATTTATTCATAAGTAACTTTACAATATAACATTAAATACACTAGGCGTTATGATATCTTAATTTACTGATATAGGTATAATAAAATAATCTAAATGCGGCGAAAACATTACCTACTTCTATGCCTGAGCTAGGAAAATCCTGTGTTTCAGGCAGAAGAAGGACTTAAATAGCTTATAATATTAAACATAAGTTAATGCTATACCTGGGCCGTTAGCATCTGAGCGTTAGGGTAATAAAACCCGCCGGTAACTAAGGATGGGCAGTAACTATAAGTGCTTATCTATCGATTATGAAAATTACCACTATATATATTATATAGTGGTAATTTTCTCATTGTATTTATTGATAGGAGTCATTGGTAATTGTATTATCGTGTAGCTTCTTAATTGTTTACAATTGTATGCTCATTAGTAATGACCTACTTGAGTCATAAGTAAATTAATAGTCGTGTTATTTTTCATCGTTTAAATTTTAAAGTGATTAGATCATAATATATATATAGATGGGTTCACGTATACGTAAAGTTAATCAATAACTATCTGTCGTACGATGGAGACATTACTTGCTAACATCAAATTACAGAAGCTGAAGGGCGATGTTAACGCTCAAACTCGGAGTGTTAGCCATAACATTATGTAATTTTTTATCGAATTAAGGAATACATATATGTACTGGCAACAATTGTTAATATTAAATGTTCACTTACAAATAAATTTATCGATAACAAGCAAACACCGCTACAAGCATCACTTAAGTCCCATGAGTGCGAGCTAGAAGGCCGATAGCAGAGTTTTATTTCCCAAACGCTCAGATGCTAACGGCCTTATTATAGCTTACACTAAACGTACAAACCCTTAGCTTAACTTAATTAGTACCTTTTTTCGGTGATTAATAGATAATTATGTAAATAAGACATCCCGAAAACATATTATAAACTTGGGCGGCACATATCTCGGGCGACATAACAGAATCCCTTTAAGTTTAGTAGGCACTCGAATGGAAAATATAAAGCACTAAGCCTGGGTTGCATCAAGACAGTTAACATCCGTTAGTTAAATGTGGCGCCAGCTGTCATCCCGTACAAAAACGTCATTTTCTCCCAATGAAGGCCGTATTTGACGGACGTTAACTTTTTCATGCATCCCAGTTTCTCATGAACAAATCAGCAGTTACTGTACTTGGAATTAGATTATTTTCACTAATAGGGATGACGACAACTTTTTTTCCTTAGTCTATCAGGAAGATTATAGAAAAGTATTGGACACGTATTTTTTCTTTTTTCACGTAATCAAACTTATACGGAGATATATTGAGTTGAAATGTCGCGTGACGTCACGGTTAGGTACGATTTATACCTAACGGTGACGTAGTTAGCCCCCACTCTCCAACTTTAATGCGTTTTAACTTAGTCATTCTTTGTTAATTTGATAAAACAAAAAATACGTGTCCAATATTTTTTTATTACCTGACTGACGGACTAATTAGAATTTCGATTTCTTCACCCTGTCGTCACCCCTATTGATGTTTTGTACTTGTGTGCACCCGTATTTCAGATACACGATGCACGAGTATTGTTTGATATGTTTTCGCTTTTTCTTTTCTGCACCGAATATTGAATAGTAGACGTTATTATGTGATCAGCGACAAGAAATATGGTTTTGGAACGAGTTTCTCTTTAATGTAACGTAACGGGTTCAATTAATGTCATACAACCTTAGAGTAACAGTAAAAAAAAACTTCGGACATACATAAATTGACTTCGCGCAAATGCTATGGGCGCGGTACGAAACGACCGCTTTTTAAAATTATGTTGCCAGTTTTTTGTCGCTGATTTTTTTTTAATTTTAGCGCCTAGTTACACTTGTATGTATGTAGTACTTTTTGTCGGCATGCCTGTATTTTATTTGCAATTGTTTTTATTTCGTCCGAGTTGATGGCACAGTGCAGGCGGACTGGCGGACCGAAGGCGAACAACTGCCCATCAAGGCCGAGATTCACAGTGACGAAAGCAAGTTACAATCTTGTTATACGTAAATCATTCATTATTTACTAATATTATGGAAGTGACATTGCCATTGACAAAGAATTTGCGATTGCCAAGACAATGAAGTCGTGACGGAAAGACGGACAGACGAGTAACTGATTCTTGTGGGATGACGATCATAAACCGTAAAGTCAGGTACTGTTCAGGATTTTGTTTGTTGGAATTCAAATGGGAAAACATTAAAAAAAATGTTTTTTTGTTTTGTGTGGAGAGATTTGGCCTTCCATGATTCTTACTGCAGACAACAATTGTTTCCATATTTTTTCATTGAAATAGTTTCTAGAATAGCATCTTTTTCCCTTCTTTTTCTAGCAAAACTTTAGAGTTATGCAATTAATTCTGTGAAGGTTAAAGATTTTTTTTTGTGAAGGTATATAAATGATGAATCGATTAATTAATCAATTAATCTATAACGAATATTACGAGCACAGTACAAGGCAATGTAGCTTCTATTCGGTAGTACACTAAACTCGATAACGCTATGATTGATGCTAATATGGTTGTGGATTGTATGTCCTAATCTGCTTGTTACTACAGTATTAGACGACGGGAGCTGTCATTTTTCATTTAATCATTCATTGGGTGATGCTAATAGAAATGTTCAAACACTAACTAAAAGGTTAAGAAAGTACCTTTTCCGATAATGTTTCGATTTCTTTCCTTTTCCTCATTAATAATGTCGAAAACCTTACGCAAACTAACTAAAACACCGTCGAAAACCGTGTGCAAAACTGTTAATTATGTCTTCTAAATCCATAATCCTGTGTTCTTATATCTTCAAGGAATAATGTTTTTAGACTTGGCTGCTTTATTTAGTGTATCCCCATTTACCTTTTGGATTTAGCGGGTTTTAATAAATAAGCTGTAAGTATAGTGGCGCCACGAATCTGTAGCGGATAAATGTGATACTAACGAATATTGGTTTATTTGATGAAGGCGCACTTTTTAATCTATCTCTTTTTTGATATACATGGAGGATTATTATTACACATCCGTGTCTGGTTGGTTTCTTGTAGATATCACTACGAAATTTTCGTTTGTGAGTTTATGTCTTATTTTTTTATCCTATTGGAATATTCTTCATATTTTCCAAGACGGCTTTATTTTTTGCTTTGAAGATTTCCCTTTCAGTAAACTAGCAAAGAATCACTATAAATAATCCATAACACATTGCAGTTCGCATGAAACCTTTGATGCGCTGACCAAACGTCACAATCTGATTATCTCAACCTGTCAAACAGATACCATATTAGACGCTTCTTTAAAAATGAAACCAACTCAACTCGCTCTTCCTAAAGTTCATTTTAGTTTCTACCCTAGTGATTAATAAGGGGTGTATTAAAAAAAATGTAATAATAGTAGATAATTGTCAGTGCCCCTACGGATTATCTACCTGGGTGATGATCTTGAATGCTCGCGAGGGGCCATCCCGTTGTTACGCGATACACCTGCTGGTTACCTTTGATATGGCGCGTGCCGCTCTCAATAAGCGTTATACGGCACTGAGAGTTGATTTCGTATTTTATTTCATACCACTTAGGCGGTACAGCGTGTTTAGATTTAAACAGTAGCTAGAGAACTTAGAGAGTGCAAAAAATATTGTATTAATACATATATTTTTGTGACGATTTTTAATAAAGTAAAATTTGGGTATCTAGGAACTTTGTATGGTAGTCCCGCCCCTCGACAATGAGGGCCACCGTATTCCTGCTTACTATATATGTGGCGTCACTATCTGCATGGTGGTGGCTGTCAATGTCAACTATTGTCCTTTCATACAATACTGTCAATGTCACTGTGACATTTGATGTTTCGGAGACCTCAGTTTGCCAATTTAGCGTTTAATATGGCTCATAATGTGCTAATTTGGCAACATGCACCTCGGAGGACAGGAAGCGCCTCTAGCGGCAGATTCACCTCATTCAGAACGCTTCAATGTATTTGAAAAGTATTTCAATAGCACCACCAACACTCTTAACAGTCTCAACGCATGTGTGCACGCTGAGACAGCCGTCAAACATGCGTTGAGAGTGTTGGTGATGCTTTTGAAATACTTTCCAAATACATTAAAGCGTTTGGGATTGTGGAGTGGCGGGACTTTTTAAGTAGATTATCTTTACTCGAAAGTAGAAATAATGGAAATGCTAAGCATCATGTTTAGACTCCTCCAAATTAAACACTGGGCTCCACCTGGAGTCTGGAGGGGATGGTGGTATCCTGGAGATACTATTAAAGTCCTGGCCAAGTGACCAATCAGTGCTATTCACCAAGACATCAGCCTGTACCATCATCCTACCTACAAAAGGGGAATGTTTGCAATTACACGCCTAAACAGGTGGGGTTGCCTTCTCCCATCCCACGTCTGTGAGCGAGCGGGAGCGAGGCCCCTATACTCAGAGCGAGAGGTCCGCTCGGACTTTGTTCCGGGAAATCTGCCGCGGCCCGAGTTGCCTGGGTGACGTCCAGCGGCATGGAGGTGCCTCGCTACCGCTCGTACTACCCCTGTGAGTGCCTCCCGCTGCGGTTTTCGGTTTCAGTGTGACCTGGGCCGGTCTGCTGTTCGGTTCGGTTGAAACGCTTTTAATGGTCTTGGGTTTGTTGCCTGCCGGGATTAACTGACGTTTTTGCGGCGGCGATTGTCTTAACGCCGTATACTTTACTTCTTAGTTTTCATTAAATGCCACTTGAAAATTCGAGAATATATACGGAAGTCAAAAAAAAATCATTGGAAACTGGTTACGGTTACGTCTTACTTTTGACTCGTGCAACAAAGCTCCGTCTGTCTGATGAACAACATGTTTTCATCAGTATCTAATAATCATCGCCGCAAAAACATACGCTTTACTAACTGTCATCGTATCGTGAAGAATAACAAGACTCACAACCATCTTCACGTTATCGTCTTTATAGATGTGTCCGTTACTGGAAAATATTAGGTGTTAAGCTAAGAAATGCATTGCATCCATCAAATTACTCGTTGTCAACTATTACTATTACTTTGACTCTTGGAGCAGGTTCTGTAAAAGCGTGATTGACATTCTCACTCACTGGCTACTACAAAATATTCTTTATTGTATTTTTTTATAACTCTGTCTCTATCTAATTTCTTCGTTGTATTTTTGTCTTAATATAACAATACACCTATTTTATATACCTTTCTTAACGTCATTAACTTCAAACCGTTTGCATACGGTGTCCGCCTTTAAGTAGCTGTGCAATTAGCTATAGAACCACTTACATTTTTTTTTAATAAGAATGTAACATTGTAACCGCTGTTGGTAGACCAAATAAATAAAAATTACGACACGGTCGAAGGAAACCAAATGGTGGATATCATATCTTAGCCGTACACCTAAGCTACGGCTTGGTCACAACTTCGAGCGACCAGCAGTAACGGAGAGCGTTTTACAAATACGGTGCGCACTATATCTCACCACTATGTACTAGGAAAACTCTTACAAGCTACCGCTGGTCGCGTAAAATTGTGGTCAAGTCATTAGCTCATCCGGGGGATAAGATAACGTGTAATCCATTAGAATAACTTCGTTGTCGCTGTCGGAATGTATGGAAGGAATGCTCACATAAGTCTGCTGTGTCTTTATGTCGACATTTTTGACAGCGAAATTGCGGAATCGGACCTCACTACGCTTGTTTTTTTACTTAAATGGAGGATCATCTTGAAAATTTGTGACTAATCTATATGGACGATATTATGGGGCATTGTTAGCGTGTTAGAATTGGTGTTTTGTGCGCAGGCGAGGGCAGCAATGGCGTCAACTATCACGTACAATACGTGGAGCCACAGGAAATCTATACGCAGGGTCCCGAACATGAGAATCACATGTGAGTATTTTTTTTTGACTGAAAACTATTTTTTTGTTTATTATTTACAGCTTTGATTCCGTCGTATCTGTTTCGCTTAACTGATACGAACGTTGTAACTTGTATGGCTAATAAAATTAACGTAAATTTTACAAGATTACCGTATCAGGCGAAAAATAGAGAATAATTACACCTAATAAGAAGCGATAACCGACATCCACGCGGGCGAAGTCGCGGGCAGCTAGTACCTAAAAAAAAAACTTTATTTCATTTGGACGAGCAATCATGCGATTGTGCTCAATAAAGGATTTTAATTTCATGTTCATAAACCCAACGGTCGGCCGAAACGAAATGCTACGGACCTAACGTTTCGCCCGACGCAATTAGGTCTAAGTGTAAGTGAATACAGATAAAGTAAAAACTTTCGATTGAAATATGTAATGTACAGACATGAAGAAAGAGCAATGATCCTTGATAGCAATAACCACATTTTTTTTCTCGTGTAGAATACCTCATACAAAATTATACCGCGTAGTAATAGAAACATCGATATAAGCAGGCATGTCGCGTATCCGAAACCAGGCGCTCATTGGCTCTCCGTGGCGTCTTTAGGAGGCGAGGCAGGCTTTACGCTGAAGCGGCGTGACCACGCCCCCTTTACGCGTATCTGTTTGTTTTTGACGATGTATCTAAAATGTTAAGAGTATGAACTTCAATAAAAAAATGTGGACGCCAGTCGTGCGGAAAGTCTTTTTATAAAGCTAGTTGTGCCCCGCGACTTCGAATATATAAAAATGTAACGAAACATAGGTTATATGTAGCTCCTAATTATGCTCCATCTAACTTTAAAAATTGCATTCAAATCGGTTCAGTAGTTCCGTTGATTAACTCTAACAAAGAGACAGACAGACAGTTAGAAAGAGACGGAAAAATATAGCCTTTTATTATAGTATAGATTATATGTAAAAATATGAAATATGGCCGCACTGTTAATTAAATACATAACAATAATTTCAATAACAACATTAACTCACTGAAAATAAAATACAATATAAAAATATTTACTTTTCTCAAATTAAATTTGATATTACTACGTAAAAGGAGTTACAACCACCGCCTACCGCCATATTTGTGAAACAGTTCGATTCAATGGGAGCCTTTAACTTGTTGAAGACCTACACACTCTGATTCAATAAAACTTCTGTTTAATTGGGGTTGCTATGTGAATGTAAGGTACCTACCTAACTTGATTTAAAAGTTATTGTATGTATTGATCGTTCGTTGTTACGTTGACTTTAGCGTGCTTCAGTTGTGAGACCGAAAATACACTCGGCGTCAAAATTATCGGGCCTCCTCGAAAATCAGATTCAAGCTAATCTAGACCTTAGCGCAATTATATTACGTAATTAATATTAGTATCAATTGAAAGCACGTTTAATGTGTTTTTAATTAACAATGTTTAATTTAAACGAAACATAATGGTTTGTGAATTAGAGCGTTTTGAAAAAAAAAGTGCCCAAATACGCGTTTGAAGGGTAGCGAGTTGTGCCTGTTTCCAGGGGTATATAATGCCTGTACAAGGTCAAATGCCAATCATTCAACGCCGCTGAAAGGCGAACAGGGAAAACCCAGAAGGCCAACCCCAAAGCCCGACCCATAATCATGGGTCGCGAATCGAGACCGCTGAAAAGGGCACCGCCCTGAACAGCCAACCCCAACACCCGACCCGGGTGTTTGAGAAGACTCGACTGTGTGAATGCCAATCATTCACTATCCGGACGTCGAAGAGAACACATCGAAGGAACTGAGGCAAGAAATCAACCCTAGAACATGGAAATGTCATGCTGTCCGCCGAGTATTCCAGCGGTTCCAGGAGACTGGGGGCTACATTAGAAGATATGGAGCTGGTCGGCGTCGCTGCACATCTGAAAGAGACTTTCGCTTCATTGTGTCGTCATCTCTACGCAATCGCTTCGCCAGTGCTGTTTAGGTGCAACAACGCCTCAGAGAAGCTCGGACAACATCAGTTAGCGTCTCTACGATTAGAAGAAGACTGCGGGAGAAGGATATCGTGGCTCACAGGGCTGCTACTGGCCCAATGTTGACCGCACAGCATCGCAGAGATCGCTTGCAATTTACCCGTGATCACGTCCATTGGACGTTTGAGCAATGGAGGCAGGTTCTCTTTACCGATGAGACGAGAGTCTGCCTTTTTTGCAATGACAGGCGTGCCAGAGTCTACAGAAGGTCGGGCGAGCGATTCGCTCAAGTCTGTATTGAAGAGACAGTGGGATACGGAGGTGGCTCTTGCATGTTCTGGGGCGGCATGTCTATAGACGGCAAAACCGACCTTGTCTGCTTCTCCAGGACTGGAGGCACTCGTGGCCAAGGGTCCCTGACTGCTCACCGATACATTGCCGAGATCCTGGAAGAGCATGTGATTCCATATGCGGATTACGTCGGCTCTGGGTTCACATTAATGCACGACGTCGCTCGCTCCCACACTGCATTCATTGTTCGGGATTATCTGGAGAAGGCTGGGATCCCTGTTTGCCGTGGCCAGCCAGAAGTCCTGACTTGAGCACCTTTGGGACGAGCTGAAGCGACGGGTTCGGTCACGAGATGCCGCCCCTACCACCCTGCAACACCTTCAGGATGCTGTCATTGAAGAATGGGTCAACATTCCACAAGAAGACATCGTGAAGTTGGTGCGATCGATGAAAGACCGTTTGGAGGCAGTAATAAGGGCAAGGGGGGTAACACTAGGTTTTAAGTTAATTTTAGGCATGTTTTGTAAAAAATTGTGATCCATTTATGGTTATAAAGTTAAACTTGAATAAACATTTTTCAACTGTCCGCAATGTCACTTCCATAAATTTTTGACCCAATGAAAAATCTCTTTTTTTATTTTTTTCCAGAAAGAATTATTTCATTACCTTTCCAACGGTACCTAACAATCATATCATTATCCTTGATCAAATAGGGTTTAAAGTCGGTTGAAACTATTTTTCGAGGAGGCGCGATAATTTTGACGCCGAGTGTAGTCCGTTACTAAGAGCCTATGTAATTGTAGACTGATTTCAGTCGAAAAACTAAAGGTTTCTTGTGTTGAATTCTCGATTGAAGATTGTCGAACATGAACGAAACGAACGTAAACATGATTATCCAGTAATAGTTCACCAATATTTTTAAATAGGCACTATTTGTAACTTTAGAATTGACGTACGACCAATATAATAAGTTATGTGAAAAACTGACATGCTCTGCTC